>JAILYB010000178.1:0-647370 GCA_021437785.1 Rhodomyrtus psidioides | reverse complement strand
CCAAGGCACTCGAGCATTGTAGCACTTGGCAGTAATTACATATATTCAGCTAATCAATTCAAGTAGTAAAACCTAATACGTTCCAATTGGCAGATGAGTAAAGCACTACTATGCAGTATTGTGGATCCACTTCGCCGCATTAAGCTTATGGTCTTATTAATTGATTTTTTTTTCCTTATAATCCTTCACATATCTTCCCTCTAAACTTCCAAACGGCTTAACTGTCTCGCTCTTTTCAAGGAGTACATATGTATACATATACACATATGTATACTGCAAACCGGAAATCAATACCAAACTTACAAATGGACAGAGGACAGTTCATTACGCCCCAAGAATAAAATCATTCTGCCAATGAAAACTTCCCCCAGAACTCCAGAGCTCGCGGCACCTCCACAAGTACTACATTTTACTTCCAAGATCACGAGGTCCATAATCTGCACCTTATTTTAATGATCTAAGTTTCTGGAAAAGAATGATAAAAACCGTCCAAGAAACACGTTTCAGAAAGTACATGTGTCAGTGGCTTCTTCACCAAAAAAGATACAAGAATAAGAATACCCCCTTACCATTAAGCCATCACCCAAGATTAAGTTCTACTACATACCTCTATCTCTATACCACTATAACGTAAAACGCAAAAGTGAAACTATCTTAGGTCATCCATCATTTTCTACTAAGTTTACTATGGCATTAAAACAACATATATTGAAAATATACCCAACTAAAAAAAATTCTCCCCTGGAAAAGGACAAACTTAGACAACAAGTTTAAAATCAAATCTACTGGCTGTAACGAACTTTTCAGTTGAACCTCCAATCCTCGCATGACAGTAGCAAAGAATCTAACCCAAGGCTACACTATAGTTCAACAATGTCCACACATCATCCTAAAAATCAAGGCAGAAACATGTGGAGGTACAAACAGTTAATATTGCAGGTACTCTTGATCACCCTAAAAAATATTCCCAAAAGATATCAACTTACATCAAAACACTAAATCAGACAAAGTACAAGATAAAACACTAAAACCATTACAATGAATGCATAACTGTTCAATAAACTTGTGATAAAACAGATTCATCCAGGCTAAACCTTTCAAATTGGTCCGTGTCATGCAGGATATCGCCATCACCATCCCTCTCGGAAGATAATGTTGTCATCTTCGTTCGATAATGCACTCTAGATTCTTGATGTCTCACCGCCAAGATAGGGAGACACAAGTGTTTCCAAATAGATAGCATATTCGAGAGGGCCGTGCCCCCTTATGGGATAATCCTTCCAACTGTTATCCTCCGGATTGAACAGAATCATCCGGTCACTACTCACCCGAAGAATGACTTTCCCGCTCCTTGTGTACGCAAGGGGATGGCTCACAAGTCGGGTTAAATTTACTAAGGCAGATGAGCAACCAGTGTAAGGCCCCGTTCCAATAAACTCCAGGGAGGGAAACGTCCTCATGGATTTCGTCGAACTGGACTTGTATCCTTCTCCAGGAACCGGACTTAAGCGAAAATATTGCCACCTCCCGAGTTCCCCAATTTTCATTATCAGCGACGTCTACAATTTTGTAGTCATCAGATTGAGGGTCGTACCCAAATCCAGAGAAAACCTCATAGTACCCAGGAAAATCGAAATAAGGCACTTCCCTATACTCCCTGGTGGTCGGGTTATATATGAGGAAAATGTCGGGCACAAGTAAGCAGACCAAGCCATCGCAGGACCCCACGACATACGGCTTCCTGCAAGGTTTGATCCTATGAGGCACCACTACCATCCGATCCTCGCCGCCGTGGTCGAGCGTTTGGTAGTCTACTGTCTGAAGGAGGCTGTCGTGGCGGCTGCTGATGATGATCCTCTGGCTAGGAATCAAATCCCTTGCCTTCAGCCTCTGCAGATGCAACTTGGCGAAGCTCGGGTCCGAAATTAGATGAGAAATCAGAGACCGCCACCCTTTACTCACGCATATGAATCGGATCAATGACTTGGCCGGTAGCCTCGAGAGTATGTCGATGAAGATATCCTCGGTGAAAATGTCGCCCATTGTTTCGGCAGATGCTCTGTTTATTGAACAGGTTTCGCTAAGCAAGGCTCATATAAACAAGTGTTCAGCAAGCAGTCACTAATTCTAAGTCGAAAAGCTTACTCAAGTTGACGAGATCTTCTCTCCCGGGTCCAAGGCCGTCGCCAGACCTCCGGAGAGTGGCTCGCTGGCGCGGGCGGCGGTCGCGCGTGGAGTCCAGGAGCTGGGCTGAGGCAAGAGAGCGCGGGTGCGAGGTGACGCACATTGGGGGCTGACTGCAACCGTAATTTTGCCCGATTCATGGTTGTAACGTGGATCCGATGAGTAAATCGAGAAAAGATTTTTGAAATATAAACCACAATAAAATTGTGGAGTTAAATTTGAGCAACTACTTTTTAATTGATTGGCGGTTGTAAGTAAAATTATAAAAAAAAAGTCATAAACATAATATAATTGTGTCAATTCAATTCAAATCTTTTTTTTTTTATCAATTCATTTCATTTCATCCACCGGCATTGATGTGGCATTGTCAATGCTGATTAACCTGTTTTAATAATTTTAAATTTTTTTCAGATTTAATTCTTTTTTATCTTTTCTTTCTCTTTCTTTTTTTCCTTACTTTTCCCTCCAGTGGAAACGGCAAGCCCGGAGACCGGCGAGAGGCGTAGGTCAACGAGATCAACTTCGTTAGCTTATAAACAGGCGGGCCTTGCCTAGCCATGTCAACGCCGACCTCTCTAGCCCTCACCTTTGGCCGGTTGTCGAGCTTGGATCGGCTAGAGGAAGAAGAAAGAAAAACAAAGATAAAGAAAATAAAAAAATATTAAAAGGAATTTAAAGAATATTAAATTTATTATTTAAAAAAAAGCCAAATTGGGGTTTGCCCGACAAATGTACTAAATTGACATAAAAAAATATTTATGATAGAATTAGTATAATTACAATAAGTAATGACTTTTTTTGGTAATTTTTCCGACAGTTGTGCGTACTAAAGTTCAAGTACTTGAATATTAGTTTACAAATAGCAAACAGTTACTAAAACACTTAGTTCTACGTGCTACACATTCGATTGAGCAACCCCCATTCACATGTTCAGGGTCGTTGATTCTGTTGAACAAGTCAAAGTCGTCTCAACAAGAATTGGTTACGTCATTTCAACAACAATTGGTTCAGAGAGACATTTTCGATACCTCTAAGGGTGTGCATGAAATCTTGCCAACTTCTCAATTTCCCTGCCAAAAGTCGATCTGGCAAGGAAATTCGTTTGATAAAAATACTGTCGAAGTAGAAATTCGTTTGGTAAAAAAATTGACTTCTGGCAAGATTTTCTACTTTTGGCAAGATTTCTAACTTCTTGCAAGATTTTTGAGTGATTTTGAGAAGTAAAAAATTTTCACTTCTCCCCTTGAGAAGTCATTCTCTCGGGACCAGCCGGTCGTCAGCCGCCGCTGCCGCCGCCGGTCGTCGGCCGCTGCCGGTCGCCGCCGGTCGCCGCCGCCGCCGGTCGCCGCCGCCCGCAGCCGGTCGCTGCAGCCGCCGGTCTCCAATCGCCCCGCCGGTCGCCGGCCGCCGCCGCCGTCGGTTGCCGGCCGCCGCCGTCGGTCGCTCGCCGCCGCCGGTCGCCCGCCGCCGCCGGTCGCCGGCCGCCACAGCCGCCGGCCGCCGCCGCCGCCGATCGCCGCCGCTGCCGGTCGCCGGCCGCCGCTTGCCAACAGTCGAAACATTTTTTTCATAATGTTTCGAACATCGTCTTTTTTAATTGTTATCAAACGCATTTTTCTATCAGAAATCAACTTCTGAAGCAGAAGCTGAAAATTCAACTTCCACTTCAAAGCAAAAGCTGAAAAAATTACTTCCTTGCCAGAAGTCATTCTTGACTCTGGCAATATTTCATGCGCACCCTAAATATCTATAACTAATTCAGTTCCATTCAAACTTTAAATTTGTTATACAAATTCTTTACAAGTTTATATAAACAGATGATCTCCTTGTAGAAAACTAACGGGAGAAATCAATACAAGCATCAATTCAAATTCTCTCCTTCTGCAGTTTGCATTATCTTCCTTGTTCGTTGTTTTAAGTTCTCAGTTATTCTTTTGCACTTTAGTTTTTTAACTTGGTATTAGAGCCGTGCAGCCCCCTTCGGAAACTGAAGGCGTCTTCTTCACCTTCACCATGGATCCAGTGGCCCCTACTTCTGCTCCCCAACTTCCTCTATTTCTGCTACCCCAATCTCAGTTCAAGCAAATATTCCTTCTATACCTATGGTTGCAACTCCCGCTCTCACCTCCAATGTTGTCTCAACACCATCACTTGGTGAAAGGTTTGTTCGTACAAATTTTGTTGTTTGGAAAACTCGTCTCACTCCATTTCTTTTAGCCTCGTAGTTACTGTCCATAGTAGACGGATCATAATCGGCTCCACCGCAATATCTCCAGCAGCAAAACGATTCCGGTGCAAACCCGACCCTCCCTACCCTCAACCCTGCCTACACTTCATGGTTAATACGTGATCAGACGCCACTTGGCTGGATTTTAGCCACGTCAACCACATCGATTGTTACGCAACTCACCAAATTCAAGACTTCAGCTTCCGTTTGGAATTATCTATCTAATGCGTATGCGGCCCAATCCTATGCCAGGGCTGCATCTCTTCGGATGCAACTACAAACCATGAAGAAAGGAGCTCGCTCGGTAACAGAATATATTCAGCAAGCTACAGAAATTTCGGATCAACTATCGGCAATTGGCGAAACCATTTCTGAGAATGAATATCATACCCACTTGTTCCGTGGGCTTGGTGCTGAATTTAGTCAACTCACTACGGCAATATCAGTGCAGACCCAAGCACCTCCATTAAGTAGAGAGGACCTTCATGGACTACTTTTGTCCCATGAAGGTCGCCTTGAAATTATAGCATTTGATATTGTTGTACCAACGCCTGTAGCATTTGCCGCCTACACCGGAACTCACTTACCAATGTCGACACAAAATTCAAACTTTTCGAGCAATCAAACCCACCAGAACCAGTTTTCACAATCTTTCAAAAACTTTTTCTCGGGATATTCAAGACACAACAACGGAATTCTTCCAATTCCCTCTTCACCGGTGCCTCATCAATCACCAAAGAGCCGCTTTCGTCGTTGAAATGTGTTGTACTGCCAGTTATGTTGTCGTCCAGGTCATAAAGAGGCTACATGCCGAGAAAGATACAATCCTCATTTTATCCCTCCCCAAACACAACAAACCCATTATGTTCATCAAACTCAAGGCCCTAACTACCCAAACCGTGTCCAACCCCCACCCCAGGTCTACTGCAGTTCTTTTTCCCCGGCCCCATCCCCGCCCCGTATCTCATTATGCTCTTATTGCTCCTCCTCCGTCTGCTCTAGATGCTACGTCGTGGTATCCGGATTCTGGTGCATCTCAACATGTTACTGACAGTCCTACCATGTTGTCTAATTCTACGTCGTACATTGGCACTCAAAAGCTCAATGTGGGTGATGGAGTTTCTCTTCCTATCACCCATACATGCACACTTGAGCCCTCTACTTCCACTCCTTTTAGATTGTCTAATGTTTTAGTTGTACCACCTATCACTAAAAATTTACTTTCAGTCTTCCAATTTGCCATTGAAAATAATTGTGTTTTCATGTTTTATGGAACATATTTTCGTGCGATCTCTCTTCGCAATGGTTAGATTCTACTCCAAGACAGACTTGAGAACGGTCTTTATCGCATCTCTCCCTTCCGCTCCATGGTGTCTCCATCAGCTTTCACTGCTTTTCATGCTCTTTCAATAAATTTGTGGCAACACCATTTGGCCATGCACACTCTGATGCTCTAGTTCGGCTACTACGTTCCACAAAGACTAGTTTCACTAGCTCACCCTCTACTATATGTACGCCTTGTGCTCTTAGTAAGAGCCATCGCCATTCCCACCCGCCCACCAAGACTAGGGCTTCTTCCCCTTTATAGTTAGTACATTTTGATATATGGGGCCCTTCTCCTGTAACATCTTTAATTGGTTATAAATATTATGTTTGCTTTATTGATGATTTCTCTCTGTTGGGAACGGATCCCGAATACAAATACGTACAAATACGCAGCGGAATAGATTGTATTACATGCCCAAGATCAAACTTAATTCACTGATCGTAAAGGTAAATCACGTAGAACGAACTTACCTTGATAGCCACAGATTAAAGGCCCCCGTCGCAAGTGAGATAACGATCCGGATCCACCGATCGGTCGTTCGTCAAGTGATAGCATTTCAATGGAGTTTTTGGGAGAGTTTTTCTGGATGATTACCTTGAAAGAACGACGTACGTTCAACAGAAAAGAGAAGACGTTTTCTTCCTTTTTCTCTTTTGGAATAGGAAACAAATCATATTAATTACTAATTATCGCAATTATAGAAATTGGCAATTTAGCCCTTATTTGGGCGTCAATTTCCAACATCTCCCACTCGCCTACAAAAAGCTAAATGTCTTTCTTTCTCTTCTCACTGCTAAGTTCATATGGGCAAATAATCCGTGCGACCAACATATTATAAGAGCTCGTTGCCATACATCCGTTGGGAGTATACAACAACTCAAAATGGGCGCATAACCTCAGAGTAGATCCAGTATGCAGTACCCTAGATCAATCAGTCACATTTACATCACATCTCTCTTGATCTCTTTGAGTACTCAAATATAATACATTGTATTCACAATCATGATTAAACTCATATAATCATAATTGGTCGACCTGTGAACACAAAGATTGAATGTGACATCCAAAATAAATTGATCTCCATCTTCCCTTAAACCTCTCAATCTCAGTTCAGCTCGTTTTTCTAGAAATATCTCATTAGATCGAATCAATCTCATGACCATAGGCAACACCCTAAGATAGCGAACATCGAAAAGAAATCTTGAGAATAAGTAAGAGTCGTGAGGGGATTAAATTTGAGGAACTTTTATCCTCAAGAGTCTCACACGGCTAGAGAGTTGAGATCAAAACTCTTGCCAACTCTTCTTGGTCGTCTCATGCATACGTAATATGAAGTACGTAGTACGGTATTCTCTCCTTTTCCATGGAGCGTATATATTTCCTTTTAATAACGTACAGATGATAGCTCAGACATACTTAATGTCTAACTTGATAGATAAAGTGAAATATGTATGTTATTTCACTTTCGGGCATAATAAATATTATGGTCTCATCTTAACATTCCGTTAAGGCGACATTCATATTTTAAGCTTGAGCTCTCAATTATCACCTAGATAATGAGCTTAAAATTATCTCATCTCTATTTATCACGCAGTAAATAGATGCAATTACCTGTGTGAGTGTGCTAATCTTTATCTGTCCGACACACCTTCTTAACATAATGCACTAAGCATTAATATGCATAAATGTCATACAAACTATTAGACATCAATAATAATAACAAATACCATTAATTGTTAACATTGGGAAATATAAATATCAAGTACTCCCACTTTTATGCACTTCTAGATATTTCAATATAGGGAACTAATCCCTTTGTCAACACATGACTAAGGAAAAATCTCTTGGGATTCACTTCACAAAATAGCTACTATCATTCTGTGCGTAGATATGTATTGCATGTTCACATCTTGTCGTACAACCATATCTTTCACAAAATCATATTTTTCTGACTACATGTTTGGTCTTGCAATGGATCCTTAGTGTAAGCTATTGATGCTTGGATATCACAATTAACTAATAATTGAACCTGCAGCATACTTGGCAATACCTTACTGATCCAAACATCTCCTAAGCCAAACACTCACTTGTACTGCTGTTGATAATACCACGAGATTAATTTCCATCGCTGATAAGGCTATACACTTTTGCTTCTTACTATTCCAAAATATTGTGTCACTGCACAGTAAGAATACAAGCCCAAAGATAGATTTTCTCTCATCTAAACCTCTTCCTCAGTCAATATCAGTATAGCATTCAAGGTGCAAATCTCTATCTTGAATTTAGTAGAAAAACTTGGCAGTACTTTTCAAATATCTCAGAGAATTCTCTTGATAGCAATCCAATATGCTTAACCTAGATTAGAGTGGTACACATACCATTCCAACCACATAACAAATATTAGGTCTTGTAAGAACTAAATATGGAACACTTTCCATTTCTACATTTGCTTGTGGAGTCTCAAGACATATTTTGCGGCTCAGAAACGAATCTTTTGACATTTGCCTTACCATTCTCATTGGATAGAGAGATACTATGAATCTCTCTAGGCTAAAACTGGGTTGGCATAGGTATAACACCACCCGGCGAATAAGCCACACATGCAATATGAGTATCTTTAGGTTTACAATCTTGCATACAAAATCATTCGATGACTTTATCCATATAAGTCACTTGTGAAAAAGACCACAATCTCTTTGAATAATCTCTTGAAATCTTAATTCTAAGAATATATGCAGCTTCACCCATATCTTCTTATTTCAGAACTGGAACATAACCAATTCTTGACTGTATTAACAAACTCCATATTGCTCCAAGCAATTAGTATGTCTTCAATATATAATGACACGATCACATATTGATCTTAGAATCGTTTGATATATACACAATGATTTTCATCAATCATTACAAAATCATACGCCTCTAAGGCATTACAAAAAATATATATATCATTATCTCGAAGACTGTTTAAGGCCATATATCGATCTCAAAAGTCGATATACTTTTTGTTCTTGGCCAATTGTAACAAACCCAGGAGGTTTTTTCTCTGATTTTTTTTAAAAAAATTCTCCATTGAGTATCGCAGTCTTTACATCCATCTCATGTAATTCAAGATCCATACAAGTCATTATTGCCGAACTAGGGTGAATTGAGGTAAATCTCACCACAGAAGAACAAACCTCTTCCTAATCAATTCATTCTTATTGATTACACCCTTTTACCATAAGGCAAGCCTTATATCTCTCAATTAGGCCATTAGCTTTATGCTTTAATTTGATAACACACTTGCTCCCAATGGCTTTATGTCCATTCGAAAGATCAACCAGTTCCCAAACTTGGTTTGATCTCATTGACTCCATCTTCTTTTCCATTGCTTATATCTACTTTTCCTTATCAGGGCAAGTTAGAGCCTCATTTACATTCATTGGCACATCCTCTTCTTGTGGAGCAACCATGAAAGTTTTTCGTTCAATGTCTAAACGTCGACAAATGACGGAGAACGTTTTTGCAATTGATACATTTTTCATGTGTTGGTACATGTATTTATACAATAGATTACAAGACATTAGAATTAATCAATTTGAATTTACAATCCCTTAATCTTAGCACTTGCTTGTACTAGCCTGATTTGATTTGATCTTGATTCCTTGAGTAGCGCCAATATCGTTAACAGCTTGATTTGATTTGATCGTGATTCCTTAATCAATGCTATTATCCTTAACACTACCTTGTCTTATTAAGTTTTATGTGTGAAGAATCTTTTAGTTGTCTTTGCAGACAGTTTTACAGCATTGCTATTACTTTTTTTTTTTTTGTAAAAGGACACCTCAAGTGCCAATATTTATGTACGGCGCTCGCTTTGGTGTCAATATTTTTTTTTTATCACTTAAGTGCCAATTTTTTAAAAAAAATATATATTTAGGTGCTAACTTTTGTGAGGTCGCCGAAATTTCTTACCGTTGGCATTAAATTGACTATTGTTTCTCCAATTTAGCACTAAAGTGATCATTTTTTTTTAATCAATTAAGTGTTAATTTTTTTTAAAAATGATTATTTAAGTGCCAACTCTGGTAAGGTCGCTGAAATTTCTTGCCATTGGCCCTAAAATGATCGTTGTTTCTTCGATTTGGCACTTAAGTAATCTAAAAAAATAATATTGACACCAAAGTGAGCACCACACTTGAAGTGTCCTTATACCCTTTTTTTTTTATAAGAAGTTTTTTGAGTTATGGTTTTCTTGTGTTGGAAATTGACGCTCGATAAGGGCCAAATTGACTAATTGCCATAATTCCAATACTGATTGGAATCAATTAAGTTTGTTTACTATTCTAAGAGAGATAGAGAGAGAAAAGGTGACGTTCTCTTCTCAAGAACGTCTGTCGTTCTAGCAACCATCATTGACAGAAACTCTCCCCAAAAACTCCATTGAAATGCTATCTCTCAACAGACGACCGATCGGTGAATCCGGATCGTTATCTCACCTGCGACGGGGGCTCTTAATCAGTGGCTATCAAGGTAAGTTCGTTCTACGTGATTTACCTTTACGATGAGTGAATCAAGTATGATCTTGGGCATGTAATACAATCTATTCCGCTGCGTATTTGTACGTATTCTATTCTGGATCCGTTCCCCACATTAGTTTCAGAGCCATGTGTTCTTGTTTCCTGATTGTTTTGTGATTTTTGGCAATCGATTTGAGCGAAAATAACCCTTTTCCGAGGTACTGTTCACGGATCGATTCGTGATTTTTTTATACAACAAAAATGTATTTTGTATACATGGTTGTAACGGGCTCGGCGATACGAGAATTTTGAGTGGTTTCCCGTCGCGAGGCAACACCGGGAGTGGCAGCACGCGCCGCCACGGGACCGATCTCGGCACAGCAGCGCATCGACGCATTTTCGTGTAATTTTGCTCGATAAAAATGGCAAATGAGTATACCATTAGACTCGTATCGACGACACAAGCATTTTGAGCTATCGAACGCCACCAACGGAGGCCGGAGGAGGCCGCTCGGGCACCACGCGCAGCCATGGGATCGGTTCCCAACACAGCGGCGTTTCGAGGCGTTTTTGTGAAATTTCGTTAGACAAAAATGCAATATGAATATAACATCATGATCGTATCGACGAAACGAGCATTTTGAGGGGTAAACCGCCGCCAACGGCCGCTGGAGGAAGCGGCATGCGCCGCACGTGCGTGGCACATGCACCGTGGTCAAACGCGTTCCAAACCCGATTAACCCTATCCCAAACCCGGTTTAACCCTATTCTTGAACCGGTTCAGGATGTCCAAACGCAGTTTAGATCAGATCCGACCCAATCAACAACCCGACCCATGGTCAAGGTTGACCGTTGACCAAAATTTTGAAAATTGCATTTTAGTTCCCGAACTTTGGAGAAATTACAATTTGGTCCTCAAACTTTCGAAAAATTGTAATTTGATACCTAAACTTTCGAAAAATTATAATTCGGTCCCCGAGCTTTTCAAAAATTACATTTTGGTCTCTAAACCTTCTAAAAACTACAATTTAGTCGTCGATCTTTTTGAAAATTGCGATTCGGTCCTCATATTTTTGAGAAATTACATTTTGACCCCATTGACCGAGCGTTGACTAGTCAAAATAGAAACTTTGACCGGCTTGTGTAGATGCATATGAGCTCCGATTGGGGCATGTGAGTACCGTTGCGTTCGTATCAAAATTGTCTTCGATTTGATATATTATTTGGACATATTTGATGATTTTAAAATTCTGAAAATACGTTTGAAGCCCATGATATACGTATTTTGGGGCCTTTTTCAAGAATTGATCGATGGCATATATCCTGAAATCTCATGATTTGATGTGCAAAGCATATATGTATAGTTCAAATCATGTTATGCCATGTTAGTAATTAAAACATAGAGATCATTGTTCGATTTTTGATCTTTATTCCAGTGGGAGTTCTAGAAAGTTTTAGTAATTTCAGTGAACTCGATTTTACATAAATGATTATGTTAATGGTAATTTCAAGCGAGGATTCTTGGACGATGATTGGGAGCATAGTGAACTTTTGAATCTGAGGCCTTATGTGAAATTATTCATTAATATAATTAGTTAATATAAAATAGATGCATAAATGTTAGGCATCAATGGTTTGTGAATGCATGTCTATAGAACTTCGTGATCAGATACAACGGTACGTGCTTAGCGAAACAAAGGAGAAAGTGGATGGCAAAAAAAATTGTGAAAATTGGAATATGGAAATCCAGTTTGTGATATGAAGAGCAAGAAGTATTTGAAGCTCTTGACCTAGTTATGGAAACACATAAGGATGAGAATACTGCACAGCCGATATTTGCTACATGAAAAAAGTATGAACTCAATTGCTCGCATATGTTGCTGAGTAGCATGAAAAATGATTTTATGCATGAGTTCAGGCATTTATGAAAATGCCAAAATCAAGTTGGAGGCATTAAACACTAAGTTTGGTTAGACATCGATCACCAAGTTAAGATAGATCAATATAAGTTTTGACACTTATATGATGCCTCATGGGCAAATTATGAAATGACTTTTGCGACGTGTCAAACATGATAAGTGAACTGTATGAAGTGAGCCATTTTTTGACTGATGAGTAGAAGGAGCAAGCAATAATCCGTTCTGTACTTCATAGCTGTATGCTTATGAAAATCCACTTGATCAATAATAAAAAGTAAGGACTTTTAGGGACGCTATGTGACGTCTTGAACTAGAATACTGGTTCTAGTTCAAATGAAGCTTCGTGCTCCAGACATAAGCATCAAAGTGGGTTCAAGAAGTGGAAATGATAAAGGAGCAGATCCTTTAGAATAAAAATCAAAGTTTAACCGATATAAGAAAGAAAATGTCCTTTCAAGAAAAAAATCTCAAGAGTGAAATATTTTTAAATGTGGCAATAAGGGTCACTTTGCTCATGACTGTGGTGAACCGAAGAAGTTTAAAAAAAAGGCTTTGTGCACTTGAGAGTGTTACTTAAGTCTCTAGTTTAGGTTTTTGTAACTGAATCTTATCCTTTGTGGATTATAGACTTATGGGCCACGGATCATGTAGTGAAATATAGAAATGCCTTCGTGGAATTTCAACGAGTTCGGCATGGAGCAAAGTGGATAAATGTGAAAAATAATTCCTGCGTGGGAGTTAAAGGGATTGACACCTGCCAATTGAAAATGCGCAGTGGTCGCACCATATTTCTACACATTGTGTTATATGCTCCAAAAACTCAATGGAATATAGTTTCCATGTTAATTTTGGTTAAACTTGATTTCAATTTGAACTTTCATAATGGTGGTGATGACTTATCGTTGGAAACAAGTTGCTACGGTTCTGGATGGTTTCATTGTACCGATTGTTGGGTACAATAATGCGAATAGTAGTTATTCACTATTTTCATCTTTGTGATGTGAATAAGTTTCATACTAGGTTGGGTCACATGGGCCCAATGGAAAATATTTAGATAAGCTAAAGAGGGCTTATAGGGCAATATTGAAAAAGTCGATTTGCCTATTTGTGAGTATTGCCTAGCGGAACAGACAATGAGCAAACCATCTAAAAAGGGAACAAGAGCTGAGTTTCATTTGCAGTTGATCTATTGAGACATGTGATTCAACATATGTGAGAATAAGGCATGGGCTGTTTAATTCATCACATTATAGATGATTATACTCGATTCAGATATTTTTGGTTTCTCATAAATTTGAGGCATAAGTTGCTTCGAGAAATTCTATTTTTGAGCTTTACAAAAATTAATTAAAAAAATGGATCCGATCGAAGTCAAGAATATCTATCTGATTAGTTCAGATATTTATGTGATGAAAAAGGAATAGAAAGACAGTTGACTATTCCAGCGATTTCTCAACAGAATGGAGTCGCAGAGAGAAGAAACAGGCCCCAATGAGAATGGTTAGGCATATGATGGCACATGCTAATTTGCCTATCACCTTTTGGGGTGAAGTTTTGATGATTGCTGTCTAGATATTTAACCATGTGCCTTCTAAATCAGTTATTACCACTCCATATGAGTTGTGGACAGGTTGAAAATGAGATTTTAGTTTTCTCAGATCTTGATGTGCTTCCTATACATACGGTTTCTTCCACTAGTATGGGAATTATGCCTTAGAGGCATAAAAGAGTGTCTTCATGTGACACTGAGAGCACTCGAAAGGGAATGTATTATAGGTGAGCAAGAAAGTGGTAAGTGTAACTGAATTTGAATCACGAGATGTCACATTCTTAGTTAATGAATTTCTTAAAAAGGCAAGACAAGTGAAGACTATTCTCCATTTAAGATCTTGGATAGTGATAATGATATTATTGGGGCATCCATCCAAGTGGGAGCAATGTGAGAAGTGGGGAATTTATTTCAAACGAGTCTCAATTGCAACCACTTGATGTGAAGAAGATGCTGTCATTATCTGATCCGAGTGGGAGCATAATGGAGAATGATGTACTAAGTGTGCGATCTTCTCAATTGCAACCGCTTGACATGAACGAGATGTTGTTGTTGTTCAATCCGAGTGGGAGTTTAATGGAGAATGATGTACTAAGTGTATAATCTTCAATACGGCGAATAAGTTGCCAAGTGGGAGCGTAATGGAGCTTGATGTACTAAGTGTACAATCATCAATTTAGCGAACAAGTCGCAAAAGCGTTCTCTCGATTTGTCGACATTTAGACATTGAAGGAAAAATTTTCATGGTTGCTCCACAAGAAAAGGATGAGCCAAGGAATGTTAATGAGGCTCTAACTTGTCCTCGTAAGGAAAATTGGATATAAGTAATGGAAAAGGAGATGGAGTCAATGAGATCAAACCAAGTTTGAAAACTAGTTAATCTTTCGAATGGACATAAAGCCATTGGGAACAAGTGTGTTATCAAAATTAAAGCGTAAAGTTAATGGCCTGATTGAGAGATACAAGGCTCGCCTTATGGTGAAAAGGTATAATCAATAAGAAGGAATTGATTGGGAAGTGGTTTGTTCTCCAATGGTGAGATTTACCTTAGTTCACCTTATTCCGGTAATAGTGATTAGTATAGATCTTGAATTACATGAAATGGATGTAAAGACTGCTTTTCTCAATAGAGAATATAAAAAAATGAAACAACCCAATGGGTTTGTTACAAATGGCCAAGGATAACAAGTATGTCGACTTTTGAGATCGATATATGGCCTTAAGCAGTCTTCAAGATAATGTTTTATACTTTTTTCGTAATACCTTAGTGGCATATGATTTTGTAATGATTGATGAAAATCATTGCGTATATATCAAAAGATTCTAAGATCAATATGTGATCTTATCATTATATGTTGATGATATATTGATTTCTTGAAACAATATGGAGTTTGTTGATAAAGTCAAGAATTTGTTATGCTCCAATTCTGAAAAAGGAAAATATGGGTGAAGCTGCATACATTCTTGGAATTAAGATTTCAAGAGATCGTTCAAAGAGATTGTGGTCTCTTTCACAAGAGACTTATATGGATAAATTCATCGAATGATTTTGTATGCAAGACTATAAACCCGAACATATTCCTATTGCATGGTGGCTTATTCGCCGGATGGTGTTATACCTATGTCTACCCAGTTTTGGCCTAGAGAGATTCTCGGTATCTCTCTATTCAATGAGAATTGTTAGGCAAATGTCAAAGGATTCGTTTCTGAGCTACAAAATATGTCATGAGACTCCACAAGCAAATACAGAAATGAAAAGTGTTCCGTATGTTATGCTTGAATACTTGAAGTACACTATGATGTGAGCAAGACTTAATATTTATTATGCGGTTGGAATGGTATGTGTACCCCTCTAATCCAGGTCAAGCATATTGGATTGCCATCAAGAGAATCTTGAGGTATCTAGAAAGTACTATCAATTTTTGCTGAGTTCAAGGTAGAGATCTGTGCCTTGAAGGCTATACTGATATTGACTGAGGAAGAGGTTCAGATGAAAGAAAATCTGCCTCTGGATTTGTATTCTTACTGTGCAGTGGCGCAATATATTGGAGTAGTAAGAAGCAAAAGTGTATAGCCTTATCCACGATGGAAATTGATCTCGTGATGTTAAGCAAACGTATATAGCCTTATCCACAATGGAAGATGATCTCGTGGTGTTATCAACAGCAGTACAAGAGAATATTTGGTTTAAGATATTTGTGGATCAGTGAGGTGTTGCTAAGGATGCTGCAGGTACAATTATTAGTTGATTGTGACAGCTTAGCAACAAGAGCTTACACTAAGAATCCATTGCCAGACCAAGCAAATAGACATGCAATATGTCTTTTGTGAAATACATGGTTGTAAGAAAAGATGTGAACATACAGTATACATACATATACAGAATGATAGTAACTCTTTCGTGAAGTGAGTAACTAGAGACGTTGCTCCTCAGTCATGTGTTAGCAAAAGGATTAGTTTCCATATATTGAAATATCTAGAAGTGCACAAAAGTGGGAGTACTGAATATTTATATTTCCAAATGTTCACAATTAATGGTATTTGTTATCATTATTGATGTCTATGAGTTTGTATGACATTTATGCATATTAATGCTTGGTGCATTATGTTGAGAAGGTATGTCAGACAGATGGAGATTAGCCCACTCACATGGGTAATCGCCTCTATTTACTGCGTGATAAATAGATATGAGACAATTTTAAGTTCATTATCTAGGTGATAATTGAGAGCTCGAGCTTAAAATTTTGATACCGCTTTAACAAAAGTGTTAAGATGATGTCATAATAATTTATGTTCGAAAGTGAAATACCAAAAGTGATATAACCCACATATTTCACTTTATCTGTCTTTAATGCCAGATGTGAGTTCTGATGGATTATTTTATTAAAGAGAGTAGATTTGTGAACTCAAGCTAGACATTGAGTATGTTTGAGCTATCATTTGTACGGTATTAAAAGGAAAGACATACGCTCCATGGGAAAAGGAGAGAATACCGTAATACATACTTCACATTACGTATGCATGAGATGACCAAGAAGAGTTGGCAAGAGTTTAAATCTTAACTCTGTGGCCGTGTAAGACTCTTGAGGATAAAAGTTCCTCAAATTTAGTCCCATCACGACTCTTACTTATTCTCAAGATTTCTTTTCGGTGTTCGCTATCTTAGAATGTTACCTATGATCATGATATCGATTCAATCTAATTGGATATTTCTAGAAAAACGAGCTGAACTGAGATTAAGAGGTCTAAGGGAAGAGGAAGATCAATTTATCTTGATGTAACATTCAATCTTTGTATTCACAGGTCGACCAATTGTGATTATATGAGTTTAATCATGCTTGTGAATACAATGTATTGTATTTGAGTACTCAAAGAGATCAAGAGAGATGTGATGTAAATGTGACTGATTGATCTAGGGTACTGCATACTGAATCTACTCTAAGGTTATGTGCTCATTTTAAGCTGCTATATACTCCCAACGGATGTATGGCAATGAGCTCTCATAGTATGCTGGTCTCACGGATTATTTGCTCATATGAACTTAACAGTGAGAAGAGAAAGGGAGACATTTAGCCTTTTGTGGACGAGTGAGAGATGTTGGAAATTGGCGCCCAATAAGGGCCAAATTGGCTAATTGCCATAATTCTAATACTTATTGCAATCAATTAAGTTTGTTTCCTATTCTAAGAGAGATAGATAGATAAAAGATGACGTTCTCTTCTCTAGAACATCTATCGTTCTAGCAATCACCATTGACAGAAACTCTCCCAAAAAACTCCATTGAAATGCTATCTCTCGATGGACGACCGATCGGTGGATCCAGATCGTTATCTCACCTGCGATGGGGGCTCTTAATCTGTGGCTATCAAGGTAAGTTCGTTCTACGTGATTTACCTTTACAATCAATGAATCAAGTTTGATCTTGGGCATGTAATACAATCTATTCCACTACGTATTTGTACGTATTCTATTCGGGATCCATTCCCCACATCTTGTTACTGTCGATAGTAAGCTCGTGTCTAGTGGTTCCTCACTTGTTTCACTCGCAGGATGTAGAGGGACGTATAGCCTTTTTTTGTTCCTGTTCCAGGGTAGTAAAGAAGATACAATTCCATAGACTGTGGAATGGATATATAGGGTTGCCATATGGTTATTGAGTATAGTACCCGAGTTTAGACTAGGTTGGCTGTAGTTTCATTCATTATCACATACAACATGTGTTTCTAATACAACAGTCAAACTGTGTGATTGTATCACTCACGCAAGTTTCTTTTTTACTTTCTTTTTCCTAATGGTTTAAAAAAAGCTCAAATCATGTTTAGGATCCTATAACATTTGTTAGAGATTCTTCTTGATGCCTATAGGTTGAAATAGGGAGTCCCCATAAGGCTTTAGCATTCACTTTGAGCAATTCAGTTTTCAATGAATGCCATGAAGAAGAATAATAGGGACTTCGCTTTTGCTGGTGTTGACGCTCAAAATTACCCTAGGGGTCACGTGAGGTGCACGTAAGAAATGAAGTAATCAGCTACGGAAAAGGTGTACAGTGTAGACAAAGATCAGCTATAGTGATGACCTTGAGGGAATTTTTGACACGAAACACTGATAAAAAGGGAGCGCGAAAGAAGATATGATCAGGAGTAATCACAGAAATTGGCGGTAACCCCATCAAAAGAAACAGGAAAGGCGCGGCAAAGCTTCAAAAAGACTTCGTCCCCAAGGCTCGTCGAAAGACAACGTGCGAGAAATCTTGAAGATGACAGCTGTCCAGCGGTTACCAAAGAAAATCTTGGAGCTCAAGGCAAAAGACCCTTCGACGGTTACCAGAGCACGCCTATAAATACCTGAGGATATCCAGCATCAAAGGCCCCCACAAATAAAATACAACAAACCTTTATCTTTCAAATTAGCTTAATCTTAGCCATAGCTTTTAGACTCCCGTCGTCGATTCAGTTCCGACGTGTTTCATATCTAGAGATAGGTGTCGTCAATTAAATTTCGACTTATACTCTTCCAATCTAGTCCCGTCGATTAGATTCCGTTACTGTGTCCTATATTTCTACTCGTCCAGTGTTGTAGATTAAATTTCGACATTGTGTCCTACAGTAAGGTTCAACATCGTCGATTGAATTCCAATGTTGTATCTCGGTCACTTTCATCGAAGCACTTTGACGAGTCCATCAAAGTTCGCCTCCTATAGGTCTGTCGAAATCTTGTATACAACTGTCGAAAGTCACGTTTTTATTAATAAAACATTGCATTTGACACTCTTTGTCTATAGCTTACCCGAACCCATCTTTCTTAACGAACTGCTAACGTTCGATAAAGGAATGTTTCGCGATTACAACCCTTTTGGGCTCCGATCTCCTGGGCCGAATCCCAAAGAGAACCCGTTGGGCCTAACCGAGGGAAATTTTCACACAACAATCCTTTTTGGCACGCCCGGTGGGACCCTGGTGTTAAGTTTGAGAGAGTGTTATGCCGCGTACAAGAGATCGTAGCAATCTAGACGGCGACGAACTCATGGAGGAAGTACCACGAGCATAGTCTTCGACAGTTCGAGGAGTCCAAGATCTGCACCAAGTTGAAGAAGGCGAAGTTCAACGACGACTTGTCGAAGAACCAAGCCGAAACCCTGAAGTGACGCCAGTCATGCTATCTTCAATAAGGCGTACGATCGAAGAAGCCCAGAACGAGTTGGCCGATCACATGGTCCAACGCATGACTGAAGTCGTTAGACCGTTAATCATTAATACATACCACGAATGCATGTCAAGGCAATATGGAGCGTCCCCAAGCATCTCACAGCCGCAAATGGGAAATCTTTCTATCCTTGCTACGAGCGTGCCTTTATCAACAACAAACACGGGACTCCCTGGTCAGAGCGCACCGCTAGTTGTACCTGTCAGAATTTTGCCACGGGGAGAGACTCTACCAATGAATGAGCCCAACCCTCAGGCAAATGACCCAGGTATATTCCTAGGCCATCATTTTCGACAAAACATACCCGCGGCCCAGTTCGAAATTGTTACGCAGGCAAACACTATACCTGTGAACAAACAACCTGTACCTACGATCGTCGAAAATCACAGAGTATTACCAACCTTCCCTAGGGGGCAATGGCAGCCCAGAGGAAAGGACCAATTCCCTCAACCTAGGGGGCAGGAGCAGCCTACTCCGCCAGCAGTTCTTCAGCAGATCATACACCCAGGATATCAACAGGCATAGATGAATCCGATGTTCCAATCGCAGGGAAATCAGTTTACACCTCAAGCTCTTCAACTTGCCATGCAGCCAGCATACCAAGTCTTACCGCATCTCGGATATCAGATGCCATACCAACCAATATATCAAAATCAACCAGTTGTTGAGCAAATAGCTGGGTATAATGATCCCGTAGCAGGATACATGGTCAACGTTTATCAAAAATCATATCCTGATTGGATGGATATGATCCCATACCCAAGGGAATTCAAGATACCAGAATTCACGTTGTTCACTAGGGAAGATGACCAATCCACCTATGAACACGTTAACCGCTTTTTAGCACTCTGTGGAGATGCTGCCCAGGCTGATCATTGGAAGCTAAGATTATTTCCACTCTCTTTATCCAGAACAGCTTTTACATGGTACACTGTTTTACCACCGAATTCGGTGCTATCATGGGAACAAATGGAGCGCCTCTTTCATGGGCAGTTTCAACGAGCTATGCCAAACTTGTCCGTGGCCGAACTATCAATAATGAAGCAAATGTACAACGAGACCGTAGACCGGTTCATCATCAGGTTTAAACGAGCTAGGAACAAATGCCTGGTGCCCCTACCTAAGAAAACATTCGCTGAATTTGCCTTTAACGGGCTGAAGTTTGAGATACGAGATAGGATGGTAGGGCATCCATGTGCAGATTTGTTCGAATTGTCTACTATGGCGGTCAAGCATGAGAGCCTACTTAAAGAAAAAGACAAAGGCACGTCTAGAGAAGGGAAACAAGTTTCGTCAAAACTCATGATTTCGATGAAGAACAGCCAGACCCAGCCGAAGTTGCGGTAGCACAAATAGTCATAGACGAGCCATACACATGTCAGGCACTAAAATCGGCGAAGATGAAAGAAAAGTCAACCATTATGGCTAAAAGCCAAAGAGGCAGTGTATTATTCATTCGATGCGAATCGGGCTGAAGAAATCTTCGACATATTGTTGGTCGATGGCCAAATCAGGTTAACAGAATGACAACATATACCATCCAAGGAGGAGTTGACAGGTAAGAAATATTGTAAATGGCACCACTCATGGAGCCATCATACGTCGGATTATTTAGTTCTTAAAAAGAACATACAGGAAGCAATTCGACAAGGGAAGATACGTTTCGCTGATGACAAAGGTAAAACTCCTATGGACATTGATACTGATCCATTTCCTGTAATGAATGGAATGGTG
The DNA here is from genome assembly GCA_021437785.1 of Rhodomyrtus psidioides. NCBI lineage: Eukaryota > Viridiplantae > Streptophyta > Magnoliopsida > Myrtales > Myrtaceae > Rhodomyrtus > Rhodomyrtus psidioides. The sequence goes on along the minus strand of JAILYB010000178.1, from coordinate 626,225 downwards.
TTCCTGAAGCAATCAGACAAAGGGTACAAATTGCCAAACTTTTATCCGCATTGCAAGAGGAAACTAGAAGGTACAGGTTGAGGCCAGTATAACCAAACAAACCGTGAAATACCACAGGACAAGAAGATTGTCCCCAAGAAAAAAGGCTAGAAGTCGTTCAAACAGAGGTACGAGGAAGGGGACCCCACTATTGACACCTTAGAGAACCCAGCGAAAAGTTTGATTACTACGTCAGTTACGGTCCTCCCCCAACATACACCCAGGAGACGTTTGCTCATGTAAGAAAGAATAGAATCGACAAAAGCATACATCGAGACCATTATACTTCAGCTCGACCACACTACCAACGAACCTTGAGGATTCCGGCTAATCCAATAAAGGAATCATGGTATGAGGTTACAAAAGCTCAAAAGAAAGAAGAAGTCATGACTCGTACCAAGAAAAGAAGGGCACAGAGGAAAATGAGGAGCTGCATGTTACAGCATCGAACTACTTTATTCGAGCCAAAATCCATAAAGGAACACCCAAAAATCCGAAGAGCAAGGAACCTGGTTTGGAAACGTAAGACAAAAGAACAGCAGTCAGTTCAGGAACAGACTCATGCACAACCTGAGCCTTCGAAACCATCGAAACAAAATCTCGGTTCAGGAATCGCATAAGTAGGTCAGTTTCCCCATTAAGTTCTTGCATGGTCCAAGTCAAGCTACCCTATGAATTTCGACTTGAGTCGAACCAGGAATACCTTGATAAGGAAATAACAGCGCAAGAAAAGGAGAGTGCTCAGTTTTGATTCGACAATGAAGAGACTATGGAGTTCAGAAAGCCCATTGAGGAAGTCTCCAATCATCGAGGTCACTCAATATTAACGCCAAGATAAATGGACGGCCAGTCGTGAAGGTTTTGGTGGATGGAGGATCGACGCTGAATCTCATTCCATATAGATTTTTTAAAAAGATTGGGAGAACCGATGATGAGATCATCCTGTCGAACATTCAACTATCAGACTTTACTGGAGAAATCACTGAAGTCAAAGGGATATATGTCGCCAATCTTACCGTAGGATCCAAAACATCAAGGACGTCTTTCTGTGTGGTAGACGCTGACGGTTCCTGCAATCTTTTATTGGGAAGAGATTGGATACATGGAAATCAGTGTGTCCCCTCTACACTGCATCAAATGTTGGCATTCTAGAAAGGGGACAAAGTAGAATATGTGAAAGCCAATCCTCAGACTTGCGTCACATGGACTCGTATATCATGGCGAGATCAGGTCATGTCGGATGATTGTTTACGCATCTCAAAACCTCCTGAGACCGACTCAAGAGATATTGCTTTCTGCCGTTTCGACAAGGGAAACACTGAGTGGATCCCTAGGAAGAAGTTGGCGGTTTAGCTTGAAGAATTTGCTGATGGAGGATCAGCAATTGTCGCAAAACCTCGTTGAGAGGTACGAGGCCTATAAGGCCGAACAAACCGAGCAAACAAATGAAATGGTTGATGGGATCATAGACTTCGAGGAATCTCCAATCAAGGAAGACGACAAAGTGATTCAGGCTCAAGATCCATTAGAAGAAGCAAACCTTGGAGACGAAGCCTCCCCACAACCAACCTACGTAAGTAAGTTGCTCGATCAAACGTGCAAGTCACAATTGATAGACTTGCCCAGAAAATATAAAGATTGCTTTGCATGGAACTACCACGAGATGCCTGGTCTAGCAAGGAACATAGTCGAACACCGACTACCAATTAAAAGAGGATTTCGACCGCATCAACAACTACCAAGGAGGTTCGCGCCTAAAGTGATCCTTAAGGTGAAAGAGGAAATCGAAAGACTCCTTTCAGCTAGATTCATAAGGACAGCTAGGTACGTTGAATGGCTGTCAAACATAGTCCCAATCAAGAAAAAGAACAGCAAGCTAAGGGTTTACATTGACTTCCGTGACCTAAACGCTACCATACCAAAATATGAGTATCAAATGCCTATGGCAGATATGCTGATCGACTCAGCCACCAATAATGACATCATGTATTTGATGGATGGACATTTCGGGTACAATCAGATCTTCATAGCTGCAGAAGATGTCAACAAGACGACTTTTAGATGCCCTGGAGCTATTGGAACATTTGAGTGGATCGTTATGCCGTTCGGATTAAAGAATGCCGGAGCCACCTACCAAAGGGCGATGAATTTCATCATCCATGACATGATTGGAGAATTCATGGAGGTCTACATCGATGACGTAATAGTCAAGACCAACCAAGTAAGTCATCTAGACCTTCTTGAGCAAACTTTTGTTAGAATGCGCAAATTCAAGTTGAAAATGAACCCGTTAAAATGCGCTTTTGTGATAAAGGCTGGCAATGGTCCATCAAAGGGGAATTGAAGTGGATAAAAACAAAGCTAAAGCTGTTCTAGAATTGCCGCCCCCCACTAACAAAAAACAACTTCAAATGTTGACCGGGAAGTTGAATTTCCTGCGACGTTTCATAGCTAACTTGTCAGGGAAGATTGAAGTGTTTTCCCCTTTGCTCAAGTTAAAAAACGAGCAACAGTTTGTTTGGGAGGAAAAGCACCAGTTGGCTTTTGAACATTTGAAGGAGTATCTAACTAAACCGCCGGTCTTAATGCCACCAAAAGCAGGCAGGCTACTGAAATTATATTTGTCCGTGACCGAAACCACGGTCGGGAGTATGCTGGCACAGGAGAATGATGAAGGAAAGAACAGGTCGTATACTACCTGAGCAGGATGCTCAATGACACACCCCCATGGAGAAGCTATGTCTCTCATTGTATTATGCATGTACGAAATTACATCATTATATGTTGCCGACTACGGTACATGTAATTTTAAAAACATATGTAGTAAAGTGCATGTTGTCCAGGCCAATCATAAGAGGCCAGATCGCGAAATGGGCATTTACTCTGACAGAAATCAATTTGACATTTGTGCCGCTCAAAGCAATTAAATGGTAGGCCATGTCCGACTTCATCACAGAATATCCAATGAGGTTTAAAATAGAAGATGATGAAAATTATCTCCGCATAATGCCCTGGGTACTCTATTTTGACGGATCGGTAACATCGGAATCGTCAGGGGCAGGAATAATGATCATATCTCCCTACCAACAAAGAACGAAGCTCATGTTCAGGCTTGGTTTCAATTGTTCAAATAATCAGGCCAAATATGAAGCCTTAATAGTAGGGTTGAACGTTTTGATCGATATGAAAGTACGATCAATCATTATCAAATGTGATTCTCAATTGTTGATAAAACAGCTCAAAGGTGAGTACCAATGTTTGAGTGAGAACATCATATCACACTATGAAATTGCGAAAAGGCTATTGTCGAATTTTGCCGAATACGATTTGATCCATGTAAGAAGGACAGAAAATTCGGAGGCCAACGACTTAGCCCAAATGGCATCTGGATATCGGATATCAAGAGGATTGGCGAAACACATCATCACTCAAAAGGAGGTTCTACCTTCGTTAGAAGCCCGAGTAATGATGGTTTGTCAAGAACCAAACAACAGTTCAAATCAGGTACCAGATCGACAAGATTGGAGAAGCCCTTTTATAAGATACTTAAAGAGCCCAGGCCTTGGTAGTGGAGATTTCAAAAGACAAGCCTTAAAATACCTTCTGATAGATGGTGAGTTATATCGAAGGACAATCGACGGGTTACTCTTGAGATGTTTAGGGCAAGAAGAAGCGATGCTCGCAATGACGGAAGTTCATGAAGGGATTTGTGGAGCACACCAAGCGGGTCTGAAGACAAAATGATTGCTGAGGCGACATGGATATTTTTGGCCGACATCACGAAGGACTGCATTGAATGTGCTAAAGGATGTCAACCATGTCAAAGACATGGGCCAGTTCAGCACCCCCCTGCTGCATTAATGAATCCCATAGTCAAGCCGTGGCCTTTCCGAGGATGGGCAATAGATGTAATAGGGAAGATCTATCCCCCTTCGTCGAAAAAGCACAATCTTATTCTGATGGCCACAGATTATTTTACCAAGGGGGTCGAAGCAGCTTCTTATAAAAATGTGATGCAGAAGGTGATTAAAGAATTCATCGAAGAGAGAATTATCCACAAGTTCGGAATCCTTGAAACCATAACCGCAGACCAATGGACAGTCTTCACAGGGCGAGAAATATTGGATTTTACTAGATCAAGAGGGATCAATATGATCCATTCGACACCATATTATGCCCAAGCTAATGGTCAGGCCGAAGCCTCAAACAAGACTATCATTAGTTTGATAAAAAAGCATTTGGAAGACAACACAAGGGAATGAGATTCACTATTATCGTCAATTCTATAGGCCTACTGAACCTCAAAAAGGTCAAGTACTGGTGTTAGTCCGTATATGTTAATATATGGACAATAGGTTGTCCTTCCCATCGAAATCACTGTACAGTCATTAAGGGTAAAGCTCCAAGGAAACATGTCGAAGGAACAATATGATGAAACGATGTACGCAAACATCGACGAATTGGGAGAAAACCAAGCTCTGGCATTGGAGAGACTGATTGCTTAGAAATGAAGGGTTGCCAAAACTTACAACAAGCACATAAGGATCAAGCGTTTCAGCATGGGAGATCTGGTTTGGAAAACTATTCTTCCCACAAGCCTCGACAACGAAAAGTTCGGCAAGTGGACATCGAAATGGGAAGGACCCTACTTGGTAATCGACGTACTTCTAGGAAATGCATATCGGATAATGAAAATTAATGGTAGAGAACTACCGCGATCTATCAATGGAAAATACTTAAAGAAGTTTTATCCATCAATGTGGGAAATGCAAGAGAATGCAGAAGAGCAAGAGGGCAAGGAGTGACGAAAATAAAATTCATTGATAAAAGGGACGGGTACATTCTTTCTTTCTTTCACTCTCCCACTCTCTCTCTCTCTTCTTTCTACTCTCTCTCTCTCTCTCTCTCTCTCTTCTTTCTACTCTCTCTCTCTTTTTCTCTCCATTTTCTCCCTTCTTTTTTCCTCACTTCTCTTCCTCACTAGCCCTGCCCAACCTACCCTCACTTCTGTCGGAGATGCTCCCTGAAGCGCACTACAAAACAGCAAAGACGAGCCTCTAACTTCCTGTTTTCCTCATCAGCAGAGTGTTTGGCCTTAGCTAACTCGTCCAAGAAAGCTTCCAGCTCATCCCGTTCCCGCTCCAGCTTCTTGAGGTGCTCTAAGAGGGTTTGCACCTGGTTGTCAAAGGTGTTCAGAATTACCCTTAAGGCTTCAACGTGACCTTCAATGGATGCTAGGGAGCGAACCTCACAGGCTTCGCTTAGTTCGTGCTCTTGTCTCTCGGCATCTCTCAACGACTTCGATAAATGCCGGCGACTTACCTCTAGTCGATCAGAGATAAGCCCCCGAAGTTGAAGAATGCTGGTGAAAGAAGATGAGACAGCCTCCCGAGCATCGCAAAGTTCCATTTACAGTACCTCACCATTCTCGACCTCTTCGGTTTTGCACCATATTTTATGGTCAGTGAGGTCATGACAAGAGACGGCCGCCAGATTGTGCCCGAACTTCTCCACGCCATAAGAGAAGGTGGCGGAGAACTCGTCAAAATCTTCCCTAAAGGAGGCAGCGGGAAGCAGGTTTGAAGGGATGGCGGAATAGATAAATGGGAGCAAAGACTAGGTCCTAGGATAAATCCAAAATACTCGTCGGACGGATTCAGAAGTTTAAAGACGCCAACATCTTTTTTTTCATCCTTCAATTGGTCGAAGCGACCAATCATTGGTTTCGGGTCAGAAGAAAACGATGAAGATGCCATGGAAAGAGAGGGAAATAAAAGAACCAGAGAGAGTCTAGGGCTTAAGACGATAGGGAAGACGACGATTGAAGACTTTCTTTCTGAAGAGGTGCTACGGAATAAAAATTGATGTGTCAAAAGAAAAGTGGAATGATTACGCTCTCGGGAAAGGAAATCAGAAGAAACCCTTGATTGGGATGCAGACGTCAGAATCAGAGCGTCATTTTAAAAGATATAAAATCCTTAATTTATATCTTTTAAGGGGGCATTTGTTGACACTCAAAATTACCCTAGGGGTCACATGAGGCGCACGTAAGAAAGGAAGTAATCAGCTACAGAAAAGATGTACAGTGCAGGCAAAGATCAGCTATAGTGATGACCTTGAGGGAATTTTGGTCCCGAAACACTGATCAAAAAAGGCGCACAAAATAAGGAACGATCAGGAGTAATCACAGAAATTGGCGACAACCCCATCAAAAGAAACAGGAAAGGCGCGGCAAAGCTTCAAAAAGACTTCATCCCCAAGGCTCGTCGAAAGACAACGTGTGAGAAATCTTGAAGATAACAGCTATCCAGCGGTTACCAAAGCAAATCTTGGAGCTCAAGGCAAAAGACCCTTCGACGGTTACTAAAGCACGCCTATAAATACCTGAGGATATCCAGCATCAAAGGCCCCCACAAACAAAACACAACAAACCTTTATCTTTCAAATTAGCTTAATCTTAGCCATAGCTTTTAGACTCCCGTCGTCGATTCAGTTCCGACGTGTTTCATATCTAGAGATAGGTGTCGTCAATTAAATTCCGACTTCTACTCGTCTAGTCCAGTGCCGTCGATTAATTTCGGTGCTGTATTGATTCACTTTCTACCCGTTCAGTCCCGTCGATTAGATTTCGGTACTGTGTCCTATATTTCCACCCGTCCAGTGTCGTAGATTAAATTCCGCCATTGTGTCCTACAGTAAGGTTCAGCATCGTCGATTGAATTTCGGTGTTGTATCTTGGTCACTTTCATCGAAGCACTTTGACGAGTCCATCAAAGTTCGCGTCCTATAGGTTTGTCGAAATCTTGTATACAGTTGTCGGAAGGCACGTTTTTATCGATAAAACATTGCATTTGACATTCTCTGTCCATAGCTTACCCGGAACCTTTCTTTCTTAACGAACTGCTAACGTTCGATAAAGGAATTTTTCGCGATTACAACCCTTTTGGCTCCGATCTCCTGGGCCGAATCCCAAAGAGAATCCATTGGGCCTAACCAAGGGAAATTTTCGCACAACAGCTGGTAATGCTGCTGTTGCTATAATCTCTGTGAAATGTGCCTGGTAATTGAACCAGGACTCGCCTTCGTGTAAGCGCGGTTTTATATAGTTTCTCCTCCTTTTTTTGATTGCAGAATAACTTCAAGTTCGAACAAAGGGACTGGATGACGGTCCAACTAAAAGAGCTACCTTCGGGGTCGAAATAGGTAAGAGGCAGAGTTCTGCTTTACCTTTCCATGCGTTGTTGAATGTCTTATCATTCTATTATGTTGCTTCCTGGTGTAGACTGTAGATCAAATCCTCCTTTCGGAGTTAGAGCAGCTTTGGCGAACAAGTTCATTGATAAAGCTCTTGAATTCAAACCGAAGCTCCTTGTTCTAATTGTTCCTCCAGAAACTGCAAGGTAACTACTTTACTTTGAGCCCACTTTTTTTTTCCCCTTTGCAGAATACTAAAATCTAGTGCCCGACAAAAAAAAAAAAAAATCTAGTGGTGCCTTGCAGATTAGATGAGAAAAAGTTCCGATATGATCTGGTGTGGGAAAACGACCGATCCTTGTCTGGAAAGGTGATATGGGAATCCCTCTTCATCCTTCTGATCTGATTATATGTATACATCTGATGGTTTTGATCGTGGCCTCTTCGTTTTCAGTCATTTTATTTGCCAGGGTCTGTTGGTGTGAGGAAAAAAAGATGGAACAGTGGACCAATAGGCCACCGTTGCTGCATCTATGGAACCGTCGAGATTGACGGCAAAACACGTGACCATAGCCCAAAAGCAGGGTCACTTGCTGGCGGAGATGACCGGATCACTGGATCTTCGTTTTCTGAAAGATGACCGGAGCCTTAGCTGCATCGGTACTTCATCGCTTGCAGGTGACACCTCCGTGCCAATGGGTAGGCCTGAAGAAACCAAAGACAGAGTCCATGCCAAATGGTATAGGAGTAACTTTCAAAGAAAACTACTCATGCAAAAGGCCGATGGTAGCAGAACACTCGGAAGATAAATTGATAAGAAGGATCAACCCAATTCGACGGATGGGGAGTATTAGTTCAAGGATCGGTCCTCTAAGGGGAAAAGGCATGTGGTGGACGAACACGTGCTAACAGCCAGTCACCACCACAACCCCATGTACTTGCTTCCTGTCGCGACCTAAGTTTCGCTCAATTCAGGCTAATGGATTACTAAGTTAATTAACCTAGCTCGAGCTCTCCCAAACGCATGTCAAATTGCAACTTAGGTTTGATATGTAGCATGCAAATGATTTAACTTGGAATTGCCATTAATCAGTTTACAGTTGGTCAGAAATACTTTATCTTTACGAATCAGAGATTGTGAGTTCGGGGACTTAATTAAGCTAGATTATTCTAATGCCTTGTCGATACATTTTCTTTTGTGAAAACATTCAGATTAAACATTAATGTAAGTGGGTGCATAAACATTATTTAAAACTGAATAATCAAAGCGTTGAATAAATTGCAAGAATATGGAGAGAATGAATGTACTTGGATGCTGCAGCCTAGTCTGAGCGTTCTTATCCAAACATAAGATCAAGCCTAATCCATTCTTTGTAGGGGTTTTCACTTACTTAAATGATGAAGAAACTGCATGTAATGCATGAATGCAACCATACTAAAATGCAATTATGCAAATAACGACTATTTTACTATGCCATGCAAGGTATTTATCTAAATAGCCTAAATATATGACATGCAAGTAGTTATGCAATGAACTAACATCGCAGGCAAAACTATATAACATACGAAATGAATCTAACCTAAATGACACGCTTCTTTAGATTAAATGACCTAATTACGCAAACTAAGTTAATGAACCTAGACATGTATAGTAAATGACATGCGGATAATGATGTGGCATCAATAACATGGAAAAACTATGACATTAAGATATGGCATGACGATGTGGCAATACGACGTGGCAAGCTAAATGACGTGGCAAGTGTGCAATCTAAACTATATGATATGCATGGACATGATATATATTTTTTTGGTACTTTTGTGGAATTTCGAAATCATTAATTGAGGCATATAAAATGCTCTAAATGAAGATTATCCTAAACTGTTTAACAAATAATTTAAATTAAATCCTAAAAATTATCTTGAAAATCTTATTCCTAATTCTAAATGTTTTACGAAATGTGCAAATCTATTTATATGGGGATTATTTTAAAATGCACATAATCTATTATATAAGATTTTTAGAAAATCTTATCTTTCTATATGGGGATGCTAAGAGTTACGCTTTCTAATGCATAATCTTTTTTTTTTCTGGTTAGGGAAATTAATATGCAAGATATGCAAAAGATAATGCATGACTTCTTTTGGAAAATATCTAGTCCAAATTTTCTGATAGATAAAATCAGTGAATCGAATCTACATGGTTGTCGATTGGACTGTTTTATTTTCGATGCTATCGTTAGTGTCATCTCATGTTCATCTCATGGTCGAGAGTGAACCGGGGATATCGTGCATGTTGTCGACAGGGAACCCTGTTGGTTTTATGAGGGAGCACGGTAAGTACCGTGGTCCGCCCATGTAGGGTATCCCACCCCTTGGTGGTTACCCATTTCAAACGTGATATAGGATCACGTCTTTTCATCATCGTCGTATGTTTCATTAATACGACGTTCTTTAGAAACGTCGTCATTAGATGTTCTTCAAAGAAAGAATACAGAGACAGACAAAGAATGAGACGACGATGATGACGAATTCTCCCGAACGTCAATCTGACAGAGGACTCTCGAGACTGCATTGTGATATACTCGTTTACGATCAGTGATTCAAGTTAGATCCTAGGGCTTGTTGATTCAGAATAATTCCGCTACGTTGAAATAGGGATCGGTTCCCTTCATTGGTATCAGAGCCAAATCGAACTTGAATTCTGATTAAATGATTTGTTGAATTTTTTTTTTGGTGAATTTCGTGAATTTTTTTTTTGGACAAATCATTTTTTTTCGGGGATATTCTGGCCGGAGAGAAAAGTGCCGATTCCGGCCAAAAGTCGGTGAATCACCGCTTGGGTTCGCATCAGTACGGTCGCCTCGACATGGTGAACAAAAACCCTAAGGTGTCTCAGCACTTGGTTAATCGCCGGAGATGAATTTCGCGAAAGAAGTTCGCGGATTAGGGTTCCGCGTCAGAGCGTTTATCGCACGATTTCGGGCCAATTTCTTCATCGTTTTCTTCGATTCTTGAACCTACGTGGTCGCCTCGACAAGACGCTCAAAACCTACTATCAATTTTGGTTTATGGTGGTATTTCGGAGGAGAATCGGAGGGTGAAATGGTGACGTAATCGGCGAAGAGCTTCTGTGCGGGCAGAGAGGTCTTCACGCGAGAAGAAGACCGAGAAAAAAAAATGCGCTGGCAGTTTATGCGCATGAGGGGGGCGGGCCCTACGTTCAAGCATGCGTGGGCAACCTAGCAGACGCGTGGGCAGCTTTCGTGGGCAGTTCTAAAAAAAAATTAAAAAAAAAACAAGCCAGCGATGGGATTTAAACCCACGCCCACTCCCCAAACTGCCGTTTTTGTGTAGCCCACAGGACCACCAGACCACCTTGCCATTTGTTCGTTAAGATCATGACCTTGTTCTTCTTAAAGAAAATGATGCAGATTTGGGATAAGACCCAACAAGCCAACCCGGCCCATGATGTTTACCCGGTCAACTCAACTTTTCAAAATTTGTAATTTAGTCCTTGAAGTTTTTGAAAAATTTCAATTTATCCTCGAATTTTTAGAAATTGCAATTTAGTCCTCGAGTTTTCTGAAAATTGTAATTTAGTCCTTGATCTTTGTCAAAATTGTGATTTTGTCCTCTAATTTGAAAATTGCAATTTGGTCCCTCAAATCAACTTTGGCCGTTGACCACACATTGACCAAATGAGCTGAAACTTTGACCGGCTCATACGTGCTCGTTTGAGCTCCGATTGGGGCATGCGAGGTACCATTACGTTCGTATCGAAATTATCTTCGATTTGATATGCTATATGAGCATGTTTGACAAATGTAAAAACAATTATAAAATACGTATGAACCCTCTTAATATATGTATTTTGCTTGTTTTTCTAGTATTTTTCATTCGTATTGTTTCTAATATAGAGGATGATTTACATGCTTATAATGATTGATGATAGCATAATCCATATCTTGTATATGAAATTAGAGTATGATTTGATGCATATGTTATTGGTGCTTTAGTTCAAATCATGCCATGTCATTTTGCTATGATTACAAGATATCGAGATCATAGTATGAATTATGATTTTTATTTGAGTGGGGAGTTCTAGAAAATTTTAGTAATTTCAGTGAACTCGATTTTACATAAATAATTATGTTAATGATAATTTCAAGCGAGGATTCTCAAACGATGATTGGGAACATAATGAACTTTTGACTTTGAGACCTTATGTGAAATTATTTATTAACATAATTAGTTAGTGTAAAATAGATGCATAAATGTTAGGCATCAAAATATCGTGATTACATGTCTATAGAACTTTGTGTTCAGATATTATGGCTTTAGCTTCTTGAAATATCGTAGTTAAGCTTGATTAGAATAGAAATTAGACGGCGAGAATTATGAAACTAGAATGTGAGAATCCAGTATCTGCTAGAAAGGTTAAAAGCACTAGAAGCTCTTAACCTAATTATGAAAGTACCTGAAGATGGAAATACTGCATTTGCTGTATTGAACAGAAGGATAAACTCTATTACTCGCATTATGTTGTTGAGTAGCATGAAAATACTTTTATGCATGAGTTCAGGCATTTATAAAATGTCATAGTCAAGTGGGAGGCAGTAAAAAGTAAGTTTGGTTAGATATTGTTCACCAACTTGGGACAGATCACTTTAAGGTTTGACGTATATATGATGCCTTATGGGCATAATATGAAACAACATTTTGTGGCTTGTGTCAAACATGATAAGTGAACTGTTAGATGCAGACCACATTTTGACTTGATGAGTAGTAAATGCAAGTAGTAATCTGTTCTTTACCTCATAGCTATGTGTTTATGAAAATCCACAATAAAGAGTAAAGACTCTTGAGGATGCTATGTGCCGTCTTGAACTAGAGTACTGGTTCTAACTTAATTGGGGCTTCGTGCTGCTGGCAATAGCGTCAATGTGGGTTTGAGAAGTGAAAAAGTAAAGGAACAGATCTTCAGAAAAGAAATCAAAGTTTAACCGACATGGAAAAGGAAAATGTCCTTTAAAAAAATATTTCAAAAGTGAAGTGTTTTAACTGTGGCAAAAAGGGTCACTTTACTCACAATTGTGATGGGTTAAAGAAGTTAGAATCCCTTTGTACACTTAAGAATGTACATATGTCTGTAGTTTAGTTTTGGTAACTGAATTTTATCCTTTGTGGATTATAGATCTAAAGGGCCACAGACCATGTAGTAGTGAAATTTTAATAAGTTTCACAATGAACAAATTTAATAAATGTGAGAAATATTTTCTGAGTGAAAATCAAAGTAATTGGCACCTGCCAATTGAATATGTATGATGGTCGCACATTGTTCTCGCCAATGGTTATGTGCTCCAAAACACAACGGAATTGGGCTTCCGTATTAGTTCTGGTTAAACTTGGTTTCAATTTGGATTTTCATAATAATGGTGATGACTTGTCGTTAGGAACAAGTTATTAGAATTCTAGATGGTTTCAATGTACAGATTGTTGAATACAATTATGTGAATGATAGTTATTCTCTATTTTCATCTTTTGTGTTGATATGAATATATGGCATGCTAGGCTAGGTAAAGTAAGCTAAAGAGGGCTTATTTGACAGTATTAAGAGTGTCAATTTGCCCATTTGTAAGCATTGCCTAGTGGGAATAATAGTGAGGAAACCATTTAGAAAATAAATAAGAGCTAAGTTTCCTTTGCATTAATCCATTTAGACATATGTGGTTCAATAAATGTGAGAGCAAGGCATGAGATTGTTTATTTCATCACACCAATCGAAGTCAAGAAAATATATCTGATTAGTTCAAATATATATGTGATGAAAAAGGAATAGAAAAATAATTTTCTATTTCGGCGATTCCTTAATAGAATTGAAGTTGCAAAGAAAATAGATTCCAATAGATATGGTTAAGTCTTTGATGGCACATCCTATTGTGAGTATTACCTTTTGTGGTGATATTTTATTGATGGCTGTCTAGATACTTAACTGTGTGCCTTGTAAATCAGTTACTCCTACTCTATATGAGTTGTGGACAGGTCGAATATGAGATTTGAGTTTCCTCAAATCTTAATATGCTTCCTATACACATGAGTCCTCCCATAGGTATGAAAATTGGGCCCTAGAGGCAAAAAGAGTATCTTCGTGAAATACTAAGAGTACTCGAAAGGGAAAGTGCTATAGGTGAGCAAGAAAGTGGGAAGAGTAACTGAATTTGAATCATAAGATGTCACATTCTTAGTGAATATACTTCCGAAAAAGGGCGAGATAAGTTGTTTGAATCTTGGATAGTGATAATGATTTTATTGAGACATCTTATCCAAGTGGGAGTAATGTGAGAAGTGATAAATTTATTTCGAATAAATCTCAATTGCAACCACTTGATGTGAAGAAGATGTCGTCGTTGTCTGATCCGAGTGGGAGCGTAATGGAGAATGATGTACTAAGTGTGCAATCTCTAATTTGGCGAATAAGAGAGCAAAGAAATGTAAATGAGGCTCGGACTTGTCCTAGTTAAAAAAAATTGATATGAGCAATGGAAAAAGAGATGGAGTCGATGAGATCAAACCAAGTATGAGAACATGTTAATCTTTCGAATGGATGCAAAGCCATTGGGAGCAAGTGTATTCTCAAAATAAAACGTAAAGCTGATGGCTCGATTAAGAAATATAAAGCTCGCCTTATGGTGAATTAGTATGATCAGTTCACCTTATTCTGAAAGTGATTGGTATGGATCTTGGATTACATCAAATGGATGTAAAGACTGCGATTCTCAATGGAGAATTAAAAGAATAATTTTTGCATGAAACAACCTATTGGGTTTGTTATAGAAGGCCAAGAACAAAAGGTATATCGACTTTTGAGATCGATATATGGCCTTAAGCAGTCTTCATGATAATGATATATGCTTTTTCGTAATGCCACTGTGGCATATGTTTTTCTAATGATTGATGAGGATCATTGTGTATATATCAAAAGATCCAAAGATCAATTTGTGATCTTATCATTATATGTTGATGATATGTTAATTGCTTGGAGCAGTATGAAGTTAATTGATACAGTCAGAATTGGTTATGTTCCAATTTTTGATATATGGATGAATCTACATACGTTTAAAGAGATTATGATCTCTTTCACAAGAGACTTATTTGGATAAAGTCCTTGAGTGATTTCGTATGCAAGATTGTAAAATAAAAGATACTCCTATTGTAAGAGGTGAAAGCCTGAGCCGAAGATGTATCCTAAGACTCCACAAGCAAAATAAAGAAATGAAAAGTGTTCCATATTCTAGTGTTGTTCGAAGCTTAATGTACACTATGTGTGTAAAAGACCTTATATTAATTATGTAGCTGGAATGGTGTGTAGATACCAATTCACTACAGGTTAAGTGCTTTGAATTGCCGTCAAGAAAATTCTGAGATATTTAGAAAATAGTGCTGAATTGTTATTGAGTTATCAAGGTAGAGATTTGCACCTTGAAGACTATCCTGATGTTGACTGAGGAAAATGTTTAACTTTGCGTTCTTACTTAGAAATGGCGCCATGTCTTAGAGTAGTAAGAAGCAAAGGTGTATAGCCTTATCCACGATGAAAAATGATCTCGTGGTGTTATCAACAGCAGTATAAGAGAATGTTTGGCTTTAGAGACGTTTGGATCAGTGAGGTGTTGCTAAGGGTGCTGCAAATACAATTATTAGTTCATTGTGACAGCCAAGCAATAAAAGCTTACACTAAGGATCCATTGCCAGGCCAAGCAAATAGACATGTGATATATTTTTTTGAAAAACATTGATGCAAGAAAAGATGTGAACATACAGTACACATACATGTACAAAATGATAGTAGATCTTCTATGAAGTGAGTACCTAGAGATATTGCTCCTCAGTCATGTGTTAGCAAAGGGATTAGTTTCATATATTGAAATCTCTAGAGTGCATAAAAGTGGGAGTACTGGACATTTATATTTCCCAATGTTCACAGTTAATGGTAGTTGTTATCATTATTGATGCCTATGAGTTAGTATGACATTTATGCATATTAATGCTTGGTGCATTATGTTGAGAAAGTATGTCGGACAGATGAGATTAGCCTACTCACACAGGTAATCGCCTCTATTTACTGCGTGATGAATAGAGATGAGACGATTTCAAGCTTATTATCTAGGTGATAATTGAGAGCTGAAGCTTGGAAATTTTAAGATCGCCTTAACGGAATGTTAAGATGAGGTCATAATATTTATTATGTCCGAAAGTGAAATACTTAAAGTGATATAGCCACATATTTCACTTTATCTGTCTTAATGCCAGATGTGAGTTCTGAAATTTTCTATTACAGAGAGTAGATTTGTGAACTCAAGCTAGACATTGGGTATGTCTGAGCTACCATCTGTACGGTATTAAAGAAAAGACATACGCTCCATGGGAAATGAGAGAATATCGTAATACGTACTTCATATTACGTATGCATGAATCGGCCAAGTAGAGTTGGCAAGAGTTTTGATCTCAACTCTATAGCCGTGTGAGACTCTTGAGGATAAAAGTTCCTCAAAGTAAGTCCCCTCACGACTCTTACTTATTCTCAAGATTACTTTTTGGTGTTCGCTATCTTAGGGTGTTACCAATGGTCATGAGATTGATTCAACCTAATGGGACATTTCTATAAAAGCGAGCTGGACTAAGATTGAGAGGTTTAAGGGAAGAGGAAGATCAAATTTATTTGAACGTCACATTCAATCTTTGTGTTCACAGGTCGACCAATTATGATTATTTGAGTTAATCATGATTGTGAATACAATGCATTGTGTTTGAGCGCTCAAAGAGATCAAAGAGATCAAGAGAGATATGCTATAAAATGTGACTGATTGATTTAGGGTACTGCATACTGAATCTACTCTGAGTTAACATGCCATTTTAGAGCTGATATATACTCCCAACGGATGTATGGCAACAAGCTCTCGCAGTATGCTGGTCGCACAGATTATTTGTCAATATGAACTTTGCAGAAAATAGATAGAGTTATATTTAACCATTCGTGGGTAAGTGGGAGTTGTTGATCCTTAGTGGACAAATGAGAGTTATGAATAGCCCTTCATGGGCGAGTGGGAGATGTTGGTTTTATGAGGGAGCACGGTAAGTACCGTGGTCCGCCCATGTAGGGTATCCCACCCCTTGGCGGTTACCCATTTCAAACGTGATATAGGATCACGTCTTTTCATCATCGTCATCTGTTCCATTAATACGACGTTCTTTAGAAACGTCGTCATTAAACGTTCTTCAAAGAAAGAATACAGAGACAGACAAAGAATGAGACGACGATGAAGACGAATTCTCCCGAACGTCAATCTAACGGAGGACTCTCGAGACTGCACTGTGGACTCTTAATCTGTGAAAATCACGGTATATTCCTAGTGTGATATACTCGTTTACGATCAGTGATTCAAGTTAGATCCTAGGACTTGTTGATTCAGAATAATTCCGCTACGTTAAAATAGGGATCGGTTCCCTTCAAACCCTAATTCGAACTAGTTTTCTAGATCTAGAAAAGCATGTATGAAATATGAGATAACTCATATTAGGAGATATGATCAAATATTCACTTGGATGTCGATATGCTAACAAAAAGGCAACATCATCTAGAAAATCAATCGCATAATTGGGAATTACAAATTTCAAATAATCCGTCAGGATGGACCGAAATCGTTTCAATCGATGGTGCACAGCATGGCTGGACTCACCAGGGTGGTCGTTCTCCAGGTGGACTGTACGGTGGTTCGTGATGCTCGTGGGCAAGGGAACTTAACCAAAGATGAAAATTATCCAATTAATCCGAAAATTAATATATAGATATCAATTCAATCTTAAACTATTCATTTTTTTTCAATTTAGTCTTGCGACTTTGCACGAAATTTCAATATTGCCCTTCTAATCAGCTTTCGTCAAAAATTAATAATGTGATGGTTCAGTCATTTCTAACCTCCTACGTGGGACATCGAAAATTCAGCTATCTCCGAAGAAAATTGGTCGAGATGACCACATTGAAATTTTTGTGCGAATATTTATGACAAATTTGCAAAATTAGGCATATCACTAAATTGGTATCCGTACGATAAGTTTATGAATGATTGGACAATTTTCCCGTCATGCAAGATTCCAAGTGACGATGTTATTTTAACCACTAAATTCGTTCAAGAGGAAACAACATTAACAAGGAAAAAATGGATGCGAAAGTTGCGGGGAATAATGGGTAAATAAGTCTATTACGGGAAGTCTACCATAATGTATTAAAAGCTTTTTTAGACAATGACAATTCCCTCAAACTTTAATATGCTCAATGTCGTACTTGAGTTGAAACCCAATGTGCAATATGGTTGCTGGACTTTCAATTTGTTTAATGTTTTCTCTTACTTTTAAAAATATTCAATGTTATCCCTGAATTTGAATCAATGGAAGGACAAAATTGAATATTTTTGTATAATTTAGGGACTAAGTTGAACATGTACAAAAAGTCTAAGGAATGTATTGAGCAAATTAAAAGTTCGGGACAACATTACATCTTGGGATAAAGTACAAGGACCACGTTGAAAAAAATTAAAAATTTAGGAATCATATTACACATTAGGCCAAAGTTCATAGCCCATTTGTATTACTATCCTCATGTTTTTTCATTGCTTGATTTGGATATTCACCTTACGAAAACACTCACTCATATATCCCAATCTTGATTAATTAGTGAGTATTTAAGAGTAGCTGAGACGAGGGTTTATTATCTATAATCTAAGGCATGTTCCAATTACCGATTGCGCGGACATGAATTTAAGGCTTCAGACAAAAGTGACAAAACCTATGCACCCCACCAACATCACCTTCGGAAAGTATTTATGTCAAGACGCGCAAATAAAATCTTTGTGGAGAAAAAAAAATTATCTGGATAAAATATAGCTACAAAACCTTCATTAAATATGTTTTCTATCGACCAAATTACACCTTACATGCCAGTAAATTACCACATACATAGCTCACTTAAACAAAAAAAGAAAGAAATGAAAAGATATATACTAGTAATGGTATTCGGATCCTACATCTACAAAAATTAAATTCATCGAAGTTCTAGCATGGTACCAAAACCTTTCTTGTGTGCCGTGTGTTTAGCCTATTTACGTCCCGCCTCGGCCAGATCGGTCGCTTTATCGAAAAACCATTGTGAGCACAGTAGCTTGATACACCTATGTTCCGCATGGATTTGTTCATCAAAATTACTAAGCAAAGCTTACAATCTGAACATGCCAAAGGGACTGAATAACGTTTCTCCTCTTCATCCAAAATATACTCGAAAGCATCCTTTTCAAGCCATGGTTAACCACTCGACAAATCTCGAAATTTTCAGCATTTTTTTTCCTGCTTGAATGCTGGGAAATTTCAGTAAACAATTCATTGAATACGGAATACTAGAAAACTTTAATTGCCATTTTTGTAGTGTAACTTATATCGATTGCTTACCATGCAATTAGTGTTTATAGTAGAATTAGAATTGGGATAGGTCGTTTTTTAAGGTTTAAAAGATGAGGTCATAATCTACTCTCGCTAGGCATTTGAAACCGCATCATTGTCGATGCTATGCTTGAGCTCTTTCGTTGACAAATAATCGATAATGACGTTTTCATTCACTATATTAGTCTATTAGTATATACTATTGTATAACGCAAAGAGGATCTCAAGCTTCCCAAAATATCATTTTGTTCGCAATGTTTTTTTCTTTATCTTCCCAAAATATCCACAATTAATTATTTTATCAATATTCTACAGATGGACAAGTGTAAATTAATATTCTTTTTTTTATCTCTCATTTACTACATTTTTAAAATAGGAATCTTTTCTATCTTATAAAAAAGGTTAAAGAAAAAATTTTCAAATCTTGAATACTTTCTCTTTTCACGTACTTGTGTCAATAATTACTTTATATTGATCAGTAATTTAAAAATCTCGTGATAAAACCCAGTATCGTTTACATGTTAGATTTACATAGACGCAACATCTGCACTTTTGGTTGTATATATAGCAAACTCAGAAATTCCTTTTCAAACTGAACCTTTCTTGTTAACGAAATCTAATGACTGCTCTTGCTTCCTTCAAAATTAATCACACTAGCTGGTAGCCAATAGCCAATTCATGAGAAATTGCTTGATGAGCATAATTTACACCCTAAATTGAATCTCAATCTTTTATTTGATTAATCTCACAAAAATGTCACCGGATTTCACCGTTCGATGAGTTATCTTAACGTATGCCTAAATGACAAAGACAAGACTTATCGTACCTTTTGCTGTGTTTAGTCTTGAAATTACTCTGTCGTCGCCATGCACGATGAGACTAGAAGATTCACCAGAAATTACTGTCTTATGAGCTGACCCTAAGTGAGTGCACCAGTAAGATACCAACTTGAGCCTCCACATTTGAGATTCCAGATGATCATCTCCGTATGTAGCATATGATTTAATTTCATGGAAAAAGATGCTATTAATAGGTGCGAAGAGTTCAACCAAAAAATAAAATATAATATAATATAATATAATAATAATAATAAAATAAACATGTGGAAAGATTTTGACGTCTATCTGATGCAGATGCTTTTGGACTTCTATAAATTTTGGATGATTATTCTTCATTTTTTTTTTCTTGTCCTAGTCATATATGAGTCCAACTGGTCATTAATTCGCATCACACAAATTATTTCTCCATAAGCCGAGCTACTAGGGTTATTTAAGGCCCCCCTTAAAGTGATTCTTTCCTCTTCCAAAAAAAAGAAAATTCGCTATCGGGTTCTTTAAATAATTAATAATTAACTGAATAGTCAATAACCGTGCATATCGAATGCTTAGATTAAAAATCATGAAATAAATATAGGATTATGTGAGAATACTTAATTGGAGATTAATATACGCATCTCATGGTTCAAAATATAAAATTGCATATCTTCGTTGTCCAACATTGGAATTACCTTATCATCATTAAAGATTGTCTCTTTCATGGTTTAAGTTAGTGATAATCGTCTAAACAATTGTACGCCGTTGAATGTTGAAAATCGGATGACATCGCTTAAAAAATTGTTGAGGCAAAAAATATTAAAATTGTTACATTCAATCATACTACTCTGCAATTCAATCAAAAAGATTAGTAGGTACTTAGGAGCTAACATCACAAAAAACAAGTAATTTACATGGACCAAAGCTATTAGGATTCTTTGTATGCTCTAAAACTATTCATTTAATTAAGAAGGACGTAATCCCATTGTTTTTTCCTCTGCGACATACGCTTGTCCTCTTCACACTCCGCCTTCGCCTGTTCGATAATATCGGCAAAATACTCTTCCGAGCAAAGTAGCTTGACATGGTCACAATCCGAACCCTTCTTGTCTCGGAGCAAATCTTGAAAACTTTGGCATTCCAAAAATTTCAAAGGAACTTCGTAACGTACCTCCTCTTTGCCCACATATATGGCAAAACATCCTCTTGGAGCCAATCTTGGCGATTTGTGCTTCAACCTTTCCATGATCAAGTGAAGCTTTCTTGAAACTCTCGCCATTCGACACTTCTTCTTTTTTCTTTTCTTCTTTGGAATTGCTGGGAGCTTTAGTGCGATCTTAATGCAAGAGATTAATGGAATTAATACGTGCGCGTACATGTATATATGGGGCTAGGTTTACTATTCCTAGTAGAAGTAGTAAGGAGTAATCTATAGCCTTATCAACTAAAAGGCTTAAGAAGATACGGTTGATCTACTATATCTAGAATTTGAAATAAATAGTGGTTTATGCTATGGATATACGTTGTTTCATCTTTCGTTTTTATGAAAAGAAACAGAAGAACATTTCTTGCAAGTAAAGTTCTGACGTGGAACTCTTGATCTTATTCAACCCAAGTAGCTAAGATTTGATTATTCATGGAGCATGTGATTTTTTTTTTTTCCAAAGATAAGCATATGATGTTCAATGGTTCATGACGTAGTCTTTCATGTAAAGATTTTCGTCAATTATATGTTGATTTAGGTTATACCACATGCTATCTTCTTTTGGAAATTAGTGTTATCCACAGGACAAATACTAACATAACATAGTATTTTTAGGGTTTGCAAACAGACATGAGGGGGAAATATTTTCTAGCGTTTTCCATCGAGAATGTCATATTCAATTGGGGGAAATGTTACCTAATTACTTGAGGTTTAATATTTGAACAAGCGGTTTTCATCGCCTAAATAATTAATGGGGGAGCTTTTTTCTCCAGAATAACCGGAAGGATTCAATAGTGCATGTGGAATCCGCTTAAGGTCTATAAAAACAATATTTTTTTAAGACACTTAGGTGCATTCGTTTCGCAAAAAACGAATAATTTAAAAAAAATATTTGGAAACAACAGGCTATATCATTTCAAATAATTAGTTAGTGAAAAATAATTTCATTTTGTTCACTAACTTATATTTAGACATTTTCATGGACGATAAAAATATTTTTTGTTTATTTAGTTTTGTATACGATACAAGTGATCATGTTCAAAAAAAATATTCTATCCGAATCTCATTTTTCCATGAAAGACAAACGTAGCTCCATGTATATAATTTTCTTCATTTCTAACTTTCATTTAATATTTATATCCAGTTCGATAAATTCATATTGGGTCCTTTACAAACTTTCAAATGGGTCGCGTTGAGAACTCCTTCCGATTGCTTTAGTAGTTGAAAGATGGACATATGCATAGATTATAGACAAGAATTCTATTATAGTGAGTTCGATAAATCACATTACATGCCCGATATGCTTGTTGTCCTATGCTGAAACTTTAAATTTTATTACTAAATATAATAACTGAAGATTAAAACCTGGTTTTTTTTTTTCTAATAAAGAAAACCTAAACTTATATCGCTAATGAGGCGTTGGCTGAGTTGGTGAGATCCCTAACCTTAGACAGTTCAATTGATGAGGACTTAGGTTCAAATTTCTCTGACTGCGTCGTGGGGGACTTAATCGGTGCCATTGTCGCTCATATCCCTACCATCCCGAGGAATGGTCAATTGCAAGTGGGAAACCTTGGTTACAAAAAAAAAAAAAAACCAACTTAGATAATGGATAGATAATAAAGACTCAAAATTAGAGGGAGGGATCGATATAGAAATGTTCTCTCAAGGGTCGAGCGAGGCCGTTGGCTATTTTTTAAGCTTTGTATCATATGATGGTTAACGGTACATAGGGTTTTCATATTTTAAACATAATGTTCGACTTCAGCGATTTCTATGGCTTTTCCTTTAAATTCATTTCTTTTATTTTGTAAACATGAGTCACATCTATCAATTTGGATAATTACTAAGGTAATGCCTAAAATTACAATCTACTTAAATCAACGTTGATGAAAGCGAGTTGTGTCCGTATCAAGTCAAGATAAACCAAATATTTATAACTAACATCACCTACGGAAATTATTTGATTTGAGGTGGGGAGATAAGAACTTCAGAAAGAAAAAAGTTATACTGGAAAAATATAATATTAGGTACTATTGCGTGTAAATTAGGCTTAGCGGTTCTAGAATAGTCAATGATTGAGAGAAGTGTCAAAAAAGTCCTAAACCTATTGCATTAATGCCAATTCAGTCCTAAACCTAATATTGACCGTGCTAAAATTTCCACATATATAGAATAACTTAAACAGAAAGAGAGATAAAAAAAAAATACATTAGTAATTGTATCCAGATTCTACATATGTAAAACTAAATTCATCGAAGTTTTAGCATGGTTCAAAACATTTCTTGTGCGACGTGGGCTTAGCCTCTTTATGTTCCGCCTTGGCCAGATCGATCACTCTAGCTTACAACCATTGCAAGCACTGTAGCTTGATGCACGTGGGCTTCAAATGGATCTGTTTTTCAAAATTACTAAGCAAAGCTTGGAAGATCTTGCGGTCTAAATATGCCGAAGGAACCGCATAGCATTTCTCCTCTTCATCCACATGTTCTCGAAAGTATCCTTTTCGAGCCATCGTTATCCAGTCATCTAGTGTACGTTGTTATGGATTGCTTAAAATGTAAAGTAGGGTTTGCTGTGGAGTTAAGATGAGGTCATAATCTACTCTTACTAGGAATTTGAAACCGCGTCAATGTCTTTGATATAGCTAAGCACTTTCGTTTTCTAATAATAATCAATGATCTAAAGAACACTTAATGGGAAATCCGACAAATTCTCCCGTGGGTGCAGTTCTCATGCAGAGCAAACTAGTACATTACGACGAGAGTGCAAAATAGTCACCTAACATGTAGTTTTTCATTTTTCCCAATGGCAATTTCATTCATTATATTAGTATATACAAATTTTTCATTTTAAAATTGCTTATTTCCATCATCTCACTGTTGTTGTGTAGCGCAAAGTGGATCTCAAACTTCTAAGGCATCACAATTTTTAATATCCTCAATTGGTTATTTTATCAATGTTCTATGGATGGACAAGTGTAAATTAATATTATTTTTTTTATCTTATGTTATCTCTCACGTACTTCAGTTCCAAAATTCGAATCTTTTTTATCTTATAGAAAAGTTTTACGGATTTTTTTTTTGGTCTATCCTATTTCTAACTCTCCTCTCTCTAACTTTATCTCTGTCTCCTTGCAGAGTGCGAGAATCGAACCTGTAACTATAGCACTATTCACATACTTGTGTCAGTTATTACTTTGTGCAAATCAGTAATCCAAAAATACCATAATAAGGTGCAATACTTTGACATGTTAACTTTGACATGTTAAATTTGTCATCAACATGGCTTTGTCTTTTAGCCATGTTGATGACAACCCTCGAAACCGGAGAATACAAGCTTCTTGGGGCATCTCTTCAGCGATCTTCGATTGATGCTTGTGGGAGTTCGGTTTCCCTTGGTATTACCATGCGACCACTTTGCTTGGCCTTGTATTTTTGTATAGCTCTTTGATTAGGTTGTCTCAGATATGTTTCTGAGTTTCGTGTAGCTGCCACGTTTTGGCTGTTTTTGCAACCCAAGCTGCCCTTACGCCTTAGGCGACACCTTGGTGTTGTGCGGCGGAGGTTTTGTTTGTAACCAGCGCTTTCTTCAATATAGATCTTACTTTTACCAAAAAAAACATATGCACTTTTGAAATAGCTAGCCAACTCAGAGGGTCCTTTTCAAACTCAAAATTTTTTGCTTAAAATTCAGTGATTGCCATTCTTCCTTCAAAATTGATCACAATAGCCAATTCATGAGAAATTATTTGGTGAATATAAATTAAACACTACACAGAATATGAATCTTTAAGTTGATTGATCTCATGTAGATCCTACTGGATTTCACAGCCGATGAGTCACCTTAACATATGCCTGAATGGCAAAGAAAAGACTTTTGCAGTTGTACCTTTTGCCCCGGTTTAGCCTTGAAATTGCTCTCTCGTGACAAACTCTACTATATCTTAGGCCAATTTGGAGTAGACTCGTGAGCACAACTTTTTTTCCCCTTCTTTTGAAATAGCGATCAAATAATATCCCGAATTAATTTTCATGCATCAAACGATGTATGTCTCTTCAATTTAGTAAAAAACAGGTCAACTACGACAACGAGACTAGATAATTCATAAGAAATTACTTTATTTTATGACCAGACTCCAAGTTGGTGCACCTAGCAAGAAACGAACTTGAGACTCCACATTTGAGATTCAGTATGACCATCTCCGTGGGTTAGCGTGTGGTTTACTTTCTTGCTAAAAGAGGTTGTAACGAGGTGGGTAGATGTTGACGTAGATCTAATGCAGATGTTTATGGACTTTGACAATTTTTCGATGATCATTCTTCATTTTTTTCCCTTGCCTTGGTCATATACGAGGTCAATTAATCACTAATTCGAATCAGACAAATAATTGTCCATAAGCCGAGTTACAAGGTTTTGATTTTCGTTTTCTATTTCTGTTCTAATCAATTGAACGCCATGCCCTCACTTTATTTAAGGCGCCAATGCAAGTGATTTTTCCCCCCAAAATGCGTTATTGGGTTCTTCAAATAACCGATAATTAAGTTAATAGTTAATAATCGTTCGTATCGGTTAAACCTCATGAAATAAATGCCAGATTATGTGAGAATATTATATTCGAGATTAATATACAGATCTCATGGTTCAAAAGATAAAAATTGCATATCATTTTTGTCAAACGTTGAAATTACCTCGTCATTGTTGCAAAAATCTTTATATATATATATATATATATATATATATATTAAATATTGTTTCTTTCATGATTTAAGTTAGTGATTATTACGAAACAATTGTACGCTGTCGCAACCTTGAAAATATATAGCATGACATCGCTCCAAAAATCGTTGAAACAAAACAGATTAAAGTTGGTACTTTCTATCATACTACTCTGCTATTCAATCAAACAAATTAATATCGGTATGGAGGGCCGAATTGCACGGAATTGAATGTTATTAATTTCTTGAAGATTTCGACTTTGCCCCCTATATGGGCTAGCCGAAATTTCAATATTCACTGTGGGCTCGTTCGCTCTCTTGCAGGCTTAATTAGGCTTTAATTGACTAACAACTCTTTAGTTTTAAAGCCTTTTTCTATCAAATTAACTTTAATGAGCTGTATTAAGCCTTAAATAGGCCCTATTCTTTTCTAATCTTAGGTTCCCCATGCAAGTCTCGAAATTTCCAATGTGATTGGTCCGGTTGGTGCGTCAGTCTTCGGTCCGATGCAAAATATAATGCAGATATTTAAAAAGCTACTAAAATGATTTAAATATTTTTGTTAGGGGCTAGATTAATCTCTATGCAATTAATGATAGAATAAAAAAAATGAAATTCAGGTGTCAACAACACTTATATAACATAACGTATTGCATAAATGTTAGGAAATGTGTTAGGGCACTTTGTTAAGGAATTACGAAAAAAATATGAACGGATCATCACGGCTACGAGTACGACGACGGATTGGTCTAAGGGCTATATAGCAGTTCCCGCCCCCGCCCCCGCCCCCCTCTCTCCCCACAAACACACGCACATAATTACGAGAACACATATGTGGCTGATCTGCGGACTCTCTCATGCGTTGCAGTTGTACATAAGTCAGTGGGCCCTCAATTCGTTTTCTGAGCACTCGAGCAGTAGCAGCAGCTCGTACTTGCTTTTGTTCTCTAGTGGACTAGCGAGATGGATGAGATTGCAGCATTGGGACATGGCTTCCTTCTTTCTCACATTACTTTTCTCCTAAGACTGGAACCAGAATGCATGCACTTTGTCAAGATAAACAAAGCAGTAAATGTTATTTTTGTTGTCTCCAATGTGAAGATGGAAAATGCTTGGGGAATTGAGTTGCATGGGGGACACGCTCCGCACATGCGAGAGAGCGCCAAGCCATGGCGAGGCCAAGCAGTGCGTGTCCTCTCTGGAGGACATGATAGATTTTACCATGTGGATACTGGGACGCAACGTGGTGGTTCGGTCCACGGATAGCACCGAAGGGTCGAACCGCGAGATCCTGATCGGACGAGTCATAGGGATCAATGGCGGTGGAGTGACTAAGGCCGTGTCATGCCATCAAATCATGTTTCCTTATTTGCTGTATTACTGGCATTCGGTTCCGAAACTTCGTGTCTATGAAGCGGATACAATCACGTGGACAGGTGATTGATCTCGGCCTTTGGCTTCAGATCCAATATATCCGCTTCATAGACACGAACCTTCGGAACCGAATGGCAGTAATACAGCAAATAAGGAAACATGATTTGATGGCATGACACAGCCTTAGTCACTCCACCGCCATTGATCCCTATGACTCGTCCAATCAGGATCTCGCGATTCGACCCTTCGATGCTATCCGTGGACTGAACCACCACGTTGCGTCCTAGTATCCACGTGGTAAAATCTATCATGTCCTCCAGAGAGGACACGCACTGCTTGGTCTCGCCACAGCTTGGTGCACTCTCGCACGTGCGGAGCGTGTCCCCCATGATCCTCTCCAGGGTGGACTGCTCTGGGGCATGGAAGATATGCCTGAGCTCGTTGAGCTTCGCGGTCGAGAATGGTAACTTGGAAGCAATGCTCCGTGGCAAAAATAATCTTCCTGGCATTTTGTCTGTCCGGCATCGGCATCATCCTCCCCGTCTTCAACATTGACTCCCGGAAGAATTTTCCAGGCTCCATCCACGTCGCTGCGGTTGTAGCGGAATGCCCTAGAGCTCTTCCGTCGTGCCTGGTGAAGTTATGTGACTTGTCGTAGTTCAAAAAGTACCCGATGAAGGAGTTGGCCTTGTCGTAGTTCAAAAAATACCCGATGAAGGAGTTGGTCTTGTTATGGGATTTGTCGTAGTTCAAAAAGTACCCGATGAGTGCCCTAGAGCTCCTCCGCTCATATCGCTGGTTCTCGTAGATGGAGTTGGCCTTGAATGAGCCGTTGCAGTAGGTGGTGAAGTCCTTTTTGGAGTAAGTGGCGAGGTTTGGGTCCTGGTCGTGCCTCTCCGTGGTGGCTGATGGCAAGTCCGGGAAGCAAAGCAGCTGTGCCGCAGCGCAGAAGGACGGGAGGTGGGCGGAGATGGTGCCTCTGGCGGCCAGCTTGGCGAACGCTACCGTGTTTTCAGCGGTCAGGGGGGAGACCTTGGACAGGAGGAAGGGCGGTATGGCAAGATCGTTGGCGACGTGCCGGTTCCAGTAGCGGACCGGGTATGCCTTGGGAGTGAACGGATCAGCATCCGCCGCTGGCGGGGCAGCAGCGGCCGAAGCTACCTGCATCGGGACAAGAAGAGAAGAGAAGAGAAGATGAGCGAGTGAAACAGCACGAACGAGATGAACGCAGTCGAGGTGGGAGCGAGAGAGCTTTACTGACTCTGAGAAATGAAAACAAGAGCAGGTGGAAAGTACCCATTGCTTTTGAATTTGTATAACACCATCTGACGCACGCCTTTCATTTAATAGGCAAAACCAATAACAGAAAAGCTAAAAAGAAATATCAACAGAGAAAGACCAAGTCACTCAAAACGTGTGCAGCAACATGCTGCAACCAACTCCTAAAGATTGAAACAAACTTGATCACGGGAAAACAAACTTGCACGAAGATTGTTTCCGGATATTTCGCATATGGTTATGTATAGATGGAGAGAGATGAACTTGCACGAACAGTTTTGCGGATTTTTCGCGTTCTGTTCATGATACGTGCGGGATTTTCTTGGAGCTACAAAAGAGAGCAACAATTCACTTTATAAAGGAGGGAGGAGACTTTTAGGGTTGTTTTTCCAAACTAGGTATATAAAAAAAATATTTATCAAAATGGGTGTCCTTTATTTTTATTTACCAAATCGGTGGCCACTCGCAGTTTGGGTGCCGAGCGGGCCTCAGTCGGCCTCGAGAGGCCCGCTCGGCAGTTTGGGTGCCGAGCGAGGCGCCCGCTCGACAGTCTAACTGCCGAGCGGGACGGTTCTTTTTTTTTTTTTTTATTCTTGCTCGGCAGAAGCAAGATGAGCCCTTAAAAAAAAATGTAAACCTTCGCCGACTCTAAGGAAAATAAAAAATGTAAAGTGAATTAGGTTTTACCCAAATGTGGACTAGGCTTTTGGCATGACATCCCATAAACGGTAAACCTTTGTCTTTTTATTCTTTATTTGTTAGCTAGACCTAAACGCATAACAACTCCAAAACAGAAGTAAATTCTCCAGGTACAGCACAACACGGCACAGATTAGCACATATTCAGTATTCATAGTACGTACGTCCTTATGTTTGGAGGCCTTGGGGATGTTCACTAAAAAAAACAAGATTTTAGCCACGAAATTTGCAACGAAAATTTTGACAAAATTGGTTGCAAATCGATTTTGCGATGAAATTTGCAACGAAAAATAATTCGTTGTGAATTAGGCGTTACAAATTTTGCAACGAAAAATTTGATGTTTCGTTGCAAATTTGCCACGAATTTTGCAACGAAAAGGCTTTTGTTGCAAATTTGCGACGAGAGCATTTTTCGTCGCAGATTTGCAATGAATGAGTTTTTCGTCTCAAATTTGCGACAAACAGCCTTTTCGTCATAAATCTGCAACGAACACGTTTTCGTCGTAAATTTGCGAGGAACGGGTTTTCGTTGTAAATTTGCTACGAATACATTTCGTCGCAAAATTCGTGACAAATTAGCAACGAAAATTAAATATTTCGTCGCTAAATTTGCGACGCTAAGTTAGCGACGAGTCGGTTTTTCGTCACAAAATACGTCGCAAAACCAATTAGCGACGAATTTTGCCAAAATTTTCGTCGCAAATTTGCCAATAACATTTTTTTTTGCTATGAATTTTTATTTATTTCTTGGTGATGAATCGTCCAATGATGAATTTAGGAACAAAATTTTATTAATTTTTAAATCTTCTCTAGCGATGGATTTTGCAACAACCGGGCATTTTAATGATTTTAAAATTTGTGATCGTATGATAAAATATTTTCTTTTATTTATTGATTTTAAATCTAATTAAATGCAAAATTAATTTCTAGAATTTGTATTGAACATTGATAAAGGAAGATCCAAATATTATAACAATATGCAAACAAATGTCAGAACAAAATACATTTAGTAGCCTAAATATCATTCCACTCCCCCTGCAATTGGCCAGGTCCAAAGTCCGAGTAGGGGCAGGCAAATCCTGAATGAAAAGAAAGCACAGAGAATTAAAAATCAGATAAATGGCATGCTAGGAGTTTCAAGTAATCTTAGGAAACAGCTCAAATAAACTTCTTGGCAGCCATTCATTCTTCAGAGCCTTTCTATTTCACAATACTTCGGGTCTCTGAACCCAGTGACATAAAATAGTTTGTGAAGTAAAGATTGCTTTCTAGCTTGTATCGTTTGGTAAGTGGTATAGAATAGCAAACAAGAAGTAAATTGGGAGCATCCTCAAGCTAATATCAGCCAAAGATGCCCCAACAGTAGGACCTTATGAAAGAAGGCAGTATCTAGGATCCTTTAGGATCCAATTGTATGACACGAAGCCAGATACTGCAAGATTCATCACTAGGAGCATAGACAAGCCGAGCACAAGCACCAACTGCATTTTCATGTACCCCACTGCATAACTGCACCAATGATTTGAGAAAGCAACATCGTTGACAAGGAGCTTCCTAACATGTAAGGTAGACAAATGACAAGCACTTCCATGTAAAAAGCCAATAGAAAATGCAAACATGAAGTAAATACATATCATGTGCCAAAGGTATATCTTCAGGTGAGAATGCATGACCCTCTAGCCGAAAGGGGCAAAATGACATGGCTACTAGGGAAGCCACCAGGCCTCACACATGGAAAGGCATATGGACTAGTTTTCAGAGATGCAGCTGAGTATGCATCGATTCCATGGTCAGCCCACTCAGAGCGGTGCTCCCTCAGAAAGCGTACAAGTACAGCATATGAATAGCTAAAATGAATTATACACTCACATCTAGATCAACATGATCCACAATATGAATGATGGCACCACCGCCGTCACAAGGTCGGATGAGATAACCACTTGGACGAACCTCAGCTCTCACAAAATTTGAAGACGACGGCCCTGATGGACCACCAGTACTTGTAGTCAATGACCTCTCACATATCTGCGGAAAGAATTTTCAGACACAAACAAAAATCACAAGCACACTAACATGATTTTCCAATGCCAAATATTTCACGTATTACCACCTCTAAATCAAGTCTCGTTAGAAACACAGCCATACCACATGTACAGCTATGCCCCTCGAGAAAATTAAATAGGGAAAGGAAACTAGCCACAAGGATTAAAGGGGGCTAGTTACCACAATACGGCCATCTTCCAGGGTAGTTAAATTTGTGACGAATCCGTAATTTCGAGTTGTTATGCGTTTAGGTCTAGCTAACAAATAAAGAATAAAAAGACAGAAGGTTTACCGTTTATGGGATGTCATGTCAAAAGTCTAGTCCAAATTTTGGTCAAACCTAATTCACTTTACATTTTTTTTCCTTAGAGTCGGCGAAGGTTTACATTTTTTTTAAGGGCTCATCTTGCTCGGCAGTTAAACTGCAGAGCAAGAATAAATTTTTTTTTTTTAAAAAGAGAATAACTGTCCTGCTCGGCAATTAGACTGCCGAGTGGGCGCCTCGTTCGGCACCCAAACTGCCGAACGACCCCCGATTTGATAAAAAAAAAAAAGACACCCGTTTTAGTAAATAATTTTTTTTTTTTTTTGCATCTAGTTTGGCAAAAACCCAGACTTTTATATTTCACAGAATCAAGAGAGATCGATGTGAGAAGTCCGGGCACAATAAAGGAAAAAGCAAAGAAGAGCAGTCAAAGCTCTTCGTCTTCATTGCTCCAGCCCTTCGATCTCCGGGTCCACCGCAACCAGAGACATCCGAACTCGTTGCCGTCGGTGTCAACCCAGTGGGTCTCTCGATGAACAGCAACCGTTGGCTGTCTCCTCGCGGTCACCGATGACTACAACGAGAGACTTTATCAACGCTGCTCGATCCCTACATCGCCATCCTTGTCGTCCTGCTCCACGGATTCACGTGAATTCCAGTAACGCACAGCAGATTCCCCGGATGGTTGCTTTCCTTTTTCCAAAATATCAAAAGATTGCATGTAGATTAGATAGACATTTTAGACGAGATTGCAAATTTAGATAAAACTTTAAATAACATTTGCTTATCTAGATTGGTTCGCATGTTTAAAATGATTCATCTAAGATAGGATAGGGTTTAGTTTAAATGAATCCAGAGTCTAAACTAAACAACTGTTCTTTCTAGATAGTTTAATTATGCAATTTCTTCCTTTAGAATTTTCATAAAAAAGCCAAAAATATCACATACAAGTGATCTCATATACATGTCATTAACATGACATAATTTAGCATCACATGTTCAGGGACATTCATTTAAAATGCACGTCTTAGTTAAT
The DNA here is from genome assembly GCA_021437785.1 of Rhodomyrtus psidioides. Taxonomy (NCBI): domain Eukaryota; kingdom Viridiplantae; phylum Streptophyta; class Magnoliopsida; order Myrtales; family Myrtaceae; genus Rhodomyrtus; species Rhodomyrtus psidioides. The sequence continues at coordinate 594,071 of JAILYB010000178.1, read as the reverse complement.
TGCTTTATTTTGTCCAACGTTAGATCTAGGTCCTTGCTAAAAGTCGTAGACAATACATTGATCTTTAACATACAAAACATCCAAAGCCACTGAACATGATCTTCTTTGGTCGAAGGAGGGCCAAAGTATCGTTTTTCTGGTACCAGGAAAACTAGAAAGCATCTTGATCGGTGGGCATCTTCCATTTCTCCGGCTTCTCCAATTTTTTGTGTTCAGATTAAGGTTCAATAAGATCTTAAGTCCTGACATATAAAAATTTCAAAATGATTCAGGCCATTTTCCATTTATTGCGAATTTTGCCTTTTGGCCTATTGAATCTGGATTTCAGAAATCATTTTCACTCAACTTTGTTTTGCAATTTTCGGCTATTTGGAGGGCTTCTTTGCACAAACTCAAAATACAACGCTGTAGAACATGGTTCTAGTAGACTAAATTTTTGAGTTTTGAATTAAAGTTTGGGATAAGTATACTAGAAATGCCATAACTTTTGTACGTCGTTCACTTAAGTGTCATAATTTCAAAACTTTCACTTGAGTACCATAACTTTGAAAAAGTGTTCGCTTTAGTGCCACTCGCTGATTTGGCACGCCGAAAATCCGACGTGGACTTATTTTAACATTAAACCATCTTATGTGGTTCGTCAGGAAGCTGAAGTAAGCAACAGATGGGCAAACTACACCGTAACGAAGAAAACATAACTTCTTCAATTAAATTTGGGGCAAATTGAAACAATCAAAACGAATAACCCTAACCCTAACTCCAACCCCCGACGTCTTAATTCTCTCGATTGAGAGCAGAAGCATGGGAAACACCTTGTTCTATTGGCAATGGAGAGCCGAAGTAGGAGAAGCGGCTCAAGATTTGACAAGCCAAGTAAAGATGGAAGTCAAAATTATTGCTTTTGTGGGTGCGAAGTCCAAGGAGAATAGCTTGGACTCGAAATAATCTTGGGAGAAGGTTCTTTGGATGTGCTAGGTATGCTTCAATTGTGGATATTTCAAGTGGGTTGCACAAAATTTTCAAGCCGAGCTAATGAGGTGATTTTGCAGCTACTGGAAGGATGTCACAAGGCTCCACCCACATTGACGGATGAGTTGGACGATGCTGACTCAATACAAGCAGAAATCAAGAGCTTAGAATCTTCAGTCAAGCATCTGAAGAGATAGCTTTCAAGGATGAAAATTCAAAGGAATATTTTTGGAGCATTACTTCTGTTGTTGTTGTTGTTATCGAGTGTGGTCTGATTTGTGTTGATACTATAAGATAAATCCTATAGCAGCAACTCGGTGTAGAATAATGAAACATGTTTTGGTTTTTAGAGCAATGACTGTTAGTTATTATTTGGTGAATGGAGTGGTCTGGTTTAGAGTGTTAGTTTAGTGGGTTTGAATGGCCATGATCGATTTTGTGGAAATGATGTTCTTACTGGTTTGATTTAATGGACAATGATTGGTTTTAACATTGGTTATGCAATTTACGCATTATGCTGCACTTTCTACAAGAAAAGATTCTTGCGCAAAAAAAAAAAAATGACCAAGGCTTTTTTCCGTATGGATGGAGGAATTATTTTATTATTATTATTATTTTTTCAGTTGGACGAGGCTGCAGTTGTTGATCGATTGTTTCGAAGTGTTAGATGAGTGGTTTCAAGTGTGCATATGACATGCTTCGTAAATGCAATATGAGTGTGCCCTTTATTGGTTCTCTTCTTCCTTTGTTCTGCACTTGTCTTATTAAGTTATGATTGAGCTTCTTTGGAAGCAAATGAGTTTTATATCAAGTGCATAAATTCGCAGTTCCTCTCTCTCTCTCTCTCTCTCTCTCTTCAACAATTAGATTGTGCAGTTGGGACATTAAACTTAGAATCCAGAAGAGGACTTGCACTTTTTCAGGACACCAATTGATTTCACTGATTCAATGACTCTTGAGGATGGACGAGGGCCACTAGCAATAAGACCTTCACTACACAGATTCGGATGGTTCCATAAATCAAGACTAATGACATGTGCAGACAGATCCATTCATTTGTGTTCAAGCCGACTAAATTCTTGTGATAAGAATTTGTATGTAATTCCTTTGTGAGATTGTAAGATTATTTCACGAGGTATTGGGGGCTAAACACTGCGTTATTTTATGTAATTGGGGCTGAGAAACATTGAGAGTGTTTAAGTGAGTCGAGTGAAATTTGTAATATCCATGTATCGCTTGATCTATAGTGAAATTCATTGCTGCTCTCCCATGGACGTAGATCTTTATGACCGAATCACGTACATCTAGTATCCGATTTATTTTCTTATTTTGTCTAATCGCTGATTTTTGGAGAGGTGGGTCACCGTCTACTCCTCTTCACTCCTCTTGCTCGTACTAGCTTTTTCTGATTCTGTGATTGTGGCATTACCCTTTTTCGTGGGGTTCTCTGGTTGGTATACTCGGTGGGTGGTCTGTGGACTGTGGTTGACGGGTTGTTCTGTGGAGTTTCTCTTGTTCTGCTTGTTTTATCTGGATTAATGCCTGTTGACTGGTTGGTGATTGGCTGAGTACTATGGAGATGGTTGACAATCTTGCTGTGGTAGTTGATGTGCCGAATATGGTTGGCGCTCCTACTGTGGTTGATGATATTTCTGCTGCTCCCTTGATGGTTGGTTCGGTTGTTTCCCCTCATGTAGAAGCTGGCACTCTTGACCCCTCTGTGGATGGGGGTTCTAAGGGTTTGGCCAACAAAGGAAAGTCAGTCATCCAAGCACCTGTTGGCCCTAATACTCGGACTGATGGTCAAGGTGGTAGACGAAGTAGAAGCAGGGGTAGACCTGACTTGAGGGATCCTCGACTTCTGTTGAATAGCCCAAATGATGCTGGTACCTCACATTCTGCTCCATTGGTGGATAGCCTGGCTGGTGTTCTCGGTTGTGGTCCTATTAGAAACAAGAGCAGGGGGCATCCTCCTGCTATGGGTGGTGGTTCGCGGAGTCAAAGTAGGCCTAGGAAGGGCACTCAAGTTGGTGCCAATGTGCAGCATTTTCCACCCCGTTCTTGGGCCTCCATTACCAAGGCGGCGGATAAGGGCTACAATCTCTCTTATCACTCTCTCTCACTTGGGAATGGAAAATCTCGTCTTGAGGTTCCACAGGCGATAATTGAAGAGGTCAATCCGTTTTGGAGTGAATGCCTCGTTGGGTATCTTGTCGGGAGAAGACTCAACTACAAACTAATTGAAGAAGCTATGAAGCAAGCTTTGGGGACAAACCTTGCAGAGGTTCGGGTTAATGAGGACCGGTTTTTCTTTTTTAGAATTCCGGATGAGGCCTTTCGACGGAAGGTTTTGGAGGGTGGCCCGATAATGATACAAGGTGTTCATCTTGTTCTTCAACAATGGCATTCAAAGATCAAACTGAGGAGAGGATTTCACGAAGTTCTACCTATATGGATTCGCTTATGGTCTTTACCTTATGTTCTTTGGTCTGCCGCCGGTATTAGTTTTATATCTAGTGCCCTTGGTAGGCCTTTATATGTGGATAAAATGACGGAACAAATGGGTCGAATTTCCTATGCAAGAGTGTGTATTGAGATCAAGGCAGGACAACCCCTTCTTGATTCGCTAGATATCACCTTGGAGGGTGAAAACTGCACCATTGATGTAGAGTACGAATGGAAGCCCATTACTTGTGAATCATGTGGGATCTTTGGTCACAAAAAAGGGGCGGAAGATCAACCTTGCTTTGTTGCTCCCCCTACTACTGAAGCTATGATTCCTACTGACCCTAGTAATTTTCGTACAACCTCGGCTAATGATGGAGCGCCATGGCAACAAGTACGAAGGCGAAACCGTGGCCCGAAGAAGAGGTCTACTCCCTGTGCACCCACAAATGTTTTACATACTGATTTGAAAATAGGAACTACTATGGAGAAGAACGCTGCTGTTGATGTAGTAGTTGTTTTGGAAGCTATCCTCGTCAAGGCAGTAAGGCCGCTGGAAGATTTGCCATCCTCGAGTCAGCTCCCTTCTTCTCAGTCTCTTTCTTTGCCTATTGACCAGCTGGAGCTTAGAGGAGGGGCTACTACGCCTCTCTTGCAAAATTCTGCCCCCTCCATTGCTGTGGTTGGGGTGAGTTCTGTTCTTGTCACCGCTGGTGGTGAAAAATTGGATGCTACACCGGCCATGGTTGATGCTGCAACTCATCCACGGCAGCCTTCCCCTATGCCTAAGTTGATGGAAAAGAAGGGAGCTCCCGACCAGAATGCTACAGTGAAACAGAATGGTACTGTGCAGCATACTGATCAGGATGTCGCTGTCCAGATTATTGATGCACCTCAGCAACCTGCTCCTCCCATGTTTTTTTCTATTGATCTGCCGGTGCTTCAACCGTCCATTGATCCCCCTACGCAGCCTATAGGACAGGTGACAGCGGCACAAATTAGAGATCAGTTTGTTGCCGGTTTTGTATCTGAACAGGTTGATGCAGTTCAGAATGTACCTGTCTTGAGTCTCTCTCGGTCCACCTCAGTTGCTTCCATTGCTTCTTCGGCTTCTCATGATGGGGATGAACGGATGAGTGAAGTTGGAAGTGCTTCCGAAGAGGAACGGAAGTCTCCCTCCCCTCCTCGTACTCGGTCGAGGTTAACTGTTGGTGCTCCTTCTCAACCGGTAAGGAGGAGACGTCCTAATAGGCGATAAGCCTTCCCGTGCACCTTGTAAATATGTTTTTCGGATTTTGGAATATAAGGGGACTTGTTGACCCTCTTCGACAAGCTGAAGCTCGTTTGCTTATTAGAAGCAACCGATTATCTTGCATTGGGTTGATCGAGACTAAGGTTAAAGAGTCTCATTTTGTTGGTATCTCTCAAGCTCTTTTACCAGGTTGGAGTTGGACGTCTAACTATAAATACTCACCTCGAGGAAGAATATGGTTTGGCTGGGATCCTATGGCGATGGATGTGAATATCTCTAAGATTTCCTCTCAAATTATCCATGTTCGACTTAGGTTGGTTAGTTATGAGAAGACATGCTTCCTCTCTGTTGTTTATGGTGAGCATTCTTTTGGCTTGAGGAGGAGCTTATGGGCTGATCTTATTAGCCTCAGCTCTTGCCAGGACCCGTGGATGGTGGCGGGAGATTTTAATGCTATTCGGGATCACACGGATAGAATAGGAAGCTCTAACACTTGGATCCCCGCATTTGATGAATTCGGGGATTGTCTTTCTCAAGCGGGACTTGAGGACCTCAGATATGTGGGACATCGTTTCACATGGTCTACATCAACCGGTGCTTCAAGGAAGCAACGTAAGATTGATAGGGTACTTGTTAATGACCATTGGGGCCGCTTGTTCTCTTACTCTGAGGCGACCTTTATTGCACCAGGGATTTCTGATCACACCCCGATGATTGTTAAGATCATGCAGCCTCCTCAGTCTAGAAAGCCTTTCAAGTTCTTCAACTGCTGGATCTCTCATCCGTCCTTGAAGGACATCGTAGCTGAGGTTTGGAGCTCTTCCTTTACTGGCTCACCGATGTTTATTATCTGCTGCAAGCTCAAACTCCTAAAGACTCGGCTCAAGCAACTAAATAGAAATTCTTTCTCTGATATATCGACCCGCACGGAGGAAGCAAGGCTTGCTCTCACCTCAATACAGGATGCCCGTCAACTTTCTCCTTTTGATCTGTTATTAGCTAAACGAGAAGGGGAACTCCTCCAGGAATTCTTTGACCTCAGGCTTCAGGAGGAGTCCTTCTATCGGCAAAAAACGCGAATTCAATGGCTCAAGGAAGGGGACCAGAACACAAGGTACTTTCACCATTTTGTTAACAAGCGTAGACTACATAACAGAATCATTTCTGTCTTGGATGGGGAGGGGTTGGTTTTGACCGAACCTACACTAGTCTCGGCTCATATTGTCCAGCATTTTCATGGGGTACTCACCGATGACGGTACTTCCATTCTGCCGGTGGTTCATGACATTCAGAAATTCATTGGTCGGACTCTAGATGATATTCAAGTGGAATCCCTTTCTCGGCCGTTTTCGGATGAGGAAATTCGTGGCACCTTCTTCTCTTTGGCTAGAGGTAAATCTCCTGGACCCGATGGCTTCAATGTGGACTTTTTTATATCCTCTTGAGATATTGTTGGTTCTTCTGTCATTCTAGCTATCAAGGACTTTCTTTCTAATGGATGCCTTCTTAAGGAGACTAATGCTACCATTCTTTCTCTTGTACCAAAACTCCCTAACGCCTCGGCTATGACGGATTTTAGGCCTATTGCATGTTGTAACACCATATACAAATGCATAACCAAGATCCTAGCCAATAGGATTTCTTGCACTCTACCATACATCATTAGCCCTTCACAGAATGCTTTTGTCAAAGGCAGAAGAATTAGCGACAACATCATGCTTGCTCAAGAGTTGTTTGCGGGGTTTCATCATGAACCGTACAAACCGAAGTGTGCGATCAAGGTAGACTTCCAAAAAGCTTATGATACTGTTGATTGGTCGTTCTTGGAGTTGGTGCTTAAAGCTTTTCGCTTCCCGACATTCTTTATCAAATTGATCATGGAATGTGTTACTTCGCCAAAGTTTTCTGTGGCTATTAATGGTGAGCTTCATGGCTTCTTTTCAAGTAGCCGTGGTATTAGGCAAGGGGATCCTCTATCACCTTACTTGTTCACTATGGTCATGGAGATATTTTCTGGTATCCTGCATGCTAAGACAAGACCGCCGGGATTCAACTATTTTTGGAGATGTAAGCCATCGGAGCTATCTCATCTTTTCTTTGCAGATGATGTGCTACTGTTTGCAGAGGCGGATATGGGGTCCATCTCTCGGCTAAAGGAGGGTCTAGACCTTTTCTCCTCCTGGTCTGGCTTAAGGCCGAATGAGTGTAAAAGCGATGTCTACTTTTCTGGTGGGACGGATGCCCTGCGACATCAGATTCAGGATTGCTTGAGGTTCCAAGAAGGTACTCTTCCTTTTCGTTACCTTGGTGTCCCTGTTATTTCTTCAAGACTTAGAAAGCTAGACTGTGAAGTCTTGGTAAATACTATTACTGCTAGAGCTCGTTCTTGGTCCCAGAGATTCTTATCGTATGGTGGGCGCTTGCAACTCATTAGATCGGTTTTACACTCTATTAATGTGTATTGGGCCAGCATGTTCACCCTTCCAAAATATGTCCTGAAGAAAATTGAGCAGATACTTAGACAGTTTCTTTGGAAGGGGCCGGACTTGGGTGTAGGTGGAGCCAAGGTCTCTTGGAATGATATATGCCTTCCGAAAGTTGAGGGAGGATTGGGTATTCGGCGACTAGTGGATTGTAACAAGGCCTTGACTCTTAAGCATATCTGGATTCTTTTCACTGATAAAGAGTCGCTATGGTGTAAGTGGATTCATTCTACTTTCTTGAAAAATGTAAACTTTTAGGTAGCTTCTAGGCCTACATTCTGCTCTTGGGCTTGGAAGAAAATATTGGACCTCCGTCCCGAATTCTACTTGTAGTTTAGATGGAGGATTGGAAATGGTTACACCACCTCTTTCTGGTTTGATCATTGGCATGACAGAGGTCCTTTGTATATGTTATTTACTCACGGGGATATATACCGCTCAAAAATCCCTCGAGATACATCAGTTCGATCCTTCTTTGATTCAGTGTGGCAGGGCTCGGCTATTCTTGATACTATTATGGGTTGGCTTGACTCTGTCCCTCACTTTGTGGAAGATAGGTCGGACAAACTCATATGGCAGTCTCATTCCTCGAGAACTTTCTCGGTGGCCTCTGCTTGGGATTTTATCAGAAGTAGAAGACCGTTTGTGTTTTGGCATTCATTTATATGGGATCGTATTCATTCTCCTCGGCACACTTTCCTTTTATGGTTAGTAACTCTGAACCGCCTCCCTACTCAGGTGCGTTTACTTCATTATAGTATTATAGAGGAAGTGGATGGGGTTTGTGTATTTTGTAAATGTAGACCAGACTCGATTGACCATCTGTTTTTTGGTTGTTCTGTAACGGGTAGTATAGCTTTAATTTGGGCTTCCAAATGTAATTTATCTTGGCGTAACCAGCCATGGCTTGATCATTTACGTTGGGCTTTGCAACACCTAAATGGTCAATCCCTTCCTCATCGGCTGGCTAGATTTTCTTTTGGTGCCTTATGTCATATCATTTGGACGGAGAGAAATCACATCTTGTTTAGACGGAAGCCTCTCTTTGTGCCGGGTATCGTCAAGCATCTCATTAAGGTAGTCAGGGACAAAGCTCTAACACTTGGCCACTTTGAAGACAATCCTGGAAATAGGCGCGTGCAAAGGAATTGGGGGTTGTCCCAATCCATATTTGAAGACCGTCCTGGCGCCTCATAGTGTCTTTCTGGTTAGTTGAAAGTTTGGGCTCTTGTTTGGCTGTGTTTTTTTGTTGGCTACTTATCTTGCCCTTCTTTACCCTCCGCTAGCTAGCTATTCCCCTTGTTGGGCTCGTTTTCTCTATTTTGCTTGTATCTTACAACCGAAGCACCGTTGAACCCTCATTAGGCATCTTCGGTGCCATTGTTGGTTCATGATTTTTGTGCTTGGTTCTCTTTTGTATCTAGTCATTTGGAAGGTTTCAATACATACTTACCTTACCAAAAAAAAAAAAAAAACAGGCGGGAAGATTTTGACATCTAATCTGATGCGGATGCTTATGGACTTCTATCAACTTTTGGATGATTATTCTTCATTTTTGTTGTTGAAAAATTGAGATATTTTGATGAGAAAGTGAATGAGAAATTGTTTCTCAAATAACACTCTTGAGTTAGAAGTGGGAAGTAAAGTGCACTAGTCCCACATTGGAAGGGAGGAAGGTCTTGGAGTGCTTTATATAGAGTTACACTCCTTTAGAGTGGTAACTTTCATATTACATGCGCTATGCTTCGCGCGCACGTGCAGGGGGGGTGCAAATCCTAGAACCCAACGAAGGCTCGACAAGTGAAAACTTGGGCGCAAATGCAAGATCGGTAATCGGTAATGGGCCCCGCGACAAGCCCATTTTGCCTTCCGTTTAAGTTTTTCAATTCTGTAACGGTTCTGCCGTTAACAAAAGCATAACGACGGGTTATGGCTCTGCTGTTACATAATTAAAGTTATAATGGCAGATTTATTTAGCCGTTATTTCTTATCTCCGGAATGCCCCCACTGACTTTATATATATGCATATGTATGACCTCACATTCTAAGAGAGAGATCGGAAAGATTCCGAAAAGAAAAACTTCCATCTTTTTATTCTTTGCGTCGATTTTGATAGTGTTCGCGTTTGGTCAAGTTCGCCGAAAGCTCTGGAGTGCTGTGCTTGCCTCTGTAGCTGTTATACCGTTGTATCTTGGGAGACAGACGTTTACGAAACCTCAAAGCACATACAGGAGGGGACGAATCTGTCTTAAGAAAACTGTGCAGACAGGCCTCGGTATTTGTGTCATTTTCATTTTTTTAGATTTGTCATTATAATTTCAGTGTGTCTAGTTTTGATTTAATATCAGCTCATGTACTGTTTATCGAGCTAGTGCTTCTGCCGATCCAGTGTTGTGCTTCTGCCGACTCAAAGTTGGTGCTTCTGCCAAATTTAATTTTGTGCCTTTGCCATTTGATTGTAAGTTCTTCTAGCCAGTGCCATTGTGAATACCCTCCAACAATCTTAAGACAGATTCATATCTTGAATTCGATGGCTACTGGAAAAGAAGTTCTTAATGTGTCTGCTGACGAGACTACCAAAGGCTCTGTCATTGCTGTGCAACTACCTCTGCTTGAAACCATCTCTGCCTCTACTGTCCAGATGCCTCTGGCTGGATCATCCGCTGCCTCTACCGCCGTTTCTGTTCACCATGGTGAGAAACTTGAGAAGTTCAACGGATCAAACTTTAAAAGATGGCAGCAAAAGATGCTGTTTTATTTAACAACTTTGAATCTTGCGAGATTCTTGACTGAGGAACCTCCTAAGGTATCCGATAGAGAGACTGATAAGCAAGCCTTCAATGCAGTTGAGGGTTGGAAACATTCTAACTTCCTTTGTAGGAATTATGTCATGAATGGCTTACATAACTCCTTGTACAATGTCTATTGTGCAATAAGGACGTCAAAGGAATTATGGGAATCCTTAGACCGGAAATATAAAACAGAGGATACCGGAGCAAAGAAATTTGTTGTCAATTGATTCCTTGATTATAAGATGGTGGATTCTAAGGCTGTGATCAGTCAAGTGCAAGAAATTTAAGTGATCTTGCATGAGATTCAGGCTGAAGGAATGAACTTGAGTGAAATCTTGAAAGTGGCTGTGATTATTGAGAAGCTACCTCCTGGGTGGAAAGATTTCAAGAACTTCCTCAAGCACAAGCGAAAGGAAATGAACCTAGAGGAGCCAATTGTTAGACTTCGAATCGAAGAAGACAACAGAAACTCTGAACGCAAAGGATTCAATCCTAGCAGAGCCAAGGCAAATGTTGTGGAGGACAAGCATGGCCATAAGAACAAGAAGGTCGCCAAGCCAAAGTTGGGACCAAAAGGAGAAGTTTCCAAGAATAAGTTTCAAGGGAAATGCTTCAACTGTGGCAGGTTAGGCCATAGATATGTGGATTGCAGACTTCCAAAGTGGAAGAATTTTGAGACAAATATGGTGAATGACATGAAAAAAGACATGTCAGACATAAACCTCTCTACAATGATTTCTGAAGTGAACTTAATTGGGTTTAATCCAAAGATATGGTGGATTGACACTGGGACAACTAAGCATGTGTGCTCCAATAAGGACTTGTTCACAACTTTCAAACCAATTAATGGGGAGAAAGTGTTCATGGAAAACTCTGCCTCTTCTGCTATTGAAGGTCAAGGGAAGGTACTGCTGAAGATGACTTCTAGGAAAGAGCTGACTCTGAACAATGTTCTATATGTACCAGAAATCCGAAAGAATCTGGTCTCCGGATCTCTGTTGAACAAGCATGGATTTCGCATGGTGTTCAAGTCAGATAAAGTTATTTTGTCAAAATCTCGAATGTATGTGGGGAAGGGATATGTATCTGATGGGCTTTTTAAGCTCAATGTTATGACAATTATTAATAAAGATAATAAGTCTTCCTTTTATTTGCTTGAGTCCTCCAATTTATGGCATGGTAGACTCGGACATGTTAATTGTGATACATTGCGTAGATTAATTAACTTGGAACATATACCTCATTCCAAATTGATTCAAAACACAAATGTAAAATTTGTGTTGAGACGAAATTAACGAAATCATCGTTTCAATCGATTGACAGAAGTACCGTACCTCTTGAATTGATTCATAGTGATGTTTGTGATTTGAAATTCTTACAAACAAGAGGTGGTAATAAATATTTTATTACATTTATTGATGATAGCACTAAATATTGCTATGTGTATTTGCTTAAAAGCAATGATGAAGCCTTAGATAAATTTATTCTCTATAAGAATGAAGTTGAAAATCAACTTAATAAGTAAATCAAAAGATTGAGAAGTGATAGAGGCGGTAAGTATGAAGTACCAATTGATGAATTCTGTGCTCAACATGGAATTATACATGAAGTAACTGCGCCCTCCTCACCTCAATCAAATGGTGTTGCTGAACGTAAAAATCGCACGTTGAAAGAAATGATGAACGTGATGTTACTAAGTTCAGGTTTATCTCAAAATATGTGGGGTGAAACTATTTTGTCAAGTAATTACCTTTTAAATAAGGTACCTCGAAAGAAAGATGATAAAACCCCTTATGAGCTATGGAAAGGTAGGAGACCATCCTATAAATGCTTACGAGTGTGGGGGTGTCTTGCAAAAGTGATGGTTCCAACACCAAAGAAAACTAAAATAGGTCCTAAAACGGTGGACTGCATCTTTATAGGCTATATACATAACAGTAATGCATATCGATTTCTTGTGCATGAATCTAAGATTCTAGATATACACAAGAATGCGATCATGGAGTCTTGGAATGCTTCATTCTTTGAAGATGTATTTCCTTATAAATCCAATGATGGATCAAGTTCGTCCAAACGAACGAATGAAACTACGAATGATGAAAGTCATTATTCAGATCATGAATTGAGACGTAGCAAAAGAGCAAGATTAGAAAAATTATTTGGAAATGATTTTCTAACTTATTTATTAGAAAAAGAACCACTAACTTATACAGAAGCCGTGAGTTCTTCTGAGGGACCTCTATGGAATTGGGCAATAAAAAGTAAAGTTGATTCTATTTTGCAGAATCATACTTGGGAGCTAGTGGATCTTCCTCCTGATTGTAAACCTTTAGGGTCCAAATGGATATTTAAAAGGAAGATAAAAGCAGATGGCTCCATTGATAAGTATAAAGCCAGACTTGTAATCAAAGGATATAGACAACAAGAAGGCTTAGATTACTTTAATACTTATTCTCCTGTAACGAGAATAAACTCCATTAGGATGATATTTGCAATTGCAGCATTGCGAAATCTAGAAGTACATCAAATGGATGTAAAAACAGCTTTCCTAAATGGTGATTTGGATGAAGAAATCTATATGGAACAACTTGGAGGTTTTGTAGTTTCTGGACAAGAAAGGAAAGTCTGTAAATTGGTAAATCATTGTATGGTCTAAAACAAGCGCCAAAGCAGTGGCATGAAAAGTTTAATAATGCAATGATTACCAATGATTTTAAAATCAATGAATGTGATAAATGTGTCTACATTAAAGGGACAGAGAATGGATATGCCATTCTATGTATGTATGTGGACGACATACTCATTGTTGGTAGTGATGACAGAATGATGAAATCTACCAAGAATATGTTGAATTCAAGATTTGACATGAAATATATGGGGCTTGCTGATGTGATTTTAGGGATTAAGATCATAAGAATGTCAAAAGGTTTAGTTTTAAACCAGTCTACTATGTGGACAAGATTCTTGAAAAATTCAGCAAGAATGATTCTGGTATTGCTAGAACACCATTAGACAATAGTCTTCATCTATCCAAGAATAGAGGAGAGGGTATTTCTCAAGTAGAATGCTCCAGAATTATTGAAAGTATAATGTACTTAATGAGTTATACTAGACCAGACATTGCATATATGGTTAGTAGATTGAGTAGATATACGAGCAATCTGAGTGCTGACCATTGGAAAGTAATAGTGATAGTACTTAGGTACTTACGGTATACTTGGAATTTCGGCCTGCACTATACCAGGTATTCATCTGTTCTAGAAGGATATAGTGATGCGAACTGGATATCTGATATAAAAGACTCAAAATCTACTAGTGGATATGTATTCACACTAGTAGGAGGAGCTGTATCTCGGAAATCCTGTAAACAAACTATTATAGCTAGATTCACAATGGAATCTGAGCTTATTGCTTTGAATAAATGTGGTGAAGAGGCTGAATGACTACGTCATTTTTTTAGAGGATATTCCAAAATGACAAAAATCTATGCCACCAATCTGTATACATTGTGATAGTTAATCTGCGATTGGAAGAGCACAGAGTAACATGTATAATGGTAAGTCTAGACATATACGTCGTAGACATAATACCATTAGACAACTACTCTCAACTGGAATTATTTCTATTGACTACGTAAATATTACGGATCCACTAACTAAATGGTTAAACAGAGAGTTGGTTGAAATATTGACAATAGGAATAGGAATGAAGCCCATTGCAGAAAAGTTTGTATAAAGGAAAACCCAACCTTGTTGACTGGAGATCCCAAGATCTAGGTTCAAAGGGACAACCTAATTATATGAACTGAATGATATCACTGTGGAGGGGTCTATCCTCAACCATTCCTATAAGAGAAACAGTGATGTGATATCCCCCAGATATGTGGATAAAATCAATTACTGTGGGGGTTTATCAAGAAAAAGGATAACAATTATTGCTTTAATAATTCTTAAGTAGAGTAATACAATTACTCAAGAATAAGTAATCACCTATGTAAGAGAGAAGAGGGGCCGCTTCAAAGGAGAATTATTGAGGGCTGAATTCTCTAGAAACTCTCACAGAACCAGGACGATGTTCATGGCCAAAATGAACATACTAGTGAGAACTGAACAAACGTTAAGATGATTCATGTGTGAAGTGTGTGGGTTATTTACTAAGAAAGCAGGACAGTTCAAAGACATCATGTCTACTAAACAGCTGGTAAATTAAATATACTTTCACAATGGAAGGTTCAAAGGGTGACGCCTACCTATCCTATGCAGGTTTCATTTGGTGAGCACTATCACAGAGTCAAAACCAAAATAATTTTCATTCATGTGGGGGATTGTTGGAAAATTGGGATATTTTGATGGGAAAATGAATAAGAAATTGTTTCTCAAAGAACACTCTTGAGTTGGAAGTGGGAAGTAAAGTGCACTAGTCTCACATTGGAAAGGAGAAAGGTCTTAGAGTGCTTTATATAGAGTTACACTCCTTTAGAGTAGTAACTTTCATATTACATGCGCTATGCCTCACGCGCACGCGCAGAGGGGGTGCAAATCCTAGAACCCAATGAAGGCTCGACAAGTGGAACCTTGGGCGCGAGCGCACGACCTGCGTACGCGAATGCATGACCGATAATGGGCCCCCGCGACAAGCCCATTTTCCCTTTCGTTTAAGTTTTTCCAACTCAAATCGTTACAAATTTTATGTAACAGCTGTTGAGCTATTTAGTGGCATGTTAATAGCATTAACTAAGTAACGATTCTGTCGTTATGGCTCTACCGTTACAGAATTGAATGTATAACGGTTCTGTCGTTTATGGCTTTGCCGTTAATAGAAGCATGACGACTCTGTTATTATGGTTCTACCCGTTATGGCTCTGCTGTTACATAATTGAAGTTATAACGGTAAATCTATTTAGCCGTTATTTCTTATCTTCAAAATGCCCCCACTGACCTTATATATATGTATATGTATGACCTCCCATTCTAAGAGAGAGATCAGAAAGATTCCGAAAAGAAAAACTTCCATCTTTTTATTTTTTGCATCTGCATCGGTTTTGATAGTGTTCGCGTTTGGTCAACTTCGCCGAAAGCTCCGGAGTGCTGTTCTTGCCTCTGTAGCTGTCATACCGTTGTATCTTGGGAGACAGACGTTCACGAAATCTCAAAGCACATACGGGAGGGGATGAATCTGTCTTAAGGAAACAGTGTAGACAGGTCTCGGTATTTGTGTCATTTTCATTTTTTAGATTTGTCATTGTAATTTCAATGTGTCTAGTTTTGATTTGATATCAGCTCATGTACTGTTTATCGAGCTAGTGCTTCTGCCGATCCAGTGTTGTGCTTCTGCCGACTTAGAATTGGTACTTCTGCCAAATTTAATTTTGTAACTTTGCCATTTGATTGTAAGTTCTTCTAGCCAGTGCCATTGTGAATACCCTCCAACATTTTTTTCTCGTCATTGTCATATATGAGGCCAATTAATCGTTAATTTAGACAAATTTATTTCTCCATTAGCCGAGCTACTGGGGATTTGATTTTGTTTTCTGTTTCTATTCTAATGAATTGAATGCCATGCTTTCACCTTACTTAAGGCGCCCTTGCAAGTGATTTTTCCCCCCCAAAAAATAGAACCCGATAATTGAGTGAATAGTTAATAACGGTGCATATCGAATGCTTAGATTACACCTCATGAAATAAAGGTAGGATTATGTGGGAATACTAAATTGGAGATTAATATACCCATCTCATTTTTTTTCTTTTTTTTTGGGTCAAATATCCATCTCATGGTACAAAAAGATGCAAATTGCACATGATCGGCGTCAAACATTGAAATTACCTTGTCGTCGTCTTTAGGACAAATATATACTACGTACAAGTTATTTATTTAATGGTTTAAGTTTGTGATTATCATCTAAACAAATGCAGTCAAACCTGGAAAATAGGATGACATCGCTCCAAAAATCGTTGAAACACAATAGATATTACTTTAAATCATATTACTCGGCTTAGGTATACTACAAGTATCAAAACTTTCAAAACGATCACTTAAGTGTCAACTTTTTTGAAAAACGGTTACGTCAATGCCAAAACTTTCAAAATGATCACTTAAGTGCCAATTTGTTTTAAAAACGATCACTTAAGTGTCTAAAAATTCTCACTTTAGTGCCAACTTCGGCAAGCCACGTCAGCTTAAATTGGAGTTGACACTGAAGTGATCGTTTTTAAAATAAGTTGGCACTTAAGTGATAGTTCTTAAAAAAAGTTAGCATTTAAATGATTATTTTAAAAGTTTGACACTAAAGTGATCACCGCATACAAGTTTTGGCACTTGTAGTTAGACATGGCCAGTTCCTCAGAACCGGCGGTTCCGGTTCCACCAAAAGGTGGAATCGATGGTTTCGGGCCGGTTCCCGGTTCTGGTTCCGAACTTTTAATTTTATTTTTAAAATAATAAAATTAAATTAATAAATTATAAATTATAAAATATAATCAAATTGTACATTGTAATAAAATTTGAAAAAAAAAAGAAAATGAATGGGCTTGAACTTAATGAATTATCATTAAGCGCATACATATCTTCTTGGGGATAGAAGAATCAAAGCTCATGTAGTTCTTTTACCTCTAACTTACCTTTGATAGCCCCTAACTTACCTCATCGTCAATCGTCGCTAGCCGTTGTGGTAATGGTAGTATCTCCACAGTCATCATTAAAGAATTCGTGTTCTCGATCCAACTCTTGTTGGTGAAATCTAGCCTTTGTCCAATCATCGATACAAGCTTGATACTCCACACTTTCCGGACTTAATCTTGAATGGCGGGAGTCCAAAATTAATCCTCCAGCACTAAATGCTTGTTCAACCGTTACTGTTAAAGAAGGGGTCGCTAATATTTGTTTCGCGATAAGGGAGAGAACTGAAAATTGAGTTGAATGGTTCTTCCACCATTCAAGAATCTTAAAATCTGCATTGTGTTCGGAATCACTAAACTCAAAAGAAATTGTTAAATAGTTTTCTAATTCGGAAATACTACATGTTGATGTCCCTTTCTAATTTCTTTTTTGCCTACTCTTGAGCATTTTATATCCTCTACTAAGTAGTGAAATACCCGCATCGCTTTCTGAGATAGTATGTTGGGCAGATCCACATCTACTATAACTTAAATCATATCTATTACAAAATTCATTAAATAATGCTACTATAGCTTCTTTAACCTCTACTTGTATAATTGAAATATTTATTACTTCATCCAAATGTAAACAATCATAATAATAAGCATTCAGATAATCTAATAAACCATCTAATTTAGTACGTGGATCAAAAACAATACCAACTAAATAGACAAGAGAAATGTTCAAATAATAATGCAATCATTTTTTTCGCATTACTAAAATACTCGAAGCTAATTCAGTATCTTTTTCATATGCATTAAAAACATTAGCAATATTAACACACTCTATTCGAAATAAATGCATAGTAGGATAATAAATACCAGATAAAGTTTTAGTAGCATCATTAAAAATTTTCAAACAATCTAAAATTTTTTTGCAAACGTCCCAATGTTGCGGGAGTAAAGCAATATCGGGAACAATATTTGAAATAAAGGAACATAATAAATCTTTGTAATCAAAACTTTGTAAAAACATCTCGTAGGTAGAATTTTAACGAGTCGAAACATATTTTGGAAATCTTTTTGCCTTTGTCCCATTTTCTTTACAAAATTTTCCTCGCGTTTTCATAAATTGAGGGCGGCTCCATAAAAATCTAATTGCACTATTTATTGGGTGGAGAGAAGTCACAAAAACTCGTAAACCATCTTGAACACATAAATTCAAAACATGACAAGCACATCTAATGTGAAAAAATTGTCCGCCAAAAGAGGGTTTACGCATTTTTTCTAACTCGGGAATGGAAGCAGTATTTACGGCGGCATTATCAAAACCAATTGAAAAAACTTTATTAATCAAACTATATTTTTCTAAAACTTGCCTAATTATTTTATAAATATTATGGGCCGTATGCCTTGCAAGAAGTCTTTTTTGAATAACCTAATCATCACCTATCCAATAGCACATGACGTCTATATAAGAATTAATATTCCAAGAATCACTCCAAATATCACTACCTATATGTACACGTCCTTTGAATTCTTCAAAAAAATATTTTCAAATCATTTTTTCGATCAATATAAACTCGTTTAACTTCGCGTTTAAGAGTAGTTTTCGGAGCAGATGGTGCTTGCAGAACCAGCGCAGTGTTTACCAAATATCTAAAATTAAAATTTTCACCAGTATTAAACGGAGCATGCTCAAGGGAAACATATTCAACTAATGCTTGTTTATAAAGTGCATTAGTGAAACGGAATAAAGAATGAGGGTTAGGATTGGCGAACCCGGAAATTTATTGTTGGCTAGTGTCGATCCCCGCTTGCGTTGGATGTTTTTTCGTCAGATGCCAACGAAATGTTCCATAGCCATCTCCTTTACCAAGTTTGTATTTTTGCGGACAATATTTACAGCTTATATCAAACTTAGCTTCGTTTTCATTCCATACTTTGTCGAAGTGTAGCCATAAGTCGGATTATCGGCTCTTTCTTCCCGACTTCTTCGTTATCGACGATTCTTCGATGCCAGTGGCAGTGGCAGTAGAAGGATAAAGATTTTCTTGCGTTGCGATGTGCTCGACGTTGGGATTGGGAACATCGTCGTCTTCCCAACATACATATTCACGATGATCATATTCATGAATAGGAAAATCGGATTCTCCCATCCCTATCAGACTCTTTCCATTTTCAGTATTTCTACTTCCACTTGCCTTTTTTTTAGAGAATTGATCGGAAAGTTGATTCAAAGAATTGAGACGGAATTAAGAGAGAATATCGGATCGAGAGAATTTGAGAGAATTTGACTTGAGAGTTGAGAGTATTAGAGAGAATTGAGAGAAATTATGAGAAAAATAAAGAGGGATTGTGAGGTTTTTATAAAGTTTTTTTTAAGGGATTTGCAACGGCCAAATGGCCTTTTGGCTCTTCCCAAGGGGGACCCACTGCCCGACCCCCCCTTTTTTCTTTTTTTCTTTTTTTTTTTAAAAAAATCTATTTCGCTTCGGAACCGCGGGCCCAGTCAACGGGCTGGTTCCGGGCCCAAATGGCCATGTCTACTTGTAGTGTACTTTAGCCATATTACTCTACAATTCAATCAAACATATTAGTATAGGTACTTAGGAAATAACGTCACATTAAAAACAAGCAATTTACATGGATCGAAGATATTCAGATTCTTCGAATGCTCTAAGATGATTCATTTAATTAAGAAGAACATAATCCATTTTTTTTGCAAGCATTGTTTTTAAGTAATAAAAATTAAAGATGAAAGAAGGTATTGTTGGCGTGAAGCCAAAATATATCAAAAGATATTATTAAGATTTCTTTTTTATCTTTTGTCATTTCCTTTTCTTCTAGGTTAAAAGATACACTTTATATATTAGGGATATATAGGTTGTAGCCATTAGAAGAGAGAAATGATAGAAGAACAGACAGAAAGCGCAAGAGCAGACATAATACGCAAAGTAGCGAATAGAGAGAAAAAGAGAGAGAGGCCGTGACGGCATTCTTGAGTGTTCTCGTTTTTCTTTTTCCTTCGATCTTGTGAGAAGATCGTCAGTTGTATTCTTACTTTTCTCGAAGACTAGTGGATTCGCAGAGTGCCTCTGCGCGGAGACGTAGCCCAGGTTTGGGTGAACTTCAATAACAAATTCTCTGGTGTGTTCTTCTAATTCTGTTCTTTTATCGCTATATTCTGCTAGTGTGGATTGTTTGCTTGGATTATATTTCTGGAATTGGGGCACGATTCCTATCAACTGGTATTAGAGCCTAGGTTGGCTAATCGAGAATATCGAGGGTTTTTCGGTGCCGTTCGATTGAAAGCAAACGGTATGGCAGAAGATAAAATTAGAATCGATAAGTTCGATGGGCAGGATTTCGAATGGTGGAAACTCTAAATAGAGGACTATCTTTATCAGAAAGATCTATATGCAACACTTGAGGGTTGGAAACTTGAAATCGAGGAAGTTGATCCGACGGCAGAATCAAGATGGAAAATTCTTGATCGAAAGGCGTTAGGTGTGATTCATCTAGGTTTGACGAAAAAAAAAACAGGATACCACATCGCGAAAGCTAAGACTGCAAAAGAAGCTTGGATATTCTAACGAATATTTATGAGAAGCCATCTATATCGAATCAGATATTTTTGTTAAAGAAATTGGTTAATATGAAATTATCTGACAGAAGTTCTGTTGCAGAGCATATTAACAGTTTCACGCAGGCTACAGGTCAATTAGAATCCGCAGGCATAAATCTGGATATGAAGTTACAAGCTTTATTATTTCTATGTTCTCTTCCGAAAAGCTACAACACCGCGGTGCAAGGAATTTTGAGCACCATGAAGGATGATTTGACTCTGGATGATGCTGTGAGCAGCATCATGGATGAAGAGATGCGACGAAAAGTCTCAGGTTGACATAAATTTTCGGCATCTGCATCTTCAACGACACTAGCAGTGGAGAACCGTGAAAGAAACAAAAGCAGAGGAAAATTCAGCGGGCGTGGTAGGTCACAATCCATGGGAAAGAGAGAAGTTACAAAAGATAAGTGCTGGTTTTGTCACCAGATGGGACATCGTAGATTTCAATGTGAAGCCTACAAAAAGAAGCTTCGAGATGAGAATGAAGGAGCTAATGTGGTAAGCGATGTGCCTTTGTTAGAGAACTTGTGTTTATCTGCAGGGCTTGACTTGGCTACAGATAAGTGGTTTCTTGACTCTGGTGCTTCCTTTCATTGTACCTCGCAAAGAAATATATTTATTGATTATGCCAGTGGAGATTTTGGGCAAGTGGTTGTGGGAAACGGACACATGTGTCCAATTGTAGGAAAATGAACTGTGGTTTTGAACATCTCAGGTGGTGGACGACTAATTTTGCGTGAAACCAGACATATTCCTAAGTTGAAGAAAAATTTGATTTCAACTAGCAAACTTGACTAAGAAGGCATGGTAACAACTTTTGGAGGCGGGGAGTGGAAGATAGCCTCAGGAGCAAGAGTAGTAGCAAAGGGAACGCGTACAGGTACACTTTACCTTCTCCAAGGAGACAATATCAGTGATATGGTTGCAACTACAGTGGCTACAGGTAATTTATCTACTCTTTGGCATTATCGTTTGGGACATCTTGGTGAAAAAGATGTCAAGCAGTTACATTCAAGAAAGTTGCTTCCAGGTTTGCAGAAAGTTGAGTTAGATTTCTGTGAAAGTTGCATTTATGAAAAACAAAAAGCAGTTAGTTTTCAATTGAATGGGCGACAAAATAAAAAGCAAAAGTTAGAGTTGGTTCATACTGATGTATGGGGACCGGCTCAAGAACTCTATTATGGTGGTAAGAGATATTTTGTCACTTTTATTGATGATGCAACAAGAAAGACTTTAGTATATGCTCTTAGAGAAAAATCAGAAGTATTCGGTGTTTTTAAAATGTGAAAAATCAGGTAGAAAAAGAAACATGTTATCAAATTTAAGCTCTAAAATCTGATAATTGTGGTGAATACACGAGCAATGAATTTGCAGAATATTTGAGCCAAGAAGGCATACATGGGTTAAAGACTGTTCCTAGAACTCCTCAAGAGAATGGTGTGGATGAGAGAATGAACAGGACCATTTTGGAACGTGCAAGATGCATGAGACTACATGCGGGTCTCCCGTTATATTTATGGGTTGCTACAGTTGATGCAGCTGTATATTTGATTAACAGGAGTCCATCTAGTGCGCTGGATGGAGGAGTACCGCAAGAGCAGTGGTCAGGTAAAAAGGTTAATTATTCATATCTAAAATTTTTTTGTTGTATTACATATGCTTTGATTGATAGAGAGGACAAGAAAAAGCTTGATGCTAAGTCCCAAAAGTGCGTCTTTATTGGATATGGCAGTGATGAATATGGATATAGGCTTTGGGATTATGAGAATAATAAAGTCATTCGCAGTCGGAATGTGGTGTTCCATGAAGAAAAGATGTACAAAGATCGTTAGACAGAGCATGAAACGGTAATAGAACCAGAATATGTTGAGCTGGACACAATTCCTGTGAATATAATTCCAGCAGATGAAAGTGCACCTGAAGAGAAGGTTCAAGATGAACATATTATTAATAAGCAAGCAGTTCAAGAGGAACGCGGTGATCTGGAACAAGCTAGTAATCCTGAAGTACCTGTTTTGAGGAGATCTACACGTGTGAGAAAGCCAAATGTAATTTTTGATCCTTCAGCTAATACTGTTCTGAACCACGTCTTATATACAGATTCGGGAGAGCCAGAGACTTATGATGAGGCAAAGAAAGATACATCTCACATGCAGTGGGAGCGTGCTATGAAAGACGAGATGAGCTCGTTAATTCTGAACAAAACTTGGGAGTTGACCAAGTTGCCCATAGGTAAAAAAGCTTTATTAAACAAGTGGGTGTACATGATCAAAAATGAAGCTGACGGTAGTATCAGATACAAGACGAGACTTGTAGTAAAGGGCTTTTCTCAAAAAGAAGGGATCGACTACTCCGAGATATTTTCACTAGTAGTGAAGATAACATCAATCAAAGTATTGTTGAGTATAGTTGCAGTGGAGGATCTTCATCTCGAGCAGTTAGATGTAAAAATAATTTTTTTGCATGGTAATTTAGATGAAGAGTTTTACATGGCGCAACCTAGAGGTTTTGAAGTCAAAGATAAAGAACACATGGTATGTCGCTTGAAGAAAAGCTTGTATGGCTTAAAGCAAGCTCCGCGACAATGGTATTTAAAGTTTGATGGTTTTATGGAAGAAAAAGAATTTGCACACTGTGAGGCTGATCATTGTGTTTATTTTCGAAAGTATAGCGATGGTGATATTGTATATCTCTCTTTATATGTTGATGACATGCTAGTTCTAATATGAAGAGAATTGCAGAAGTAAAGAAGATGTTAGTAGTGCAGTTTGCTATGAAAGACTTGGGAGAGGCCAAGAAGATTTTAGGCATGAAAATCATCAAGGACAAGAAAAATAAGAAATTATGGTTGTCGCAGGAAGACTATGTGAACAAGGTATTGAAAAGATTCAACATGGACAAGGCAAAATCGGCTGTGACTCCTCTAGCAGGTTACTTCAAACTTTCCAAGTATATGTGTCCCAGTACTCAAGTTTTGAAAGAAGAGATGGCGGCAGTGCCGTATGCGCCAGCAGTTGGAAGTTTGATGTATGCTATGGTGAGCACGAGACCTGACATTGCACAGGCAGTGGGAGTTGTGAGTCGATATTTGCAGAACCCGGGCAAAGAGCATTGGAATGCAGTAAAATGGATATTGAGATATCTAACAGGTACATCAAATTATTCTCTTTGTTATGGAGGTACATCTCTAGAATTGCAGGGTTATGTGGATGCAGATCACTCGGGTGATCGAGATAGTGGTAAAAGTACCACTGGATATGTCTTTACAGTTGCAGGTACAGCAGTGAGTTGGGTATCTCAACTACAGAAAATAGTGGCTTTATCGACAACAGAAGCAGAGTATGTGGCGATCACGGAAGCCTCTAAGGAAATCATGTGGTTACAAGATTATCTGGAGGAGCTACATCGAAAGCAGCCAATGACCACACTGTGGAGTGATAGTCAAAGTGCAGTACACTTAGCAAAGAATGCAGCTTATCACTCAAGGACTAGACATATCAAGAAGCGTTATCACTTCATCAGGTCAGCATTAAAAGATAATAAGTTAAAGCTACAGAAGATTGATGGATCAAAGAATCCAGCTGACATGTTTACTAAGGTAGTAGACAAAGAGAAGCATACTTTCTGTTCTACTACTATTGGTATTACTCCGTGTTAATTGATGAAGAGTATCACAGAGGCACAAGTTCGAGTTGCTAGTTTTTGAAGAGGATGTATGCAAAGTTGCTTGGTGCATCAGATATATTTATCTTCAAGTGAGAGATTGTTGGCGTGAAGCTAAAATATATCAAAAGATATTATTAATGTTTCTTTTTTATCTTTTGTCCTTTCCTTTTCTTCTAGGTTAAAAGATACACCTTATATATTAGGGATATATAGGTTGTAGCCATTAGAAGAGAGAAAAGATAGAAGAGCAGACAGAAAGCATAAGAGCATACATAATACGCAAAGTAGCGAATAGAGAGAAAAAGAGAGAGAGGCCGTGACGGCATTCTTGAGTGTTCTCGTTTTTCTTTTTCCTTCGATCTTGTGAGAAGATCGTCAGTTGTATTCTTACTTTTCTAAAAAATTAGTGGATTCGCAGAGTGCCTCTGCGAGGAGAAGGAGCCCAGGTTTGGGTGAACTTCGATAACAAATTCTCTGGTGTGTTCTTCTAATTCTGTTCTTTTATCGCTATATTTTGTTAGTGTGGATTGTTTGCTTGGATTATATTTTTGGAATTGGGGCATGATTCCTATCAGGTATATCCATATTATAAACCACTGTTTATTTCAAATTCTAGATAGAATATATCCAACGTATCTTCTTAATCCTTTCAGTTTAAGGCCATAGATTTCTCATTACTACTTCTATTAGGAATAGTAAAGCTAACCCCAGTACACCTCACTATATATACACACACAAGTTAATTCTATTAATCTCTTGCATTGTGATTTTCTCTAAAGTTCCGTGCAATTACAAAGAAGAAAATAAAAATAAGAAGTTGTGTCCAATGGCGAGAGTTTCAAGAAATGGTTGAAGCACAAATCGCCAAGATTGGCTCCAAGAGGATGCTTTGCCATATCTGTGGGGGAAGAAGAGCTACGTTACGAGGTTCCTTTGAAATTCTTGGTATGTCAAAGTTTCCGAGATTTGCTTCGAGACGAGATGGTTTGGGAGTGTGATCATGTCAAGCTCCTTTGTTCGCACGAAGATTTCGTCGAGGTTCTCGATCAGGCGAAGGCAGAGCACGAAGAGGCCAAGTTTATGTCGCGGAGGAAAAAGCAATGGGATTATGTTCTTCTTAATTAAATGAATTGTTTTATCATTTTATGGCATGTGAAGAATCCGAATAGCTTCGGTCCATGTAAACTACTTATTTTTATCTGAAGTTAGATCGAGCTATAACCTCGAAAAAGGTACAGTCAAACTCTAACCAGCCGAGAGAAGCTCACATGGCATCTCTCGTTCTGATAAAAACTTTTGCATCAAATTGTCTTGAATTGTTTTCTGTACTCTGCTGACCACATCCATGCCTTGTTTAATCATTTTCATTGACTAAATCGCTGAGTCGACCTCCAACCTTCATTGACTAGTTGCGAGCTCTCTAGCTCTTTCCATGCCACCGCTGTCGTGACCCTCTCGCTCAACGCGGCGGGGGCATCGTAGAAGAAGGGTTAATGGGCCGTCATCGTCTATTTGTCTATGGATTTCGGACGCGGGATCATCCAAAGGCCCATTACCCAAATCGCAATGGAGGAGGAATTACGATCGAGGATGACCTTTCCATATGGTCTAGTGACATATTGCCATTGATCATTTTTTGGAGGGTATGATTGGAAAACCCTATCGAATAGTTGAGAGTTACTATCCGATTCTGCAAAGACCATAAAAGTGAAATCGGAGACTTAGTTACGTCAATTATCGTAGTTGATGCCCTTTCGGTATCTAAGTTAAATGAACTTTCTAACCTCGGGATTTCATGCAGATGAGTAGGGGTACGAATCTTAAATCAAGGAGTTCATGCAGATATGAGTGACTATCTTAGCAAACACAATCAATAAAGAAAGTGCCTAAATCAAGGAATCAATCGTGCGAATAAAACGCACTAAATCAGCATGACATTCCTAGTATAGCCCTATCATCTTAGAAAAAGGACATTCACAAAAAAGGAGGGGGTTCAGGAGTGATCCGGAAGCAATTCGCCCATGAGGGGAAAAATCGAAATCTTTAGAAAATCGGGAGACGATTTATTAAAAAGAGAAAAATCATCATTTTGAAGGGAAATGGGTATCCAAAGCATCCAAAATAAGATTAGCTAGCTGAAACGGCCATTTTCCTAATTTTCGATTTGTTTTTTAGAATTTTCCTGAAATTATCAAGGACGATTTACCCTTGAGGGGTAAAATTATCATTTTTAAAAGATCTAGGAAGCGAAAACCCAAAAATAGAATTGGCCAATTGACTGTGGTCATTTACTAATTTTTAGTATTTTTCGAAATTTTTCTAGAATTTTCAAGAACGATTTACCATAAGAGGTAAAATTGTCATTTTTCAAAGGGATTGGAAAGCGAAAACAGGATTAACCAATTGGGTGTGGCCAATTGTTTTTAGAATTTTCTACAATTTTTCCTATTTTTTGAATTTTCTTGGAATTTCCCTATTTATTGATTTTTCTAAAACAATTTTATAATTTTTTTTATTTTTAATCCTTTGGACCAAGCCAACCTAGCCTACGTAGACCGGGCGCTCGGCCCAGACTCGGCTCGAGACCTGCCTAAGCTAAAAAACGACACCATATCGCTTTTATTAATACTTTCGATTTTTTTAATATTTTCATAATTATAAAGCACCTCGTTTTTCACAGATTAAGTGTCCACAATGCAATCTCGACAAAGTCCTTCGTCCATTGACGTTTGGGAGAGATTCGCCATTGTCGTCATCGTCGTCTATTCTTTGTATCTTCTTTTCTTCGTTGGAAGAACGTCTAAATGACGTCTGACGTTTAGAATAAGATAATTGTCCTTTGGCACTTTATCTATAAATATAGGGAGTGTGGTAGCCTATATGGGTGGACCACGGTGCTTACCGTGTACCCCATAAAATCCAACATGAAGTAATGGAGCCGATAAAGCAGATTTAACTGATGGAAACTGATGTGGATGCAACTCTCAAGGAGGTAGTCCTTAGACAGTGGAAACAGTTGGCTCAGCTGCAACTGTTAGAGATGTAAACATCAAGCAATGGAATCGATGGACTTAGATGTAACGTCAAAGGAGGTAACCTTTGGCGAAAAGAGCCTAACGGTTAGCTGGCAGAATCGGCGATCCCGAACATGTGAATAGGGTTTGCTGAACTGCATGAATCACGTAGAACTAGCTTTATTTCTTAGTAACCATTTATTAACTATGGATTACACATATAAATACTTGAATTGTAGTCTGTACAACTGCCAATCAATCAAAGAAACAAAAAATGTTCAATTTTATATAGAAATATTGACACAAATGGTCCGTAAAGTTTGGTCAAATATATATGTGATCCACGAATTTTTAGTTTGTTTAATGTGGTCAAAACAATCCTTCAACTTTTGGTACATGTTCAAATGTACCCTTCCATTAATTTAAGACCAAGGACAATATTGAACATTTTCATATGGCCCAAGGACTAAATTAAATATGTACAAAAGTTTAGAGACTACATTGAATAAATTTAAAGTTCATGCATCACATTGATCATTGAGATAAAGTTCATTGATCAAATTGAACAAGTTAAAAATTTGCAGATCACATTGCATATTGAGCCAAAATTTAGAACTCATTTGTGTGATTCCCCTTTATATCTCCAATATGTTTCCTTTTTTAGTGGTTTATAATTCCTGTCCTAAAAATCAGTAAGAAACCATTCACAAACACTGTCCATTTTTAGAAATTGAAGTTTTTAGAAGTTTAGAAATCATTTATGTCATTCTCCTATATATCTCTGCCCGGTTCCGGCAATGGTGCTCGACCTCGATCGAGAAATCCACCTACAGACATCGCCAATTTAATCGACGTTATCCGTCATCTCCTGCTTCCGCTTTTGCACCCTGCATGGGAGAAAGATCTTATCAACCTGAGTAAGCTTCTCAACTTAGCACTAGCAAATTCTGCTTAACACTCATTTATATGAGTCTTGATCACTCAAGACCCTACCAATGAACAGGCTATTTGCTGAAACAGTGGAGAAAAGTTTCCCTGAGGATATCTTCATCGACATACTCTTGACGCTGTCGGCCAAGTCATTGTTGCGATTCAAATGCGTGGCGAAATGGTGGCGGTCTTTAATTTCTAACCCAAATTTCCTCCACTTGCACCTGCAAAGTCTAAAGGCAAGGGATTTAATTGCTAGCAAGAGAATCGTCATTGATAGCTGCTACTGCCCCTTGAGACCATAGACTACAAATCGCTTGACGGCAGTTACGATAGTGTTAATATGCCTTGAATAGTTAAGGGCTTAAGTTAAGGGCCTTGAGCCAACATTAGGGTTTGAGAGGTAATACTATAAATATTGCTCTTTTCTCAAACTGTTAGATAGAGAAGATTACGTTGCTTCTTTTGTAATCCTTAATTCTCATAATGGATTTTCTCGCAAGGGTTTCCACGTAAATCTTGGTGTTCCGTTCTTCTCCTCTGTCTCAATTTCGTTTTAGTTTCCGCATTATCGTAGCAAACTGGTATCAGAGCCTAAGGTTCATCCGTCGACGAAAGAGAGACAAGAGAAGCTCATGGAAGAATACATTTGGAAGAAGAGATTCGGCGAAGGTCCTTTGGCATTTTTTGTAATCCCCTAGCCGTGAACATCCCTTCGATGCCCTGAGTCTATGTCCGCCCAGATCCGCACACATCATCAACGCTGTCCCTATTGGATCGCTGTTGTTCGGAGTTCCACCGCTTCAGCCGCTATTCCATCGCCACTTTGAGCAAGAGGCCGAAGCCTAGCTTGATAACGTTGCTCAATCTAGCCACTGACCAACCACTGACTCAGGTTGATTAGCATTAGAGTTTGGTTGTTAGTGGGCTCAATCTTGTCTTTGTCCTGGCCAGAAGACTTTTCCTGATTGGTTCAGCTTTGTTCGTGGAATCTTCACCAATTGGTCACAAAAAATTCAAACTCACATTCGCCATCGTTAGTGCTCCATTGTGCATGGCAGATCGGCATTCGCCTTTCTTTGGTACAACGTCATAGCCTCGGCATTGCCTCCAGTTCAATCTTGGAGTCATTCGATCCACCACCACCTGGATCAGCCCGCCACAGCCAATTCACAGCGAGGAATCATCCAAAACAGGCTGCTGTCGAGCCGCTGTTTTGCCCCTGTTCCTCTTGATTTAAGAGCTCACATCTCGTGCGTGTGTAGAGTTTTAGGCTCAGAAAAGAACCTTAGGGGTTTTCGATTCGTGTTGTCCGAGGATTTCGTGCACGCTTCTTCGACTCGGAATAAGTTATGGCTTCGAGTTCATCAACGAAATTCGATATCGAAAAGTTTGATGGGAGCGGCAGTTTTAACCTATTACAGGTTCGTATGTTAGCCGTTCTTACGTAGCAGGGTTTGAAAAAAACTTTGCTTACTAAAGAGAAAAAGCCGGAACCGTCAGATGAAGCATGAGAAGAATTGGATGAGAAAGCTTTATCCACTATTCAATTGTGCCTCACGAACGAAGTTTTGCATGAGGTACTAGATCAAAAAACAGCCGCAGGTTTATGGACGAAGTTGGAGAGTATTTTTCTGACAAAGTCTCTCACAAATGGATTGAGACTCAAGTAACGACTCTTCACTTTTCGTATGGCTGAAGGTACTTCTCTCAAATCCCATATTTCTGAGTTCAATGCTCTTATCGTTGAATTAAGAAGCATTGATGTTAAGATTGGAGATGAGGATCAAGCTCTTTTATTGCTAGTTTCACTACCTCCCTCTTATAAGAATTTTAGAGAGACCATGATTGTTAGTAGAGAAACTATCAATTTTGAAGATGTCAAGACTAGTATGTTAAATAAGCATAAACTCAATACAGAATTGACTTCTGATGGTAGTAACAATCATGAGGCTAGTTTAGTCACTCGGGAATGATCAATTGAGAGAAAAAATAGTGGCAGGAGCAGGTCAAAGTCTAAGTATAGAGATATGATTTGCAACTATTGTAAGTCTCCAGGGCATATCAAGATAAATTGCCTAAAACTGAAGGCAAAGGAGCAAAGAGAAAATAATTCGAATCAACAAAATCATGGGAATGTCAATCGTCATAACAATCGCAACTATCAAAATAGACATAATAGGCGAAACGAAAATCCTGCTCAAGCCGATGTTGCTAAAGAAGAAAATGAAGATTGGCTATTGTTTGCAGATAATAAAGATAAATTCTGTGATAGTTGGATTCTTGATTCAGGCTACTCATATCATATGTGTCCTCATTTAGATTGGTTCTCTACGTATAAAGAATATGATGGTGGAGTTATTCTCATGGGCAATAATGCTAGATGTAAAGCTATTGGGATTGGCACTGTTAATATTAAGATGCATGATGGCATGATCAGAACTTTAGATAATGTCAGACATGTGCCTGATTTGAGGAAAAATCTAATCTTCTTGGGTACACTTGACGCGAATGGTTGTAGATTTACTGATGAGGGTGGAGTTCTGAAAATTGTGAGAGGCTCACTTTTGTTGATGAAAGGGGTTAAAATCGGTACTTTGTATCAGCTGCAAGCCTCTACTGTTACTGGTTCAGCTGCGGTCTCTTCTGATATGACAGATTCGGATAATACAAAATTATGGCATATGAGACTAGGCCATATGAGTATTAGAGGGATGGATGAGCTAAGTAAAATAGGTCTCTTGTGTGGTCAGAAAATTGGAAAACTGGATTTCTATGAACAATGTGTTTTTGGGAAACAGAAAAGAGTCAGTTTCAAAACATGAATTCACAGCACAAAGAGCACTCTGGATTACATTCATTCTGATCTCTGGGGGCCTAATAGAGTTCCATCGAAAGGCCTTGGTTCCAGGTATGTACTCACTTTTATTGATGATTTTTCAAAAAAAGTTTGGGTATTTTTTTCTCAAGGCAAAAGGTGATGTTTTCGTTACATTCAAGCAATGGAAAACATTAATTAAGAAGTAGACCGGTAAGAAAATCAAGCGGCTGAGAACAGATAATGGGCTAGAATTTTGTGGAGGCAAATTTAATGAGTTTTGCAAGATCGAATGAATTGTGAGGCATCATACTACAGTGTATACACCGCAGCAGAATGGTATTGCAGAACGTATGAACAGAACCCTATTAGAAAGAACAAGGTGCATGTTGTCTAACGCTGGTTTGGGCAAGGAATTTTGGGCTGAAGCAGTCAATACTGCTTATTGGCTAATAAATCGTTCTCCCTGCATACCTATTGAGAACAAGACACCTGAAGAGGTATGGTCAAGTAAACATGTTGATTATTCTTCTCTTTGAATATTTGGAGGTCCATAATATGCACATGTTAGTGAAGGGAAACTAGAGCTTAGAGCGAAAAAATGCATTTTTCTTGGTTATGCTTCTGGTGTAAAGGTTATAGGTTTTGATGTTCTGATTCATCTAAGATTATGATTAGCAGAGATGTTACTTTTGACGATTCTTCTGTGCTTCATCCTGTCAAGAAATCATCAGATACTTGCCAAGAAAATCTGTAAAGTGCACCAAAGAATGTGGAGTTTGAAGTATCTTCTTCACAACCGGTTCAGTCAGTAATTGATAATATTGAGATTGAAGAATCTGAAGAAGAGAATTATTCCATAGCCAAAGATAGACCGAGAAGAACAGTGAAACCTCCACAGATGTATGGATACTCAGATTTTGTTGCTTATACTCTTTCACCTACATAGTTGATAGAATATGCTGAGCCTAAAACGTACAAGGAAGATATTTCCTCCAAAGATTCAGCAAAGTGGTTAGTTGCTATGAATGAAGAGATGAAATCTCTTGAAAAGAATCAAACTCGGGAGTTTGTCAAACCACCAAAAGGAAAGAAGATTGTGGGTTGTTAGTGGGTTTTCAAAAGAAAGGAAGGTATTCTTGGAGTTGAAGACATTAGATTTAAAGCACGTCTAGATGCTAAGGGCTATAGTCAGATTGAGGAAGTTGATTTTATTGATGTGTTTTCACCTGTCGTTAAACACAGCTCTATTTGGGTCTTTCTTGCGTTAGTTGCTATGCATGATTTAGAGTTGAAACAACTCGATGTGAAAACAGCTTTCTTGCATGGTGAACTTGAAGAGAAAATCTATATGGGTCAATGTGACGCCCTGGAAATCCGACTTTGGTAAAGTCCCTGAATTCGATAAAATGGATTAATATTGAAATTCAGTCATTAAATTATATTGGATTGAAAGGACTGAAGACACGACATTTGGATAAATTCTGAAGTTCAGTCGGTTTAGATTAAGTTTCGAATTCATAGTCGCCGTAAATTAGGATTTCAATCCTCGCGACACGAGCCTAATCCCGACCAAGCCTAGCCTATGAACTTATCAAAATACCCTCCGTCCGTTGTACCGGAATTCGTTTCAGGCCCGATTTGTCAATTGACCGTTTTGCCTTTAGATATTTTGTATATATGAGAAAAATTACCCCAAAAGTCCAAGGTGGACCTCTCTCTCTCTCTCTCTCTCTCTCTCTCTCTCTCTCTCTCTCTCTCTCTCTCTCTCTCTCGCGGACGACACTCCCCTCCCTTCTTCTTCTTCTTCTTTTTCTTTTTCTTCTTCGTTTATTTTGGGAGGACCTCACGACCGTGCATCATCTCCTCCTCCCGTTCGAGTTTTGGCGCGCCACCACCCATCACCTTCGGCCACAACCTTTATCCGCTCACCACCGTCATCCCCGACCCCGGCACAGCCGTCGTTGGCCACAGGACGGCCGTGACACGGCTCGGGAAGCCGTGCCCTGTTTCGGCCCGTGAAGACCCGAGGAGAGCCGGGCTTCCCCCGGCCGTTCGCGACGTCGCCGCCGCCACCCACCACCTCAGCGACGTCCCTCAGTCTCCCCTCGACTCCCTCGAAGCCACCCCGCCGCCGATTGCCCGCCAGAACCGCCGCGGGAGCCGCCCGAAGCCTCGGTGCCGTGTTTTTGAGCCGGTCCGATTTTTCTTCAGATCCGGCCGAATCAGCCGCTGCCGTTGCTCACCGTCGCCGCCAACAGACTCCCCGACCACCCTTCTACATTCCCTGAGCTCGGCGAAGCTCGCCGCCGCGCGTGGGACCCGCAACTGCCTCGAACCGCCGCCCCTGTTTCAGCCATTCGTTCCCTGTTTCGCGGCCGGTTCTGTTTGGCCGTTGTTCTGCCGCCCTTCGCCACCGTCGTCGCCTCCATCAGCTTCCCCGACGTCCCCTCAAGTCTCCGCCGTCGACCCTTCAGCCGGCCGCCCGCCGTCGGCCACCATTTCCGCCGCCGTCGCCCTTGCCCTGTTTGGGCCGAGTGCCCTATTTGCCGGCCATGGGCTGTTTCACAGGCCCGTGTACTGGGCCGTAGGCCGAGCGAGTTGGCCGAGCGTCTTGGGCCGTGTACCAAGTCCGTTGGCCAAGTTGGCCGAGAGTTTTGGCCATGGGCCGTGAGTTTGGGGCCGTTGTCCGAGGAAGTTAAGCCGTGATCCGTGAGATACCGAGAGGAATTTCAATCCTCACTGAAGTTCGTGAGTTCGTCGCCGCTCGTGTCGACGCCGTAGTGACTGCCCGAGCTTAAATTGGATGTGAGTTGACCCTAATCATTGGTTAGGGCGCTAATTGCGCCTAGGATTAGTTGTTTTGTTTTGTCAATTGTGGAATTTAGGTATACGATCGGAGCCGGTCTAAATAGAAATTTGGATTAGGTTAAATGGCCCGATTGATTTGGTTAGCCGGAATGATTAAATCGTCTGTGGCTAGTTGGTTGCTAGATGCAATTGATTGATTGGTTGGGCAATGGATTGCCTCTGTTTGATCGTGAGCGAGCGATAGGCTAGAGACGAGTGATCGATTGACGATTATACTGTAAATCGTCTAATAAATGATTATTGTACGAATTTGAGCATTTATGTGGCCTATTGGAACTCGATTGTTCGTGATTGATGTGATGAACTTTATTGGGTCAATCGTCTTGTGAATTGACTGGTTGAGTGATTGAATGACATTGACTATTGGGTTGATGATTGGGGGTTAATCGCCCTGTGTGTGTGGTGGTGACTAGCTGATAGTCGGCATGTGCATATGACCCCGTGTGAAATCAAAAGACATGTTTTGCATGAAAATGGCCGTGGGCCGAGTCTTTAAGCACGTTGTATGAGTATCCGGCCTTAATCAAGATAATGAAATGAATTGATTGCCGGGTGTGTACTGTATGTTCATATGAGGGAACGATGATGCATTTCCTGGCAAGTTCGTACTATACCAATGTGATGGAACTATACGACTTGCCAGAAGCACGATAATTTATGCCTCGTGCCAGTCGTACGGTTTTAAGGGATTATCGGATGCCGGTCGCAGCTTGTGATGGACCGAAGCCCTGTTTAGGGATGCCTACTTGCTGGTGCCGTGCCACGGGTGCACTGGATACACCGCTCGTAGTAGCCGTCGTTGAGAGGGAAAAGAGGCGTAGTCCGGTTCTACCGGAAGGATGCTGGATCGCACTAAGGTGCCGGATCGCATTCGTTGTGGGAGTCGAATCACGCCAATCGCGTAGATCCTCTCGTTGTGCCGTGGGCACGATCATCGTTAATAAATGGACTTGCGTGGTGTCCTATGCACAATTGTGGATGCAATGCATTTCTAAGTGATTGACTGAGATGACTGTTGAGTCAAGTCAAGCATTGCATTATGTGTGGCTGAAGATTGATAAATATGCATGTGGATGTTTTGATGTTGTGACTGTGTATTGAGAGTTATTTATGTCTATGTGAGCCGTCGGTTAGGACCCCCTGGGCGAATTAGTTTCCTAACCGAGCTTAGGCTTAATTCACTGAGATTTATTCTCTCCCCGTCGTGGGATAACAATTTCAGGTCCATTCGGTTGGAGCTTCGTGGATGCCAAGGATTGGCTGTTGGAGTTGTCTGTTGAAGTAAGTGATAAGTTGACCCCACCTGACCAAGTGACCTCGTGAGGTTTTGTCTAGTCACCCCGAAGTATGGGGTTGTGTACATTCGTTGGTATTGATAAGGCATTGATTGGTTTTGCTGGTATATATGTTTAATGGAATGATTCTTTATGAATGACGATTGTGATTGCCTACTTTTCTATCCCTGTTTGTTTATGCTGTGAGGGAGTTAGAACGTTTCCGCTTGCGTAAGTATTTGATAGGTCGATAGTGTGCCTGGGACGCTATCTCTATGACCTCGTGGCGATTTGGCAAGGGATGTCGCGGGCCTGAGAGTCGGGGCGTGACATCCCCGCCCAAGGTGGTATCAGAGCAAGGTCAGCCTGATCCATCTGGTCATTGGCCTGGAGTAATAAGGAGCGTTGGGATTTGGGATAGTTAGTAGGACTTTAACCATTGTGCATGTGATTGTTATATGTTTCGTTAAGTTATTCGGTTTGCGTACGTATTCATTGCTCAAGTTTTGAGGCTGTATGCCTGAGCTCGCTTTGGTATTGTGTTGGGGGTAGACAGGACCCCGTATGGTACCTGTCGGGACTGTAGATTGCTAAAGTGTTCGAGCCGAGTTAAGACCCGTTCGGAACGGTCGTTAAGACTTTGACACCGCTAAATGTTAAGGTAGTGCCTACTGTAAGACGTTTCGAGGGTAGGTTAGTTGTAAGCTATGAAAGGATGAGGATAGAGTGATCGTACTGAAGGTGTCTGACCTTGATGTTGTTATGGACATGGATTGTCTGGGATCGGTGATAGATATTATTACAAACCGTTGAGTTTTATCCCGTCAGGTTGGTTAGTTCTGAGTTTTGTGTTAATCGAGGAGAAGCCTCGACTTGTTTGGCTTCGTCGCCTAAGGCGACTGGTCTGCTGGCGGGTGATTATTAAGTTATTGGACGTTCGTGTTTGAATTGGTAGCTGAGGAACCTAGGATGGGAGACATCGCAGTCACTTATGAACTTCCGGATATCTTTCTGTGAGAGTTGCCAGGGTTGCAGCTAAAAAAAAAAAATTGAAGTTTGTGGTGGAGTTGCCCCTAAAATGGCTTTGATCATTGAGGCGCCATAGAGGATGGTTCGTTGAAGCTTAAGAACTTCAAGGTGCCGAGGTGTGATATGCTGGACAACGGGTTTGTCCGCCCTAATTCGTCGTTAAGGGAAGTACATATGTGTTCATGAGGAAAAGAGAAAGGTCATTGAAGTTAAGTATCGATGGTAAATGATTCAATCAGATGTGGATCAAGAATAAGTATTCACCGTCAAGGACAAGCGAAAGATTTGACCAACCACTGTAAGCTACGGTATTCTCTAAGGTTGATCTACGGACGAGATGTCATCAATTGAGGAGTAGGAATGAGAGTATGTTAGGAACGATATTCAAGATGCGTTAAGGACTCTACGAGTTTACATTGATATCGTTCGTCGGACGATTACCCATGTCATTTTTATGGGTCCGATGAATAGGGTAATCGAGAAAAGTATTCGGAGCGATTGGTGATGCGTCCCTAAGCGACATTCTGCATACTTGAGGAATTTGGATGATAGTGAGTAGCATCCGATCGAAGACCCAAGGAGGGTATAAGTGACTATCAAGTTTAATAAGTACGCGTTTTGGTTAACTCGTGTTGTTCGTAGGGCTTGTAATTTCTGGTAATAGAGTATCCATGGGTTCGACTAAGATTAAGCTGGTCATGGATTGACCAAGACCGCTGATATCGACAAGTGTTCGAAACTTCTTAAGTTCAGCGAGTTATAGAGATTTTGTGAAAGGAAGTTATTGGTGGACTAGACTCGTCAGTACGGTTTGGCAATAAGGCGACTTGTATTGGTGGATCGTGTAAGCTAGAATTATGTGGTGTGCTAATGATTTTAATTTCGACTTTCGTTGTTGGACCTAAGTGGTGATGTACTAGATACTCGCAAGAAAGTGGGTGAGGAGTTAGAAATTGATCTTTAAAGATGTAATGGTCCCTCGGGAAGTCGAAAGTTTCGAACTGATAAGAATTGATGTGAGGATAGGTATTAGGTGATGAGTAACGAGGAAGCCTTCCACTACAGGTGTTTAAACTGGGATTTCAAAGTGAAGAACATGTGGTGAATACGTTGTGTTGTGTTTCGTGTTAAGAACAGAAGATTGTGGATGAATTGAGATGTCATGGGTTAGTAAGACTTATGTGCTTCGTAAAATTTGAAAAGATCTTACAGTATGTCAAAGGCAGTCTTGGGAGGACTTAAGGCCCGTATGGTTCAGTCGACTAGTAACTTAATAAGATCATGGTGAAGTGTACACGGCCTGGGGATGGTAATTAATGAAGCCTTAGACATGTGCATAGAACAATGATAGTGAAGACAAACAAGGAAAGTTCGGAATAAAATCTAAGGATGGACGACGTGATGGGATCACCAGTTGGATGTATGGATTATTGAGATTGGAGATACCCCTGAAAAAGATTAAGATTGCGAGATGTGACAATTAAGAAAGACTAGTTATCAGAGTGGAGCATCGGAAGCATAGTAGGGCCACTTGATTTCTTGGAGTGAAGAGCATAAGGATCTTGCTTTTGATAAAACAGAAAATCGATTGGAACTCACCACAGTAGTTTTCAGTGTTAGTTCGAATAGTATGAGAAGGCACCAAAATTTAAAGATAAGGTCACTAAGGGATTGGCAGAAAGATTGATACGGCCAAGCTTGTGGCGAAAAGCTAGCATATCGATAAGTCAAAGCGCAGCATTACAAGCCTAGCGGACTGCTGCTGTCATTGGGGTTTCTAGAATAAGGGTTGGGGAAGATCACACTGGATTCGTGGTGAAACTTCCATGAAGTCAAGGGGGAAATGACTCGGTTTGGAGTGCAGTAAGCAAATTGACGATACAGGTGCAGGTTTTAACAGTGTGAAGAGATTTAGATTGGTATAAAAGTGATACCCAAGATCTAGAACCGACCCAAGCTTAAGACTCGAACTATTCGCGAACAACGACCAAGGGTTGAAGAAGCCACCGAGAGTTTAGAAGTCGCCCTCGACGTGGATGATGGCCTGATTTACCAATTGGCTGTGCTGATTGAGGTTCGACTGTGTGGCGATCTGAAATCAAGCATGAATCGATTTGGGTTGATCTGACTCAGCTGTAAGTCAACCATAGGATCACCCTGAAGTTAACCAGGGATTGATTCGTGGCATGATTTGCGAGCTGGCATTGATCGATATTCAGGATGGCCATGAACCCCGTGAGGAACGATTTGTACTAGAACCCCGTACCAGCCACACACTAGTCAAGGATTAGCTACCCTGGATTATGTGTTGTGTTGCTGGAGAACTACGGATCGAGTTGCACCAATCCTGCATCAACTTGAGTTGGTCATGAGAGGTGATCTTGACAGTGTTCAATGGTACTATCGGTGTGGGAACGGGTGATTCCAACCTTAAATCGGAATATTGAAGTGGTCCTCGACTCGCCAGTCGTTTGTGAGTTGATACTGTTCGACAGAATGGATGTCCTGACCCTCAGTTGGATTTGGAGTCTGAGTTCAGTTATTCATCAGATGTTTCTGGAATCGA
Source organism: Rhodomyrtus psidioides (assembly GCA_021437785.1). NCBI lineage: Eukaryota > Viridiplantae > Streptophyta > Magnoliopsida > Myrtales > Myrtaceae > Rhodomyrtus > Rhodomyrtus psidioides. Next base: position 555,738 of record JAILYB010000178.1, on the reverse strand, counting down.
CAAGTGATAACTTCAGACCATAAGGAGTTATCGGTTAAAAGGCGAATCATTAGTTGACCTTCTTCATGTAAACAAAATGCCCAAATTGCCATTAGTGTTAGTTATGATTGACATCTTTGGATCAAGAGGAGAAGCAGTGTTAAACTTTGCTCATTGGAAGTAATAAATGGTTAATGGATTTGTGAGAGTGGGTAATTACTGTGGTTACTAGGACAACCGACAGTGGATGGGGACAGCAAGGTTAGTTGGGCACAGTGGAGTTGTATCCTTAGAGTTGGATGGTCCAACATGTTTAAACGAATTGTGGATATGGAATTGCGGTATATTGGTAAACGGGGATCGTAAGTTTGAATCTGACTTGGGTTTGGTAGTCGTTCCGTGATTTCGGTGTACAGAGTGGAGGTAATGAGTGATTTGAAATATGCATGGTATAAATTTTGGGAAAAACGAGACTGCAGTTCAGTATGATCTATCATTCGAAGACGGATGGTCAGTTTGGAAGGACAATTTAGACTTTGGAGTACAGGTTTGAGGCATGAGTTTTGGATTTCAAGGTAATTGGGAGGAACAGTTACACATGGTGGAGTTTGCCTAAATAGCAGTTACCAGCAGAGCATTAAGATGGTATTTTTCGAGACACTGTATAGTAGAGCGTGTAGAACGCTAGCTTATTTGGACTGAAGTGGTTAAAGGAAAATTACGAGTCCTGAGTTAGTAAAATAGTCGATGGAAACTGTCAAGGATATCAGAGACAGACAGAGAACAGTGCAGAGTCGTTAGCAAAGTTACGCCATTAAGAGGTGAAGACCTTTAGAATTTCAGGGGGGAAATTATATCTTTTAGAAAGTGTCGCCTAGGAGAGGGACATCTCGTTTTGGCAGTAAAGGAAAGTTAAGCCCAAGGTATGTCAGACCTTTCGAAATTTTGAAAAGAATTGAGAATTTTGTGCTCTCTTGTGTTGCCGCCGACACTGGTCCAAAGAAAATGTTTTTCAAGTGTCGATATGGAGGAAGTACGAATCGGAACCCACTCATGGGATGGGTTATGAGGAAACTGAATTGGATGAGTAGACATCGTATGTGAGAAGTCCAGTTGAGATAGTGGATAGAAAAGAGCGAGTGCACCGGAACAAGAAGAATTCGCTAGTCAAGGTGGTTTGGTAACACCATAGACCTGTAGGAACTATTAGAGAGATTGAGGAAGTTTTGGGAACCGAAGTAGTGAAGACTAAGTATTCTTATTCGTTTGAAGGGTTGTGGTAGTACTTTAATTTCGAGGACGAAATTTCCTAAGTGGGGGAGAGTTGTGACGCCCTAGAAATCCGACTTTGGTAAAGTCCCTGAATTCGATAAAATGGATTAATATTGAAATTCAGTCGTTAAATTATATTGGATTGAAAGGACTGAAGAGACGACATTTGGATAAATTCTGAAGTTCAGTCGGTTTAGATTAAGTTTCGAATTCTTAGTCGCCGTAAATTAGGATTTCAATCCTCGCGACTCGAGCCTAATCCCGACCAAGCCTAGCCTATGAACTTATCAAAATACCCTCCGTCCGTTGTACCGGAATTCGTTTCAAGCCCGATTTGTCAATTGACCATTTTTCCCTTAGATATTTTGTATATAGGACAAAATTTGCCCCAAAAGTCCAAGGTGGACCCTCTCTCTCTCTCTCTCTCTCTCTCTCTCTCTCTCTCTCTCTCTCTCTCTCTCTCTCTCGCGGACGACACTCCCCTCCCTTCTTCTTCTTCTTTTTCTTTTTCTTCTTCGTTTATTTTGGGAGGACCTCACGACCGTGCACCATCTCCTCCTCCCGTTCGAGTTTTGGCGCGCCACCACCCATCACCTTCGGCCACAACCTTCATCCGCTCACCACCGTCATCCCCGACCCCGACACAACCGTCGTTGGCCACCGGATTGTCGTGAAACGGCTCGGGAAGCCGTGCCCTGTTTCGGCCCGCGAAGACCCGAGGAGAGTCGGGCTTCCCCCGGCCGTTCGCGACGTCGCCGCTGCCACCCACCACCTCAGCGACGTCCCTCAGTCTCCCCTCGACTCCCTTGAAGCCACCCCGCCGCCGATTGCCCGCCGGAACCGCCGCGGGAGCCGCCCGAAGCCTCGGTGCCCTGCTTTCGAGCCGGTCCGATTTTTCTTCAGATCCGGCCGAATCGGCCGCCGCCGTTGCTCACCACCGCCGCCAACGCCAACAGACTCCCCGATCACCCTTCTACCTTCCCTGAGCTCGGCGAAGCTCGCCGCCGCGCGTGGGACCCGCAACAGCCTAGAACCGCCGCCCCTGTTTCTGCCGTTCGTTCCCTATTTCGCGGCCGATTCTGTTTGGCCGTTGTTCTGCCGCCTCCGGCCGCCCTTCGCCACCGTCGTCGCCTCCATCAGCTTCCCCGACGTCCCCTCAAGTCTCCGCCGTCGACCCTTCAGCCGGCCGCCCGCCGTCGGCCACCATTTCCGCCGCCGTCGCCCTTGCCCTGTTTGGGTCGAGTGCCCTGTTTTGCCAGCCATGGCCTGTTTCGCGGGCCCGTGTACTGGGCCGTAGGCCGAACGAGTCGGCCGAGCGTCTTGGGCTGTGTACCATGTCCGTTGGCCAAGTTGGCCGAGAGTTTTGGCCATGGGCCGTGAGTTTGGGGCCGTTGTCCGAAGAAGTTGAGCCGTGATTCGTGAGACACTGAGAGGAATTCCGAGCCTCACCGAAGTTCGTGAGTTCGTCGCCGCTCGTGTCGACGCCGTAGAGACTGCCCGAGCTTAAATTGGATGTGAGTTGACCCTAATCCTTGGTTAGGGCGCTAATTGCGCCTAGGATTAGTTGTTTTGTTTTGTCAATTGTGGAATTTAGGTATACGATCGGGGCCGGTCTAAATAGAAATTTGGATTAGGTTAAATAGCCCGATTGATTTGGTTAGCCGGAATGATTAAATCGTCTGTGGCTAGTTGGTTGCTAGATGCAATTGATTGATTGGTTGGGCAATGGATTGTCGATGTTTGATCGTGAGCGAGCGATAGGCTAGAGACGAGTGATCGATTGACGATTATACAGTAAATCGGCTAATAAATGATTATTGTACGAATTTGAGCATTTATGTGGCCTATTGGAACTCGATTGTTCGTGATTGATGTGATGAGCTTTATTGGGTCAATCGTCTTGTGAATTGACTGGTTGAGTGATTGAATGCCATTGACTATTGGGTTGATGATTGGGGGTTAATCGCCCTGTGTGTGTGGTGGTGACTAGCTGATAGTCGGCATGTGCATATGACCCCGTGTGAAATCAAAAGACATGTTTTGCATGAAAATGGCCGTGGGCCGAGTCTTTAAGCACGTTGTATGAGTATCCGGCCTTAATCAAGATAATGAAATGAATTGATCGGGTGTGTACTGTATGGTCATATGAGGGAACGATGATGCATTTCCTGGCAAGTTCGTACTGTACCAATGTGATGGAACTACACGACTTGCCAGAAGCACGATAATTCATGCCCCGTGCCAGTCGTACGGTTTTAAGAGAATATCGGATGCCGCTCGCATCTTGTGATGGACCGAAGCCCCGTTTAGGGATGCCTACTTGCTGGTGTCGTGCCACGGGTGCACTGGATACACCGCTCGTAGTAGCCGTCGTTGATAGGGAAAAGAGGCGTAGTCCGGTTCTACCGGAAGGATGCTGGATCGCACTAAGGTGCCGGATCGCATTCGTTGTGGGAGTCGAATCACGCCAATCGCGTAGATCCTCTCGTTGTGCCGTGGGCACGATCATCGTTAATAAATGGACTCGTGTGGTGTCCTGTGCACAATTGTGGATGCAATGCATTTCTAAGTGATTGACTGAGATGACTGTTGAGTCGAGTCAAGCATTGCATTATGTGTGACTGAATATTGATAAATATGCATGTTGATGTTTTGATGTTGTGACTGTGTATTGAGAGTTATTTATGTCTATGTGAGCCGTCGGTTAGGACCCCCTGAGCGAATTAGTTTCCTAACCGAGCTTAGGCTTAATTCACTGAGATTTATTCTCACCCCGTCGTGGGATAACAATTTCAGGTCCATTCGGTTGGAGCTTCGTGGATGCCAAGGATTGGCTGTTGGAGTTGTCTGTTGAAGTAAGTGATAAGTTGACCCCACCTGACCAAGTGACCTCGTGAGGTTTTGTCTAGTCACCCCGAAGTATGGGGTTGTGTACATTCGTTAGTATTGATAAAGCATTGATTGGTTTTGCTGGTATATATGTTTAATGGAATGATTCTTTATGAATGACGGTTGTGATTGCTTACTTTTCTATCCTTGTTTGTTTATGCTGTCAGGGAGTTAGAACATTTCCGCTTGCGTAAGTATTTGATAGGTCGATAGTGTGCCTGGGACGCTATCTCTATGACCTCGTGGCGATTTGGCAAGGGATGTCGCGGGCCTGAGAGTCGGGGCGTGACAGTTAACCTGAGGGTTTTCAGTTTGAAGGTAAGGAAGATCATGTATGTTTATTGAAAAGATGTATTTATGGCTTAAAGCAATCACCTAGACAGTGGTATAAAAGATTTGATTCTTTTATGGTGCAACTTGGCTATTGTTGAAGCAAATATGATAGTTGTGTATATCTGTGCAAACTTCCAAATGGATCTTATATTTATCGGCTGTTCTACGTTGATGACATGTTGATTGCAGTAAAAGATAAATTTGATATACAGAATTTGAAGGCACAATTGAGCACTGAATTTGATATGAAGGATTTAGGTTCTGCAAAGAAAATTCTTGGCATGATTCAGCGAGATCGAAAAAGAGAAAAATTGTATCTTTCCCAGAAAAGCTACATTGAGAAGGTATTAGATCGTTTTGGCATGAAAAATGCCAAACTAGTGAGTACTCCTCTTGCTGCTCACTTTCGATTATCAGCTGAATTATGTCCACATATAGATGATGAAATAAAATATATGTCACATATTTCATATTCTAGTGCAGTTGGTAGCGTTATGTATGCTATGGTTTGCACTCGACCTGACATATCACATGTTGTTAGCGTGGTAAGTAGATATTTATCATGCCCAGGTAAAATTCATTGGCAAGCTGTGAAGTGGATTTTGATATATTTGAAGGGTACTTCAGATTATGATTTAGAGTTTGGGAAAACTTATGAAACTCTTACTAGATATGTTGACTATGATTATGCTGGCGACCTTGATAAAATGAGGTCTTTGACAGGGTACATCTTTACTGTTGGGGGTTGTGCAGTCAGTTGGAAAGTTTCTTTGCAGCATACAATTGCTTTGTCTACTACAGAGGCAGAATATATGGCTATTACAGAGGCAATCAAAGAAACTATATGGTTAAGAGGCTTATTTGGAGAACTCAGTATGGATGATGATGTGACTGTTGTGCATTGCGATAGTCAGAGTGCTATACATCTTATTAAAGATTAGATGTATCATGAGAGAACAAAGCACATTGATGTGCGGTATCATTATATTCGAGACATTCTTGCTGATAGCTATATTAAGGTCTTGAAGATTGGTACAGAAAATAATCCAGCTGATATGTTGACAAAGTCATTGCCCTTTACTAAATTCAAGCACTGTTTGGATTTGGTTAATGTTTGTAGCAGCTGAGTTTTATGCCGATGGGAGGAGAAGATTAACTTAATACTTATGTCTACTTGTGAATTCAAGTCAAGGTGGAGATTTGTTAATATACCTTAAATAGTTAAGGACTTAAGTTAAGAGTCTTGGGCCAACATTAGCGTTTGATGGGTAATACTATAAATATTACTCTTTTCTCAAACTGTTAGATAGAAAAGCTTACGTTGCCTCTTTTGTAATCCCTGATTCTCATAGTAGATTTTCCCGCATGGGTTTCCACGTAAATCTTGGTGTTCCGCTCTTCTCCTCTATCTCAATTTCATTTCAATTTCTGCATTGTCGTAACAGATAGCGTGGTGGTACCTCATAGAATCAAACCTTTCTGTGAACAGTGAACACCGCATCGGGGGGGGGGGGGGGGGGGGGGGGCGATGGCTTGTTATGTTAAACGAGTTGCCTGTCTCCGATTTTCATCCATAAAATAACTTATTCAGAGGATTCGGATATGTCTCTGGCTCTGATAACTACAAAACAATAGAGAGCTTTGTCGATTCTGGAGAAAGATGCAAATACTGCTCTTGGAGAAAGATGCAAATCCAGTTCCTGGCAGAAAGCCATCTTGAAGTTACTGGCCGAGGAGTTTATTGGAATGGGGCCTTACCCTGGCGCATGCTTGACTGGTGGATTATGTCATTTAATTTGTCGCAAGGGATTCCACCAAGAGCTTCTGGTCCCTAAAGTCGATGGTGACATAGTTTTCATGGGACTCCGGATTCATGGGGCCTCTCTATTCATATACAGCAACAACCATGATCCCCACATCGAAGCATGGATAACGGATGATTATAGGAGAGGAGGATCATGGACAAAATTGTTCAGTTTTTGATTGCATATCTGCCTTCGTAAATTGGGAGATCCTCTTGGGAAGACTCCGACCGTACACAAGGAGCGAAAAAATAGTTTTTCCAAATTTAATCGTTTATATTGCTTAAGACAGGATTTTACTCTTGTTTTTAACTCAGTTTGACTGTCTACTGAAACTTGTTTGAAATTCCTTTAATCTTCTAATCTTACAGATTGATAGAGAAGGCACGATATGTTACGGTAGGTTTGATGACATGGAAGAGTTATATGCTCGAGTGGTTCTCGTATTTTCCCAGAGGGAACTCCACTTGGAATTAACAATTTGATCATAAAGTCGAATCATAGAAGAATAAGAGATCCGCAATGACGGCGAGGTACTCCAAGGACCCTCACAACTCTGTGTTTGTTGTCCGGTGAAGCCAATATCCCTCCAACTTCCAAGGCAGTCCTTTCTTAGACATGCGGTGACCGTCTCGGAATAATCAAGCTCAACGGGGCGTAGTTTTTTCAAAAACAAGACTTTCCACAAAAAAAAATTGAGCTTTACGTAAACAGTGACCACATTCTGTCGAGCGAGATCTTTGTTATTGTAGGTACAGAGTGTAAGAATAATGTGACCCACATGATATTATTATTAATATTTTAACAATTAATTATGAAAAGGTGCAATTAACGTGCTTTGATAGAAGACACATCTTGGATAACTTTTTTTTTTTTTAAGAAAGATTGGCCATCTCTCAAACCCTTACGAACAAATTTAATGACCTTAATAACATAACGACGTACAGTTGTCTCTCTCCATCAAAAACAAAAACAGAGGATTAAGGGAGAGAAACAACGTCTTCATCGTCTTTGTTTTCTGACGCAACAATCAATGCTTGAAAAATCGCTATGGATATAGACACGACTTCATCAATTATTACTTGTGAAAATCATAAAAATCAACGATTTCTGTTATGATGAATTTCTGCATAAAATTTACGTTATTTCCTTACATGTAGAGTCCAGTAGGTAAGACTATTTTACAGATCCAAGATCTTGTCTAGCTCGCTTGGATAGCTCCAGTGTCCTTTGCTTGCCACAGAGAAGACATTCTATTAGACTTCGATCTTCTAAATATCTTTCATCAAAAATCATTTTTCGGTTCTTAATTATGTAAAAGGCTGCGTAGGCCAATTCCGGATAGGAAATGTCTAAGGCAAACGAGCAACAACCACTTGGATTCGATCAGGAATGTGCAGAGGCGAACATTGTCGGAATTTAATTGACGAGAAGGTTCGGTAATCTAGACTTAATAACATAACCTAGTGTAATCAAACTATGCCACAATTTAATTGACGACACGGCCTGAGAATACAAAAGCACCATGCTGGAACCTAATCAACAACATAATACTTTGGATACACGTCAAAATTTAATCGACTGTGCAAATCTAAAAGCTACAACTATGAAAGTTGAAGGGCGATTCTAAAAAGTAAAGATGAAGATAATAGGCACATGTATAGCAAAACCCACATTTCACACATGTGACTGCCTATTCTTATGTGCCATCCAAGTGCCAAACATGTTCTTTTCAACTACTAGATTATTTCTAGTGTTGACATATGTTGTAGAAAAGAGCATGTTGGAGAAGATGGAGAAACAAAACTAGAATATCTGAGGCGTGTAGGCATTGTCGTTGAGGATAACTTCGCACCTCAGAGTATGTAACTCATTGCATAATGCTCTAGCGACTACCCTTCCAAAACAAACAGATCTTCCTTATTATTCCGCACAGAATGACAGAGGGAACGGGAACGGGAACGGGAACGACAACTTTTTTTAACGTAAAACCAGCTAATAAAGAGAGAAGATATTTGAAGATCTCTTATTTTTCTTTTTCTTTTTTGTTCTATAAGAAAAATCAAACGAAGTAAGTTAAAAACAAATCAATCAAATCATAACAATTACGGAATATATTAATCAAGTGAAATCGATTACAGATATCTATAAAATCAAAGCGGATTGAAAGCGGTTACAGATTAATTACGTTGACTGGGTCAAATTAACAGCTTTGTTGGCTTCGTCCAATTAACGCTAAAATTGTTACTGATTGATTGGATCAATAACAAAAAAAATATTAAAATATCCAACAATCCCCCACATATTTCAAAGTGATTTTTTAAGAAAAAGCTAGGTTAAAATCAGCGAATGTAATGCATTAGAATTGGTGCTTGTTAGGCTATGAACTAGACCTAGAAAGAGTGAAATATAATTCACAAAATCATCGGTGGTGTTTGAAATTTCTATGAACCAAGAATTTCATTGTGAATTATAGTTTTTACCAACCACATTGCACCCCCACAATTCTGTTGTTCAACGCGATTTTGCGCTAATAGACCATGCGCATCCCTGGTTTATTCTTAAGTGTTCTAGAGATTTTTGCAAAAAAAAAAAAAATCTCATAGGAGTGGCCCCACTCCATACTTATATAGGTGATACCGTCAAATGTATTCGGCAGTTAAATAAAGTAGTGGCCATGGTTTAGAACCGACCGGTTCTAGTTTGTGGCCATGGGTGAACCGGAACAACCTTGAGGGGAGATTCCGGTTCCGGGCCGGTTCAAGAGCCAATTCCGGATTCGAGGGTTTAAATTTAATTTTTAAATAATTAAATATGAAATTAAAAATAATAAATTATGGAACAATAAATTATCAAATACAAATTGCAATCAAATTTGGGGAGGGGAAAGGAGCTTGAACTTAATGAATTATTATTAAGCGGCTACAAATCTTGTTAGGGATAGAAGAATCATAGCACATGTAGTTTTTTTTACCTTTGATAACCTCATACTTACCTCATCGTCAATCGTTGCTATCTGTTCTGGTACTGGTACCAGTTGCAGTGGTATCTCCATCATCAAAGAATTCAGCTTCACTGCTGCGATCCATCTCTTTTTGTCAATGTTGAACCTTTGTCCAATCATCGACACCAGCATTGGAGCTAATCTTAAATGTTGGTCATCCAAAATTAATCTTTCAATGCTAAATATTTATTCCATTGTTAAATAATGTGTTGCTAAAACCTGTCTTGCCATGAGAGCGAGAATTGGAAATTGGATTAAATGCCTCTTCCACCACTATAGAATTTTGAAATCTATTTTGTGTTTGGATCACCAAACTCGAAATCAATGATTAAATAGCTTTCCATTTTGAAAATATTTCCTTGTTCATGTTCCTTCTAATATTATAGAAAAATGTCTGTTGTATCTTGGTAAGATAAATAATAGAAACCGTACGAATTGAGTTTGTACTATGAAGGGCGAAATTATTTTTAAGAATAGTTGTCACACCCCGACTCTCGAGCCCGTGACATCCCTTACCAAATCACCACTAGGTCATAGAGATCGCGTCTCAGGCACACTATCAACATATCACGTACTTACGCATGCGGAAACGTGTTAACCCCCTGATAGCATATAAATAAACATGAATAGAATAGTAGGAGCCAATCACCACAACGATTCACCAAAAGATAACAATAAAAAATCATACATAACGGTAGATGAGTCTTAACCCTACTGAGCTACTAACGTACGTACATAACCCCATACTTCGGGGCGGTTAGACAAGACCTCAAAGGGTACTCGGTCGAGTAAGTTTAACTTCTCAGCTACCTCTACAGATTACTTCCACATCTATTCCTTGGTATCCACGAGCTCCATCAAAAGGGACATGAAAATGTTATCTCACAACGGGGTGGGAATAAATCTCAGTGAATCAAGCCTAAGCTCGGTTAAGAAACTGATTTGCCCAGGGCACCTAACACACAAGATCACATAAGAACGTATAACAGCCACTCACAATAACAATATGATAATCATCCACATGCATACTTACTAGCTTTTAGCCACACATAATGCAATGCTTGACTTGACTCAGCAGTCAACATCAGTCAATCACTCAAACAAGCATCACATCCACAAGTATGGACAGGACACCACACAAGTCCATTTTATTAACGATAATCGTCCCAACGGCACATGAGAGGATCTACGCAATTGGCGTGATTCGATTCTCACAAATACCACGATCCAGCGCATTAGTGTGATCCAGCGTTCTACTGGCAGGATCGGACTACGTTCCTTTTCTCTCGACAACGGCTACTACAAGCGGTGTATCTAGTGCACCTGTTGCATGGCACGACGGTAGGCATCCCTAAATGGGGCGTCGGTCCATCACAAGCTACGACCGTCATCCGACCAACTCTGAATCTGTACTAGTTAGCACCTGATCAAAATTGTCGTGCTTCTAGCAAGTTGCATGGTTCCATCAGATTGGTACGACACAAGCTTGCTAGGAAAAGCATCAACATTCCCTCATATGACCATACAATACACATCCAACAATCAACTCATTTCATTATCTTCGGTTAAGGATGGATGCTCACACATGCATGTAAAAGACTCGGCCCAAGGCCATTTTCATGCTAAAATATGTCTTTTGATTCCGCACTCTGTCATATGCATATACAGACTATCATTAGACTCTGCAATCACAGAAGGGCGATTAACCCCCAAACAAATGGCCAACCAATCAGTAGACATTCAATATACTCAATTAGGCATTTCAGTGAAGCGATCAAATCAATTCAGTCTAACACCAATTAGCCACAAACGACATAAACTAATCTGACTAACTTAATCGATCGTGGCCATTTAACCTAAACCCGGTTTATACCTAAACCGACCACGATCGAATACTTAAACTCCACATTCGGCTAATCGACTAATCCTAGGCATAATTAGCGCCCTAACCAAGGATTAGGGTCAAGTTAGCTCGGTCTCAACGGCGACGGCACGGGCGGCGATGACAAACAGCAATGGCGACCGCGACAGCGGTCAACGGCGAACCTAAGATTTATTGCACTGTGACTCGACCAAACAGGTGCGTGACGGAGGTCTGCCAAGGAGGTGACGGTGACGGCGGAGCTCCGGCGAGCGTCGGCCGGCTAAAACAGAACCGGTCAGTAGGGTAAAAACAGGGGAACAGAGCTGTTTTTGGGCTGTTCTCGACCTCAAGGGCTGTGACAAGGCCAGTCGAAGTTCAAGGACTCACCTAGAGGTTGAAGCGGGTCTGTTTGGACTGGTGGAAGGCGACGGAGAGTGTCGACGGCGGCGAAACGGCGACGTGCAGAATCGGTGTAGAGCAAGGGACTTTCGGACCGAAACAAGGGAGGGACTCCGGGGCAGATTCCGAGCTTCACGCCCGACGACGATCTTCCACGAGCTCAGGGAAACAAGAGAGGGGTCTAAGGAGGTCATCGGTGGCGGTGGTGAGCGGCGAAAGTGGTAGTTGAACCCCGAAAATAGGGGGCCAGGGGTTCCAATTCGGTTTGCGACCGCTCCGGTGGCTGACGGCCGGTGGGATTGGGTCAGGGATGTTGAGAGGACTGAGGTAGTGGGTGGCTTCAGTGGTGTCACAAATGTCCAGAGGAGGAGTTGGTTCTTCTCGGGTCAAGGGTCGGCGAAATAGAGCATGGCTTCCCCGAGCCGATTCACGGCCGTCCGGCGACTAACAAAGGCGGGGACCGGGTCGATGGCGACGGCTAGACTTGGCTGGAGGTGGTGGTGGTCAAAGAAGTGGCGGTGGCGCATGAAAATCGACAGAGAAAGGGGATGAAGGGTTCGGCCGTGAGGTGTCCACAAAGCCAAACGAAGAAGAAGAAGAAGAAGAAGAAGAAGAAGAAGAAGAAGAAGAAGAAATAAGAAGGAAGAGAGAAGAGTGAGTGGCATGGCTGATGGGAAGGGAAGCATGAGGAAGAGAGAGAGTGGGGGCCGCAAAGACTTTCAAGGCCGTTTTATCTCATTTGCATAAAAGTGTGGGCAAAATAGTCATTTCGCAAATCGGGACTGAAATGAAATTTGGTACACTAGACGAAGTGAAATTTTGATAATTTCGCAGGCTAGGTTCGATCGGGATTAGGCTCGGGCGCGAGGATTGAAATCCTAACTCGCGGCGGCTAAGAATTTGAAACATAATCTAAACCGATTGAAATTTCATAATTCGTCAAATTATCGTCTCTTCCGTTCTTTCGATCCAAAATGTTTTACAGACTAAATTTCAATATTAATTCATTTTATTGAATTCGGGAAATTTACCGAAGTTGAATTTCCAGGGCGCCACAACTCTCCCCCTTAGGAAATTTCGTCCACGAAATTGAAATACTATTACAACCTTCAAACAGATAAGGATATCTAGTCCTCATAACTTCCTCAATCTCCTAAGTAGTTTCTTCAGTTCCATGGTGCTGCTAGTTCACCTTGACCAATGGGATCGTCTTGGTTCGAAGTACTTGCTCTTTCCTATCCATGATTCTGACTGGTCGTCCCACGTACAATGTTCGCTCATCCAGATCAATCTCCTTATAACTTAGTACATGAGCGGGGTCCAGTTCGTACTTCCTTAATGGAAGAAATTATACTTGAGCAAGTCTCGGCGGCAACACAAGACAGTATGCTAAATTTCCAATTCTTTCCAAAATCTCAAAAGGTTCGACATACCTTGGACTTAGCATTCCTTTATTGCCAAAACGAGATGTCCCTCTCATAGGCGACACCTAAAAAAAGAACATGATCACCCACCTAAAATTCCACAGGTCTTCGCCTCTTATCGGCATAACTTTTCTAGCGACTCTGAGATATCCTCAGTCTATCTCTAGTAGCCTCGACAACTTCCATTGACTGTTCTACTAACTCAGGACCCGTAATCTTCCTTTCACCAACTTCATTCCAACAGACCAGCGTTCTACAAGCTCTGCTAGTAACTATTATTTAGGCAAACTTCACAAGGTGCAATTGTTCCTCCCAATTACCTTGAAATCCAAACACCTGCCTCAAATCTGTACTCCAAAGTTTAAATTGTCCTTTCAAACTAGACATCCATCTGCGGGTAATAGGCTGTACTGAACTACAATTTCGTTTCCCCAAAATTCATACCACGCTCGCTTCAAATCAATCCTTATCTCCACTTAGTGCACCGAAACTATAAAGCGACCATCAAGCACAAGCCATATTCAAACTTACGATCCTCATTTACCAATCTGTCACAATTGCATATCCACAATTTGTTTAAACAGGTTGAACCATCCAACTCTAAGGATTCAACTCAATCTGTGACCATATAACCTTGTTATCCCATCCAACTATCGATTATCCTAATAACCGCAGTAATTATCCATTCCCATGAATCGATTGGTCATTTCTTAACTTTCAATGAGCAGAGTTTAACATGGCTTCTCCTCTTGTTTCATAGATGTCAATCACCACTAACACTAATGGCAATTTGGATATTCTGCTTACATGGAGAAGGTCGACTAATGATTGGCATCTTCATCAACATTATAAGCTTTGAAAATCGCCACTCGTCAACTATTGAAACATTCGGGAGTCACTAAACTCAAGCACCAAATCCAATTGAGGGTCAGGCCATCCATTCTGTCGAACAGGGTCAGCTCACAAGTGACTGGCGAGTCGAGGACCACCTCAAATATCTCAGTTTAGGGTTGGAATCACCCATTCCAAAACCGATTGTACAATCGAACACTATCAAGATCACCTCTCATGACCAACTCAAATTGATGCATGATTGGTTCAACTCGATCCGTAGTTCTCCAGCAACACGTCACATAATCTAGGGTAGCTAATCCTTGACTAGTGTGTGGCTGGTACGAGGTTCTAGTGCAAATCATTCCTTACTAGGTCTATAGCCAATTTGATTATCGATCAATGCCAGCTCGCAAATCATGCCATGAATCAATCCTTGGTTAACTTCAAGGTGATCATATGGTTGACTTATAGCTGAGCGAGATCAACCCAATTCGATCCATGCTTGATTTAAGATCGCCACATAGTCAAATCTCAACCAACAACACAACCGATTGACAAATCAGGCCATCGTCCACGTCGAGGACAACCTCTAAACTCTCGGTGGCTTCATCGACCCTTGGTCTTTGTTCACGAGTAGTCCGCGTCTTAAGTTTAGGTCGGTCCTAAGTCTTGGAGCATCACACTCATACCCAGCTGAATCTCTTCACATTGTAATAACCTGAACATGCATCATCAATCTGCTTACTGCACTCCAAACTGAGTCATTTATCCCTTGACTTCTTGGAAGTTTCATTATAAGTCCATTGTGATCTTCTCCCACATTTACTCTAGAATCCCCAACGACAACAACAATCCACTATGCTTGTAATGTGGCGCTTTGACTTATCGATACACCAAAATATTAATCCTTCGCTTGGCCATACCAGCCTTCCTATCAACCCCTTAGTAACCTTACCTCAAATCTTGATGTCTCCTCAAGCTATTCGAACTAGCACTTAAACTACTATGGTGAGTTCCAATCGGTTTTATGTTTTATCAAAAGCAAGACCATCAATGTCATGATTCCAAGAAATCATGTGGCCCTATTATCTTTCCAATGCGCCACTCTGTTAACTAGTCTTCCTTAATTGTCACATCTCGCAATCTTAATCTTATTCAGGGTATCACCAATCTCGATAGTCTATGCATCCAATTGGCGACTCTACCATGTCGTCTACCCTTAGACTGTTATTACGAACTTTCCTTGTTCGTCTTCACCATCCTCGTTCCATGTACATGTCTAAGGTTTCATTAATTATAGTCCTCAGGCAGTGTACACTTCCCCATGACCTTATTAGGTTACTAGTTGACTGAACCATACGACCTCAAGTCATTCAAAGACTACCTTTGACTTACTACAAGGCCTTCTTCGATCAGGATTCGGAGGTATAATATGACTTTCACCAATTCTGCAAAGCACATGAGTCTTACTTACTCATAACATCTCGATTCATCCACAATTTTCTGTCTATCATCCGAAATACAACACAGTGCACTCACAAACGTGTTTTTACTTTTAGATCCAACTTTAACCACATGTAGAAAAAGATTTTCATCGCCATTCAACACAAGTTACCTGCCTTCACATCGACCCTTATCAATTCGTACCTTCTGACTCTTTGAGGGTTCAATACAACTCAGAGATCAATCTCACGATTCACGTTCACTCCTCTACGAATATTCATCTAGTCATTAATTAGTATCCAAAGAAAACAACGGCTAAGGCAATCCAAGCAAAACAACACTTCAAACTTATGCAATCCACAAAATGCTAATCATCTTAATACAAACTCATATCCATAAAAGGTCAATTCAACTCAACTAGTTACGGCTAATTTATAACTAGAACATCTTAACGCTAAAGTCATTCTACTCCTACTAGAGTCATCCTGGTTGTCTTGCTGAACATCTCCTCGAGGTTGTCCTTCTTGTGGCAGCGATGCTTGGACTGTCCTCTTTCTCAGCGGGCAATCCTTCACCTGGTGACCCGATCGGTAACAGTTAAAGCATTCTCCTCCTCTAAACGGGCAAAGACCGGACCCATGCCTTAGGCGACACAGGCGACATTTCTTACTTTGGCGGAACATCTACTTGCTGGTTGCACCTCTCCGGTTAGACGGGGTGTGATACTTGTTGTCATACATCGATTTCTTCCTTATATGTTGATTATCCCTAGCGGAAGGCGCAAATTGCTATCCAAATGCGATTACCCTTTCAGCCATGTTCCTCTCCACAGATTGGACCATTTCATACAATTCGCCATAACTCTTAAGGTTCAGTGACACCAGTTGATCCTTAATCTCATGTTTCAATCCCACACGAAATCTTCTTATCCTATTCAAAGGATCTTCACTTGTCCATGGTGCAAACTTTGACAGCTTGGCGAATTTCGCCTCATATTGCTCTACTGTCATTTATTCCTGTCGAAGCTACAGGAATTCAACCATCTTGTTCTCTCGCCTACAATCCAAAAAGTATTTAACATAAAAGGCTTCGACGAAGGCATCCTACATCGAGACCACACCTTCGGGGAAGATATTTCCTTGTGTGGCTTTCCATCATGCGGTAGCGTTACCTTGTAGTTGATAAACGGCTAGCGTCACTTTGTCCTCTTCGGAGCATTTCAATAAGGCGAATGCATTCTCTATTTCCATAATCCACCAAATTGCAGTCTCTAGATCTCCTACCTCTTTAAACTTCGGCGGTTCGAGGGTCAAAAACTACTCCATCAACTCGAGTATCGATCGCGCACCATTATCATTTCCAGTCAATGAGTCTTCACGCGAAAGAGTGGTGACGACAACATTAGCTTGACTATTTACTTGTTGTCCAACTACAGCTCCCAAAGTTTCCAACGTCTGTAGGATCCCGTCCACTTTGGGATCTTCTTGGATTGTCCTTCGACAAGACACCCTCTCATTACGGTTTCTCATTATACAAGTGACTTACGGAGTCATGTCCACCCCAAGAAACGCGTAATGAGATCACTAGCAATCAGTCAAAACATAGGTAACAAGCACATGCGAAAACCTTACGATCCTACTAACTATCCCAAATCCCAGCGCTCCTTATCACTCCAAGCCAATGATCAGATGGATCAGGCTAACCTTACTCTGATACCACCTTGGACGGGGATGTCACGCCCCGACTCTCGAGCCCGCGACATCCCTTGCCAAATCGCCACTAGGTCATAAAGATAGCGTCACAGGTACACTATCAACCTATCTCTTACTTACGCATACGGAAACGCGTTAACTCCTTGACAGCATATAAATAAATAGGGATAGAATAGCAGGAGCCAATCACCCCAACGATTCACCAAAAGATAACAATAAATAATCATACATAACAGCAAATGAGTCTTAACCCTACTAAGCTACTAACGTACATACACAACCCCATACTTCGGGGCGGCTAGACAAGACCTCAAAGGGTACTCGGTCGAGTAAGACTAACTACTCATCTACCTCCACAGATTACTTTCACATCCATTCCTTGGTATCCACGAGCTCCATCAGAAGAGACCTGAAAATGTTATCCCACGACGGGGTGAGAATAAATCTCAGTGAATCAAGCCTAAGATCTGTTATGAAACTGATTCGCCCAGAGCATCCTAACAGAAGCTCACAAGATCACATAGGCACGTATAACAGCCACTCACATAGCAATATGATAATCATCCACATGCATACTTACCCGCCTTTAACCACACATAATGCAATGCTTGACTCGACTCAGCAGTCAACATCAATCAATCACTTAAACAAGCATCACATCCATAAGTATACACAGGACATCACACAAATTCATTTTATTAACGATGATCGTCCCAACGGCACATGAGAGGATCTACATAATTGGCGTGATTCGACTCTCACAAATAACGCTTTCCAACACATTAGTGCGATCCAGCGTTCTACCGACATGACCGGGCTACGTTCTTTTTTCTTTCGGCAATAGCTACTACAAGCGGTGTATCCAGTGTACCCGTTGCACGGCATGGCGTTAGGCACCCCTAAACGAGGCGTCAGTCCATCACAAGTTGCAACCGGCGTTCGACCAACTCTGAATCCGTACTAGTTAGCACCGGATCAAAATTGTCGAGCTTTTGGCAAGTCGTGTGGTTCCATCAGATTGGTACGGCACGAACTTGCCAGCAAAAGTATCATCGTTCCCTCATATGCCATACAATACACATCAGCAATCAACCCATTTCATTATCTTCGGTTAAGGCCGAATGCTCACACAGGCATGTAAAAGACTTGGCTCAAGGCCATTTTCATGCTAAAATATGTCTTTTGATTCCGTACTCGGTCATATGCATATGCAGACTATCATTAGACTCTGCAGTCACAGAAGGGCGATTAACCTCCAAAAAGGGCAACCAATCAGTAGACATTCAATATACTCAATCAGGCATTTCAGCGAAGTGATCAAATCAATTCGGTCTAACACCAATTAGCCACAGACGACCTAAACTAATTCAACTAGCTTAATCGAACACGGCCATTTAACCTAAACCGACCACGATTGCGTACTTAAACGCCATATTCGACCAATCGACTAATCCTAGGCACAATTAGCATCCTAACCAAGGATTATGGTCAACTCACTGGGTGAGTTAGCTCGAGCGGTCTCAACGGCGATGGAGTGGGCAGCGACGACGAACGGCGATGGCGACGGAGGTGACGGTTCACGGCTAACCTAAGGTTCATCGCGCGGCGACTCGACCCAACAACGGCTGAGGTGCGTGACGGAGGTCCGGCGAGGCGACGGCGGCGACGGTGGATCTCCGGTTAGTGACGGTCGGCTGAAACAGAACTGGTCAGCAGGGTAAAAACAAGGGAACGAGGCTATTTTTGGGAGATTCTCGGCCTCAAGGGCCGTGACAAGGCCGGTCGAGGTTCGGGGACTCACCTAGAGGTCGAAGGGGGTCAGTTGGGACCAATGGAAGTTGGCGGAGGGCGGTCGACGATGGCGAAACGGCGACGGGCAAAATCGGGGCGGAACAAGGGACTCTCGGGCCGAAACATGGGAGGGATTCCGAGGCCAATTCCGAGCTCCATGCGCGACGGCGATCTTGTACGAGCTCAGGGAAACAAGAGAGGGGTCTAAGGAGGTCGTCGGTGGCAGTGGTGAGCGACAGAAGCGACGGTTTCCAAGGCGGTTTACGTCGGCTTCGGTGGCTGATGGCCAGTGGGGTTGGGTTAGGGATGTTGTAAGGAAGGTAAGGGACGACACTGAGGTGGTTGGTGGCTTCAGTGGTATCACAAATTGCCAGAGGAGGAGTTGGTTCTTCTCGGGTCAAGGGTCGGCGAAACAGAGCATGGCTTCCCCGAGCCGTTTCACGGCCGTCTGGCGACTAACGACGGCGGGGACCGGGTCCGTGGTGGCGGCTAGACTTGGCTGGAGGTGGTGGTGGTCGGAGAAGTGGGGGTGGCACACGGAAATCAGCAGAGGATGAGGATGAAGGGTTTGGCCGTGAGGTGTCCGCAAAGCCAAACGAAGAAGAAGAAGAAGAAGAAGAAGAAGAAAGAAGAGGGAAGAGAGAAGAGAAGAGAGAGAGTGGCACAGCTGATGGGAAGGGAAGCATGGGGAAGAGAGAGAGTTGGGGCCACAAAGACTTTCAAGGCCCTTTTGTCTCAAATGCATAAAAGTGGGGGCAAAATGGTCATTTCGCAAATCGGGACTGAAATGAAATTTTGGTACACTGGACGAAGTGAAATTTTGATAATTTCGCAAGCTAGGCTCGGGCGCGAGGATTGAAATCCTAACTCGCGGCGGCTAAGAATTCGAAACATAATCTAAACCTACTGAAATTTCAGAATTCGTCCAATTATCATCTCTTCCGTCCTTTCGATCCAAATTATTTTACAGACTGAATTTCAATATTAATCCATTTTATTGAATTCAAGCACTTTACAGAAGTTGAATTTCCAATGCGTTACAACAGTGCTTGCATGTCTTGGACTATCGTTCTTACTTTCTCGTATTTTCTAAATAGATTTCTAACAAGTCTTAATCCATTTTATTAAGGACTATGCTTCTGTGGTGCATAACGACGTGAGCTTCGACGTGATTTGGTGACATTGTGTTTGGGGAAGCGATGCAGTGAGCCTGAATATCAGTCCATGCGAGTGGAGGTGAGGTCGACCAAAAGCGTGTGTTTGACGTATTTCGAGGGCTTGCTTAATAGAGTTTGAGGCAACCAATGTGATTCTCCTATGAAGGATTGTAGAAATGTGCTCATCTCGTTTAGTGGATTTCGCCTCCCATGAATAAGCTAAGTCCAATCTTTCGTTCTTTTGATTTTCAGTAACCTTATATGCTTGTAATTATAGTTTACACTTGTCGTACATTTGTTATTCGAGAATTTGGATCTACTTTTGTATTTTCCTTGAATGGCATTGAGTTGTGATTTTCTAATTGCTTCGCCATCTGAATTTCAGAAACAGGGCGAATGTCTCAACGTATCACTAGTGCTTTTAAAGTTGCCGTTCGTTATAAATTGATGCATATTGATTTTTTTTTTTTTTTGCCGAAATGATGCGCCAATTGGCTGGTGATATTTTCGACATCAATATGCTTCTCTTCAACGTTTCTTGGCCATTCTGGTGCACTACTTTCCTTTTTCTTCAAAATACGACATATACGGTTTACTCATTTTATATGTTTGAAGCTTGCTTGGACAGGGCGGCTTCTGTAGCCCCTACTATTAATCTGGTATGATGTTTTAGGTAAATGTGGGCTACGTATGTAATATATCGTTGGGCAAGGCTGGTAGCTTTGGTTGGGAGTCAACAATAAGATATATATATATCGCAATCGTGATCATTCGGCTACCTTGATCAGTGTAATGAAATATCTGAGAGAACCCATAAATTATGGTGCTTTATATAGTGTATTTTCATTGTATTATAAGTATACAGTGAAGTTAACTAGATATCGAATTCGAATGAGACAAAATCCACTAATGGATGTTTGTTCGTGTTCACCTTTTTGTGGAGGTGTTGAAACTTGAAAATTAGCCAAAAATATTGTCGGGAAATGACAATCCTGCTAAATTAAAAGCCGATTTGATTGAAGCGGATGATTTTGATGACATAATTATTATGGCCATTTCTCAAGCCAATATTGTGGCAAACGTGAAAGAAAATGAGTGGTAGACACAAGTACTATCAAGCATTTATATGAAAACATAATGCTTTATCCTCCTACATTCTAGCGGGAGGAAGGAGAAAAATATAAATATATTTATCTTAGTGATTCAATAACTACTCAAGTTCTTGGGAAAGTGAATAAAACCGACACGTTACATGTGATAGGCACTGTAATTGCAAGAGTCACTAGCCATTGCAAGGAATGAAACTTATAATGGCTAAACGACACATGTCCAGTTGAGGCATGATGTGATAAAGCAATTGATTGAAAATGGAATTATGTCCTTTAGTTATATGAAGTTAGAAATGGATTCAAACGATCCTATGACTATTTATTTAGGGAAATGGGACAAGCTAGTTAAAGAAAATCAACGAGCATCATTACCCAATCTATGTGGTCAGCGATCCCATGAATTAGGTTCATATATGTATAACAGGTCATTTTTTAATCTTGTAATGCACTATTTAGAATTTATGTCTCTCATCAGGTGAGAATAGTGCAAGACTGTAAAGAAAAAGAGATTGAGCTAAGCTTTTAATGAATTCTATAGCTATTGTTAGTGGGCATTATTGGAAATTTCAATAAGTTTTTACGCTATTATTATAACGATTTTTTACTGTCATCAATTCGTAACTTTTTTTTGTCCATCATTAATATGTAACAATTTTGCAATGGTCGTATAACGGCTTTTCAATAATTATATAATAATTTTCGAATGGTATTTTTCTAACGGTCATATAACGGTTTTTTTTTTGTTTTGGACATAAATTAGACTTTAAACAACAATTCTGACTCTCGGATTGGAAAAGATAATTTTCATTTTTTTCAAATATCTTTTCATTTTGTTGTTGGGCTACACATAACAATGTTCCTGCTCTTTTGAATATTTAGTGCAGAATATAAAAAAAAAAAAATATATCTATTGTATCTTGGAAAGAGCTACTAAAAGCCTTCCGCACCGAGGTTTATACTTCGATGGACGAAATTATCCTTTTCCGCACCGAGGTTCATACTTCGATGGACGAAATTATCCTTAAAAACAGTACATGCACGCCTTAGATAATTGTTCTTACTTTATCATCTTTTCTAAATTGATTTTTAACAATTCTTATTTTTCATGTTATACTAATATTTTTCCAACAATATATTTCCAAATCGTCTCTGGATAATTGTTTGTCTTGTAAAATACATGTACGTAGTAAGATTTGGTTTTATATACTTTTCTTCTTAAACCCCGGTCTTCTCCTTTTGGTCTACAACCCTTGGTCTCTTTTTGCGTTTTGCTTCATCAGTCTTCGTGGCGCCCAAGTCCTCGAAATAGCTCGCTGCAATCATGGATATCGTGTTCTTCTATGATCAAATTGTTAATTCCCAGTGGAATCCCACTGGCCAAAACGAGAACCACTCACGTATATTACTGTAGGATGTCATCAAACTGTGGAACGTGTCTTTTCTTCTAT
The DNA here is from genome assembly GCA_021437785.1 of Rhodomyrtus psidioides. Lineage (NCBI taxonomy): Eukaryota > Viridiplantae > Streptophyta > Magnoliopsida > Myrtales > Myrtaceae > Rhodomyrtus > Rhodomyrtus psidioides. The sequence goes on along the minus strand of JAILYB010000178.1, from coordinate 533,278 downwards.
ATAAATCCACACAATGAAGAAAACAGACAATAAAAGTACCCACTCGCACACGCAAAAGGTACTTACGCTTACACAGGTTGAAAGTTGAATAAGAAGTTTAGCAAGAATTGCAACCAAGCTTCATTTGAAGTCGAAATGAGTTTAAACATGAAAAAATCTTTGACTGACACGAAAAGCCATTTGGCCCCGGCCCCATCACATACCTGGAAAGGTGCCTCCAACTAAAATAAATAGACCTATCTGGCGGGATATACTAAGACAAAAATGAAACAATAACAAACTTTAACGAGAGCGGCACGAGCAGGCCTGGTTGCAACTTCAGGTCATGTAGTATAGTGTGATGAGTGAGTGAAGCCCCATAACTGCACCACAAATGAGACAATGTGATTGAAAGTACGAAATGTAGAGGCTAATCTTCACGGATAGAGATGACATTGAACATTAGCAGCTGAACTTTTGCAATTTAGCTAGAGTTTTGTTCTTTAAGGTGGTACAACCAGCATAAAATGTCAAACCTCAAGGAAGACAAAAATCCATAGCGCGTTCCACTCCATTATGCTAAGCCAATCTAATTAGCGGGACCAACGTGATGTCTTATTGATTCACTTTTTTTTTCCACAAAAAGAAAGTTCAGCAGATTATTCATGCACCTTTACACACCAAGAGTCAGCAACCTCCTCAGACAAAACTAGCTCGTCAGAAAAACACAAGCTGAAAGATGAATTCAAAGCTTTTGCAAATTGCAGGTCGTGCATCAAACAAATGCTTCATCTGAGAAAGTCTCTCATGACAACATTAAGTGATTGCAATTGAAAGCAGGTTGTTACCTCAACATTCTTCACCTCGAACTCTGATTTGTGAGCCAAACACAAATTCCCGAATGTTTCACAGGGTCCACTTGTTCCACTTAATCTTTCATAATAACATACAAAAATGATGATTAAAAAAGACCTCCTCCTGTATTGGAAAAATATAAATTTGCAAACATGACAACTTACAGATCTCCATCTAAGGACAAGGCAAAGTTGCCTCCACCGCCAAGTGCAAGGGAGTCATTCATGCATATGTAGTAGTACCTGTTGGCACCTAATCAAGAATATCAGTTCAATTATCTTACTTCATATCACAAAGTGAAGTATCTGAGAACATGTATCCCTAGTAAAAATTTCAGGCGATGCAGTTTCAGATAAGGATCTTGTCTAATGAAACTCTTCACGCAAAGTTATTTTGATATACTTTTCAATCTCTTAAGACCAAGGTCATGGCCTTGAGTCAAGACACTCAACATCACCAATCCCAGACATTTATAATTTCAGGTGAAGGAAAAGATAGTTTAACCCGTGAATTATTATGCTTATACAGTTGTAAATTGTCCTGAGATCACTATATGATGTAGTACTGCTGAGTGTGAGTACCTTATTATCTACCCCAGTCCCACATGCAGTAGAACTGGTTATCCTCTATTTTTATTTGATTAGTAAGCTTTTCCCGGCTTTCCTTAGGATCATAAATTGCTAAGAGCATTATTTCGATCCATGCATAATTTAACTATCTGCTTGCTTTGGTAATCTTTAAGCAAGAGAATTACCACCCCAGACTGGATATTGGTAGATCATGTTCACTCTTATCTTCCCATAACCAATCCTCTGCCACTTCTTGAGCCAATGAAACTTCATGATGTGACAAGGTTTGACCGAGTAACTTCAAACTCACTCTCGATTTATAAAGATTCAACACTGAACTGGATGCTAAAATTAGTCCTTGTTGTAACTGCGACAGTTGATCAGGGAGGGGAACAAGGTGTAGCTTCTTCAAGGCAAAAAGGGGGGGAGGAGGATGTACAATGCTCAGAGAGACAATAAATGTACTGATCAGTGTATGAATAAGAGATCCATTGCCTTGATTCTGTGCGTCAGGCAACAAAGCCTCATAGAAGAATTGTGGATGCCACTACTGCAGCAAATTACAACAGTGTATTGACTTGTATGCCCTCCCTCCAGTTTTCTTAAGCAACTACGTTGAATCAATAAGTTTCCAAGAGATTATTCAGCTAGAGAATTTTAAAATCTTGATAATGCTGAATTCCGAACTTCAGATCCTGAGGACACTGGGATGCTAAAGAGTCAACCAGTTAATGCATATCAAACATAATTTTGTTCTTTTATGGTCCTTATTACTTGAGTCATTATGACCAATTATACCATAGACAAAACCACTAATCAAGGAAAAAGAAAGTATGGTATTTCTTCCGTGAATAATACATCCTTATCCAACAACCTCTCAACATCAAGATCAACATCAACAACACCTTTATCCCAAACTAGTTGGGGTCGGCAGTCGATGAACCCCAAAGATTCATAAAAATAAAGCAAAATCAATCAAGGGAATAGAGAAAAATATGTAAAAATAAATAAACAAAGATATATATACACACAACACCTTTATCCAACAACCTCTGCAAAGGTAAAATTCAAATTGCATGATTTTACCAGTTGGTCGAAATAATCTTGGTTGCCCATATAATGTTGTGAATACAAATGTTTGGTTTGTCCCCTGCGAGTAAACAAGGACCCATCACCAAAAAATCCTTTGAACCAAGAAAGAAGACCGAAATATCTCAATCAATAGAGGAATGAATGTGATCACAAATACAAAGATAGCAAATAAAGAATGTTATGGATCACCTGATATTTCCTTTTCGCTGTAGGCTTTAAGGGGCAGTCTAGCATGCCACCAAATACTGCTCCTTGCATGTCGCCAACAATCTAGATGCATAAGACACCAGCATCATCACTAGCCATTACCCACTAGAGGATGGAGTAAAACAAAAGGTTTGTGCAGGGCCTCTCTTATTGAAATCTCTTAAACTTCTCTTCCTAAACATCAACAGGAGATTTCCCTAGGGCAATTACTGTTGAACATTGAAAGTGACATACCAGCAAACATGGGCCAGAAAGGTCAGCACTCTTGCGGATAAGTGTACGCAGTGAGATACCATGTCTCAGCGTACTGCCCTTCATTTAACGATAACTATCAAATTAAAATTCTCAAAGTATGGACATTTGTGTCAAAAGTTTATATTCAACTTGATAAAGAGACAGACCTGTATAGCAACACCCATTGGCAACCTTTCACAAGATTTGGAAGGGATGAGTAAAAGAATTCATACAGATCAGGGGAGATAAAAACGGAATCGTCCATGAGATTATGAAGAGGCTTGTCTGACCAATGCTTGTCAGTTGCCTCTTCAAATAAGTCAGAACCACTCGTACTTCCTTCATCTTCTTCATTCGTACTTAGAGATTTCCCATTCTCACAGACTGGGGCACATTTTTTCGAATTTTCATGGCTATCAACTGTTGCTTTGCTTTTTTCTAGAGTATATTCTACGAAACCTTCTGAAGATACATCTTGCCATTCAGGTTTTCCATCATTGCACTCAGCAGGAAGCGATTGATATAGTTCAACGTCCTGCTCACACTTCTTTGATCTGAGTCCATCAAATCTGCTAGATGGAATGACATAAGAAAAGTACGAAGAGAGAGACCTCCCTTCTTTAGAACTCGGCCTGGCCTACAACAAGTAAATTGAGTACAAACCTTGAGTCAATAGATAGAAATTAGAATATCCAACAGTAACAGATCATGCATCCCCCTATTCAGAAAAAGATGAGAAAAAGTAAAGACGCGGACTTATATGCGTGACCTTGTGACGACGCCTCATCAACTTTTTCTTCTTAATGACTAAGCTAAACCAGAAGCCTATTATAATCACTGCAATAGAGAGCCAAGTTATATAAGGCCTACGCCTTTTCAATATAACTAATTTGAGCACGAAGACAAGAATGATAGGCAATGCTAACCCAAAGCATCAAGCAACAGGTAAATCATTGGCACAGTATAGCAGGGTGCACTCCTTAGGAAAAATGTCATTGCACGGCAAAGGAATGTAAGCCAGCTAAGAAGTACAAAGAAAATAGCTCTCGATTGCAACACAAAATAGAAAGATTGAATGAAGAATTTAAGCTAATTTGAGCTAAAGATCAACAGGTACAATCAGACTATACAGCTACAAGTTGTGATCTCTGATGTTTGACCAGTCCATTAGAATGAGGGACGCGTGAACAATTCTAGAAAGGAGGAGGGCAAGAGTGTAATCAACACTCAACATTACTAGTAATTTAGCCCAATTTCAACTAAGATCAACAGGCACAATCAGACTATACAGCTACAAACCATTCCTACTTGTCATCAACATTTAAATAGGAATAGACCCTGACTGGGAAACACGTCCTCACATAGACTCTTGAGTTCCTCATGTTACTCCAATGTCATAACCATTATAAAAACTGAAATATCCAATTTACACTGCTATGTCCATCCTATATTTTCCTTTTTCTGGTTCCACCTCAATCCATTTCTCCATACCAATTGTTGCTCAAGGTGTCTACTCCAGATAGGCTGAGGACGAAGCACATATTAGATCAAATGAGAAAAAGCAAGCGCTCACCTCGATACCAGCCCAAACTGAGCCAGGGCATTTGAAAGACCTGGATCATCCAGGCCAGAACCTCGGCCAGGTCAGGTAAGTAATGAATCTCGGATTGATTCCTTATCCAACAAGTGACAACAGCCACATCTGTCAGCTCACTATCCACAGACCACATAGTCCAACGCCACTGCTCACAGTGGCTCCTTGGCACAAACCTCGGCCCAATTAAATTCACTAAGCTAAACACCTATCACGCCCTTATATTCACTATCGTACACCCTTTCCTGTCACTTGAGCATCAACCGGGATGTAGCATGTGTTGCTGTAAAATTAGGGTCTTGATTGTCGTCTATGACACGCAGATCAAGCCCCATTTTCTTCCATTGAACCCAACTCCACCCGATTCACCTGATCTCACTCTCCTTCAAAACGCCAATTTTTCATCTCATAAGAACTTCCGACCCCATTGACAGCATCCCAAACCGTTTGGACGACAATAAAGACCCTAATTTTACAGCAACACATGCTACATCCCGCATACATAAAGAGCCCCAGAACGCGATTCAACCACATATCCCAATAAAAATCAAGCTGAACATATCAAACCAACGATGCAAACAAGTGCACGTGTACAAACGTTGATGCCCACACAAAGAAGAAACAAGAAAAGTTACCTGGGGTTCGTCCGAATGGCCGCTTGATTGCGAAGACGGAGAGGGAGACGAAGGATCCGGGGAATCAGCAAAGAGGCGCGAAAGCTTCTCCGACACCCTATCCTTCAACGTGTTCATTATTCTCCTATTCACGAGTCTTTCTTGATTCTACAAGGCGTCATGTGATGCAGATCTTCTTGAAAAATCAATCCTTGCTGATTTCTTATTTCTCTGCTTTCTGGATCGGTTAATACATGTCAGCTGGTGGGTGTTTGTTTTCCGTTGGGTTCCTCGTCGAATTCGTGGAGATTAAGAACGGGGGAGGCGAAAGGAGAAGAGGAAGAGGGGAGCAAGAAGAGTCTGTCGGTGACCCCACAACTGTTTCAGAAGGTGGAGCGATCCCCGGAGTTGAAGGCTAGGTGGACGAGAACTTTCAGCGTCCGGACACTTTTGGACGAGAGAGAGAGAGAGAGGAGGCGCGCGACGCCCAAGGTGGAAAGCGCCTTTGTTGCGTGATGCCATAGTTGTTAAGGTGACAAAGTGATACAATGAAAATATAATTAAATTTTTAAATATATATATAATTGTATATTTTATATTTATATTTCAAAATTTATATTCATGATTTAACATAGTAAATATATACATGAAATATTATTAAAAATAAATAATTTTTAATATAGTAAATATATGCATGAAATATTATTAAAAATAAATAATTTTTAATATTTGTATTTCTCAAGGCGCCCAAGGCGTCCACAAGGCGATGCCTAGGCGACCCACAAGGCGATGCCTAGGCGACCAAGGCGCTCGCCTTGAGGAGAACAAGCAAGCCGCCCAAGGCGTCCACAAGGCGACGCTTAGGCGACCAAGGCGCCCGCTTTGAGGAGACCTAGCAAGGCGACAGGACGCCTTAGTCGCCCAAGGTCGCCTTGTCGCCTAGGCGACGCCTTGACAACTATGCGTTATGCTTGTCGTTCCTTTCTGCCACCGTTCTTTTTGTTGGCATATTTCCTACTTTCAACATTAAGATAAAAACACAATAACTAAACTAACCTCGTTTTACCGACCAAGAAAACTTCTTTCGATTGTGTAGATCGATTGGAGCATCGGGAATTTGACGTGGTCATATTGACGTGCTCATATTCCACCAGTTGCTGGCAAAAATTGTTCTGGGTCGAAGCCACCTGATTTTGATAGCCTTTTGGACGGGGGGCGCCCTGACTCCATGTCCGCGCAATCGGTTGGAGCATTGGGAATTTGACCGTGTTCATGAACTTCATATTCCGCCTGTTGCTGGCACAACTGTTCTGGGTTGAAGCCACCTATATTGTCTAAAAATCTCGACTTTGATAGGTTAATGTGACCGATAATTTGAAAGCCTTCATCTCAGTTACACTTAAGTTATTATTTTTAGCTAAATCATTAGTAATTGAAAATATTCAATAGTTAACTAGAATTTGGGATATATGAGTGAGTGTTTTCTTACGGTGAAAATCCGGATTAAGCATAGATTTTAGATAGATAAAGCACTAAAAATAAAGCAACGAGGAAAAAAAGGGTAATAATATAAGCGGTGCATGAATTTTGGCCTCATGTGCAATGTGATTCATGAATTTTGAGTTTGTTTAATGTAATCCATGAACGTTAACCCAATGTGAAAATAGTCCTAGACTTTTAATTTGCTCGATGTTGTTCATGAGCTTTTGGTATACATTTAGCTTAGTTCGTGAACTATATGAAAATATTCAATGTTGTCATTCCATTAATTCAATTTTAGAGACAACTTTGAACATTTTTGTTATAATTCAGGGATTAAAGTGAGCATGTACTTAAAATCTAGGAAACATATTTAATAATTAAAAGTCCATAGATCACATCACACATTGGGTTACAGTTCATGAACTATAATGAATATATTAAAAGTTGAGGGAATTTGCAATTTTCTTATCCATTATTTCCTTATTAAAGTTGTTCCTCTTAAATGAATTTAGTGTTTAAAATAACACCCTCGCTTCATATGGTTGCTAATTTAGTCATAAATTATCTAATTCGTCGATTTATCTTAAATCTTTGCACGAAATTTTCAATGTAGTCATTTTGACCAATTTTCGACGAAGATATACGATATGTCGATATGCCACATAGGACGGCCGATGACGACGGGACCATCACATTAACGATTTTTTACGAAATTGATTGGAATGACTTTATTGGAATTTCGCACAAAGTCTTAGGACTAGATATGGAAAATTCAATAGCATAGAACTGAATTGGCATCCGTACAATTTTAGGACTAATTTGGTAATTGTCATCTTTGGTTAGATAATGGCCACTCTATTGCTAGCAGCTCTCTTGAAAATCTCACTTCGAGTGAGTTTTTACAATTATTAAGTGCACGCTCAGCCCTTGCACGGGTTGTCTATTTTATTTTTATTTTTCGAAAGAAAGATGTCATTTACATATCCTAATAATAGATCGTGAGGTATGTCTTTCAAATCTAGCAATTTTCAAACATCTAAACAAAACAAAAGCCAAAAAATAAATAATAAAGCATAGTCCGTAACTAGAAGCATACTCTCATCCCTCCAGAACAAATTTGTCATTGTAAAACTTTGGAAGCCCATCAGCAGATTGAGTGATGAGCACACGTCATGATTTTCCACTCATTTGCAATGGCTTGTGGTGTTCATCTGATTCGACGTCCTCATCATCACCATCGGTGTACAAATAAACCAACATCAATATGTTGAAAAAGACAGATGAAATACCTGTAGGGAACTTACAGATCTATATATTTAGATCTAGTTTGGAAGAGCAAAAACCTAAATCTAAATTGGGAGAGAAAAGCGGCCTGGTCTTGGAGAGGTTACGGAGGCATGTCCCAAAATCCACCTCGGTTTACGGATGGCCGAACTAATCTCTACCTTCACCCAAAATTAGCTGCAGAAAGTTATTCATGCACACAAAATGAAAGTTTGAAAGCCAGAAGAAAAACAGAAAGCGAGAGGGGCCATGGAGGAAGGGAGGGAGGGAGGGACTCTCTCCCACAAAACAACTTGGCGGCCTTGGACGGGTTGTCGCGCGGTATATTGGATACACTTATGTATCTTTGGCGTCGACTTTTTGGTGTTTTCCATTATAGAAGATCATATTGTAATAAAAACATTCATTTTATAAAGTATGGTCAACCTACTTTTTCTAGGTCAATAGAAAATCCGAATCTTAGTAATTAATTAGCAGAAAGTGTAGTCAAAGGCTCTGGCTACAGAATACCGAGTTTTAGTGACGAATTAGCTTTATCACCTATACTAAGTATAGGGACCGATTTTACTCAAATGAATTACACATTCTCCTATTGTATGTCGTAGGGAAAAATGACGAATTTCGAGCGAATTGTGAACCGTGAATGGGGAGCTCGCTTGAGCAACGAAACTATCAAGCATGCCAAGGGAGGAGACATCACATTGGTACAAGTTTGGACTTTTGGTGGCAAGCAAGAAATTATAGGTATTGGTAACAGCAATGGACAAAATTTAGGATCTTTTGTGGTAAATGGGATGTGTTTTATACACCGATACAAGTTTGGAGGTTCTCAAGATTAAAGAAAAGGTTTGGGCACTGATGTCATGGTTAACATCATTTGAAGTTTTCGTATAGATTCAAAAGAACCGAGACTCATGAGGAGATAAAGAAAGACACATCTCACATGCAGTGAGAGCGTAAGAGCGTCCTATGAACGACAAGATGGACTCATTATTTTACAACAAAATTTAGGAGTTGATCAAGTTGCTCGCTGGTAAAAAAGCTTTGTTAACAAAATACATGATAAAAAAATCAAGCAGATGGCAGTATCAAGTACAAGATAAGACTTGTGGTAAATGGTTTTTTCTCAAAAAAAGAAGAGAGAAAGAAATCGACTACTACGAGATATTTTCACTAGTAGTGAAAATGACACCAATGAAAGAGTTTTGCTGAGCATAATTTACACAGTCATGTAATTGTTCGTAATAGCGATATCTAAATAAAGCTATAATTTGTATAATCAAACATTAATTTTCTGAATAAAACATTAACATATGTTGTTAACAAATGGAGCAGAAATAAGTAAATTCAAAGGGCATCTTAAATATTTTAACTTATGACCTAAAAAGTAGTAAGGAGCGATATATAAAAACAGAATTTATACTATCATTTACACGTGATAAATGTTGTTAACTGAAATGATATTGAACAAGTAATTTCCCTTTGGTGTAATTAGACACCATTTTTAATTAATTATTGTTTAAGCAAGCTAAAAAGAATCATTTTCATTTTTTTATGTATCTAGGATGAATTCAAGAAAAACAAAATCCGAAGGCCACCCTTCTTCGAAAACAACCACAGCAAAAAAAAAAAAACAAAAAAACAAATTAAAACAAATGCACACAGGTCGCCATAATAAATTTGTCTATGGTAGGAGGATGAAAATAGAAATCTTTTATTCAAAGCCCAAGTAACCAGCAGGGTCCTTATTTATGGGGCGCTAAACACAATCTCGACTGATTGAAAATACAGGATATAATTCTACGAGTCCTCGGACTCCTAGTACTTGGTAAGATAGCGACGCAACAAGAAGTTTGAAAAAGGAAAAGTAGTTAGAACCAATTAAAATATGATCATCAACTTTTAAATTTCCTTCTTTAATAGAAAGGGGAATTAGTGAGAATCCTACTCGGCGTCCAACAAAGAAAAAAGCCTATAAGTGATATAAGTTTGTGCATATAAACCTGCCAAAATTCCACAGAAACCACGCTGGAACTCCTCTTAGTCCATAACCCTTCCATCATCAAAGAACCAAGAAAATCTCTAAAGTTTCTACTTCATTCACCAAAGGCCACACATATTCGCGTCCATGCCCAGATATGTCGTCGAAGGGCAAACGGGGATGTGTTACTTGAAGCGCACGAGCTCATGCAAAGATGCGACACCGTCAATAAGTTCACCCGGGTTTGTTCTGTCACTCTTGATCAATTCAACGTCCGAGGAAACCTCGAACGTCAATTGAAACAAAGATTGCTCTGCCGACGTTATCACACTATCTTCGGCAATGGTGAAACCCTTCATCACGTCACCATGGAACGGCACGCGGCGGACTGCCTCGTGCTAAGAGTGGCTGCAGAAGCCAAGAGATTACTGAGGACCAAGCTCTACCTGCACTTGAGGAAGATACTGATCCGTATGGTCTTGGAGGTTTTTGTCCATCGGTAGGGAGCAACGGAAGATGGAGGTGGCTCTCAGGGAGTCCATGGAAGTTTTTGTTAGGAGCGCGCAACGGAAGTCCGATACTTTTTACTCGGGGAGATCGCCAAGAGGGAGCCCAAGTCTGAGCCCGTCAATATATCCAGTTGGACACACATTTACTCAAAATCTTAAGCTAATGAGTTATAGGCCAACATCGGGCCCGCACCACTACACCACAACGTCCACGGGCTCTAACGTCCATCAATGCCCATCGGGCCCGCACCGCTACACCACAATCGGAAATCACATTGATCTGGGTTCACCAAATACCGATACATATTGCATCGGCTCTGATACCATTTGTTGGGAGCACTTTGTTGGAAGCACGCAGCGAAAGTCTGATACTTTTTACTCGGGAAGATCGCCAAGAGGGAGTCTAAGTCCGAGCCCGTCAACATATCTCGTTGGACCCACATTTACTCAAAAGCTTAAGCTAATGAGTTATAGGCCAACTTGGATATATTTACTGTTCAACACCACATTAATTCTCCAATATGGGACTTAATGCATCTAAACAATCTTCCCCTCATGTGTGAGCTCCAGTATTAGGTTTGTTCCCCCTTAATATAAGTATTCTTTTGCCTTCCTTTTGATTTGCACATCTACTGCTTCACAATAAGAAAAGGGGATTCTTTTCTTTTCGGAAGACTGAGCCGCATAAAAGGAAATCGAGGGTTTCTTTTAAAAAAACTAAGCCGCACAAATCAGACAACAGAAGCCGAGAGCAATAGACTCTGTGAGAAGAACACCGCGGGAAGAGACGAATGAAAAGAAAAGCGTAAGTCGCAATGTTCTCTCTTTGATCGCACGGACGAGTTCTTAGCATTGTCAATTTGGTGCTTCGTGATTTAGTGTTTATTTTATATATCCAATTGATTTGTTTGTAAACATTTCGGATTTTGGGTATAATCTGTTAGAAAAACAGTGTTAAATAAATAAATAATACTGTTTTCAAGAATATGGAGGATACTTACAATTCGAATGACAACAATAAATGTAAGCAAGCTGCCTCAAATATGAAAACACTAAGTTGACAGAAGCACAAAATTTGAGCATTCAGAAGCAGTATTCAAAACTCGTCAGATGCAACCTTCTAGACCTGTCAGAAGCAGTCCTTCTGCACCCGTCATATGCACCCGTTAGATGAAACCTTCTGGAACCGTCAGAAGCAGTCCTTTTGGACCCTTCAGAAGCACCCGTCAGATGCAACCGTCTAACCTTCCTTTTGAGTCTCCTTTTGACCTTCTTTCTGAGTCCCCTTCTAAGCCTCCTTCTGAGCTTCCTTCTGAACCTCCTTTTGAGTTTCCTTTTGGAAAACAAAATCCGAATGGAAATATAACAATATAAATAAATTGGTTAAAAGAATACCGAGGCCTGTGTTTGACACAGTTTCCTTAAAACAGATTCGTCCCGTCCAGTACGAGCTTTGAGGTTTCGTGAACGTCTGTCTCCCAAGATACAACGGTTGAGCAGCGATAGATGCTAGCACAGCACTCCAACGCTTTCGGCGAACTTGAACAACACGAGAACACTATCGAAAACAATGCAAATGCAGATAACTCAAAAGAGGGAGAAGTGATTTCGTAGTCCGTAGTTCTTGTGTCTCTATCTATTTGAAACAGAAGGGAAAGCCATCTATATATAGGCTAAGCGGGGCATTGCGGAAATAAAAAATAACGGCTAAATAAATTCTGCCGTTTAGAGCCGTTATGTATTTAATTTGATAACCACAGAATTATAACAGCCGTTACTTAGTTGTCGCGACCCGTCCGAAAGCGGACGCGGCTAATGGATTACCGATCGCGGGTCTTGGATGGGCGCGAGCCCTCCCAAGCCCATACCAAATCGCGGCGGGAGTATTTTTCAAATGATTCGACGATGAGAGTCGATCGCTTTCGACCTTCAGTGTGGTCGTGGTGGCATGTGCAAATTGTGCATGCATTTGGAGTCGCCACCGGTCTTTTTGGGAGGGTAGACCGGAAACCTTACTGATCGATTGGGAGAGGTCGATCAGTTCTGCGGAACCAGAGATTTTGGGTTCGGGGACTTGGTTACGTCGGTGTCATTACCTACGCCCTTTCGGTACCTAACGCGAGTGATTTTCCTAATTAAGATTTCATGCAGGCGCAAGTTTGGGTGAGGTAGGATTGATTCAAGATTTCATGCAGATTGGAAGACTGTTCCTATCAATCACAATCAATTTAAATGAAAGCGCAATCAAATACATAAATAAATCACATCAATGCACATCAATTCAAATCAATGGCTTCCTAATATAGCCATAAGGGTTTAGGGAAGATGTGATTTCGGACCAGGGGTAAAATGGGAAGATTTGGGAACGATTAGCCCGAAGGGCAAAATCGTCAATTTTTGGAAGATTTGGATACCGAATTACCCAAAATATTCCATGGCCAGTTGATTGTGGCCATTTCCCATTTTTGAGAATTTTTTAGAATTTCTTGATTTTTCTTCAATTTTTGGGAGACGATTCGCCCAAAGGGCGAAATCGTCATTTTTAAGAAGGATCGGGTTCAAAACACCCGGGATGAGCCTTGGCCAGTTGATTGTGGCCATTTCCTATTTTTTGGGATTTTTTTAGAATTTTTAGAATTTTTTTGGAAGACGATTTACCGGAAGGGCAAAACCGTCATTTTTGAAAAGACCGAGGGCCGAAAGACCCGAAACAGGTTGTGGCCAGTTGAATATGGCCATTTCTTATTTTCTGGAATTTTTTTAGAATTTTTCTGAATTTTTCCCGATTTTTTTGAGTTTTTTATGATTTTCTATTTTTTATTGATTTTTTTTGATTTATTATTATTATATTTTTTATTAAAAATAATAATATATATAACAATTATTCGGACCGGGTCGGATGACCCGACCCACAACCCAGACCCGGATCGGGCCCGCGCGCCCGCGACCGAAACGACGCCGTTTTAGGTTTTTGGGTTTTTTCTATTTTTTTATCTATTTTTTTTAATTTATCAGAAAAACAAATGAAACGGACGCACCAGATTGTGCCACGTGGCCACTCCTGGTGCATCCGATCTCAGACAGGATCGGACGCTCCACAGAGGGCCACGTGGCATATTCTCGACCGTCCGATCATTTTTTATTAATATTCGAAAATCATTTATTAATTCTGAAAATCTTTTTTAATTTTCCAAAAATCCCATATCGCGACACGTGGCGAAGCCACGACCGTCCGATCTGGGTTTTATTTTTAATGACGCGGCCCCACCCGGCTGACGTGGCTGCTGACGTGGCAAGCCACGTCAGTCGTTGACCGTTGACTGCCGGCGACCTCGCCGGAGAAGACGATGAACAGTGACATTTCCGGTGAGGTCGCCGGAAATATCGCCGGAGGGCCCCGAAACCGAGCCAAAACTTGGCGTTTTTCACTCCTTTCTTCGGCGTTCGACTCCACACTGGCCCAGAATCAACATACAACGAAAATATGGCAAGAGTGACGTCGGAAAACGGCCGAACCGGACCCCCACAGTCCCAGTTCCGGCGAGCATTTGCAGAAAAAGATATTTACGTCCAAGCTCGATTCTAAGCATTGAGATAACATCCTAGGGAGGTTTAGAAACTTACCTGAGGTCCCATGATAATCGGCAGCCGCCAGAAATCCCCCGTTGAGCTCTCGGTCCGAACCATTGCCGGCGAAGCTCCGAGCCGTGTTTTCGCCGCGGTTTAATGCAAAACAAGGCTCAAGCCGGGCTTAGACAGGGATATAATGAAGCTTTATGGCTTCTAGCACGCGAATAAGGCTCGGGAATGACACGGCCGAGAGCCAAAAAAATACAAACCATACCGGCATTTCGTCGAGCAGGTTATGTGCATGTGAGAAAAGAAGGTCAGAGTGAGAAACCGACCTGCTCCGAGCTCGTCGTCGACAGAGAAAGCTTTCGTGATGGTCTATGGTCGACGGGGAAGCTCCTGGGTGGTCGCTCCTCCCTCGGTTTCGCCCGAACACATTTTTTTTCTCTCGGCCGAGCTCCTCTCCCTCTCTCTCTCTCCGCGCCTTCCTTTTTTCCGTGGCCGACCAGCCCTTTTTCTGACCACTCGCCCTTGCCTCCCACTCCTGTCGCTCCCATTTTTTTAACAAACCGACCCTAGCGGTCTTTTTTCTAATCGCCGGCGAGGTCCCCTGGCCTTTTGCTTTCGGCGCAATGGGTCTGCAACTAAGTTGCAGACCCGGTCGGACCAGGTCGGGTCGGGTTTGACCCGACCGGCCCGGTTCGGCCAATTCAATCAAATTGGGCCCCAAATTGACCTATTTTTATGAAATTGATGGCAACATCGGACTCCGTAACATGTTTACTATCAAATATGGGTATTTTCGTGAATAAATTGATTGCAATTTAGTGAAAACCCCAAATTGTCCCTAGGATCCGAAAATGATTTTTGCTTAATCGAGAGCCTAAACGATCAAATTAGCCCGAATTGAACCCACCAATGTATTCAGCATGATGAAAAATATGGGGTGGAGGTTTTTAATTTTAATGGGTGTGCCTGTGTGAATTTTAATTTCAAAAATTGCAAAACCGGGGACTAAATTGAAAGATTTTTATGCAATTAAGCCCTTTTGGCTAAAATTGATCAAATTGGAGGGCAAATTGACCCAATTGCACTTCGAGACTTTAGAATCCGATGTCATAGCTTATAAAAACCGAGAATTGAAAATTAAAAGACTCGAAAAGGATTTTTTTTAGGCTCGTTTCGGCTTTAGGTTTGTGAAGGAACCCCATGAAAATATTAAAGAGGGAATTAAAATAAAATTTCTGAATATTTTTGTGTAATTTTCTGACCACGGATGGTATTTTTTCTGATTTTTTTGGGTATTTTAATAATTAAATAAATTCTAAAAATATTAAAAAATTCAAAAAATATTTTTTGTTCAAAATTGGTTCCTAAGGCTAGGCTAAGGCTTCCAAAGTTTATTTTGCAATTTTTTGACCTTTTTTTGTTATTTTTAATTAATTTTAGAAATACAAACTATTATAACGGATTGTCAAAAATCAGGTGTCAACATTAGTTAATACCATTAACACATCGGTAAATAACTTAAGAATGGTTAACGGCTTGAGTTGGAAAAAATTAAAATAGAAGGCAAAAATGGGCTTGTCGCGAAGCCCACTTTCCGGTCCTGCATTCGCGTACGCAGGTCGTGCGCTCGCGCCCAAGTTTAATTTGTCAGGTCTCCGTCGGGGTCCAGAATTTGCACCCCCCTGCGCATGCGTGCGAGACATAGTGCTTTGTTATGATAATTACCACTCAAAGAGAGTGTATCCATATATAAAGCACTTCAAGGCCTTCTTCCTTTCCTATGTGAGACTAGTGCTTTGTCACTTCCCACTTCCAACTCAAGGGTGTTCTTTGAGAAACAATTCATCATTCACTCACCCATCAAAATACCTCATATTTTCCAACAATCCCCCACATGAATGAAAATTATTTTGGTTTTGACTTTGTGATAGTGTTCAACAAATGAAACCTGCATAGGATATGTAGGTATCACCCTTTGAACCTTCCCTTGTGAAAGTGTATTTAATTTACCAACTGTCCAGTAGACATGATGTCCTTGAACTGTCCTACTTTCTTAGTAAATGACCCATACACTTCACACAAGAATCAACTAAACGTTTGTTCAGTTCTCATAAGTATGTTCGCTTTGGCCATGAACATCGTCCTGGTTCTGCGAGAGTTTCTAAAGAATTCAGCCCTCAATAATTCTCCTTTGAAGCGGCCCCACTTCTCTCTCACATAGGTGATTACTTAATCTTGAGTAATTGATTTACTCCACTTAAGAATCATTAAAGCATAATTGATATCATTTTCCTGATAAACCCCACAATAATAGGTTTTTCTCCACATATGTGAGGGATATCAAATCACTGTTTCTTTTATAGGAATGGTTTGAGGGATTGACCCCCACAGCGATATCATTCAATTCATATAATTAGGTTGTCCCTTTGAACCTAGATCTCGAGATCTCCAGTCAGCTAGGTTGGATTTTCCTTTATATCAACTTTTCTGTAATGGGCTTCAGTCCCATTCCTATTGTTAACTTTTCAACTAACTCTCTGTTTAACCCTTTGGTTAGCGGATCCGTAATATTATCCTTTGACTTTACGTAGTCAATAAAGATAATTCCAGTTGAGAGTAGTTGTCTAATGGTATTGTGTCTACAACGTATATGTCTAGACTTACCATTATATATGTTACTATGTGCTCTTCCAATTGCAGATTGACTATCGCAATGTATACAGATTGGTGGCACAGGTTTTTGCCATTTTGGAATATCCTCTAGGAAATGGCGTAGCTATTCAGCCTCTTTACTACATTTATCCAAAGCTATAAACTCGGATTCCATTGTGGATCTGGCTATAACAGTTTGTTTACAGGATTTCCAAGATACAGCCGTACCTGCCAATGTGAAAACATATCCACTAGTAGATTTTGAGTCTTTTATATCAGATATCCAGTTTGCATCACTGTACTTTCTAAAACAGATGGATACCTGGTATAGTGCAAGCCATGATTCCAAGTATACCGTAGGTGCCTGAGTACTCTCACTATTGCTTTCCAATGGTCAGCACTCGGATTGCTCGTATATCTACTCAATCTACTAACCATATAGGCAATATCTGGTCTAGTACAACTCATTAAGTACATTAGACTTCCAATAATTCTGGAGTATTCTACTTGAGAAATATCCTCTCCTCTATTCTTGGATAGATGAAGACTATTGTCTAATGGTGTTCTAGCCATACCAGAATCATTCTTGCTGAATTTTTCAAGAATCTTCTTCACATAGTGTGACTGGTCTAAAACTAAACCTTCTGACGTTCTTGTGATCTTAATCCCTAAAATCACATCAGCAAGTCCCATATCTTTCATGTCAAACCTTGAATTTAACATATTCTTGGTAGATTTGATCATTCTGTCATCACCACCAACAATGAGTATGTCATCTACACACAAACATAGAATGACATATCCATTCTCTATCTCTTTAATGTAGACACATTTATCACATTAATTGATTTTAAACCATTGGTAATCATTACATTATCAAACTTTTCATGCCACTACTTTGGCGCTTGTTTTAGACCATACAATGATTTTACCAATTTACAGACTTTCTTTTCTTGTCCTGGAACTACAAAACCTTTAGGTTGTTCCATATAGATTTCTTCATCCAAATCACCATTTAGGAAAGCTGTTTTTACATCCATTTGATGTACTTCTAGATTTCGCAATGCTGTAATTGCAAGTATCATCCTAATGGAGTTTATTCTCGTCACAGAAGAATAAGTATCAAAGTAATCTAAGCCTTTTTGTTGTCTGTATCCTTTGATTACAAGTCTGGCTTTATACTTATCAATGGATGTTGACACCTAAATTTTGATCAACCTTTTTGTTTCCTTTATTTTTAAAAAAATTCATAGAAAATCCATAAAAAGCTGAAAAATTACAAAATCAACTTTGGTAACCTTGGCCAAGCTAAAGGGACCATTTTGGATAAAAAAAATATTTTTCATATTTTTTATTATTATTATTTTCGAAAAATATAAAAATAAAATAAAAATCAAGAAAAGTAGTATTCGAGGTCACAAAAATATAGAAAAATAGTCAGTATTTTTATTTTTAATTTTCTTTACTTTTGGACCTCATAAAATAGTAAAATTCAAGTTCGATTTTGGGTGTTTTCTGATCACCATAAAATTGAATTTGGCAAAAATATTAGTAATGATTAAAAGGAAAATGAGTGAAAACATCATCATTCAAAAGGAAAAGGGAACTAATCATTTTGTCTTTGCTTTTGATTATTTTATTATTATTCTTACTTTTTAATATTTTATTTTATTATTATTTTATTTTTTATTATTATTTACTCACCTTTCCCCCTCATCCGTCGCTGGCTTCTTCTTCCTCTTCGGCTCCTTCTTCTTCCTCTTCTTCTTCTCCTTCCTCGCCCGTAGCTTCTTCTTCCTTTTCTTTTCTTCTTCTTCGTGGACGCCTAAAATGGAACCCCCCCTTCCGCCGTCGTCGCTAGCCGTCGTACCTCAAAGCCGCCGTGAATAACCCAAGACCCGCGGCCTCCACCCGTTTCGGAGTTTGGTTCGGGTTCGTTTCGGATCGGGCCAAATCCATCATCGCCAAAGCGCGCTATCGCCTCCGGCGACTGCCCCGGAGTCCTACCTCCTCCCTCGGAGCTTGTGGAGCCTACGCGCCGCTGGTGGAGCTCAGAAACGGCCTCGGGTCACCGTCCCGTCGTCGGAACGTGTCCGGGCGTGTCGGAGCGTGTCGGCGTGTCGGCGTGTCGGAGCGTGTCGGCGTGTCGGAACGTGTAGCCATGTCGGAGCGTGTCGAAGCCGTGTCCGAGCCGTGTCGAAGCCGTGTCCGAACGTGTCGGAACAGTGCCGGAACAGTGTCTGAACAGTGTCCGATTTTAATTTTTTTTTTTTTAAAAAAATCATTTTAGTCTTAATTTGTGAAATTGACTATTTACATTCTAATGGCGATCGACAGGTAACGGGCATGGAGATGGTCGCAGGCTGGGGCTGGGCGATTGAAGGTCGGTGCCCAATCCGGTATATTTTACGTACCCGATTCGTATAGCAGAGTTATTTTTCTAAAATATTGGCATTATAGACTTGATTTGCATGTATTTATTTCAATCTAGTAGTTAGCTTGTTTATTTGGTTAAGTGTGGTATGTTGTCAAAGAAAATATTTTCAGAAAATATTGATAATAAAAAAATAGAAAAATCTAAAAAAATGGAAAATCAAAAGAAAAAAATAAAAAAAATTGAGAAAAATTGCAGAAAATTCCTTAAAAAATTTTAAAAATTTTCCAAGGCTGAAAATGACAAAAAATTGATTTGTTTTCATTTTTGGGATTTTCTCCCCTTTGATCCAAAATAACGATTTCACCCCTCAAAGGGTAAATCGCCTTTGATATTCCAATGAATTGTGGAAATTGCTTAGAATTTGGCGATGGGCCAGATAGGTGGCTAAACCTTATGTCTAAGATTTCCACGTTTCATTCCCATTTTTAGAAAATGACGATTTTACCCTTCGAATGGTAAATCGGTTTCTAAAATTCCAGAAAATCATGAAAATTGCAACAAAAAAAAAAGGAAATTGGTCAATTGAGTGACTAAACCTATTTTTGACTTTGTTTTCCTCCGGATTCATTCCGAAATGATGATTTTGTCCTTTTTGGGCAAATCGTCCATTTTGTCTCAAAATTACGACTTTACCCCTTATGGGTAAAATCATGTCTAAATCATTCCTAAGCTTGATTGATACTTATTTAGGTTAATAGAGCCTTCTTATGAGTGTCATGTTGATTTGATGTGTTTATTTTGCATATTTGGATTCATTGATTTGCGCATTTTATTATTGATTGTGATTGCCAGGATAGTCATTCCTATTTGCATGAATTCCTAGATTTAGGATTCGTACTCCACTCATCTGCATGAAATCTTAGGTCAGAAAATTCAGTCAACTTAGGTACCGAAAGGGCGTTAACTCTGACAGTTGACGTAACTAAGTCCCCGAACCCATTTCTCTGGTTATCGCAGAATTGAATAGAAACTCCCGACTATTCAATAGGGTGGTCCAATCATACCCTCCAAAAAATGATTGGTGGCGACTCCATGGCATGCACACTTAGCACATATCACTAGACCACATTGAAGGTCGACTATGTATACCTCCGTTGCGATTTAGGTAACGGGCCTTGGGAGAGGCCCACGTCCGACCAGACTGGACGGCCCATTAGCCCTCGAGAGCCCACGGCGAACCTCGAGAGGGTCGCGACAATGGAGCTATCTGCTTTCATCTTCCTT
This sequence comes from Rhodomyrtus psidioides, assembly GCA_021437785.1. Lineage (NCBI taxonomy): Eukaryota > Viridiplantae > Streptophyta > Magnoliopsida > Myrtales > Myrtaceae > Rhodomyrtus > Rhodomyrtus psidioides. The sequence continues at coordinate 512,986 of JAILYB010000178.1, read as the reverse complement.
TTAAAGATCCATTTGGACCCTAAAGGTTTACAACCAGGAGGAAGATCCACTAGCTCCCAAGTATGATTCTGCATTATAGAATCAACTTCACTTTTTACTGCCTCTTTCCATAAAGGTCCCTCAGAAGAACTCACAGCTTCTGAATAAGTTAGTGGTTCTTTTTCTAACAAATATGTTAGAAAATCATTTCCAAAAGATTTTTCCACTCTTGCTCTTTTGCTACGTCTTATTTCATGATCTGAATCATGACTTTCATCATTCATAGTTTCATTCGTTCGTTTGGACGAACTTGAACCATCATTGGATTTATAAAGAAATACATCTTCAAAGAATGAAGCATTCCTAGACTCCATGATCGTATACTTGTGTATATCTGGAATCTTAGATTCATGCACAGAAATCGATATGCATTACTGTTATGTGCATAGCCTATAAATATACAGTCCACCGTTTTAGGACCTATCTTAGTTTTATTTGGTGTTGGAACAATTACTTTAGCAAGGCACCCCCACACTCGTAAGCAATTGTAGGATGGTCTCATACCTTTCCATAGCTCATAAGGGGTTTTATCCTCTTTCTTTCGAGGTACCTTATTTAAAAGGTAATTGCTTGACAAAATAGCTTAACCCCACATATTTTGAGGTAAGCCTGAACTTAGTAACATTGCATTCATCATTTCTTTCAATGTGCGATTTTTACGTTCAGCAACACCATTTGATTGAGGTAAATAGGGCGCAGTTACCTCATGTATAATTCCGTGTTGTGCATAGAATTCACCAATTGGTACTTCATACTCACCGCCTCTATCACTTCTCAATCTCTTGATTTTCTTATCAAGTTGATTTTCAACTTCATTCTTATAGAGAATAAATTTCTCTAAAGCTTCATCTTTGCTTTTAAGCAAATACACATAGCAGTATTTAGTGCTATCATCGATAAAGGTAATAAAATATTTATTACCACCTCTTGTTTGTATGAATTTCAAATCACAAACATCACTATGAATCAATTCAAGAGGTACGGTACTTCTGTCAATCGATTGAAACGATGATTTCGTTAATTTTGTCTCAACACAAATTTCACATTTGTATTTTGAATCAATTTGGAATGAGGGTATATGTTCCAAGTTAATTAATCTACGCAATGTATCATAATTAACATGTCCGAGTCTACCATGCCATAAATTGGAGGACTCAAGCAAATAAACGGAAGGCTTATTATCTTTATTGATAATTGTCATAACATTGAGCTTAAAAAATCCATCAATTAAATATCCCTTCCCCACATACATTCCAGATTTAGATAAAATAACTTTATCTGACTCGAACACCATACGAAATCCATGCTTGTTCAACAATGATCCGGAGACCAGATTCTTTCGAATTTCCGGCACATACAAGACATTATTCAGAGTCAGCTCTTTCCCAGAAGTCATCTTTAGAAGCACTTTCCCATGACCTTTAACCGCAGAAGAGGCAGAGTTTCCCATGAACACTTTTTCCCCATCAATTGGTTCGAAAGTTGTGAACATGTCCTTATTTGAGCACACGTGCCTAGTTGCCCCAGTGTCAATCCACCATTCCTTTGGATTGGACCCAATTAAGTTCACTTCAGAAATCATTGCAGAAAGGTTTATGTCTGACATGTCTTTTGTCATGTCATTGACCATATTTGTCTTATGATTCTTCCTCTTTGGAAGTCTACAATCCACAGATCTGTGACACATCTTGCCACAGTTGAAGCATTTCCCTAGAAACTTGTTCTTGGAAACTCCTCCTTTTGGTCCCAACTTCAGCTTGGCGACCTTCTTGTTCTTGTGGCCATGCTTATGCTCCACAACATTTGCCTTAGTTGTAGCAGGAATGAATCCTTTGCGTTCAGAGCTTCTGTTGTCTTCTTCAATTCGAAGTTTAACAATCAGCTCCTCCAAGTTCATTTCCTTTCGCTTGTGCTTGAGGTAGTTCTTGAAATCCTTCCATCCAAGAGGTAGCTTCTCAATAATCGCAGCCACTTGGAAGGTTTCACTCAAGTTCATTCTTTCAGCATGAATCTCATGTAAGATCACCTGAATTTCTTGCACTTGACTGATTACAGCCTTAGAATCCACCATCTTATAATCAAGGAATCGACCGACAACAAATTTCTTTGCTCCGGCATTCTCTGTTTTATATTTTCGGTCTAAGGATTCCTATAACTCCTTTGCCGTCTTTATTGCACAATAAACATTGTACAATGAGTCATGTAATCCATTCATGACATAATTCCTACATAGAAAGTCAGAATGCTTCCAAGCCTCAGCAGCATTGAAGGCTTGCTTATCAGTTTCTCCATCGGATACCTTAGGAGGTTCCTTAGTCAAGAATCTCGCAAGATTCAGTGTTGTTAAGTAAAACAACATCTTCTGCTGCCACCTTTTAAAGTTCAATCCATTGAACTTTTCAGGTTTCTCATCATGGTAGAAAGAAGGCGCAGCAAAAGCAGAAGATGATCCAGGTTGATGGACAGCAGAAGCAGAGCTTTTGGTGATGTCATCAGCAGGCACATCAACAACGTATTGTCCAGTAGCCATTTGAATTGTAAGTGTCGAATAGAATCGAATCTGTTTTAAGATTGTTGAAAAACAGTGTTAAATAAATAAACAAAACTGTTTTTAAGAATATGGAGGATACTTACAATTTAAATGACAATAATAAATGTAAGCAAGCAGCCTCAAATATGAAAATACTAAGTTGACAGAAACACAAAATTTGAGCCTTCAGAAGCAGTATTCAAAACTTGTCAGATGCACCCGTCAGATGCACCCGTCAGATGCAACCTTCTGGACCCGTCAGAAGCAGTGCTTCTGCGCCCGTCAGATGCAACCTTCCGGACCCGTCAGCGGACCCGTCAGAAGTAGTCCTTCTAGACCTGTCTGATGCACCCGTCAGATGCAACCTTTTGACCTTCCTTTTGAGTCTCATTCTGACCTTCCTTCTGAGTCTCCTTCTGAGTCTCCTTCTGAGCCTCCTTTTGAGCTTCCTTCTAAACCTCCTTTTGAGTTTCCTTCTGGATAATAAAATCCGAATGGAAATATAACAATATAAATAAATTGATTAAAAGAATACCGAGGCCTGTGTTTGACACAGTTTCCTTAAAACAGATTCGTCCCCTCTAGTACGTGCTTTGAGGATTCGTGAACGTCTGTCTCCCAGGATACAACGGTTGAGCAGCGATAGATGCTAGCACAGCACTCCAACGCTTTCGGCGAACTTGAACAACACGAGAACACTATCGAAAACAATGCAAATGCAGATAACTCAAAAGAGGGAGAAGTGATTTTCGTAGTCCGTAGTTCTTGTGTCTCTGTCTATTTGAAACAGAAGGGAAAGCTATCTATATATAGGCTAAGCGGGGCATTGTGGAAATAAAGAATAACGGCTAAATAAATTCTGCCGTTTAGAGCTGTTATGTATTTAATTCTGTAACCACAGAATTATAACAGCCGTTACTTAGTTAATACCATTAACACACCGGTAAATAACTTAAGAACGGTTAACGGCTTGAGTTAGAAAAAATTAAAATAGAAGGCAAAAATGGGCTTGTCACGAGGCCCACTTTTCGGTTCTGCATTTGCGTACGCAGGTCATGCGCTCACGCCCAAGTTCAACTTGTCGGGCCTCCGTCGGGGTCTGGGATTTGCACCTCCCTGCTCGTGCGCGCGAGACATAGTGCTTTGTTATGATAGTTACCACTCAAAGAGAGTGTATCCATATATAAAGTACTTCAAGGCCTTCTTCCTTTCCTATGTGGGACTAGTGCTTTGTTACTTTCCACTTCCAATTCAAGGGTGTTCTTTGAGAAACAATTCCTCATTCACTCACCCATCAAAATGCCTCATATTTTCCAACATAATCTAGGTGCGGGAAACACGATCGTATTGAACGATTGTAATTCCGATTCTCCGATTATAATGGATTGTTCTTGCTAGCTCTCCCCGTGGATGTAGATACCGATATTCGGACCGAACCACGTTATATCCGATGTCCTTTATTGTTCCTCGTTATTTTCTCTGGGTTTTGCATTAACGTATTTGCAAGATCCTGATAGTTTCCGCACGTTAGTATTACAATAGTTTCCGAGGTCTTCGAAGCGGTTCCGGCGAGTCAAGCGGCCATTGACTCGCTTGAGAAGACAAAGCTACATGAGATTTTGGATTTTAGTGAAGACGAGTGCGTGATTTGTAAATGTGAGATTTTGCGCGATGCACAAGTTGTGCTCATGGCATGCAAGCATATATTGCATCATGAGCGTATCGTTTGGTGACTGAGTGAGAACATATTGTGTCGACTGTGCTGTATTCGTACGTCCGCAAGATTTGGAGAACTGTGAGTGAATTAAACATTTTATTAAGTTGACCGTCAATGATTTGCTTTCCCCCCACAATGGATGACAGTTACAGCCAATCGATGGATTCATCTTAACTACGAGACCAAAGTGTATGATTTTCGACTTTCATATCTTAACATGATAGATTGCGGCAAAGTTAGCAATATGGAAATCGAAGAAAATCTCCTTCACAGCAATGTTAAAATGAAAAGAAACGAATTAATCCCGTGACAAAAAAATTAAATTATGTAATAATATTTTCAAATTATCGCCGACTTAACAATTTTCTTATATCCACAATACTAGAAATGACAAATAAAGCTGGGGATAATCCTTTAAAAATCCTAAATTAATATTCCAAATATCAATTCAATTCCAAACTTTTCAATCTGGCCATTTTAATTCCAAATATTTTAAGAATTTGCCAATATAGGTCTTTCGATTAATTTTGTTGAAAAATCGCTAACATGGTGCTCTAATCAGCGCCGGTTGGCTTACTTGGCACTACCGACGCCCAATGTTTATGAGGATCATTTTTTCAATTTCCTAAAATTGTCTCTTCCTTTCCTTTTTTTCTTTTTTTTTCTCTATTTTCCTCCATAAGGTTTCTGAGTCTTCGTGATGGTTGACAGAAGTTGTCGACAACATGCGAGGACCGCAAAACTCCCTACCCAATTTGGGCAACGATGACCCTTGCCTATATGATGCCTTCTCAATCCTCGCCCTGTGCCTAGACATGGCCGGTTTCGGTTCCGAACTTTTAATTTTATTTTTAAAATAATAAAATAAAATTAATAAATTATAAATTATAATCAAATTGTACATTGTAATAAAATTTGGAAAAAAAAGAGAGAGAATGAATGGGCTTGAACTTATTGAATTATCATTAAGCGCTTACATATCTTCTTGGGGATAGAAGAATCAAAGCCCATGTAGTTCTCTTACCTTTGGTAACCCCCAACTTACCTCATCATCCATCGTCGCTACCGTTGTGGTGGTGGTAGTATTTCCATAGTTATCACTGAAGAATTCGTGTTCTCGATCCAGCTCTTGTTGGAGAAATTTAGCCTTTGTCCAATCATCGACACAAACTTGATACTCCACACTTCCGAACTTAATCTTGAACGGCGGAGGTCCAAAATTAATCTTCCAGCACTAAATGCTTGTTCAACCGCCATTGTTAAAGAAGGGGTCGCTAATATTTATTTCGCGATGAGGGAGAGAACTGGAAATTGAGTTGAATGATTCTTCCACCACTAAAAAATCTTGAAATCTGCGTTGTTTTCTGAATCACTAAACTAAAAAAAAATTGTTAAATAGTTTTCTAATTCGGAAATACTACCTGTTGATGTCCCTTTATGTTTTTTTTGCCTAGTCTTGAGAATTTTATACCCTCTACTAAGTAGTGAAATACCCGCATCGCTTTCTGAGACAATATACTGGGCAGATTCATATCCAATGTCGCTTAAACCATATCTATTACAAAATTCATTATATAATGCTACTATATCTTCTTTAACCTCTACTTGTATAATTGAAATATTTATTACTTCATCCAAATGTAAACAATCACAATAATAAGCACTCAAATAATCTAATAAACCATCTAATTTAGTACGTGGATCGAAAACAATACCAACTAAATAGACAAGAAGAATGTTCAAATAATAATGCAACCATTTTTCTCGCATTACTAAAATACTCGAAGCTAAGTCGGTATCTTTTTCATATGTATTAAAAACATTAGCCATTTTAACACACTCTATTAAAAATAAATGCGTAGTAGGATAATAAATACCAGATAAAGTTTTAGTAGCATCATTAAAAATTTTCAAACAATCTAAATTTTTTTTACAAACGTCCCAATGTTGCGGGAGTAAAGCAATATCGGGAACAGTATTTGAAATAAATGAACATAATAAATCTTTGTAATCAAAAGTTTGTACAAGCATCTCGTAGGTAGAATTCCAACGAGTCGGAACATCTTTTGGAAACATTTTTACCGTTCTCTTATTTTCTTTACAAAATTTTCCCCACGCTTTCATAAGTTGAGGGCGGCTCCATAAAAATCTAATTGTACTATTTATTGGGTGGAGAGAAGTTACAAGAATTCGTAAACCATCTTGAACACATAAATTCAAAACATGACAAGCATATCTAATGTGAAAAAAATTGTCCGCCAAAAGAGGGTTTACACATTGTTTCTAACTCGGGAATGGAAGCAGTATTTGCGGCGGAATTATCAAAATCAATTGAAAAAACTTTATTAATCAAACCATATTCTTCTAAAACTTGCCTAATTATTCTATAAATATTTTGGGCCATATGCCTTTCAGGAAAAACTCGAAATGCAAGAAGTCTTTTTTGAATAACTCAATCATCACCTATCCAATGGCACGTGACACCCATATAAGAATTAATATTCCAAGAATCACTCCAAATATCACTACCTATATGTACACGCCCTTTGAATTCTTCAAAAAATGTTTTCAATTTATTTTTTCGATCTTTATAAACTCGTTTAAGTTTGCGTTTAAGAGTAATTTTCGGAACAGATGGTGCTTACGGAACCAGCGCAGTGTTTACCAAATATCTAAAATTAAAATTTTCATCAGTATTAAACGGAACTTGCTCAAGCGAAACATATTCAGCTAATGTTTCTTTATAAAGTGCATCAGTGAAACGGAATAAAGGATGAGGGTTAGGATTGGCGAACCCGAAAATTTATTGTTGGCTAGTGTCAATCCATGCTTGCGTTGGATGTTTTTTCGTCAGATACCAACGAAATGTTCCATAGCCATCTCCTTTACCAAGTTTGTATTTTTGCGGATAATATTTATAGCTTATATCAAACTTACCTTCATTTGCATTCCATACTTTGTCGAAGTGTAGCCATAAGTCGGATTCTCGGCTCTTCCGTCTCGGCTCTTTTGGTATCGACGATCATTCGACACCAGTGACAGTAGGAGGATAAAGACTTTCTTGTGTTGCGATGTGCTCGACGTTGGGATTGGGAACATCGTTGTCTTCCCAACATGCATATTCACGAGGATCATATTCATGAACAGGAAAATCGGATTCTCCTATTTCCATCGGGCTCTTTCCCTTTCTAGTATTTCTGCTTCCACTTGCCATTTTTTGAGAGAATTGATCGGAAAGTTGATTCAAAGAATTGAGATGGAATTGAAAGAGAATATCGGATCGAGAGAATTGGATTTGAGAGTTGAGACTTGCGAGTATTTGAGAGAATTGAGAGAAATTGTGAGAAAAATAAAAGGGGATTGTGAGGTTTTTATAGAGAGTTTTTATTTTTTATTTTTTTTTAGGAAATTTGCAACGGCCAAATGGCCGTTGCGAATTTCCAACGGGCCTCGGACCATTGCATCGCAACGGGCCGAGGTCCGTTGGGGGACGTTAGGCTCTTCCCTTGCAAGGCGGGCGGGGCCCGCCTGGCAGGGGAAGGGAAAAGCCATTTGGCTCTTCCCGAGGGGGGGCCCACTACCCCCACGCCCCCCTTTTTTTTGGCCGGTTCTGGCTCGGGCCCGGTCAATGGGTCGGTTCCGGGCCCGCGGGCTCGGTCAACGGGCCGGTTCCGGGCCCACAGGCCCAAATGGCCATGTCTGCCTGTGCCCCAAAATCGACAAAGGGAAATAGGAAATAAAGAAAAAAATGAAAGGAAAAAAGGAATAAATGAAACAAAAGGAAAAAAAAAACTAAAACAATTGGCAAAAATATGCACATTAATGTCGGCCAGACCATGCAAGATGATCGATGTCCATGTTAGAGTGATTCGAAGAGTTACATTGGCAAATCATCAAAAAGTTAGGACTCAATTAACCAGATTTTTGACTAAAAATAAATTAACCAAATTGAAAAGTTTGGGACTGAATAAGCATTTGTACAATATATTTAGGATTTTTTTTTGGCAATTTTCTATATAAGTAGTTTTTCTATTTCTTAAAGTAATTTTTTTTTTCATATGATAAGAACGTGTGAATTTCCAAGTACATTATTTATTGTTTAGTAACAAAAGCTAGCATAACATATTTTATTGAAAGCAATTTTTTTTATATTTTTTCATAATTAACCTACTCGTTAATTTTAATTTTCATATTATCGGAGGAAAGATTGGCACCAAGTGAATACTTGTCCCATCTATCTAAAACTGTAATTTTTTAATAAATGAATTTGCGTATACTTTCGGTAAATAATATGATATCGTCTTGTTTATCTTATTTTTATTCTTTTGTTAGGAGTGAAGTATGGGTTGTTTTTCTTTACTTTTAACAAAATGATATGCTGCTCATACCAAATTATTGACAAAATTGGATATGAAAATATCTGACTTTATTATTGAGATTTACCAAAGATGACTAGAAATCCATATGACCAAATGTAGACACAAAAGTCTCACTTCTTGCTCCTTCCAAAATCACCCCTCACGAAATAATAAGTAATAGATTACAAATAGCTTAGGATCCATTCACCACTCACACACCACTTCCTCCAACTAAAAGAACAACCATCCCGCCACTTAAAAGATAACTATCATTTTCCCTTTTTCTTAATAACTCAAATAAATTTTTCACATGTCAATTTTACTTTTACACATGTGCTAGGCTTGTGCTCAAGAAAAAGGTATATTTTGCACTTACGCCTTATTCCGAACATTGTTTTTGTTTTTAAGTAAATAAATTCCGAACATTATTTTTTTTTGGGTAAGCCGTAAGGTAAGTATGTATAGACTTTCCAAATCGATAGGTACAAAGGAGGAACCGAACACAAAAATCATGAACCAAAATTGACAACAGTGCCAAAATGGGTTCAACGGTGACCGGTCGCAAGATACATCAGCTTGGCAAGCAAATCGATCATAGAGGCCAAGACACGACCAACACGTAGAAGAGAGAGAGCCATATGACAGCTATAGGAAGCCTAAAAGTAGTCCTAAGGAAATAAATATGGCATGATAAAGAAAAACATAAAAATACGACCAAACAAGTAGCCTAAAGATTCGGAAGTAATAGATGAGCTATGCATTACAAAAAACAAACCACCGCCAGTATAGGAATAGCTAAACAGTATGAGCAGCTGGGCAGTGGCTTGAAGGAGGTCGGCAAGTGTCCTATCACCGGATCAGCAACAAACTCCAACGAGCAACAGTCGTTTCCTAAGTTCAACATCCAAAAGCAGCCTGGGAAAAAGGCCAGAGCAGCAGGGAAAGGGCCAAGACATGCCCAAAAAATAGTACAAGAAGAGAAGCAGTACGGTCAAGTGGATGGCCAGAAAGAGAGCCAGAAAAATCGCCAAAGGAAGCAGCAGCTGATGATGGAGCAGTAGGATTGGAGTGTGGTGCAGCAATAGATCCAGCTCTCCGCAGCCATTAGTTGGTGAAAAACCTTGGTCTTGAAACATCATAAAAGTGAGTGGACCTGTGAGCAGAAAAACAGGCCCGGAAGAACCTTGGGACATCAAGTAGTGTAGCCTAAATGTGGCCAACACCCTCCAACAACAGAACACAGCCCAGGGAGAGAAGTAACAGTGGCCAGACAGAATAAATGGCCAAAAGCCAGTCTCAGTAGAAGGGTAAGTAGACAGAACTCACCCCCCAAAGAGGAAGGGGGACTGAACATAGCAGCACTAGAATAAGAATGACAAAGAAACAAACAGAGACAGAAAATAAAAATAAAAGAAAGCCTTCGATGGAGCCAAAGATATCACATCAATAGCAGTAAAAACGCAAGCAAAAAAGTTCCCCAGGCATTCAAGAGCAACTAAGGAGCAGGGGCAATCAGCAGCAACTCAGCAACATCAGAGGCAGTAGCACCATTCCTCGATGACAGGGAATCAGCCGAGAATAATAAGGAGCAGCAGCAACCAGAGAGTAGGAAGTGATCCATCCGGGTAAAAAGAGAGTAAGACAGAAGAAAATAGGTAACCGCAGGGTATTAGTGAGGTCCTGCACCCCTGTGGTCTTCAAAAATAGAGGGTGAAAGCCCCCAATTCGTCTAGAGCCTCCTATTGCACGGTATATCCTGAACGTGACCAAAAGAAACTATTTTGTCTTTGACTAATTTAGTGATATGCATGATGATAGCCGGCACAAAAAGAGTTTTTTCACGAAATAACACATTGTTTCTCTCGGTCCAAATGGTGTGACAAAGGGCACCAAGGAAGAACCTAGCAATCCGATGTGAAAAAGAAGAACCTCCAATATGTTGCTTGGCCCATCAGATGTAATCCTTCCAAGGACGGTTTGTCCAATTGAGATTGCACCTGGACATCCATGTAGAAGCAAGGTCCAAGGTCATAGAACATCCAAAAAATAAGTGGTTAATCGAGTCTGGACCACACTGACAGAAGGCACACAAACCATCTTGTATTCTTCGATATTGGAGCAGCAATTCCTGGGTGGGCAGCTTATTAAGAAAATTCATCCAAAGGAAAAATGAGTACCGCAGAGCAAAAGCTTTATCCCAAACAAAGGAGTGCCAACTAACAGAGGGACTCTTAGGTCTAATATGTTCCCAAGCTGTAGCAACTGTGAAGGAATCCGAAGGATAGCCTAACCATGAGAAAGAATCATCCCTATCCTGAACAATGGAGGGCATATGATCAGGCCATGCTTGGATGGCATCCAGGGCAACCGAAGAAGACCATTCAAGAGTGAGAAATTGCCATACCGTAGCATCATGAGGGATTTTAGATCGGGCAATATCACGAGCCGAGAAGAGCAAGTGAAGAGGACCTCTAGCATGCCAATTATCATACCAAAAGGATGTGGCATGACCATTGCCGATACTCTATTTAAAGGAACTTCTAAATTCGTCACGGAGGCCAAGGACTTTCTTCCAAGTCCAAGAGCAGAAGGTAGGGACAGGCGCAATCCAGAAATTCTTTTTCTTCAGAAATGTCGAGTGAACCCATTTGCACCATAGTGATTCCTTGTCAGTGAAGAGGATCCACAAGTGCTTAAGAAAGAGAGATTTGTTATAATCATGAAGTCTGCGAATCCTGAGTCCTCCCTCCTCCTTAGGTCGACAAATATCAGCCCAAGAGACTTTGGCATCACCAACTCCCAAACTAGGGCCCTTCCAAAGAAACTGCCTTAGAATTTGTTCGATTCTATTGAGAACCGACTTAGGCAAGGTAAAGACATAAGTCCAATAAACATGAATAGAGTGTGGAATAGAAATTATATGTTGTAATTCCGAACATTGTTTTCTTTTTTTATGATAAAAAATACAATGAAAACCAACAAGGCAAATAGCAAAGTTAGTAACATTGTTTGTAATGGCGATCTCCAAAAAAGTTATAATTTGGTGCAATCCAGTATTACTATTTATTATGATGAAATGTTTTAATAAATTAAAATTAAGCTAATCAACTTTACTGCAACTGATAATAAATAAATCCAAACGGCATCTTTATTAGCAAAACTTAAGAACCAAAGGTCTCCCGGAGCACTAAAATGGAACGACAAAATGGCATTTACACTTGACAAAACATTGTTTAATAAAGACGATGTTGAATAAGCATTTACATTCAGTATATCTGTTTTTAATTGAGGAATGTTTAACTAAGCTAAAAGCAAGTGTGTTAAATTCATTTTAGCTTATTAAGTAAATCAAATTCACAAATCATTGTTAAAAGTCAGAATGTTCTCTTCTAAGTTCTTCATGTGGCACTTGATTTTGCTTTTGTGGTTGCCATGCGGCAAGGCATATGGCATAATCACATTCGCTTCTTGATTTCTTATCTCCCGTATCGGGTACAACTTGTTTTCCTGGCTTTGTTTTCCCAGATTCCTTTGTTGTGAAGGCATATAACCTGTCACCCAAACTAGTATGCTCCCTCAGGGTAGAAGATGTTGTTAGAAATAAAATAAAATTGATTTTGTATTCTTAACTTGGAGAAAAAGCAAACTTAGAGAGCAAGACAACTTGGAGAAGAAGTCAACTTGAGGAGCAAGACAACTTATAGAAGAAGCCAGCTTGGGGAACAAGGCAACTTGTGAAAGCTCTCCTATAAATATGTGGCATGATAGTTAGTTTTATATAGCCTTAGCATAAGAAAGTAGAGAGTGGGACAGAAAGTTGTGAGTTGGTGTTTCTTTCTTTGTGCAAAGCCTTCGCAAGGCTAGTTTGAATACTACTCTTGCATTTATATACTTGAATTTTCTCCCACCTCAAATCCTCCAAACTTTCGTAAATCCCTTCTGGTTCTTACAATTGGTATCAGAGCTAGCTATGGCATCCACGAGTTCCGTTCAATTGCAGCTTCCTAAGTTGAACGGGGGGAACTTCAGCAACTGATCCGTCCAGATGAAGGTTCTATTCAAATTGTAGGATTTGTGGAACCTAGTGGAGAATGGCTACACCGAAGTAGCCGATGATGAAAAATTCAATGCTTTGAGAAAGGAGGAGAATGATTCGTTGGTCGAGTCCTGAAAGAAATATCAGAAAGCATTATATGCGTTTTTTCAAGCTGTTGAGAAGGCTATATTTGAAAAAATATCGTGCGTGGAGACAGCGAAAGCGGCGTGGGATATTTTGCAGAAATCCTACAAGGGCGATGATCGTGTGAAGCAAGTTCGACTTCAAACACTTCGAGGTGATTTTGAGTCTTTACGCATGAATGACTCTAAGTCTATCTCATCATACTCTGATCGTATGCAAACCATCGTTAACCAATTGAGGATTAATGGTGAAGAACTCCATGAGGAACGAGTCATAGAAAAATCTTGAGGTCTTTGACTGAAAGATTTGACTATGTTGTTGCGGCGATCGAGGAAGGTCAAGATATATCAACCATGACGTTCTAGCGGTTGGTGGGTTCATTATGCTTGCATGAGCAAAGAATGCATCAGAAGTCCATTGGTACTTATTCCGAGCACGCATTGCAAAGTCCGGTCGTTCAGTCCACTCGAGGAGGACATCATGGTGTTCGAGGTCGTGGAGGTGGACGAGGCAGAGGTGAAATTTCAATTCCACTGGAAGGAATAAAACACGTGACAAATAAAAAATCAAGTATTTTAACTGCAATAAATTCAGACATTACAAATCCGAATGTCGAGCAAACAAGGGGCACGAGCAACCAGAAAATGCACATGTCGTTGATACTAATGAAAACATCATGTTAGCATGCAAAGCGGATGATTCGAGTACCGGTGATGCCAATATCTAGTATTTCGATACTGGGTGCAGCAATCACATGTGTGGCCAAAAGGAGCTATTTTCGTAGCTAGATGAAACGATTCGTGGCGAAGCCAACTTCGGGAACAAATCAAAGATTCCCGTGATGGGCAAATGCAACATTGATATCAAATCAAAAGATGGTACGAATGTTACTATTGCAGACGTTTTCTTTGTACCAGGACTTTTCTGGAATTTGCTTAGTATTGGCCAACTTTCAGAAAAAAGGCCACAAAGTTAACATTGAAAAAGTAGTTTACACTATTAGAGGTGCAGATAATAAGTTGATCACGGCAGTACATATGACAAAAAATCGGATGTTCCCTGTATCTCTCCAAACAAAGTTTCTGTTAAGCTTTCAAGCTGTGGTGAAAGATAGCAAGTGGTTGTGGCATTTTTGTTTTGGCCATCTAAATTTTTGTGGACTAAAGCTGTTGGTCCACAAAAGGATGGGGACAGGCATGCCTTTAATCGACAATCCAAATAGTCCATGTGAAGGATGCCTCGTCGGAAAACAACATCGAGAGTCCTTTCCAGTTGGAAAAGCTAAAAGAGCCAAGCAACCTTTGGAGCTAGTGCATACAGATATTTGTGGCTCAGTTGAGGTAGAATCAGTCGGACAAAAAAGGTACGCATTAGTTTTTGTTGATGATTTTACCAGAAAGACATGGGTATATTTCTTGAGAGAAAAAACTGAAGCTTTAGGTAAATTAAAGGAATTTAAAGTCTCTGTTGAGAAACATAGTGGATTAAGTCTAAAGACTTTGAGATCAGATAGAGGTGGAGAATTTACTTCCAATGAATTTGACAAATAATGTAAAATTCATGGAATAAAGCGTAAGTTGATTGCTAGCTATACTCCTCAACAAAATGGTATAGCAGAAAGAAAGAATATAACCATTTTTGAAATGGCATGAAGTATGCTCAAGGCCAAAGGGTTACCAAAGAAGTTTTGGGCAGAAGCCGTTGCTTGTGTTGTTTTTGTCCTAAATAGGTGTCCAACAAGGAGTGTTCTTGGAAGAACCCCAGAAGAGGTTTGGAGCGGAAACAAGCCAGACGTCTGCATATCCCCATATACTAGATGAACGAAGGAAGAAGTTGGACAATAAAAGCCAGAAGTGCATCTTTATTGGCTACAGTGAGGTGACCAAGGGTTATAGGTTGTATAATCCAATAACAGAAAAGGTGATTATCAACAGAGATGTTCAGTTTTTTGAACATGAAGCCTGGGACTGGAATCAAAAGGGTGATCCCAAAAATGTCACCATTGAAGATGAACCAACTGTGGGAGAGCTGGGAGAGCCAGAAGAATCTCCAACTGAAGTTCTATCGTTTTCACCTGGCAGCTCATCTTCTCCACCAACAATGGTTTTAGAACCGTTAATTTGGCGTTCGCAACTGTCACAACAGACTTCAATAAAATTCAAGGATTATGCAGTTACAAGAGATGATGATAGTGACAGTAACGAGGTCATTGATGAAACAATGGCCAGTTTTTGTTTATTTACTGAATGTGACCCCATATCCTATGATGATGCAGCTGTAGACAAGATGTGGATCCAAGCAATGGATGAAGAAATCCACTCCATCGAAAAGAACGACACATGGGAGCTATCTTCTTTACCACCTGGTAAGAAGCCTATTGGTGTCAAGTGGGTGTACGAGATAAAGTACGAGCACGATGTTCGAGTGGACCGTTATAAAGCCAGATTGGTTGTGAAAGGCTATAAGCAAAAGTCAGGTATTAATTATTTTGAAGTATTTGCACTAGTAGCTCGAATTGATACCATTCAAATGATCTTAGCACTAACAGCTCGGAACCATTGGAAGATCCATCAAATGGATGTGAAATCAGCATTTCTCAATGGCTTCCTTGATGAGGAAGTATATGTGGAGCAGCCACAAGGTTATGAGAAGAAAAGGCATGAAGATCAAGAGCATTATATGGGCTAAAACAGGCACTTCGAGCTTGGTATTCGAGGATTGATGCATACTTGTTGAAGAATGATTTTCAAAAGTGCCCATATGAGCATACATTGTATATCAAGTCAAATACTAATGGTGATCTCATCATTATATGCCTTTATGTAGATGACTTGATATTTACAGGAAATTGTGAAAGAATGTTTGCGGAATTTAGGAAGGCCATGACAAGTCAATTCAAGATGACAGACTTGGGATTGATGTCATACTTTGTAGGCCTTGAAGTGAAGCAGACAAATGATGGCATATTTGTTTCGCAACAAAAATATGCTAGTGATATTTTGAAGCGTTTCAATATGGAATTGTTCAAATCAATTCGGACGCCCGTAGCAGAATGGTTAGAGATGAAAAAAAAAAGAGAAACCAGTGAGCTAGTAAATCCCACTTATTTCAAAAGCATTGTTGGCAACTTAAGATATTTGACCTCTACAAGGCCGGATATTATGTATGGTGTAGGACTTATTAGTCAGTTCATGGAGAAACCATAACAATCACATTTGCAAGCAACAAAAAGAATTCTACGGTATGTCAGTGGAATTCGTGATCATGGAATTTTATATTCTTACATTGACAACTTCAATTTAGTGAGATATACAGATATTGATTGGGCAGGTGATATGGAAACATGGAAAAGCATTTCCAGATATGCGTTTTTTCTAGGAACATGAGTAATTTCTTGGTCTTCGAAAAAGCAACAAGTTATTGCACTCTCAACAATTGAAGCAGAATACACAGTAGCTTCAGCAACATGCCAAGGGATATGGCTTCGTAGGATGCTTAGCGAACTGATGCATGAGCAGAAAGATCCTACCAGATTGATGTGTGATAACAAATCGGCAATTGCATTAGCCAAGAATCCTGTTTTCCATGACAGGAGCAAGCATATCGACATCAAGTATCATTAAATCCATGAGCACGTTAAAGATGGTGAAATTGAATTTGATTTCTGTATGTCCGAAGACCAGATTGCAGATATTCTGACAAAACCATTGAATGCAGATTTGTTCGAAAAATTGAAGACGATGCTTGGTGTTGTGAATTTCTAAAATCAATTTTAAGGGAGGCTGTTAGAAATAAAATAAAATTAATTTTGTATTCTTAACTTGGAGAAGAAGCAAACTTGGAGAGCAAGGCAACTTGGAGAAGAAGTCAACTTGAGGAGCAAGACAACTTGTAGAAGAAGCCAGCTTGGGGAACAAGGCAACTTGTGAAAGCTCTCTTATAAATATGTGGCATGATAATTAGTTTTATATAGCCTTAGCATAAGAAAGTAGAGAATGAGAGAGAAAGTAGTGAGTTTGTGTTTCTTTCTGTGTAAAGCCCTCGCAAGGCTAGTTTGAATACTACTCTCGCATTTATATACTTGAATTCTCTCCCACCTCAAATCCTCCAAACTTTCGTAAAATCCCCTCTGGTTCCTACAGATGTGCTGGCCTCCAAAGAGCCGGACTTGGCAGTATTTGTGAAATTTCTTGGACCAATCTGTCGCTTCAACTTTCCTGGCTGTACCTTGTCCAAATGATACTTCCACTCTTCTGTCCTTTTTACCTTCTTTCCTTGTGATTGTGAAAGGAGATTTCTCCTTTCCAAGCGACTGTTTTCTGAAGGTCTTTTTGAGGACTCCCTTGAAGCAACAGGTTTAATCTTTAAACCTCTCCCTCTGGCAGAGAGTGATTCCAACACTGGTCTTTTCCTTTTCTCTCCAACGGCAACCCTATTTGCCCGAATAGTAGGAAATATTATGTGGTTTCGAACTGGAGTCTCAATCTCTTCAACAATATCATGCTTTCTGGCAAAGTTAAAGACAGCTCTTTAGCAGACAATGCAAAATACTTAAAGAGTTCAAGGGTGAAGAAGCTTAGATACTGAAGTAGTACTCACAAACAGTAAATTAATATGCGATTGGGAAGTAATCCCTCCCATGCCCTTGCTATTGCATCTTCATCTGAACCTTTGAAAACAATTTCCCTTGACACACGCACATGAAGCATCACAGGTCAATTACAACGAGACTAAAGTAATTATAATCTAAAAGTTCGATTGAACATACTTTGGCAAGCATTTCCTGTGGTAAGACTTGGGGCATCGTCTGCATACAGCAAATTGCAGATTACGTTCCTTCTTGTTTTCTATTTGATTGCAAACACAACATTTGTGCGCAGGGCACGTGAAACTTTCTCCTGCAGCAATCCTCAGCTTCAGTTCTTCTGCACCGACTTCATCTGTGCTATGGACAAAATTTGCTACACATTGGGGATGGTAGAAGAGGCCGCAAGCAGCAGAAACGCATTGGAAGACCTGGTATGGAGCTGTCAGAAAAACATATCCATACAACTAAGCTATAGGACAACCACAACTGACATATCACTCGAATAGAATTCTAGAAACCTTAAGTCAAGTAACGAGCCCAATGAATCCACTTCAAACCTAGGATGATTATTATATTTTTGTTGTTAAATTTGCAAGGAAGGAGAAGGAGAAATGAGCGAGCTCATCTCAGTCACAAGTCAAAGAGTATGTGGAAGGATAGATCAGGCAAGTCCAGAGCTAAATGACTCAACCTCACATTCTCTCTTAAAAAATATTGAAAATTCTTCTTTCCCATAAAAAAGAGGGCTTAGCTCAGACCATGCCAAAACGTTTGGTCTGGGGCACAGCCATGGCTGACTTCCACTAGGTAACTGGATACCGTGGACAAGCATGAACAGTATGTGTTTCCCCTGAACCAAACATAGAAAAAAAAAAATACAGTGCCTTGTGCAAGCTTCAAAAAATATAGTATAAGTTTTCATAGGAACCAAAAACTCAAGCAGAATCTAACGCCTTCACCATGAAAATAAGATTAACCAGTAACATATGAAGCCAGATAGTTGTTCTTTCCCCTATTGCATCGTACATTAGCATCAGAAGACTTGTCAGAGAAGCCCAACATCCCACATGCAAATTAGCACTGGTGAAGGTTATGTCTACAATTATCACACTCAAAAGTTGGCACTGCCGGTAAACGTCACGAAAAATGTATAATTAGAAAAAGCCTGGCCGTAAAAAAGAAAAAAAGAAAAAAAAGAAACCAAATCAAAAAGAGAACTAACATCTAAACACAAAGCAAAAGAAATAAAAATGTTGTGTCATCCTACATCAACTTCCGGCTGTGAAAATCCGGGAGAATTGCAATGAGACTGTTCACCATATTCTTTAGTAGCATGAAATGACCTCTGTAAAGATTTGGTGGCACCATAACCAACTGCTCTAAAAGATTAAGTTATTAGAAGAAGGCGTGGTTTAATATTTAATTATTCTAACACTCCCCCTCACGCTTAGTCTGGTCTTTTGCCTAGTACTAAGAGTGGACAAATTCATTGGGGAGGCAAATAGGGGCTTGGAAAGATTTGAACTCAGGACATCTTGCTCTGATACCAGGTGAAGATTTGGTGGGACCACTTGCCGACTGCTCTAAAAGTGTTAGAATAATTAAATATTAAACCACGCCTTCTTCTAATAGCTTAAGTTTTTAGAGCAGTTGGTTGTGGTCCCACCAAATCTTTACATGGTATCAGAGCAGAAGGTCCTGAGTTCAAATCTTTCCAAGCCCCTATTTGCCTCCCCAATTAAATATGTCAATGCCTAGTACTAGGCAAAAAGACCAGACTAAGCGTGATGGGGAGTGTTGAATATGAATAATTAACTATTAGCTTAAGCTTTTAGTTACTTGGCAAGTGGTCCCATCAAATCTTTCATGGTATCAGAGTATGAGGTCTTGAGTTCAAATCTTTCCAAGCCCCTATTTGCCTCCCCAATGAATTTGTCCACGCTTAGTACTAGGCAAAAGACCAGACTAAGCATGAGGGGGAGTGTTAGAATAATTAAACATTAAACCACGCCTTCTTCTAATAGCAGCAGTTGGCAAGTGGTCTCACAAAATCTTACAACCTCATACATTTTCCGTCACAGCTGTATTGCTATCAAACTGTCACATATGAATTTAACTAAAAAATTGCATACCGAACTAAAATAAAAGGTAAAAACGCTCTCTTCTTCTAAGGAGCTCTCTCCTATCCCATGGAGATAGTCACTCCCAAACCCTAACCCAGGCTCGTATGAGATTTCCCCTTCACTACTCCCTGCCCTTTGTCTAGGCAGCCTCCCAAACCCAAAACCCTTGCACCTCTTTTAGCTTTCTAGAATAACCCTAACCCCCCAAGTCCATGGTAGGTTCGTTCCGAAGTGGACTGGGCTAACCCCATGTTGGGTATTTTGCGGAAGTATGTGTGCAAGTGTATGTGTGTTTGGTATGGAATATAGAGAACTATAATGGCATGACTGAAAATATAAAAAGGACATAAAACTTAGTAAATAAGAACTTACATAGATATGTAGGCCATTTGCTCTCATGGGTGCTACATCTTGTTACATAGAAGTACATACACAATATGAAAGACAAAGAGCCCTTTATATAGGGATCCGGATCCCCTACCAAGCTTTCCCCCTGTCAAGGTGTGCCTGGATCAATCGTGGCCGTCCGTTCAATCACGGACGGTCACGATCACATCAAATTGTAGTTGCATTGTTCATGCACTGTTTATTTTTATTTTTATTTTACTTTTTCAAAATCAAATCGTGGCCGTCCGTGATTGAACGGACGACCACGATTGACCCGGGCACACCTTGACAGGGGGAAGATTGGTAGGGGATCCGGACGCTTTATATAGAGCATTTGCACCGCCACATACTAACCACCTATAATATTTTATTATTTTTATTCTTCACCGCCAATTGAGCCGTATTCAATTTGTCTACCACTTTCAAATCTGCAAGTGACTAAATTTTCACTATAGCACTTTCCAGAAAATGGATCACCAAATTCCAACACTCCCCCTTGATTAATTTTCGCGATATTCTCAGCATGCTTGTCAATGTCTCGAACTTTGCTCTTGGTAGTGCTTTGTATCATGTGGAACTTGGCCAGAAATTTTACTTGTAGTTCGTCTTCCTTTCACTCTTGACGATATTCGCTTCAAGAACTATTGGATCCTTCTATAGTTGATTTGCTAAAACACTTGCATCTTCTTCGAGTCTTTGTCAGGCATGCTTTATAGTTGAGTGTCCTTATTCATGCGGCGACATTGGCCTTTGTTTTAGTTTTGGCTCTAGCTCTGGCTCGGGCTTTGGCGTAGGCTCTAGCTCCGGCTCTGGCTTTGGCCTTTGCTCTGGCTCCGGCTCCTGCTCTGGCTTTGGCTCTGTAGGCTCTGGCTTGGGCTCTGGTACCACTTGTTGGTTTTTGTGTGAAGTTGGTTTGAATAAACGCTCAAACCCAACAAATTATGAACGTGGCTCCGATACTACTGTTGTGTATTTTGCGGAAGCGTGTGTGCAAGTGTATGTGTGTTTGGTATGGAATATAGAGAACTATAATGGCATGACTGAAAATATAAAAAGGATATATAAAACTTAGTAAATAAGAACTTACATAGATATGTAGGCCATTTGCTCTCGTGGGTGCTACATCTTATTACATAGAAGTACATACACAATATCAAAGACAAAGAGCCCTTTATATAGAGCATTTGCACCGCCACATACTAACCGCCTATAATATTTTATTATTTTTATTCTTCACTGCCATTTTTTTTTTTTGGTCGAACTTCACTGCCAATTGAGCCGTATTCAATTTGTCTACCACTTTCAAATCTGCATGTGACTAAATTTTCACTATAGCACTTTCCAGAAAATGGATCACCAAATTCCAACACCCCCCTGTTTCGAGAGCCCCCTTCAATCCATTCTCCTGTCGTTCTGCGGTGGGTCTCGGGCCTTTGGATGTCCTTTCAGGCACCAGCGACTGCGTAATAGAGGCTTCTGTGCTGCTGCTGTGGTTTTGTGCTTTCCCCTGCAAGTTGAGAAAGGAGAAATTAGCAGGTAACTCACTACTGCTTCGTCCACTTCTGAGATATGGACGGAGAGACTGACAGTGAGATTCGGTTAACGGCGCTTTGTAAAAGACTAGGGGACTTGTGGTCGGAAAATGATGAGGTTGTTGCTAAAGGTAATGTCCCTGAGGAGAATGTCTTAGAATGCAAACAGATTTTGTATGGTAGGTTGTATGCCAACTCAAATGTCAATTACCAAGCCTTCTTTTCAACTATAAGGCATGGAAAGTGGATGAGGTGGAATGTGTGTCACTGGAGAATGGACTTTTCTCGTTTAAGTTTGCGAATGTAGCTGAGAAGAGGAAGGTATTGGAGGAAGGTCCTTGGTGTTTCTCAAGAGATCTCCTAGTTCTAAAACAGTCTGAACCTGATATACCAGAACATTGTTATGTCTTCACCCATAATGCTTTCTGGGTGCAACTGATTGGGATTCCCAGAGGGAGGATAACGGAGGATGTGGTGCATAGTGTGGCCGCTAAAATTGGGGAAGTGCTAGAAGTCAAGGTGGAACCTAAGGGAAACAACCTGAGGAAGATAATCAAAGCTAAGGTGTTGATGGAACTGTCCACTCCACTGAAGTCAGGAAGCACACTCACAGTGGGGAATAAAAAACTCTAGATTGACTTTCGGTATGAAAGACTCCCCAAGTTCTGCTATGCCTGTGGACTTATTGGACACTACACTACAGACTGCGTGACACACCCCCATGAAGAGTCGGGCAAGGCTAACATATCCACAAGGAATTTTGGGGGTTGGTTACGTGCAGAAGTAAGAGCTCCTAGTCCTTTTTGGGAATTGTATCACAGGGAAGAAGTGCCGGAGATTGAGGACGAAGAAATGATCCCCGAAACCCCCTTGTATGCTACTTATCAAGATAAATCTGACTCAGGAAATGGGGAGGCATCTGCTTCGGGACCAAAGGATAAAAGCCTAGCTGTGGTGGTCCATAAAGCTGGGATAAGAGGCCCTGAATGGTTCCAAAATCAGGTGAAGGATCAGCAAGCGACAAAAGAAGGAAGGACAAGGGATCCTCCTCCAAGATCTAGGAAAAAGAAAAGGCTGTTGTGAGAACCCAACCACAGAAGAAGATGAAAAGATCCAATATTTCCAAGCAGCAAGGTTGCCCTGGAATTTCTGTAAATGAAGATATGTTGCTTGAGACTCCCATCCTACTGGCAAATGGTAGCAATGAATGGGCTTTGGTGGCTAGCCCTAGTAAGCCATCGGGGATTATATAAAAATTGTGAGCTGGAACTGTCAGAGTTTGGGTACTCCCCCGACAGTCCAGCATCTTCGAGCCCATGTGGCTCTTGAAAAACCCAACCTCGTCTTTTTGATGGAGACAAAGAATAAAGAAACAGTAGTTGATTGAGCGAGAAGATCCCTCACCTTTCAGAATTCGGTGGTGGTTAATCCTGTAGGCATTGCGAGTGGGTTAGCAATCTTTTGGAATGAGGAAGTGGAGATAGAGGTGGAAGGAAGTACGAAAGAATTGCTCGATCTGCAATGCAGATTTAAAGATGGAGATACCTGGATGAGGGTGACTTTTCTTCATGTTTCAAATGATTTTCAGCAAAGGCTGAGACTCTGGCAGGAAGTACGGGAGATTCAGGGGAGGAACCAGCTCCCTTGTGTGTGCAAGGGAGGATGTCAATGAGGTCTTGTATCACTGGGAAAAGGACACCGCAGATGTGAATACTTCAGATTAGCAGCTTTCAATGAATTTGTTCAGTGTTTCTTTGTGGACTTGGAAAGCAAAGGCTGCACCTTCACATGGTCTAATAATCGTGAAGGGGAGGCTCTTGTTAAAGAAAGATTAGACAGGGCACTCTGTAATATAGATTGGAGGGTCAGCTTTCCGAATGCAGAAGCTTTCGCTCTCCCAGCTATTGGCTCGGACCATAGCGCTATCCCCCTCATACTCTACCCTACTATTAAAAAGAGGAAGAAAGAGTTCAAATTTGAATCCTTTTGGGTAGAGGATGAGGAGTGTGAAGTAATAGTCCGAGAGGCATGGGGGCAATCAGCACAGCAAAGGGAGGGAATTCTCAAGGAAGATAACAAACGTCACTCGAGCTTTACGGAAGTGGAGCATCAAGAGATACCCCAATGCTCATGCCCTTATTGAAGAGTTAAAAAGTAAGCTGATAGCCCTAACAAATGGCCCCGGGGATCCCTCATACCGAGAAGCCTCAACTCGGATCACTAAGCAGATTGCAAGTTTGTGGAGGCAAAGGGAGCAGGTATAGGCTATAGCTTTCTTCCTCTCAACAAAGCTGACTAACTTCGCAAAGCCAAGACTGGTCAGAACCATATTGACCAGTTTACCTGGTCAAATCCAATGGTATCAGAATTGTCAAGTCGAGTTATAAAATATATACGACAGATGGCACACAGACACAGAGGAGCGCCCTTACAAAGTGGAAAAAGCTTTATGCATCCCAACTTGTCAAAGCCAAGCCTAGTCAAAACCAAATTGACCAGTTTACCTGGTCAAATCCAATGGTATCAGAGTTGTTAAATCGAGTTGAATATAGAATCGGACCACTGCACTCATGGCCGATTCCCAGTTACCATTGCCCTTATAAGAAACACTCTCAAGAGTATGAGAGAGAGTGTGTTTCTCTCGTAGGAACCGAAACGATACAATAGAACCAAAACGATGGAAAGACTGTCTCAGGAATAAACTAGAAGACCGGGATCACTAAAAGAAAAACTATAATTTTGATCCAAGTATTTTGGACGTTCTTTAGTTCGGTCTATGTAACTTCGCTTTCCCATTGTAGCCCTCAGACGAGTACTTTAAAACCATTTTCGCCCCTCTATAGGAACCAAAAATAGTTTATTGGAATTCCATCATGGAGGCGAAAATAGCTGCTAAACACTCATTCAGGGACTAAAATGAGAATAGGGACCAGGATGAACAATGCCCTAAAGAATTGGAACCAAAAGTATTCTACTCCCTAAATTTCTAGAAATTAACACACCAATATATATATATTATGTACCTTAAGATGTTACCACCATCGTCACATAACGCATAACCGTGTTCAAAACAATCATCTTCCTCGGTGGCCCCATCTTGAACATCTCCATCCCAACATCTTCAGGATCATCCACATTTAAACTAGATTTGGCAATATTCTAATTAAAAGATCCAGAGAAAACATTCTCAGAGAGACAGATAAAAGGAAAATGGCACAAAATATTACACAAAAAAGATAATAGTAAAAAGGCACAAAATGATTCCATAAGTATCAAAATTTGGTATGGTGCTCACTATCATACCAAATTTTTCGCCAGCTCACTTAAGTGCCAAATCAAAGAAAAATCGGACACTTAGGACGCACATAACAACACTTTTGGATTAGGATTTCTAATTGTTTGGTTATGCAACTTTATTTTTTAACTGCTAGATCACTTTTTTGCTCAAAAAAATAGTTTTGAAGTCACTTGAAGAAGTAAAAAAAAAAATTACTTCTCTCCAGAAGCAGAAAATCAACTTTTACTTAGAAGCATAAGAAGAAAAACCTATTTATCACTAGAAGTTTATTTCTAGAGCAGAAATATTGCCATGCGCGCACCCTTAGAGCTTGTTTGGTAATTCTCCTATTTCCTTGGTTCATTTTTTTTAGGAACAGAAAAAGAGTAGAATTCTATTTCGTAATGTCAATTAATTTTTTTTTCTGTTCTTGGAAATATATTAGTGGCCAAGGAACATATTTGTAATATAAATAAGAAGCAAAAAAAAAATTACTTCTACGTTTCCAAGAATAAAATTAGAAAAAATTATTTCTATTCAGAAATTATTTTCATGAATAGAATTGTTACCAAACAGGCCATTCCCTACCAAATTGGAGAAATTCCAGCCAAATTGATTACATTGCATTTATAATTGTCTTTTTAATAAGACGTGGCATATTTTATTAAAAATTCATTCTACGTTGACTTCTAAGTTAAAAATATGCTTAAAAACATAAAAATCAAATTTGATAATAAGCCAAAAAAATGTTTTTAAAATACAAACTAATACAAATTTTATTTAAATGCACAGCCCTTGCTGCTTGTTTCCCCACCTTTTTTAAATTTAGAAAAACATAATTAAGTTTGTATTTTTATTTTTTAATATTTTTCTGGACTTTTGGCTTTTCAGTTGCTGACTGGATATCCAGCAAACCACGTTGGCCTTAGATATTAATAAAAGAAATATCAGGTTGGGTTTACGGCCAAATAGATCGGAGTTTGCACTTAATTGATCCGAAAAATATACTTGTCAGTAAAATAAACGTCGTACACAAGTTTTGATACTTTTGACGTCCTCTTGCCAAGGAAAAAGCATGAGACCTAACCTTGCCAGAATTACTCCTTTCCCAGGGCTTCTCTTCCATTAATTTTCTCAGAACCTGCATGGATTTTGTTCCCGGTAATTAATGAATATCCAAATGAACAATGGCAATCCGACCCCAAAAAAGTTAACAACAAGATGGACTTCTCCTGTTATATATGTTGTCGGTCTGTTAATCTCTATAAATGAAGAGTGGCAATTTGACCCCAAAAACATCCACAACAAGATAACTTTGGATTTTTTTTTTTTTTGGTTCCGTTACTTTCTATAGATTAATTCATTGAGAGTACTATACTTTTGGTTCCAATACTTTAGGGCATACTTTGTCTGGTCCTGTTCTCACTTTAGCCCTAAATGAGTATTTCCACTACTATTTTTTACCGTCTGATGGCATCCCAACCTACTGTTTCGGTTCCTATGCAGGAATGAAATGGTCACAAGGTACACGCTTTAAGGATTAAAATGGGGGAGTGAAAGTAAAGGGACATTTGAACCATAAAAGGAAAAAAAAAAGTACAGGATCAAAAATGAACAACCCTAGAAGTACTTGGACTCGAATTATAGTTTTTTCTTTTGGTGATACCAGCATTCTAAGGTTCAGAATATCACCGCAAGAACTTCTCTATAGCGACTTCATGTCAATGGCCAGAATATCATCACAAGAACAGGGTCATGAATCTAAAAGAATCCAAACCCGGAATCTCTAGTTTAGCAAACTCTCTCAATCGTTCGGTGAGGTTTTCGGTTCATATTTCAAAAAGGATCGATGGCGACTCCAAATGCATGCATACATTGCACACACCACTTGACCATACCAAAGTCGAGCCTAATCAACTCTTATAGTTGAAAATCCCATAAAATACTCTCGCATCGATTTGGTATGAGTTTGGGAGAGCCTACTCCGAGAAAGCCCGCGATCACATTCCAGTAGGGTGGAATCGACAATTCATTAACCCACCATCGGACCAGCATTCAATATAGGGTCACGACAAACATCCCAGCTTTGATCGAATTTTCCAATTAAATATGTGCTTGATGCAAAATTTTAGGCTTAATTTTTTTTTCGAATAATAAATAGTTAATTAAAAGCTATTATAATTTAAAGGGAAAATGCAAAAAGAGGGCCTCAACTACACTTGTCGCAATTAAGTGCCCAAACTTCAACTTGTGTCTAAAGAGGGACTACACTGTTTTTTTTTTTAAAGGATCCGGCTGAGGGGTATTTCTGTCTTTTTAACTTTCCTCGTTTTTTTCCCGTCGTTCCCATCCCCTCCCCCCACGACTTCTTCTTCCTCTGCTTCAAGCTTCTTCTTTCTTTAAATTTCTGCAACTCCTCCTTCTGCTCTTCGCGCGTGGCCCAGCCCCATCCGACGACACCACCAGCTCCACTTCTGCTTATTTTATTCTCTCCTTCGCACAACCGCCTCACCCTGACGCCATCGCACCTCCCCCGAACTTCCAGTTTTGCTGTCGCACCACCACAGACCCGCGGAGGTTAACGAACAGGAAGTCAATGTGGTTGCGCTGCCGTGCTCCGCCCCCGACCACTTCTAGTCGACCTCGTCTCACTCCGACGCCGCTAATCCAAGCTTTCGACTCCCGTCCGACCCCTTCCAGCTCCTGCTCGCAGTCCCCCGCGCCCGATGATTGACCCTCTAGAACCCCGACATTGGCTACTCCTTCGCTAGACCACCACCGTCCTTTGTCTCGTCTCCTAGCCGCGCCACCAGAACCTAGCCCGAGCTCGTGCTGGATCTCAAACCCGATGCCACCATCACCGCCCATTACTGCACCACCCCTTCGACGCCCTGTCCAGCCCACGAACCGGAGTCCCCGACGTCCGCCCAACCACCCACGGCCACCATCACTTCCTGCTCAACCCCGGACGATGAACCACAGCCACCCAAAGCGCCATGGAGTAGTGAATAGTGTAAATCCGAAGCGCCACGCTTGAAGGAGAAGCAGAGGAAGAAGACGTCGTGGGGGGGAGGAGAGGGGATGGGATGGGAACAATGAAAAGTTAAAAAGGCAAAAATATCCCTCAGACCCTTTTTTGAAATTTAAAAAAACAGTCTAGGCCCTCTTTTGACATGAAGTTTGGGCCCTTAATTGCGACAACAAGTGTAAATGAACCTAGATAGGCTGATTTGAGCTTAGCAAAATATCCCCCATAAGTGCCGAAAATTTTACTTGAGTCTGAGTCCGTCAAATTAAGCTCAACTCCTTCGTCGTTGTTTTGAATGCAAGGCAACGCATGATTAATAGAAAATAAATGTTTTATGCATAAAAAAAATAATTAATTTTGGTGATAAATAAGACTGATTCTGATTTTTTGCAAGATAAATTATCTAAGGGAAGGTCAAAATTTTGGTGTTAATATGGATCCACTAGTTCCGTGGTGGCCATCTTGCGTAGTAAGGAAGAATTTGTGTGGATCATTCCTTTATTTGAATGGTTGAACACCGATTTGAAGATCGATGGCCACGTTGCCGAATCTTTGAGAAATTAGGTTCACTTTAATACGACAACGAGCAATGAAGTACACAAATAACACACTGAGCCAAGCTGTGCACTTGACTGCATACATTAAACTCTAGTATATCACAATTTAAAAGTCTTAAAACATGAGTACACACCATAATATTCGCCAGCCACACGCAACAACAAGCGCAAGCAAAGATCACCACTAATGTCCTTGTCGACTAATAAGCCAAGATTATTCCCAAAGCTTTAGGGGACGGTAGAGGCGAGGCCAATAGGTGGATACGATCATTTCAAAATACAAGGGAAGATGTAAGGTCGCGAACAGTACGATAGGGATGGCACCAAACGCGGTGACTGGGATGTAAATCCCCTTGAATTGGTTGCTCAGGATGATGGTAAAAGCAGAGCCAAATGACACCAGCATGAAGGCCAAAGAAAGGAAGAGAAAAGTGAGGCCCAATATCATCTTTGTCGGTAGTGAGTGGAGGAAATCTTCTGCCATATAGCGTGAAGTTAAGATAGACAAGAACATCAAGGTCGCGGTGACAGAGGTGAAGAGGGCGAGAGCGTCTCCAAGTGCGAATACCAAGAAGGAGGCCCTTTTCCTTTTCAAGAAGATCGGTGTCCCACTTTCATCACCATCGTCAGAATCATGATTGCCTCCTGGTACTGTAAAAGCTGCAGCAAAAGTTACCGTAATGATGAGGGTCGAGACGAGGATACAAGATGATGATGTAGCCCTCATCCATTTCCCTGCCTCTTTGAGCATTTCTTTGCGATTTTCTACAAAATCATCAAAGTTCGAGCTTTTTGAAATAGGATCGATGCTACTTGGCAACCACCTCTGGAAATATTAAGGAACACCTATCAGTGTAAAATATAAGTAAAAACTACAAAGCGGTTGCAAAAAAATAAGGTGAACCAACCTCAATTTTAAGACTTTTCGAAGAAGGGTCGTCATGCAGTAC
This sequence comes from Rhodomyrtus psidioides, assembly GCA_021437785.1. NCBI lineage: Eukaryota > Viridiplantae > Streptophyta > Magnoliopsida > Myrtales > Myrtaceae > Rhodomyrtus > Rhodomyrtus psidioides. The sequence goes on along the minus strand of JAILYB010000178.1, from coordinate 483,720 downwards.
CTTCAGAAAAATGAAAGTATCAATGTAAATATAAATTAAACAACGAATGGTAAACAAATAAGATGAACCGACCTTAAACCACTGAAGTTCCCTCTGCATAAGAAAAGGTGCTCCACAAACATCTGTCCGTTCACATCTTGGTGACCATTCTACTACTGTCTTCATCAGTTCTTTCCTCGTTTCATCAGTCAATAATGGAATTGTGCCGGGTGAGTTCAGTAGTCTAAACAACTCTACATTCCGTCCTTTCACAACTTCTTTCATCAAAACTTCTGTGAATTTTTTATTCCACGTCAACTCCGGAAAATGCTCGAAACATAACTTGACAATTTCAGAGATTCCACAGGATGCAGCGTCAAAGATAATTTCGGGAAGATGCTCAAGTTTTTTGCAAGCATTCATAGGATCCTTCATCTTGGTAAGAACAAGATTTGCAAACTCCAGCGAGCACTTGTGCCTCAATCCAATCCTTTTGATCAGAAGTGCTTCACGTACATCAAATAAGCAATTTTCCAAACGATGAAGGGTTAAAAGGGTTAAATAGGCTTTCACATTTGCACCATGTTCTTATATATATGTAGTAGGAAAGAATCAGAAGGTAGTAATTGCGAAAGCAAACTCTATATGGTTTGACGATCAAAATGCATGCATCATAGAACAGATGGATCTGTCCATGAACGCTCAATGTCATAAAGAGAAAGAGTCATGTTTTTTCCTTAAAAAAATTGGAAGATTCAGCGATAGATCAATAGATTTGATTTCGATTGATTATTTTTACAAATTTTCCCACAATATAATACACCGTTTAAACTTAGAATTGAATTTTATCGAAACATATTGTTACATATAAATTGAGAGCGAGTCCACATTACCACCTATGATCTCAAAAATGAACATACTGAAAATTGGTAGATTCAGTGGTGGATCGATAGATCTAATCTCAATTGAATAATTTCACAAATTCTCGTAATGGATATTATACCATTTAGGATTGAATCTTGTCAAATCCTATGATCATTACATACAAAATGAGAGCCAATTGATGTTAGAACCTATGATACCAACATGATATACTGGAAATATCAACTTACACTTTAAACTTAGGGATCTCTAACCAGGGATGAAATGAGGTCTTTCCTCAGTAGATACAATTGTAATTTCGTGTACCTGGTTTTGTGGCATAATCAAGGAGTGATATCTTGAACCGCTTAGATGTTGGTGTACCACCTTAAAGAAAAGACAAGCATCATAACAGCAAATTAGGAACTGACGATGAACAGAAATATGTGCTTTATAAAAACCAAATTTCATCGTGCTTAAATGTGCTAGACAACTTTGGATCCGTCAACCTTTATTATATGAGATTCAATTCTACAATTCTAAATAATTTTACTCGGCCATTGGGCATTAAGTAAGATTTCTTGACTAAATTATTAATATGCGACATACATCATGGTTTAGATATTAATTTGTGTATGTAGATGATGTTGTCCTTATCTTTTCACGTTTTTGTTAATGGGATCCCTGCATGATATATATATTTTTTAAAGAAAATTAACAGAAATACCTCCAGTCGGCTCTCCCTCTGTGGAGTTGTCAAATGATGTATCGACCAGGCATAGAGGGATACCTATAACTGAGAATAGATAAGAGGGATCAGAGACTCTTATCTTCGTGGATGAAGTTGCTTGGATTGTGCGCATCTGATAAATAAAACGCATAAAGCACTTACATCTGTCAATAACTTTTTCCCAAAAAGTGAGTCTAACTCCACTACGGAAGTTCGACTTCATCTTTGCCAAGTATCCCAAAAGGCGAATGTTTTCGTCAGCCGACGCCGAGCCTTGGTATCGGGGAGCCAAATACAAGGCTATGTCTTTTGAGACAACAACAACAAAAAGTTAAATCCAAGTAAACAGTAAAGGAAATGATATAAGAGGGAGAAATCTTTACCCAAATGGCCGGCCATAATAAGCCGTGGCATGATATCACACGACGAGAAAGATTTTGTACGTTTCGCCAGATACCCGATAACCTCCTTTTGCCTAGGAGCATGCGTAGTAGCAATTCGCAACGCATTGCTTACACTCTCAGATTGAGCATCGACATTTTTTAGTAATTCCTTTACCATTTTAATTCTACCTTCAAAGGCAGCGATGGGTAATCTGACCTCGAGATCCTTACATTCTAGAGGGGAGTGCTTGATGAGTTTCTTGACCAATTGATATTGTGAGGCCCTAATCGCAATATCGAGCACAGTAAAGGATTCGTCTTCTCCGATCATAACTTTAGCCGTCATCGCTTCACGATCTTCATTGAGGATTTTCTCGATAGTTTTCCAGTCACCTTTCTGTGTGGCTACAAACAACGGTCGATACTTTTCATTGACCACTGGTGATGGCATAACTGCACAAACTGCACATCAGAAGTCGTTAGTCTTTCGTACTTCTGTGACCATTGCACCTGCTCAAAGATCCTAATGAAATGCAGATGCAATCGAAGGGGTGTTGTTTACTCAACAAACCTTTTCCTGTGAGCACGTACGTTTAATCTTTAACTGTAAAAAGTTCTTTCTTTTGCGGTGTCTCAATTATAATTCTGGATGTTGTTCACATTTCAAAAATTAAGAAAACACTATTTTGATTGAAAATGTATATGCTATGGCATTTAAAATGTTTAGGATTAAAAAAGTTAAAAAAAAAAGTACAGAAAAGATTTATGAAAAACAAAACTTAAAAGTTCAAAGTGACAAATCTTTAGTTGCTAGCGATGATAACGAGAAGCTTTATTAGTTGTTGTGCTTTTGGAACTCATGTCTACATGGAACTCTTTACAGCCAAAATGAGAATTGTACCTAAATAACCTTAAAAAAAATTAATCACAGTTTGTATGCTTTGGATCATCTAAACATGACTAGTTTCAGGCTCGTTATCTAGATCATGAGATCTTTTTTTTTTTTTTTTAAGATAGGTAATGTATCATGAATTAGTTTTTTAGGATTCTAACTTTCATATGTTGGCCAATATTTCTCGTTGCCAAATTGATTTGAAATGTCACATTTGTATATAGTGAAATCTAAAACATTTTCTATAAGAAAATTCATAATGCATGAAACACAAAATTCAGGGAAAATGAAAACTAATTTTTCCAAGCGACAAACCTTCAGCTGGTCCTTGACCGACTTGGGGGGCTTTAATAGTTACTTTGCCTTCTGAGCTCACATGTACATGAACCTCTTTGTCACCAAAAGGAGAAACGAACATAAAATAACCTCAGAAAAATAATAATCACACTTGGTATGGTTTAGATCATTTATAGATGACTAGCATCAGGCCCATTCATTTCCTTGTAATTTTTGTCATGCACTTGATGATAAACTACAAGAAAATAACGTTAACCTTTAGCTTTCGATTGACCCGTGATCCTCGGATCCACTTCAAACAAATTTGGTCTGCCACCGCCTTGAGAATCTTCATCAATTGTCGTGCCTTCTGGACTTACGGGAACCTCTTTTTTGCAAAAAAGAAAAATAAACATAAATAACCATTTCAAAGTGTTTTGAAGCGAGAAAAGCCACATCGCATGAAAAAAAAAATGATCTATGAAAAACGAAAATTAAAAGTTTTGAAATGACAAACCTTTAATCATTGATTGAATCGTGATCCCCTGGTAGTCTTCAGATGAAGTTGGTTTGGAACCCTCTTGGGAAGCTTTATCAATTGCTATGCCTTCTGAATTTACGTCTATGCGGGCCTCTTTGGTTCAAAAAGATAAAAGAACATAAGTAAATTTACAGAAATTAGTTAGATTTGTATGCTTTAGGTCATCCATACGTGACTAGTATGAGGCTCGTTCATTACATGGAATTTTCTGCGTTAAACTTACATGGTAATTTTTTTTAGAAATAATAAAGCTACATTAGATTTGTTGGAATAATTATAATCTATTTCTATACACAATTTTATCTAACTCGACAATTCCACGTAATAATTATAAGGGAATTATACAAAGACAAAATTAAATGAATTTGCTAAATATTTTCGATTTTGTTGACTAATATGATTTGTTTAAGTTAAAATTCGGGCAAATTACCAAAAAGGTCATCAACCTATTACAATTACGTCAATTTAGTCCTAAACCTTTTCTTTTGCCAATTTAGTCCTAAATCTTTTGTAATTGTGTTGATTCAGTTCATCCGACAAAAATTAACTGGCTTACACCGGCCAATCATCAATATAATATTTTACTATATTTCGAAATCATTTTACTTATTTTTTCTTTTTTTATTTCTTTATTTTTTTCCTTCAATTTCCATCTCTTTCCTCCAGCCGATCGCCGGACCTTAGCAACCAACCATAGTCAAAGGCCAAAAGGGGTTAACTCTCGTTGTGGCTGGGAGAGGGCGGCCTCGCCAAGGGCAGACGAGGCCGAGCCCGCCATTGGGGGGGCAAGTCTCTTCATCCCAAGTGGGGTTGAGCCATGCCAAGGTCATCCGCTTTACCTGACATGATGCCTTCATGGAAAAGCAGAAGGCCTTCTTGCAAAACATCCACCTCCAGAAGGACGCCCTCCTCTTCAAAATGGGTGACGTATATAATCAGATCGGGCTGAGCTATGATTGGATGATGGTTGAGGGGCGATGGCGAAGTTGGGCCTCGACCTTGCTAGATCTTGTCTGGTAAAGCTCTGCCTCAAGCAGTCAGGAGCCTCGCTCGGCCATGGTGGGGCTCGGCCTTATCGACCCCTTCCAAGGCTGACCTTGCTCTCGCCAGTGGCTCGCAAGGGCAAGGTTCGGTTGAGGACCTCATTGGTCATTGCGTTTGGATGGTTGCCGAGGTCAGGCTACGTGCCGGAGAAAGAAGAGGAAAGGGCAAGAAAAAAAAAGAGAAAAAAAAATTGAAAAAAAAGGAAAAATAATGTGTGTGCGTGTATATATGAAAAAAAAAATCTAAAAAAATATTAAAATACTTTATGTTAGATGCCCAGTATCCACATCAGCGCTGCCCGCCAAGTTTGGCCATTTTTTTTTTAATAACCAAGGTTTCTCACATGCAATGGACTATTCATCGGGATGGCAGGGGTATGCGCGCCAATGCCACCAGTTAAGCCCCCCAAGACACGGCTAGAAAGATTCGAACCTTAGACCTAATCAGTTTAATTATCTAAGGTCCGTGGATCTTATCAACTCAGCCAACATCTCATTGACGAAAGGTTTAGGACTGAATTTACCAAAAAGGAGCTTAGGACTAAAATGACACAATTGTATTAGGATTAGAACTCTTTTGGTACTTTTTTTTTCTATCGTCCAGATGTTGATTCAGTCCTAAACTTTTCAATTTTCAATTTAGTTTGAATTATTTGCACAAATTTTCAATATAATCCCTCTGGTTGATTTCAACCAGAAATCGTTGATATGGCGGTCTGGTCATTACTGTCCTTCTTGGTACTCGACCATGTCAGAAATTTTCACTAAAATTTCGTCAGATGGACTATATTAAAATTTTACGCAAAGGTTTAGGACTGTTTGGATAATTTCCTTATAATTAACGAGACAATGATCGACAAAAAAACAGTTGTATCATCATCAGCATCTATAAGGGAACTTGTGGAGCCAAGTCAACATCAGATTTGGACCTGAAGTAATATATTTGCCTGTGGACTGTGTACCAGAGTGGAATGGTCATGCCCAAATTTTGTGGAGGCATTTTTGGGAATGAAAACTTGAAAATTGAACATTTCCTCTTACCAAATTTTATCTCAGGTTCCCCACAAATTATCTTAGGTTCAACTTGTTGAGCAGTGAAATATTAGTTGTCGATGAAATTGCCTATATCACCTCGATATTAACACACAAAAACCAAGTCTTCTCCAAATTTTCCATTGCCTCAGGGGATCAAATCAGAGCAACAAAGGAAAGAACAGAACAAACCTGCCAATGGTTCCAAAACCGAACTGCCGTGGGTATCCATACTGGAGTTTGAGCATGTAAAAATCTAAATCCGAGAAGTATTTTATGTGGTTGAAGTCCAAGTTTGAGCTCTGTTCTCGTGGGTCGCCTCTCTTATATACACCGGCTTGGGGATGGGGGCGTGGAACCCCTGCCAAGATTTTTCCTTGGCAGGGTGATTCCCGCCCTCCATTGGGGTGGCCCCCCAATGTCGAGGGTGGCGATCCCCTGCCAAGGTTGGGATAGAGCCAAAGTTCCTGCTGTGGATGATGCGTCATTCTCTTATCCTGAATGACGACTTCATTTCCAAATTTTATGACATCGAAAATTCTATGGAAATTTGTTCTATTCCCAAAAGTGTGAATTTCGAAAATTTACTTGAAAAAAAAAATAAGCGTCACGTTCCTTGCTTTCCACACGACATGTTCCTAGAGATCTTTTTACAAGTGTCACATTCATTTACCTTTAAAAAACTAAGGCAAATAAAGAAGAAAAATCTAGATGGAAAGTTAATGAATGGAAGTAGTAAAAGCAAAGACGAACGTTTTTCATCCGCACCGTCGGACACGAGCATGTTCGAAAGTGTGAAATCATATATGAAATTGAGGACTCTTCTCGAACTGTATGCACGTAATGCAAGAGGAAAGAGAGAAAAGCGAGTTGGAAGATCATTGGTTTATGGCAATTGACTCCATATGTTTTGCCGAAAATGAATTATTTGCAAGATATTTTTCCAAAAAAAGCCGCTAATATCTCTTGCAAAATGAATGAACCAATAATAGTTCCTTTGTCTACGAAAGTATTTGATCATGAATTCTACGTGATAATGAATATATTTCATTGATTAATTATTTGAAGTGATGCAAAAAAATATATTTTTCAAATCATTGCTTTCTGTGATTCAATAATTGTGAGAAGAAGTTAACATTGTATAGTGTAAAAATGAGGATATTCCAAACTTCTACATGATCCAATAATAGTGAACCACTTGCAGAGTGCTTTTCATATAGCCCATACAAATAATAGGAGACAATAATACAAGCCAAATGGCCGACAGAAAATGACATTGAAAACAACAATGATGCCGAAGTTTCTCACCAAAACTGCCTTTTGTTAAGCAATATTCTTCTGAAAATTTTATCCTGACAAAATTATCTTATTTAAGAAAGAATCTCGTTAATGCTCTAAAGTCACCATCTATTTGTTTATGAATAAGTTGAATCATATTATTAAGATGGATTGGAATATCACCACTGAAGATTCAATCTTTATCTTTGGAGGACATTTACATGCATGAATCAGGATTTTATCAAGCTCATATTCACAGTTCCAATCTGTTCGAATTCAAGAGACTATTCTACTTCTGAACACTGCTTCTAAATCTTGTTCATATTCTACAATAAACTCCTTCTAGATTTTGAAGACCCACGTTAGCATGTTTCCATTTTGGCTACATTATTTATAAAATTTGTAATCTTTGATTGACAATATTATTTTACAAACAGAGTAGTGGAATATCCTTGATTGGATATTATCTTCCATGAGACAAGAAAACTTCTATATTTGAACAACTTTACCTATGAAAACTAAAGATTTAGTTGTATGGATAGTTAAATGTGAAGGGTTCAGATTCCACACCAGTAGTTATAAAATCTCTCCATATGCAACATCTTCTAATCAAGATTTATGAAGTCCAATATATTCTAATCAAGATTGATGAAGTCCAATAAGTGATGGAAGAGCGATCCTTTGAAGAATGTTTGCAACAGCTAAGGAGTATAAAAGGAGATCCATGGTGACTGTTGCAGTGCCATCATAGCTACGAATTTCGAAGTACTTGAGTTTTTCAGATTTATGTACTTGTTCTTGAGAGTCAAACATTTAATATGTGAGAGACTCTTTGTGAGAGTGTGTGATCACAAACACTTGCAAAGCCTTCATTGATTCCTCCTATAGAATCCGCTAATCGATGGTCAACGTGAGAGAGTGTACGTAGGCTTATCTAAGCTGAATCACTATAATATCTGTGTGTAATTTCTTTTATCCTTGAACTCTTTATTTATTGCATATTGTTCAAAATCTCTTTCTGAAATTCATTCAGATTCTGAATTTGTGATTCATTTTATTTTTATATTTCACGATTTAGAGTAAAACTGATTCATGATCATCTATTTAATACCTCTAAATGATATTGCTAGATACACAACCTTTTTATATGCAAAATTGTAAATTTAGAAAATTTACTAGAAAAAAGATACAACTGTAATTAATTTTTTTCCTTTTTCTGTCATCATCCCCTGATTTGCAAACAACATATTTCAATGGACTTTTATTCAGTGCTCTGGCAGTGTGAAAAATTCTTTATATAAGCAGTTTTTATAGAATGAAACATAAGAATTTTATTTGTACCAAATAGGTTAATTCCACAATATAGGTTTGTCCATTTGGAGACTGCTCGTGTAAAAAGGACTTTTACACCGAGAGTGTATGTAACAAGAATCCTATTTCATCAACTGACTTTTATTCTGTAAAAGGCCGTGTAAGGTTATCTAGGCACAAGCACTTATATATATATATATATATATATTTTATAAGCGAGGTTCTACGCGGCCGGCGAGCTTCGCTCAACCAGCGGTGGAGCACGACTAATCCTCGGGGGGGGGGGGGGGGGGGGGGGGGGGGGGAGCACGACTAATCCTCCGGGTTATGCAGAATAAGTTTTGGGTTCTGAAATTGAGGTAGTGGATTGTAACAGCAAATGCTAGCCATTAAATGTGATGATTCATGGCAATCATGCGATTAATAATACATGTGGAACATGAGTAGATCCTCAAAGTTATGACAAGCTAGGACCATATTTAAAGGTATATGTATAGCAAGTTCTAGATTCCAAAAAATGATGGATCTATTCCAACATATAGGTTTCAAGTTCCAAGTAGAACATGTACGGAACCTAAGGCTGCGTATGGTAACGCTCCAGAAAAAAGCGTTTCTGTTCCCAAAGTGTTCTGGGAACACTTTGAGAACAGAAACGCGTATGGTAAAAAAGTGTTCCTAAAGTGTTCCGGGAACACTTTTGAGAAACAAGAACACTTTTGGAGCAAAAACAAGAAACAAGAAAAACTTGTTTCTGTGTTTCCGGAACACTTTTTAGAAACACATTTGGAACATTTTTTAAAAACAATTGGGAATAATTTGTTTTTAACTCGCTCTCTTCTCTTTTGTTCTTGCATGATCTTGACACTTAATATTTTATTATTTTATATTAAAAAATTAATTAAAAAGACCAAAAAATTCATAAAATTACAAAATTAACCTTGAAAGATTTGGCCTAGCCTTAGGAACCAATTTTGAACAAAAAATATTTTTCATAAATTTTGACATTTTTTAATTTATTTTAATAATAAAAATAACTGAAAATCAGGAAAAAAAAGTGTTCGTGGTTGGAAAAATGTGCAAAAATAGTTTATATTTTTATTTTAATTCTCTTTTCATTTTGGCCTCTTAAAGTTTTAAAAATTCAGTCTGGGACTACATGACTATTGAACATAATCCTAAATTGACTAAAAAGTTTTATTTTAAATCATTTTAGCCAATAATCTCATCGTCATATCTCCATCACAGCGTTCATCATAATCCTACATGACTATTGAACATATTTTTTTTTTGCGGTTACCATACGCGTTTCTGTTCTTTTTTTGTTCCGAGAACAGATTTTTTTTGCAGTTACCAAACGCGTTTCTGTTCCCAAAAATTGTAGCCGGGAACAGAAACACAAAAAAGTGTTTCTGTTCCAAAAGTTGTTCCGGGAACAGAAACGTTACCATACGCACCCTAAAACTGCTCATCATACCCTGATTTGCACTTGAAAGGTGTGGTGTTGTATCACAAGCAATTGAGGGTTTCCTATCCATGAGTTGTTGTCATCTTAATATCAACTGAGTCCCATACATTGGAGTCCATATTGTCTAGCAAATTGAAATTAATGGTTCAACCAGAAAGGAAGTCGCGGCCACACCAAACCAATAAGTCCAGCTCCTACTTCACTTGAAATATCGATATGATATCGAGCATCTATGATTGCTTCGAATCTTTAAGCAGTTTGAAATGTTTAATTTAGCCCCAGACACCAAATCATCACTCCACGTGATACGTTAGGACCTCACCAAAACAAATCCAAGTTTGAACGGTAGATGCCAAGTCACTAGACAGGTTACGGTCGATTCATCCTCCACCAATAATTTAGGCCATGATCCACTCTTGACTCCGGAGCACTTTTGCAAGTCTCCGGGGTATCCAATCCAAACATAAATGGGATGCTTTCACGGTCCGGCACGACTCTAGGAGAAAACAGAACTTGTCTCATTGTGCTAAAATGGATACCCAGTTGGATGCTCTACAACATGATCTTTTTTCTCAAAGGGGAAAAGTAAAAATATTAACTTGTCAGGAAAGAGCAGCCACTACTTTTACAGAAACCTCAACTTTGCCCAAACTAGCTGTAACCAATAATATCATGTGGCCCCATAAATTTGTTGTTCCTCCCAAGTAAGAATTTGCACGCGAGACAAGAAGATTGATCGATCATTTGGAGAAAATTATCCAAAAATTTCTGAACTTATTGTTATTTTCTCAATTGAGATTCAAACTTTTTAATTATGCTAATTGAGCTCTAAATCTTTCCACGTTCTTTTAATAGAGCCCATCCGGCCAATTTTGATCAAGAATCACTTACATGGACATCTATTGGAAGACTTTAAAAATAAACATACGCCTCCCTTCTCCTGACGATGGAATAGACGATACTATTTCTCAAGAGAAAAACGACGAACGTCTTTCCCCCTCTACGTCGAACCGCATCAAAGGCGACGTGACTCTCGAGACTGCGAATGCGACATCTAATCTGTGGATAGTGGGTACAGTTCCTCGTGTGATCGTGCTCCAATCGGTGATACAAGTAAGTTGATCTTGGGCATAATCAATAGTTTTTTGCATGTATTTCGTATACAAATTAGGAATTCGTTTTCCTTCATTGGTATCAGAGCCAGGTTATATTTGTTTTCCTGATCGTAACACACTATAAGAATCGAAATTCGAAACTCGTTCGTCGTCGTTTCGTTTTTAGGTTCGTCGGTATGCTATTTGGCATGTTTCGAAATTTTATGTTCAATGAAAGTGAAATATGATTACATCGTTGGAATGTACTCGTTAATACGAGTCCGAGGAGTGGTCTCCCGATGCCGGACGCGCCACACGCGCCGCGACGGGACGAGCCCCCTCGGTGACCGACGTGAAAATACTTGATTCATTAACTTTGGCTCAACTAAAACACGATTTGACCATACCATTAGGAAGAAGATGATCATACGAGCATTTCGAGAGGCAAAACGCCACCAACGGACGCCGGACGGCACCGCACGCGCCGACACGTACCGCCGAAGCGCTCTGCGCGTTGACCTCACGTGCCCACGTACGTCACGCATGATTGGAACCGCCGAAAACCATTGCTGACGTGGAGCTTGCGTGGCTGCTGACGTGGCAGACACGTGTCCGATGAAGTGGCAATCCAACCCGATATCCGACTCGATTTGACCCCATGACTCGACCCGGGTCAACGATTGACCGTTGATCGGTCAATGCTGACCGCTGACCGCGTTGACCGGCACGCACTGTGCGCGTGCAGCGCGTGAAGACCACTCGTCGAGGCTTCTAGGGGCGCGTGCAGTCTCCGATCGAGGTGATTTTGGTTCCGATGTGTTCGTATTGAAATTTCCTACAATTTGGTATATTTGTTTGACCATTTTATGCACTATGGATTATGTGTAATCCTTTTTATTGTACTGCATTCATTGCAGGAACTATGGAACAAAGTACTGTGCGAACCTCAATATTCCCGTGAATTGACGAGGAACATGAGAGACTCCTGAAGCTGAGGAATGAGTTGACATTTTATCGATGGGATGGCAGAGTTGACATGATGACTCACATCATAACGGTGAACAAAATGATATTAGAAATCATTTGTAATGGTTTTGTCATGCCAGACTATCTAAGGGTTGTTGCTTTAAAAATCACTCTTCCTGATTGGCATGAGGTCTTGGATCATTTATGAAAAGATGTCTGCTACTATTCTTATAAGGAACTTGGAATAAGATTCCTGATAGAGCTCTTAGAGGTCGGGGCAAGGAAGATATCGACCCTTGCTATGAATGGGTCCTGGCATAGACAGAATGCGCCTTGGCGAAGAGATTTATTTCCTTGGCTAAGACCAGAGAGTTTCCCAAGAGTCATTATAGGGACGCATTCTGGGTCAAGAAGTTCCCTGAAGAGTTCATTGAATCTTTCCCGATTCTTGGCATACATTATATCACATGATGTTGTTGTACTAGAGTTTCACATCTTATTGATGTATGTCTATAGATGTAAATATTCTCATTCATGTTATATGAAATATTTAGCCTTGAATTGTATGAGAATTTTTAAGTTGTGTAATGCCTTTGTGGTATATGGATAAGTGTGAAGTTCTAAAAGTTTTAGTAACTTCATGAACTAAATTTTACGTAAATGATTATATTTATGGTAATTTCAAGCGAGAATTCTCAGACGATGATTGAGAACATAGTGAACTTTCGACTTTGAGACCTTATATGAAATTATTCATTAATATAATTAGTTAGTGTAAAATAGATGCATAAATGTATGGACATCAATAATTCGTGAGCACATATCTATTGAACTTTGTGTTCAGACACAATGGCTTTAGCTTCTTAGAATAGTGTAGCTAACCTTGATTGAGAATAGAAATTAGACGGCGAAAATTCTAAAAACTGGAATATGTGAATCCATAATGTCCTAAAGAGCAAAAAGCACTATAAACACTTAACCTAGTTATGAAAGTACCTGAAGATGGAATTACTGCATTGTCAAGAAAGTAAAAAGAGATACTTGCTGCAAGAAATAAATGAACTCTATTGCTCGCATTATGTTGCTGAGACATAAAAAAAATTATGCATGAGTTGAAGCATTTATGAAAATGCTTAAGTCAAGTAGGAGGCATGAACATACTAAGTTTGGTTAGACATTGATCACTATAAGATTTGATACTTATGTAATGCCTTGTGGACAGAATATTAAATGGCCTTTGTGGCATGTGTCAAACAAATAAGTGAACTGTGAGATGAAGGCCCTATTTTGACTAAGAAATAGCAAGTGCAAGAAGTAGTTAGTTCTTTATTTCATAGCTATGTACATATGAAAATCCACTAGATCCACATTATAAGTAAAGATTTTTAATGATATTATATGACGCCTTAAACTAGAGATGGATTGCCTTCTGGTGGCAAAACCTAAAATCGAATTTGTTATGTTGATTCTAGTTCTAATGAACTTTGTGCTCCAGACATAAGCGTCAAGGTGGATTTAAGAAGTGAAAAGAACAAAGAAATAAATACTTCATGATAGAAATTGAATTTTAACCGGCATAAGAAAGGAAAACGTCCTTTCAAGAAAAATATTTCAGAAATAAAGAGTTTTCATTGTGGAAATAAAAGTTATTATATTCATGATTGTGGTAGGTTAAAGAAGTTAGAAACCCTTTGTGCACTTGAGAGTGTTAATTATGTCTACAATTCAGTCTTTGTAACTGAATCTTATCATTTGTGGATTGTAGACTTAGGGGCCACAGATTATGTAGAAGAAGGACAAAAACGCCTTAGTGGGATTTCAACGATCCACATGGAGCAAATTGAATAAATGTGGGAAATAATTTTCTTAGTGAAAGTTAAAAGAATTGATATTAGCCAATAGAAAATGCGCAATGGTGGCATCTTATTCCTACATAACGTGAAATATGCTCCAAAAACTCATCGGAATTCAATTTCCGTATTAATTTGGGTTAAACTTGATTTCGGTTTGAACTTGATTTCTGTATTAATTTGGTGTTGATTTGTTGTAGTTATTATGGTTCTGAATAGTTTCATCGTGTCGATTGTTGCGTACAATAATGTGAAGTTATTCCTCTTTTTCATCTTTGTGATGATAAGCATACGTGGCATGCTAGATTGGGTCATATTGGCCAATAGTAGGCATTTATATAAGCCAAATAGGTTTATTAGGTAATATTGAAAAAGTCGCCTATTTATGAGCATTGCCTAGTAGGAAAAACAATGAGGAAACCATTTGGAAAGGGAACAAGAGCTGAGTTTTCCTTTGCTGTTAATCCATTCAGACATATGTGATTCAATGAATGTGATAGCAAGGCATGTGACTGTTTGATTCATCACATTTGTATGATTACACTCGATTCGGATTTATTGTTTCATGATTTTTCATAAATTTCAAGCATAAGTTGCTTTGAGAATTTTTTATTTGACTTTTTTTTTTATTTAAAAAAAAATCCGATCGAGGTCGAGAAAATCTATCTGATCAGTTCAGATGTTTATGTGATGAAAAAGTAATAGAATGATAGTTGTCTATTCCATCGATTTCTATGAATAATGGAGTAGTAGAGAGAAGAAATAGATCATAATAGAAATGGTTAAGTTAGTGATGGCACATGCTATTGTGCGTATAATCTTTTGTGGTGATATTTTTTTGTTGATGGCTGTCTAGATACTTAACTATGTTCCTGTCGCAACTCTCTCCTCGAGAGAGGACTGTCGGAGGGGGCTAATGGGCCGCCCGATCGTCGCCTGATGGAACGCGGGCCTCTCCCAAGGTCCATTACCCAAATCGCAACGGCTGGATATGTGTGGTCGACTTTCGGTGTGGTCTGGTGACATGTGATATGTGTACATGCCAATGAGTCACCACCAATCGTCGTTTCGTGGAGGGTACGATTGGAAACCCTATCGAATAGTTGGGAGCGATCTATTCGATTTTGAGGAAACCAGAGAAATGGGATCGGAGACTTAATTACACTGACTGTCAGAGTCGACGCCCTTTTGGTACCTAAGTTGAACGGTTTATCTAACCTTAAGATTCATGCAGACGAATGAGGTACGGATCCTAAATCTAGGAGTTCATGAAAATGGAATGACTACCCTATCACTCACAACCAATAGAAATAAATGCGCAAATCGAGGATCCAATACATGCAGATAAAACACATAAGATCAACATGGCATCCCTAATGAGGCCCTATGAGCCTAGAGAAGTATCAGTCAAGGCTTAGGAGTGATTTGGACATGATTCGCCCATGAGGGGCAGAATCATAATTTTGAGAAATTTGGGGACAATTTGCCATAAAAAAGGCAAAATTGTTATTTCAGATGAAAGGTGCAGTCAAAATAGGGTAGAAATGGGATTAGTGATCAAATCCTTCCATTTCCTATTTTTCCGAAATTTCCAGGATTTTTCTGGAATTTAAAAGTGATTTTACCCTTAAATGGGTAAAGTCGTCATTTTGGACAAAAATGAGGACCGAAAATCTCAAATATTAGGGTTGGTCACCCACCTGACCCAAACCCCAACTTTGAGCAATTTCCAGGATTTGATTGGAACAAGAAAGACGATTTCCCCATTGGGGGCAAAATCGTCATTTTGAAAAAAAAAAAAGGAACGGGACTCGAAAACCCAAGTATAAGAAATGGTCGCCTAACCGACCCTAATTCTTACCTTGGCATTATCGATATTATCTCGCATACACAACGGAGGCGACTTACCCCTAAAGGGTAATATCGTCAATTCTCGGAAGAACGGATAAGAAACCCCAAAAATAGGGTTGACCAGTTTTCTGTGGTCGATCCTCAATTTTTGGGGATTTCTGGAATATTTAGGATTTTCCTACAATTTTCCTATATTATTTTGGGATTTGCTGTGATTTTCTAACATTTTTTTGGATTTTCTAGGATTTTTTCGATTTTTTTTAAATCATTTTTCAAATTTTTTATTTAAAAAATGTTATTCAGACCGGATCGACCCGACCCAGACCCGAACCCGCTGAACCAACGCCCCAAAAAGACGCCGTTTCTTCCTTTCTTTTATTTTCGAACTATTCGGATTTAATCCAAAGGCCCCTAATGGACCACGTGGCTAATCCACGGTCTTTGGATCGACTTACCGAAATCTACGGCCTCGATCAACGATTGACTATCTCTCCGCCATCCGATCTGATTATCTAGGTCACGATTAGACGACGAAACTCGATCTGGACCGTTCACTCTCACTAACCTAAACGACGTCGCCTATTCATTTAGCCAAACGACACCGTTTCTGTTCATCTCGAATTTTCAATTTTAAAAATAATTTTTGATATTCCTAATTACTGATCGGACGGTTACTAAAATTTGGACTCGATTAACCTAGACCGTCCAATCCAGGCTGACTCGGCCTAACAGACTAACGGTCGAACCACGTCAGCACCGCGTGGACCAATCACGAGATGGCACCTAGACAGTTGACTCGTTGACTCTGCCACGTCAACTTCATCTTCAACCTCGCAACGATGACGGGATGAACGGCCAGGAGCTTCCGACGACGAGCTAACGGTGAAACCTAGACTAAATCGTTCGAAATCAACGCCAATTGACTCGCCTTATCATCCAATCTCACATAAATGGGAATTGAAGCACCTCGATCACTAAATCACGAGTATCATGCAAAGTGCCGAGTACGGCCGTGGGGATTCAATCGCTCGATTTACCTCAACTCATTGCAATTCAATCACAAGATAACATCAATCAATGTTCAGAAGACTTACCTCGAGCTCCGATTGAGCTCGCTCGGCCTAGATTGGGCTAGGCAGGAACGAATAGTGTTCGGCAATTAAGGTTGGATTGGGAGACTCAATTCGGGATGTTCAAGCGAAGTTGATGAAAAATAGATATGCGACGATGGTTAGTGATGCTCGGGGAATAAAACGCACACTCTAACTCGAAGAATCAAGACCGGAATCGATTTCCGCCATTGATGCTCAGTAAGAAAGCTTGAAGGTCGAACTCACCTATTCCCGTGGTTTCAACGTGCGCGGCCGACGGCGATCGACTCTTGGGAGTTTGGGCGACCTCTTGACGACCTCGTGGAGCTTCGATTTAGTGTGAGAAGGCCCAACCAGCACTCTGCAAATTCGAGCTCAAACCTTCGACCACCACGAGGGAAGGTGAGCTCTCTCTCTCTCTCTCTCTCTCGATTCAGTTTCTTCTCCTCGAAATGAATCCACTAACTGCTTCAACAGAAAGTCCCCGTAGGCTTATATAGCCTTTCGAACTTTGGCGCCGAATCGGGGGACCTAGCAGTCTTGAAATGGCACATGTTTGCACGTGCCGTTTGGTCCAAACGGCACCGGAGACGGTGGGTAACTCCGTCCGACTCAAATGGCCTTCTGTTGTGCGCAAATGGATGGCCAATTTAGTAGTTTCGTTGATGTTGACTTTCACGACCGCCCGGATATTGACTGATCGATTTCTTCCTCCTCCGGCGGCCATTAGCCGTGACCTCGGTCTCAATCGACGGTAAACTTCATTATCGACGAAACGCCTCCATCAATTTTACCAATTGAAGCTGATTGATGGTCCCATTTTGCAATCAAAATTCACCCTTCAAACCTGCAATAAGCGCGGGAAGCCCTGAAGAAGAAGACACTGTAGCGGACTGGTTCGACCGGTCCGACCGGCGGTCTGACCGGTCCGAACCGGTTCCGATTTTGAATTTCCAAAATTAATCCAAATCTGTTGGGAATTTTTGCAATTAAACCTCAGAATCGAACTTAGGGCATGTGTATTACCTAGAAATGTGATTTTGTCCAAAAGTTTACATCAATTTCTATAAAAACCCCAAATTTGTCCTTAATTGCAATTCGGCAAATCGTAAAATTGAAGGCTCAAACGGTCAAATTGGATCAAACCACCTATGCCAATCAATTCTGAATGATGAAAAACATTGGGTAGCCACTTCAATTTGTAACTTCAGTCCATGAATTGAAAGTAATTTCAAATACGCCTAAATTCAAGGACTAAAATGCAATTAAGTGTGCCATTCATGCAATTGAGCAATTTGCGCAAACAATTGGGTTAAATTTCAATAAGGGACAATTAGATTGGATGTCAAGATCCTAAAAATGCCAAAATTATAAATTAAAAGACTCAATTGACATTTTTTTTTATCAAATTCAATTATATGTGTTACAACGGAACACATAAAATTGAATTTTATTTTGGAATTTTTGTGAGATCAAAAAGACAAGGGATTTAAAATAAAAATATTGGATATTTTTCCATATTTTTGCGACCTCAAATGCTATTTTTCTTGATTTTTCTAATATTTTTCTATTTTCTGAAAATATTAAAAAATGCGAAAAATATGAAAATTTAGTTTTTAGACAAAAATGATTCCTTAGGTTTGGTCAAGGCCACTAAAGTTGATTTTATAATTTTTTGACTTTTTATGAATTTTCTATAAATTTTCTAAGAAATGGCTAGAAAAGGCTGATCCAAAATTAGGTGTCAACAGCTGCCCCTCTTTGAGAGGAATCTCGCGAGAGGTTTCTCTCAAAGACAGGTGACACCTAAGTCTAGATCGGCTCTAGTGGGAAATAAAAAAATGAATCTTGACATCTAATCTTTCTTGTCACGTTGGTGAATACTTTGCCTTATCTTTACTGATGTGAGGGAAAGAGAGGCGGGATAGAGATGCTCACCTATTACTTACCTGCCTGATACTCATGCGGCATGCGCGATGTATAGCGGGTTCAAGTAGATACCTAGAGGCTTGTCTCTTGAGTGTCCTAGGGCAGTTAAACTCTAGCCTGTATGGTAGGCCGTACCAGAGTGAGATTCATATGTTTGACAAGAACCTGTGAATGACGCACCCGTTCTTCAAGGATTGTCAGGGGTTTTGATCCGTATGGTGGATCAAACCATGAATATGATTCCTTTCTTCTAGAAACCTATGGATGACACACCCGTTCTGTAGGGATTGTCGAACATTTTGATCCGTCAAGGGGATCAGGCTGTGAATAGGACTCCTCTCTGCTAGGAACCTATGGATGACGCAGCCGTTCTGTAGGGATTGTCGAACATTTTGATCCATCAGGGGGATCGGGCCGTGAATAAGACTCCTCTCTACTAGGAACCTATGGATGACGCACCCGTTCTGTAGGGATTGTCGAACATTTTGATCCGTCAAGGGGATCAGGCCGTAAATAGGACTCCTTTCTGCTAGGAACCTATGAATGACGCACCCGTTCTGTAGGGATTGTCGAACATTTTGCTGATCCTATATTCTAAGGAATTAACTAGGGTCTATACAAGTGAGGTGTATCTAACTTTTAGGCTTTACCAAATGAGCTATTCTGGGTTTATGGATTCCCTAGAACCTCACAGAAAGCTGGTTCTGAAATTTGTCCTTTTGACATGCAATGTGTTGTTCTGGGATTTGGGGATTCCAAGTATCCTTCAAAAAACTCAAACTTGTAAAAATTTTGTTAAGATTTTTTCGGGATTTAGGGGTTACCTGAAATCTCGCAGAAAGATGATCTTGAATATTGTCCTTTCGATATTGGAGGTGACATTCTGGGATCTGGGGGCTCTAGGCGTCCTGCAGAAAGCTCAAGTCTATAAAACTGAAATCTCACAAAGAGATGATTCCGAAAATTGTCCTTTTGACATGGGATGTGACATTCTGGGATCTGGGGGCTCCAAGCATCCTGTAGAAAGCTCAAATCTATAACTCTGAAATCTCACAGAGAGATGATTCCGAAGATTGTCCTTTTGACATGGGAGGTGACATTCTGGGATCTGGGGGCTCTAGGCATCTAGGGATCTTGCAGAAAAATAAACTTGAAAGCTCTTCTTCACAGAGCAAGGCATCCTTCTGGAATCTGGGGTCACCATGAGTCATAGAAGCTTAGATATGAGAGTTCATTTCTCATTTGCCAAGATATTAGCCCTCTTGAGGCACGATATAGCCAAAAGGCTTATTTTAACCTATGCTGTCATGCAAAATGGCTTAGGACGTTGGAGGTTATCCAAAGCATCTCAAAGCATGCAAAGATGATCAAGAATCCCTGTGAGGAAAAATCCTTGGATCAAACAATTTGAAGTTTCCAACCAAAGCTTGCTTTCGAGCATTCTATTGGAATATCTCTGTCAGAAAGGTCTTCTTACCAATTTTCTGACTTGGTGTTTTCATAATAAGAGCACTCGAATTTCCTAACACATTGTACTTGGGTTTTCGGGACCGTTCGCAGCGCATACATTTAGATCAATCAGGAGGTCTTTGTGGGACCGTAATATTGGGTTCGGCTATGGTTTTCAAAAGGGGACTCATTTTCTGAGTCAGGTCTTTTGCACACAAAATTTTCTTCACCTGCTCTGGGTTTACAAGTCAAGAACCCTGCAAAAATGAGAAAGAAATAATTTTGCTCGAACTTCTTCGATCTAAGCTTAAGCATTAAACCCTATGCTAACCCAAATGCTTTAATCAGAAAAGACTTCTCATGATTGTAACATAGATAGGATTGGGGACCGAAAAAGGCTTATTTTTGGCCCAGAATATGCGAAGGGTTTTAACATTGGTGATCATTGTAGGTTCGCTGCCGATCAAGTCCCTTTCAGCTTAAAAGAGCGCCTTCAGTTTTTGAAGTGCATTGGTAGTCTTTGGAAAACTTCTCTCTCGCGCTAGTGTGGCGTCAGCATCTAAATGTGACATTACCAAATCTCACTAGTGACCTATACACAGATATCATATCATCTTTTTGGCATTTACAAGATCAAACACATGATTCACAAGTGTACAAGTATTAGGAGCAGCATTGGCCTTACTTTTACCAAGCACTTTGCTTTTTCTTGATGCCTATTATGATTGGATTTTTCTCTCTTTTTTTTTCTTTTTTCATTTTTTGTTGAAATCCCATCTTTTCCTCTCTTTTGAGAATCGAGATTTTCAAATGAGTGTGATAGATGTACAACTTGAATCTCAGCACTCAAACATTAGTCCAGGAATTTTTCATGATTCCTATATTTTGAACTCTTCCATTCTTGAAGTGACGTCGCTTCCGCTTTGGGATATGCAATGATCACCGATGGGTTTATGAAAATAATATACAGGCTCAATTGGGTTGTGCAAAGGGTAAAAGTGTATAGGGTAGAGAAACGAATGCTTTTCGTCATCCTAAAGCACTTGAATTACCATAGAAGTTAGAATGACAAGCAACAAACGAAGATTGATGCAAGTCTGAGCAAGAGAATTTCTAATCATTTACCTCCTGATACTGCTGACTTACCTCCAGTTGGCCCCAATGTAGGGTGGCTCTTGACAGGGGTAAAGAATGAAATCGTCGTTCAAATGGTTATCAATGGTCACTTGCAATGTTTAGGGTAGAGAAATGAATGCATCCGTCTTCCCGATCCATGTAATCGATACGAATGGCCCTTATATCCTCAGATTTAGGTTTTTCTATTCTCCCCCTTTGTCGCGACCCGTCCGAAAAGCGGACGCGGCTAATGGATTACCGATCGCGGGTCTCGGATCGGCGCGGGCCCTCCCAGGCCCATACCAAATCGCGGCGGGAGTATTTTTCAAAGGATTCGACGATAAGAGTCGATCGCTTTTGACCTTCAATGTGGTCGTGGTGACATGTACAAATTGTGCATGCATTTGGAGTCGCCACCGGTCTTTCTTGGAGGGTAGACCGGAAACCTTACTGATCGATTGGGAGAGATCGATCAGTTCTGCGGAACCAGAAATTTTGGGTTCGGGGACTTGGTTACGCTGGTGTCATTACCAACGCCCTTTCGGTACCTAACGCGAGTGATTTTCCTCGCTAAGAATTCATGCAGGCGCAATTTTAGGTGAGGTAGGCTTGATTCAGGAATTCATACAGATTGGAAGACTATTCCTATCAATCACAATCAATTTAAATGACAGCACAAACAAGTGCATAAATAAATCTCATCGATGCACATCAATTCAAGTCAATGGCTTCCTAGCATAGCCATAAGGGCTTAGGAAATGTGTGATTTCGGGTCGGGGTAAAATGGGAAGATTTGGAGGCGATTTAGCCCGAAGGGCAAAATCGTCAATTTTTGGAAGACTTGGATACCGAATTACCCAAAACATTTCATGGCCAGTTGATTGTGGCCATTTTCCATTTTTGAGAATTTTTTTGGAATTTCTTGATTTTTCTTCAATTTTTGGAAGACGATTCGCCCGAAGGGCGAAATCGTCATTTTTAAGAAGGGTCGGGGTTCAAAACACCCGGAATGAGTCTTGGCCAGTTGTTTGTGGCCATTTCCTATTTTTTGGGATTTTCCTGAATTTTTAGAATTTTTTTGGAAGACGGTTTGTCGGAAGGGCAAAACCGTCATTTTTGAAAAGATCGGGGGTCAAAAGACCCGAAACAGGTCGTGGCCAGTTGAATGTGGCCATTTCCTATTTTCTGGAATTTTTTAGAATTTTTCTGAAATTTTCGAATTTTTTTGAATTTTTTTAGGATTTTTCAATTTTTATTGAATTTTTGAATTTTTTATTATTTAATTATTTTCTGGATTTTTTTTAATAATTAAAATTACTTCCGGGCCGAGTCAGATCCGGTCCACGACCCGGACCCGCGACCCAGGCTCGCACGCCCACAGCCAAAACGACGCCGTTTTTGGTTTTTTTTTTTTTTATCATTTTCTTAATTTAGCAAACGGACGCCCCTGATTTTGCCACGTGGCTGTTCCTGGTGCGTCCGATCTTGGACTAGATCGGACGATCCAGAGATAGCCACTTGGCAGATTCTTGACCGTCGGATCATTTTTAATTAATATCCGAAAATCATTTAATAAAACCGAAAAAGCCGAGATCGCGACACGTGGCACACTCTCCACCGTCGGATCTGGTCTTTATTTTATTCGAACCGGCCCCACCGCTGACGTGGCTGCCTACGTGGCATGCCACGTCAGCATTTGACCGTTGACCACCGGCGACCTCGCCGGAGAAGACGATGAACAGTGGAATTTCCGGCGAGGTCGCCGGAAATCTCGCCGGAGAAACACGAACCGGCCCCAAAAATAGGTATTTTTCGCCCGTTCTCACGGCGATCGACTCCCCACCGGCCCGGCATCGATACTCAACAAAAACATGGCATATTTTACGTCGGAAAACGGCCAAACTGACCCCACCCGAACCGGCGCCGGCGAGGGGATTTGCAGAAAATTTTATTTGCTCCAAAATCGATTCTGCTAGATCATACGGCATCCAAATGGAGTTTAGGAGCTTACCTGAGTTCCCATTGGTGTCGGCGATCGCACGAATGTCCACGTCGAGCTCGCGGTTCGAGTCTTGGCCGGCGAAGCTCGGAGGCTCGGTTTCCACCGTGATTTAATGCAAAAACAAAGGCAAGCAGAGCGGAGACTAAGCTCTAACAAAGCTTAAAGGTAAGTTTCGCACAAATAAGGCTCGGGGACAGTTCGGCCGAGGGTCCAAAATGAAAAACCCATTGAGGCATTTCGTCAAACATCTAGCATGCACAGAGAAAGAGGTAGGAGTCGGGGAGATACCGACCTTTTTGGAGCTCCTCGACGGCCGCCAAGCTCCAGTGATGATTCATCAATGTCGATGAAGGTCTGGGATCGCCGTTCGTTCCGTTGGTTTTCCCCCAACTTTCTCTGCCAAATTTTTTTCTCTCGGCCCGCTCTCTCCCTCAACCGAGAAGATTCCCCCCGCCTTTTTGTCCATGGGCCGACCGTCCTTTTTGGTCGTGGACTGTCCACCCCGCGTCCACCACCCATTGGCATTTGCTTTTTTACTAAAAAAATGGCAGCCTCCCCCACGTTTGATACCCCGCTCTTGGTGCTTTCGGCGACGTGGGTCTGCAACAAAGTTGCAGACCCCGGTCGGACCGGGTCGGGTCGGGCCTGACCCGACCGGCCCGGTTCGACCAAATCGGTCCAAATAGGCCCCAAATCGACCCATTTTTATAAAATTGATGGCAAAAATCGGATTCCCCAACATGTTTTCTATCGAAAATGGGTATTTTCATGAATCAATTGATTGAAATTTAATGAAAACCCCAAATTGCCCTTAGGTTTCCGAAATTGATTTTTGCTTAATTGACGATCCAAATGCATCGAATTAGCCCAAATTGAGGCCACCAATGGATTTGGCATGATTGAAGAAATATAGGGTGGAGGTGTTTAATTTCAATGGGTATGCTCACATGAAATTTAATTTTCAAAAATTGAGAAACCGGGGACTAAATTGAAAAGATTTTTATGCAATTAAGCCCTTTTGGTTAAAATTGATCAAATTAGAGGGCCAACTGACCCAATTGCACTTTCAAGACTTTAGAATCTAATGTCATAGCTTATAAAAACCAAGAATTGAAAATTAAAAGACTCGAAAAGGACTTTTTTTAGGCTCGGTTCGGGATTATGTTTGTGAAGGAACCCCATGAATCGAGTCAAATTTCCCTAATAAAAAGTAAAAATATTAAAGAGAGAATTAAAACAAAATTATTGAATATTTTTGTGTATTTTTATGACCACGAATGGTATTTTTCCGATTTTTTGGGAATATTTTTAATAATTAAATAAATTCGAAAAATTATTAAAAATTACGAAAACTATTTTTTGTTCAAAATTGGTTCTTGAGGCTAAGCCAAGGCTTCCAAAGTTGATTTTGTGATTTTATGACCATTTTTTTTATATTTTTAATTAATTTTAAAGAATAAAAAATCACAATAATAAATGGTCAAAAATCAGGTGTCAACAGCTGCCCCTCTTTGAGAGTGAGCTCGTCAGAGGTTGCTTTCAAAGACAAAATGACACCTGAATCTTAACCGACTCGATTGGGGAAAAGAAATGCTATGACATCGGATCCTTAAGTCTTTTGATGAATGCTCAAATTAATCATCGGTTTACTCTTGCAATTTCGAACATGGGCCGGAGTGAGAGAGGCTTACCTGAAGCTTCACCTGTCAGATGCTGTCGATTGTGACGACTTTCAAGAAGATACCTAGGACTCGTTCAGAATATCCTAGGGAGATTAAGCTCTGACCTGTATGGTAGGTCATACCATCATGGGATTCCTAACTGGTAGGAACCTAAGGAAGGCGCATCCCACACTTTGGGATTTTGCCAAGGATTTTGATCCGTATGGTGGATCGGACCTTTGTGTTGATCCCTTACGGTGGTATTTACCAATGAGTTGACCCTTATGGCGGTTTCTACCATATTTGACCCTTCAGGCGGTATCTACCATTGAGTTTAGTTTGACCCTTATGGCGGTTTCTACCAATAATTTGACTCTTATGGCGGCATCTACCTTTGATTTGACCCTTCAGGCGGTTTCTACCTTTGATTTGACCCTTCAGGCGGTTTCTACCATATTTTGACCCTTCAGGCGGTTTCTACCTTGTGTTGACCCTTCAGGCGGTATCTACCTTATTTTGACCCTTCAGGCGGTTTCTACCTTGGTTTGACCCTTCAGGCGGTTTCTACCATGAGTTGACCCTTCAGGCGGTATCTACCTTGAGTTGACCCTTCAGGCGGTTTCTACCCTTAGTTGACCCTTCAGGCGGTTTCTACCTTTGTTTGACCCTTCATGCGGTTTCTACCTTGATTTGAACCTTCAGGCGGTTTCTACCTTGAGTTTGCTTTGAAAAGGGGTCTCATGACAAGGGTTCTCCACGTCCGATGAGACTGCCTAAATTTTGAAAAGGGGTCTCCTAGGACGAGGGTTCTCCACGTCCTGCTGGGACAGTTTGCTGACTTCTTTTGAAAAAGGGTTCTATCCTGACCCCTTCTTTTGCAAGATCCCGAAATTTGCCGGGAATTCAATTTTGAAGCAGTGAAAGATTTTATCTTGACAAAGCTTCGCTTGGGTCTGTTGAGGCGACATTCTGGGAGCTGGGTTCTCCAGGTATCCTGCAGAAGTTTGAGCCTGAAAGATTTTTCTTCACCAAGAAAACGTTAGTAATCTTTGGGAAGACTACGGCTGTCCATTTTGACAAAACCGTATGATTTAAGTTTTAATCATGAAATGTGCATTTTGATGCTGGAGGCTATCCAAAGCATTCTTGCAACACGCAAATGTGATCACAAATCCCTTGCACGGAAAATTTGGATCAACAGTTTGAAAATTCCAAAAAGAGTTTGTTCAAAACATCAATTGGGATATTTCTCGACAATGAGGTCTTCTCACCTGTTTGGATGTAACGATTTTTATAAGGGACGCACTCAATTCCCTACTAACCTGTGCCCAGGTTTTAGGCTCATTCGCAGCGCATACATTTTGATCGGTCGGGAGGTCTTCCACGGGACCGTAATGTTAGGCTTGGATATTGGCTTTCAAGGGGGACTCGCTTTGGAGTCGAGGTTATTGAATGAAAATCTTCACCATCTGCTCCGGGTTTATAAGTCAAGAACCCTGCAAAATGAGAAAGAAATAGTCTTGCTCGTACTTCTTCGAGCTAAGCAATATGTTAACCCAAGTGTCTTAGTCAGAGAAGACTGTTTCAGGGTTGTAACATTGGTAGGATTGGGGACCGAAAAAGGCTTGTTTTTGGCCCAGAAATTACGAAGGGTTTGACATTGGTGATCATTGCAAATTTACCACCTGCCCTTTTTCTCTCTGCACCTTCAGTCTTTGGGAAGCGCAATCGATTTTGAGGTGTGCACCAGCTCTTCAGAGAGCGTTTCGTCGCATTAAGAGACTGATGACTCTGTCTGCGTCTCTGCTCCACGCTTGACACCATTTGGGGAGTAGTCTTTTTGATCTGACTCCTTTAGGGATTTCCTCTTTTCCCATCCAGCTTCATTGCGGATCAATCAAACAACTTACATGAGCATCGGTCTTGCTTTTACCAAGCACTTTGCTTTTTCTCGATGCTGTGGATTTTTCTCATTCATTTTCGAAATCCCACTTTTTCTCATCTTCATGGGATCCTGTTAGACATATAGTCTAAACATGCTTTAAATATCAGTCCGGGAATTCTCTTCCTAATTCCCGAGTCTTGAACTTCTCCGTTCCTGAAGTGATTTGTCTTTGCTTTGGAACTTGCAATGATCACCAATGGGTCTGTGAAACGAATTTGCAGACGGTGTGTGGGATAGAGAAATGAATGCTTCTCATCCTCCTATGGCACTTGGATTACCATATAAACAACACACAAAGATTAATGTTAGTCCGAGCAAGAAAATTTCTAACCATTTTCTCCTGACGTTGCTGGACTCACCTCCATTTCGCCCCAATGTGGGGTGGTTCTCGACAGGGTTGAGAATGAAAACCGCCGTTCGAAGGGGTTGTCAATGGTCACCTGTAGTGTTTGGGGATAAGAAACGAATGCCTCCGTCGTCCCAATCCATGTAATCGCTGCGGATGGTCTCTACTTCCGTAGGTCCAGATTTTGCTATCTGATCCGCTCCACTTCTCTCTCAAGTGTATATAGGACGTGTTTGGATTAGGCTTTGCCTTTCGTCTTTTGAGAAAACGTCCTTTTGAAAGTTTTGAACAACATCCTGTTGGGGAAATTTCATTTGTTTTCTCCAAAAATTTTCCTTCAAGGGAATTTTATGGTGCACCATGCATGCTTCATTCATGTTTAGACAACCTCCCGATTTGAGTCATGAATATCGATGTATTGGGAAATCTTTATGACGGTTGAAAGGATTCTGACATTTTTTATACATCTCCACCTAACTGGAAAAAGGATGCTTACCTGTCCATCGCGACTGCAGATCCCTGAAAATGCAAAAGAAGCATGTCATTGTATGTTCCCGCGTTTTTTTTTTTCAAATATTGAAACGATACATGCTACCCTTGGTCATGTGCTCTAACGAGTAGTACATGGGATGTAAGAAATTTGTTCGTCTCCAAGGCGACTCCCTGTCAAGGATAAACAATAAGTGTCAATTCATATTCGTAGATTTAAGACAAATTGGGACGATACAACTTTACTCTTGATTTCCATCCCACTCTGATGTTGAATACTGGTGTGAACAAGATCTATTGAATCCATCCATCCATCCATGATCAAAGGTTCGTTTGCCCCGGCTGAGAGACGTCTGTTTTGTCATTTGAATGCATGGTCTTTTGGGTGTCTTGCCTATTTTTTGTAACCTGGGATGAAAAATGGAGAAAACATTATCCCCATATCTGATTGAAAATTAATTAGGAACGATACGTCCTTTTACCAAACGTGTGGTTCCGAGGTCAAATGTATTTTGCCTTGAAGGGATGGATCGCACTGCGTCCCGCAATCGATAGTCATTGTTCAGGGGAGTTGCTCCACAGATTGAGCGATTAATCAACGGCCCTCGGCTTGAAGATGTTTAAATGTAATGACAGTCCTCATGTGTGATTGGTTCTAGGCGTTAATAAAAAAGTGTTCCCGTGGGAACTTCACAACGAAATTAACGATACATTCACTTGAAGTGGTCACTTCTCATTCCTCTAAGCCTTTTAATGATCAACCAAACGTGTCTCGAATCAGGTGTATGGTCATGGGCATTGAGTCACGGCCGCGAAGGCACACCACCCATTCCAAAATGCTTGATCCATAGATCGAGTTGCTCATTTAGGAAGTCATCTGATTTTTCAAGCCATTGATGTTCGAGTCGGGCATCTTCAATTGCTAGCAATAGATTCCTTCCACTACTTTCGGCATGAACAAACTGATTCCTCGAGCTGAAATTCCCATCGTTGCCCTGCAAATTTATACGTGTATCTCTTGCTAACACTGGGTTCGCCCCTGGAAGAGCACTAACGACAGGCTGGTGTTCATATCGTGGGGTCCCTATTCGCGGGGATTGTGGCAAATAATCTTGTAGGGTACTGAGACGACTCAAAGGGGAATTCAGCTGATCGACCCATGGATGAAGGTCTTCATCATGGAAGTCGCCAGGTTCTTTGAGTTGGGCAGGTATCTGAGTACTGGACGCAATAGGTTGATCGTTAATGGGAAGAACACTGGTGACCGGCTGCTGTTCGAGTGGAGAAGTGTCGCGGTTGTAGGCATACCAGTCGTCTACATTCAGACCGGCCCTTTTCAGCTTTAGTGCTACCTTGCCTTCTTTCAGCAACCTCCTATGGTACTTAATGCGGTTCCTAACGCTTGTATTAGCTAGCCCAGGTACATTCATGATCTTGAGTATTTGTCGTGGACGCGCCGCGTCGATCCCTATCCGCCGAACCGCGTCAATAAATTTATCTTCAATTTCAGGCATCCAACGCCGCCTTATCTTTTCACGGTCGGGAACAAGATCTGATTGTCTCGAAAGTTGTGCAGGGGGGCGAGACGATGAAGGAGCGTTATCGGTCCCCGAACATGACTCGTCTAGGGATATTTCACCAAGGGCGATAGGACCGTCACGGTTAGGACGAGGAATAGTGTCGAGAGCTTCTTTATACCTTATGTTCTCCACTCGAAGCTTTTCGTTTTCCTCCTTTAGAATGGCAATTTCTTGTCGTCTGTTTCGGGCCCTCAATTTGGCTCGCCTATATTTAAACCAAGCTTTAATCTTCTGGGGTTTCAGTCCCACTTTCTGGCCTAGCTTCCCTCTCTGTTCCCTGCTCGGGAGAGGGTTCTCGCTGAAGGCCGCTTCAAGCTCTCGAACTTGATCTGGGGTGTATCGTGAGAAACACCTCTTACCACCGTCGTCACCATCGGGTTCCCGCGCTTTGCTGCCGAAAGGGTAGGATTCCCTGACTTCGGTATCAAATTGGATCCCATAACCTTCGAGGTCTTTGAATTGGACGATATCTAAGATGTTTGGGCCGATCACTTCTAACAACTGACGGTAGCTCCCAAACATATCGGATCAGGGAGAGGTCGCTCAATATCTTTTTTTTTTACTTATTCTGGGTTTTGTAATTTCTCTGGTATGCTTACTCTCTCCAAACTTTCTTTTGAGTGATTCTACCTGCCCAGGGAACGTTCTTTAAATATGGACGAAGATCATCAAGTAAGCGTCCTTCCCAAGATTCCGTGTTTCCTGCTTTGTCGTCCTCTTTTCTCTTTTCGACATGGAAGGGCGCCGAATCGATTTCATTTCTCGATGTCTATGTCTGTCTCCCACTTCGTTTTCAAGAAAGCGTAACTACGCGCGTCTCCCGCTCAGACTTAATATGATGAAACCGATGATTTTTTTATTTTATTTTTTTTTACAACTTTTGTCCGACAGGCCTGAAATCGCGGATCGAGGCGGGTCTCGTGATTCACGGGAGGAGCGGCCTCAGCTTTATTCGATCACCCCGGTTCCACAAGAATTATTGCTACGGCCTTTCTCCATTCTCGAGACGCTATAAGACGCGGAGTTAGCGTTTGAGAGATTAACATTCTCGTATAATCTGCTTCCATCTTCTAATCGCTCTACTACACATCTCTCCTTCAAAAATGGCATCTTCTCCCATTCATACTTTCTCAGCTGAAGCTTTGGCTCAATGGGAAGAATTCTATAACCTCTTGGGTCGAGGTTATGCTCACATAGCTGATCATCCCGAAACCGAGGATGAAATCCGAGTCATGTTCGGGGACTTGGACATCACTTCCCTCAAGGATACTACGTTGGGGAGGGAATATGGGATTTTCCCAACCCTCCTTACAAACTCATTGGAGGTCTACCGCTATGCTCATCGGGAAGTTACCGTGGCTCGTGTCGTGCGAGCCTGTTACGAGGACCGACGCGACCACTTGGTGCTGACTAACTTCGTGGCTGACAGCCACGATAAGCTTATAGAGTCTGCCAAAGATCGGGTCTCAACGTTGCTACGCGAACGAGGAGATTTGGTGGAGCGACTGGCCATATGCTTGACCACCTATGAGCATGACCGTCGTAATATTATGCTGAAGTTTCAGAGTGAGTGGCTGGAAGAGAGGCTCGATCGCGTCACTGCGAACGTATCTCGTGGAAGGGAAATGGTTCGGGATCTGAAACTCGCCGCTGAAGGACACGGAGCCAAGGTCACCGAGATTAAGGATGAGTGCAAGCGCCTTCTCCTCCAGCTTGCTGACCTTGATATGCGGGGCAGCGAGTGCAAGCAGAGGATCACTAACATGGAGGGCCAGCTGAGCTCCTTCGTGTCGCTGATTAGAGCTCACTTCGGCTTTACTTTTCCGCCTCGTTAATATGTATTAATCTGTTTCTGAAAACCCTCCGCCGAGGTTCATGCATGAAAGTTCTCGTGTGTGTGTTTTAACTTCTGTATGGTTCATTTCTTCGAGCATCCAAACATCTTCAACTTGGGTGAGTCGCACCATGGTATCACATAAATCGAGCCAATATGTCTGATTTTCTAACTCGTTCATGGTCAGATGAAAGAATAGCCTCAAACTTATCCAAGAACAGATTCCTTTCTATTACCTATTCTTTACCTGCAAATGAAAAGACAGAATCAGCCGGAATAATTTGAAAAAGAAAGCATAAACCCCTTTCAATCTTATACTCGCTCGTGATTAATAAGGATAAAAACTATTACAAGGGTTTTAATCTTGTGTGAAAAGTTTTTATCAATATTCCTCGAAGGAAAGCATACTATTGAAAGGAATGTAATTCACGATAATCGCTTTTGATTAATCCCGAGCAGAATGAATTAGTCAAAAGTGCAAGGCATGATAACGTGTTTTAAATTTAATTGAGGATACGGCATCCAAATCGAGGCCGTTTTGTCAAGAACGAGAGTAATTCGGACATCTATCTTGTCCTTAAATTCGAAACAACGCCGATATACTTGATCAATTATCGTGAATTACCAGTGGCATACAACATGCATGAACCAATTCAAGTGTATAATTCCTTCTAGCGAAATTAGGGTTGGACTACTCTATACGACCAAAAGGTCGTGCAGGGCTTCCAATTTTAATTTCCTCTATAGGAATTATAAACTTGACTCGGGAGCATCGGGATGATTAGAAAAAATGCCACTATCACGTTCCTATGACCAGTAAAAAAATAATACAACGAAGTTCTATCTGAATGTATACACGAATAGATCCCTAATACAATCACTCTAAGGGATGATATAGAGAACACCTCGGCAAAATAAGCCCTATACAAGACGACTAGTAATGAAAAATAAAACAATGGAATGTGATCCTAATGTTTAAGGATGCCCCAGTTTCGATCTTTGAGACGTGACTTTAGGATCACTTGCCCCAACTTGTCATCTTCATTGGACGGTACCTCAATGATGTCCATGGTAGGCTCCTTCGTTGCACACACGGTGTTCGCTATGGGATATCACCCTCCTCGTCTTCTATCAAGGATGTCGGGGAAAAGTACATATCTATCCTTGAAATGGCATTTAATCTAATCACCAGAATGCCATGAATGGAATGCCTATATTTATATGAACTGTAATAGATTTGAGAGATAGAGAGTCTTACCAACCAAACTCGTTGACTTATGTGTGGTTTTAGGTGTACCAACCGCCCAAAGACATGCGCATGAGACAAGTGATGGTGAACTTCTAAAAATCAGAGGGTTTGGCACCTAAGGTCAAAGTTCCCACCTCGAGTTCTAGAGAGAGCCGATTCCATTGCACAACTATCGTTGCATTGGGACTCGATCCATAGTTCGAAGCGAGCGGAATTGAAAAGTGGATTACCCCGTGTTTTTCCTCACGGAGATTCCATTTTCAACTCCTTCTATTGTGTTCCTAAAGGCGGCGCCCGGGGTTTTAGGCGCGGTTGTGTGTGTCCATGTGTTGTGATCATCACGATGCAAGTCATGCACAACAATTTATCAATCAGCACTTCAAATTATCCACAACATACATTCCTACGCCCAACCTGCATAAGACAATGTTAATCACAGACCACACCCCTTATTTCTCCAATCTGCAAAAACATATAACACCTACCATGAGCGGACTTACCTCACCTTCAAGAGCGCCTGCAGGGTTAGAAATATCACTCAGCATTTTAATTACGGCCTAAGTCCACTTGGGGTCTAGAACCATAGGTTCTAGAATAGAAAGTCCCCAGTGGAGTCGCCAGCTGTCGCGACCCGTCCGAAAAGCGGACGCGGCTAATGGATTACCGATCGCGGGTCTCGGATCGGCGCGGGCCCTCCCAGGCCCATACCAAATCGCGGCGGGAGTATTTTTCAAAGGATTCGACGATAAGAGTCGATCGCTTTCGACCTTCAGTGTGGTCGTGGTGACATGTGCAAATTGTGCATGCATTTGGAGTCGTCACCGGTCTTTCTTGGAGGGTAGACCGGAAACCTTACTGATCGATTGGGAGAGATCGATCAGTTCTGCGGAACCAGAGATTTTGGGTTCGGGGACTTGGTTACGCTGGTGTCATTACCAACGCCCTTTCGGTACCTAACGCGAGTGATTTTCCTGGCTAAGAATAGGCGCAATTTTAGGTGAGGTAGGCTTGATTCAGGAATTCATGCAGATTGGAAGACTATTCCTATCAATCACAATCAATTTAAATGACAGCACAAACAAGTGCATAAATAAATCTCATCGATGCACATCAATTCAAGTCAATGGCTTCCTAGCATAGCCATAAGGGCTTAGGAAATGTGTGATTTCGGGTCGGGGTAAAATGTGAAGATTTGGAGGCGATTTAGCCCGAAGGGCAAAATCGTCAATTTTTGGAAGACTTGGATACCGAATTACCCAAAACATTTCATGGCCAGTTGATTGTGGCCATTTCCCATTTTTGAGAATTTTTTTGGAATTTCTTGATTTTTCTTCAATTTTTGGAAGACGATTCGCCCGAAAGGCGAAATCGTCATTTTTAAGAAGGGTCGGGGTTCAAAACACCCGGAATGAGTCTTGGCCAGTTGTTTGTGGCCATTCCCTATTTTTTGGGATTTTCCTGAATTTTTAGAATTTTTTTGGAAGACGGTTTGTCGGAAGGGCAAAACCGTCATTTTTGAAAAGATCGGGGGTCAAAAGACCCGAAACAGGTCGTGGCCAGTTGAATGTGGCCATTTCCTATTTTCTGGAATTTTTTAGAATTTTTCTGAAATTTTCGAATTTTTTTGAATTTTTTTAGGATTTTTCAATTTTTATTGAATTTTTGAATTTTTTATTATTTAATTATTTTCTGGATTTTTTTAATAATTAAAATTACTTCCGGGCCGAGTTAGATCCGGTCCACGACCCGGACCCGCGACCCAGGCTCGCACGCCCACAGCCAAAACGACACCGTTTTTGGTTTTTTTTTTTTTTATCATTTTCTTAATTTAGCAAACGGACGCCCCAGATTTTGCCACGTGGCTGCTCCTGGTGCGTCCGATCTTGGACTAGATCGGACGATCCAGAGATAGCCACTTGGCAGATTCTTGACCGTCGGATCATTTTTAATTAATATCCGAAAATCATTTAATAAAACCGAAAAAGCCGAGATCGCGACACGTGGCACACTCTCCACCGTCGGATCTGGTCTTTATTTTATTCGAACCGGCCCCACCGCTGACGTGGCTGCCTACGTGGCATGCCACGTCAGCATTTGACCGTTGACCACCGGCGACCTCGCCGGAGAAGACGATGAACAGTGGAATTTCCGGCGAGGTCGCCGGAAATCTCGCCGGAGAAACACGAACCGGCCCCAAAAATAGGTATTTTTCGCCCGTTCTCACGGCGATCGACTCCCCACCGGCCCGGCATCGATACTCAACAAAAACATGGCATATTTTACGTCGGAAAACGGCCAAACTGACCCCACCCGAACCGGCGCCGGCGAGGGGATTTGCAGAAAATTTTTTGCTCCAAAATCGATTCTGCTAGATCATACGGCATCCAAATGGAGTTTAGGAGCTTACCTGAGTTCCCATTGGTGTCGGCGATCGCACGAATGTCCACGTCGAGCTCGCGGTTCGAGTCTTGGCCGGCGAAGCTCGGAGGCTCAGTTTCCACCGCGATTTAATGCAAAAACAAAGGCAAGCAGAGCGGAGACTAAGCTCTAACAAAGCTTAAAGGTAAGTTTCGCACAAATAAGGCTCGGGGACAGTTCGGCCGAGGGTCCAAAATGAAAAACCCATTGAGGCATTTCGTCAAACATCTAGCATGCACAGAGAAAGAGGTAGGAGTCGGGGAGATACCGACCTTTTTGGAGCTCCTCGACGGCCGCCAAGCTCCAGTGATGATTCATCAATGTCGATGAAGGTCTGGGATCGCCGTTCGTCCGTTGGTTTTCCCCCAACTTTCTCTGCCAAATTTTTTTCTCTCGGCCCGCTCTCTCCCTCAACCGAGAAGATTCCCCCCTGTCGCGACCCTCTTGAGGTTGTCGGGCTCTCGAGGGCTAATGGGCCGTCCTATCAGGTCGGACGCGGGCCTCTCCCAAGGCCCATTACCCAAATCGCAACGGAGGTATGCGTAATCGACTTTCAGTGTGGTCTAGTGACATGTGCTAAGTGTGCATGCCATGGAGTCGCCACCAATCATTTTTTTTAGAGTGTGATTGGACCACCCAATCGAATAGTTGGGAGTTTCTATTCAATTCTGCGAGAACCAGAGAAATGGTTTCGGGGACTTAGTTACACCAACTGTCAGAGTTGACGCCCTTTCGGTACCTAAGTTGACTGAATTTTCTAACCTGAGATTCATGCGGATGAGTAAGGTATGAACCCTAAATCTAAAAATTCATGCAGATAGGAGTGATTATCCTAGCAATCACAATCAGTAATAAAATGCGCAACTCAAGGAATCTAGATATGCAAATAAATCACATGACATTCCTAGTAAGGCCCTATTTATCAATCACAGCTCAAGAACGATTTAGCTGTCCTAGCCATTCTACACACGATCTAACCTAAGAAAAGCATTAGGAAGCATCGAAGGAGTTCGAGAGTACTCACATGGGGTTCGCCGTGCCCTGATTTGGTCTTGGACGAGCTATCGAGCTCATGCCGACCCGATTATATTTAGGGATCCACTCGGCGTTTTACATCATGAAATCACGTGAAACAAAAACGAAAATATTCAGCAAGGGGAATTTATTGTAGATGGTGGTCGATCTAATTGGACGTCAAGACTAAAAAATATGTAGAAATTTACAAATTAAAATACTCGAATGACATTTTTTTGCCAAATTCAACTCTATGCGTCGTGAAGAAATACATGCAATTGAACTTGAATTTTGACTATTTATGAGTTCAAAATGAAAAGGAAATTAAAATAAAAATATTGATTATTTTTCTATATTTTTACGACATCGAACGCTATTTTTCTTCATTTTTCATGTATTTTTCTATTTTTGGAAAATATTAAAAAATATGACAAATTATTTTTTTTTTATCAAAAATGGTTCCTTTAGCTTGGTCAAGGCTACCAAAGATGATTTTTTAATTTTTTTAACTTTTTATAGATTTTTTATGAATTTTTAAAAAATAAACTATGAAAGACTGATCAAAAATCAGGTGTCAACAGCTGCCCCTCTTTGAGAGGAATTTCGTCAGAGATTTCTCTCAAAGACAAGGTGACACCTGTGTTCCGATCGACTCGACTGGGAAAAGAAAAGAAATCATGACATCCAATTTTCATGTCCATCAATGTGTGCTTTTCCTTAAAAAGAGATGTGCTCGTTCAATTCCCTGATATGATGTAAGAAAGTTAAGGAGTAGATAGACTTCCCTGCCCCTTACCTGTCGAATGCTTGCGGCATTTTCTGTGTCTGATGGGTTCAAGTAGATTCCTAAGGACTTGTCATCGGAGTGTCCTGGGGATGTTAAGCTCTGACCTGTATGGTAGGTCAAACCATAATGGGATTCCTAACTGATAGGAACCTAAGGAAGACGCATCCCACATTTGGGAATTTGCCAAGGGTTTTGATCCGTGTGGTGGACTAAACTAGAAATGGCTTGCCTAATGTAAGGCTTATTAGGGAAAACGAATCCTCCCGCGTTCGGGATTCATCAAGGTTTTGATCCGTATGGTGGATCGGACCATTGGGTTGATCCTTCAGGCGGTCTCTACCAGTCCTTTGACCCTTCAGGCGGTTTCTACCATTGGTTGACCCTTAAGGCGGTTTCTACCATACATTGACCCTTCAGGCGGTTTCTACCATTGTTTTGACCCTTCAGGCGGTTTCTACCATTGGTTGACCCTTCAGGCGGTTTCTACCATACATTGACCCTTCAGGCGGTTTCTACCATTGTGTTGACCCTTCAGGCGGTTTCTACCATTGATTGACCCTTCAGGCGGTTTCTACCATTGAGTTGACCCTTCAGGCGGTTTCTACCATTTATGAGATTCCAAATTGATATGAATCAAAGGATGACGTACCCGCTCTTTGGGGCTAGTCGGAGACTCGATCATTCTGTGGATCGGTCTTAGAAAAGATTTGCCTACTAAAAGGCTTCACCTAAGGATGACGCACCCAGTCTTTGGGGCGGCCAAAAGTCCTGCAGAAAGCTTAGACCTGAAAAAATTTTCCTCGCCAAGAAGATATTAGTAATCTTTGGGAAGACAATAATTGTCTAACTGACAAAATTCTACAACTTAAGTTTTAGTCATGAAATGTGCATTTTGATTGCTGGAGGTTATCCAAAACATTCCTACCATATACATATGTGATCATAAATTCCTTGCACGGAAACTCTAGATCAAACAATTTGAAAATTTCAAAAAGAGTTTGCTCAAAACATCCATTGGAGTATTTCTCATCCAAGAAGGCTCCTCACTGCTCTGTGATAATGATCTTTAATAGGGAAAGTGCTCAATTTCCTACCGACCTGTGCCTGGGTTTCAGGATCATTCGCAACGCATACATTTCGACCGATCAGGAGGTCTTTCACGGGACCGTAGTGTTAGGCTTGGATATCGGTTTCCAAGGGGGACTCACTTTTGAGTCAAGGCCGTTGAACGAAATTTTTCACTATCTGCTCCGGGTTTACAAGTCAAGAACCCTGTAAAATGAGAAAGAAATAGTCTTACTCGTACTTCTTTGAGCTAAGTTATACATTAACCCAAGTGTCTTAGTCAGATAAGACTGCTTCGGGGTTGTAACATTGGAAGGATTGGGGACCGAAAAAGGCTTATTTTTTGCCCAGAAATTGTGAAGGGTTTGGCATTGGTGATCATTGCAAATTTGCCACATGTCCTTCGAAGAACATCTCCATTTCTTGAAGTGTACACTCCTCTTTTAGAGCGCACAAGGATGTTTAAAAGCGTCTCTTGTTACATTAAGAGACCGTCTGTTTGTGTGTTTGCAATTTGAGCACGACATCATTTGGAGAGTAGTCATCTTGATCTGACTCCTTTGCAGGGTCTTTTCATCGTATATCTAGACTTTACTGGGGATATTTTGAATAGACATCAGCCTTGCTTTTTACCAGGCACTTTGCTTTTTCTTGATGTCTAGGGATTTTTCTTTTCCCCCTCTTTTTAATCCCGTGTTTTTCTTTTCTTTTGGAGCTTGGATTTTCGGCAATCATGCTAGATATGCAACTTAAACTTTGGCACGCTTCCATTCCTAAAGTGATGTTGCCTTTGCTTTGGAATATGCAATGATCACCAATAGGTTGATGAAATGAATTTGCTGGCTCAACTTGGTCGTGCAAAGGATAACAGTGTGTAGGATAGAGAAATGAATTATTCTCGTCATCCTATGACACTTGGATTATCATATAAACAACACACAAAGATTTATGTTAGTCCGAGCAAGAAAATTTCAAACCGTTTACTTTCTGATACTGTTGGACTAACCTTCATTTGCCCCAATGTGGGGTGGTTCTTGACAGGGTTGAGAATGAAAATCGCCGTTCAATGGGGTTCTCAATGGGCATCTGTAGTGTTTGGAATGAAGAAATAAATGCCTCTGTCATCTCGATCTATGTAATCGTTGCGAATGACCCTTATATCCATAGGTTAAGGTTTCGCTATGATTTCCAATCTCCTCATCTCTCAAGTGTGTATGAGACGTGTTTGGATTAGGCTCGCTTCTCTTATGAGAAAATACCCTTTTGAACAGTTCAAACGACTCTTGTTGGAAAAATTCATTTCATTTCATCAAGATTTATCCTTCAAAGGGATTTTGTGATGCACCATACATGTGTAATTCATGTTCAGACAATCTCATGTTTTAAAACATGAATGTCAATGAAGTAAGAATTCTATGTCTTTTTAGATGTGAGAATCGAATTAATTCTGAAAGTTTTTAATCTCCAATGAATTGGGAAAAGGGATACTTACCTGCCCATCGAGGCTGGAGATCCTGGAAATATAAAAGGGATATGTCATCGTATATTCTAAAAATTTACAAAAATTGGAACGATACATCTTACCCTTGGTCATATGCTCCAACGAGTGTACAAGGGTTGTGAAAATATGTCTGCCCTGATGGCGAGCTCCTGCCAAGGATAAATATTAAGCATTATTTTGGGTTTCCAAATTCAAAACAAATTGGGACGATACTACTTTACTCTTGATTTGAATTCCATTCTGCATGCCAATGTGCAAATTGTAGAAGCCGGCCCTCAAGCTTGTGGCCATGATTTCTTCGTCTGGTTGGGCAACGAATCCACCTCGAGGATTTACGTCGGAGGAGATTCATTCATCTTTTTGGGCGTGTTTCATGCACTGTTATGTTATTTGAATGCATGGCTTCTTGGGTGCCTCGTCTCTTTTCATCACCTGAGAGGAAAATGAGAGAACATTATCCCCGCATCTGATTGAAAATCATTTAGGAACGATACGTTCTTTTTACCAAATGGGTGGCTCCGCGGCCAAATGCGTTTTACATTGAAAGGATGGATTCCATTACGCTCTGCGGATGATAACTATCGCTTCAAGGACTTGCCCCACTGATTAAACGATGAATTTGATGTCTTCGGCTTCGACATGCTTTCCGGATGTAGGAATGGTTTGCCCCCATTTTCAGTGGAGATGGGTTTTGTCGAGTGGGCAACATCAAAAACTCATCCTAGATTTGGCTTTAGTCGAAGGTTGAAATCCCGACCTTGGATAAGCGAATCATGATTCATCTCCTTCTGCTTCGGATTTGTCATTTGCATGCTTCACATTTTACAATACCAACTTCGCCGCTTGATGAAAATGAATCGATGATTTTCGAATTGCCCCAAGTTCTATAGTCATCTGCGTCGAATCTCTTTGAACTTCATCGGGTGATAGACCAACTGATAAAATGATTTTTCAATCCCGAGATCGAACTCCTGACGTTTCGTACCACTTCCATTTCACTGACTACCAGGACACAGCACTATTGGCGTCCCTAACTGGTTCGTTTTTTGTTATAAAATTCTTGAAGCAGTTAGCGACCCCCATCGAGAATGAAACAAGCTCAATTTAGAGTTCATAACGACTAAAGGTCCCTTAGAACGATACAGAGCTAACCATCTTTGAGGTCGCTCGGGCTTTTGCTCGCATTTTCCTATGTGAAGCCTTTAAATGTTTTTCTTCGTGGCGTTCAATTGATTCGCCTCGACTCTAATCTAACAAGGGATTGTCGCACTCAAGCATGATGATGCTCGCAGGTAGTACTGATCGCTACCCCAGATTAACTCTAGGCATTAAGGAAGATTATCTTGCATGGAAGACTTTATGACAGAAAGATTAATGATACATCCAGTCACATGTGCCTAGTTCCCTTGAGGATTCTCGGTGATCAGCCAGTTACACCATGAATCAGACATATAATCGTCATTTTGGATCATAACTTCATAAGTCCATCAGTTTTAAACTGATCGATCCAGATATGGAGCTCCTCATCAAGGAAATCTTTTGATTCTTCGAGCAACTGATATTCGGGTTGACCATCATCGCTTGGCGTTGAAGGATTCATGTTTCTGTTGTGAGCGATCTGATTCTTCGAGCTAGAACCTTCGTCGTTGCTCGAGATTATAAGAGGATGATTGATCGGTTCACTATCAAAAGCACCTTCCATTTGGGAATGGAAGAAACAAAAATCCTCAGAGCATCCGCCCGCTTGATCTTCCGAAATCATATGCCCAAGCCGGGCAGATCTTTGAACACTAGGCGCAATATGTTGATCGGGGATAGGAAGAGCACTAGCGAAAAGTTGCTGCTCAAACCAAGGAGTTCGTACCTGCTGCACTTGTGGCATATACTCTTGAGGGGTGCTGAGATGATTCAGGGGAATATTCTGATTAGCGCCCAAGTAGTCAATGGTGCTGCTACCAGCTTGGTCGGTGCCTAGATTCGGCAGGGTATTTCTTACTTCAGGGGCATTGTAGTTATAGCCATGCCTAGTGTTTAGGCACAAGTTGAATTCTTTCAGGTTCAGTGCTGTGTGGCGCTGTCTTAGCGCCCTTCTGTAGCTCTTGAGGTGACTCGCGACTCCATCTTTAGTGAGTCCTGGTATGTTCATGATCTCAAGTATGCGCGTTGGATATGCTGAGTTGATCCCTAGTTGCTGAACCGCACTAAGGAACTTGAGATGAAGCTCGGGGGACCAATTGACCCTCGTCTTCTTGCGACCCGGAACAGTGTTGACAACTTGGCTATTGCTCTCTGGCCTATTTCCAGTAGGATTTGATCGAGCCGGAAATTGTTGTGGAGGGAATTCATCAGCTTTGGATTGGTCGGTCGTGATAGTAAGCTCATCGTTAAGGAAACTCCAATCATGGTGACGCATATCACATCCTTTAGAAGGCATCGGTATTGACTTCGTAGAATTGATTTGTTCATGCATATCTCCAACAAAATCCGATTGTATCGAAGATGGTTCGAGGGAGTGGGGTGGTGAATGAGCATTTTCAATCCTCATATAAGGCTTATCAAGGAACATTTCGCCGAGAGTGATAGGGCCACCGCAATTAAGGCAAGCGATAGTGCTGGGAGCTTTCTTATACCTCATGTTCTCCGCTCGAAGCTTTTCGTTTTCCTCCTTTAGAATCGCAAGTTCTTGACGTCTGTGTTGAGCCCTCAATTTGGCTCGCTTATTTTGAAACCAAAACTTGACCCTCAAAGGTTTCATCCCTAGCTTCTGGCCCAATTCATTTCTTTGTTTCATGTTCGGGAGAGGGCATTCACTAAAGAAAGCTTCAAGCTCTTGGATTTCATTCTGAGTGTGGCACTGGCGACGTTTCCTTTTCCGGGATTGACCATCGCTGCTGCTGTTGTCGTCGCTGCTGAGATCCTGAACTTCGTTGCCGAAAGGGTTGGGTTCTGTGGTTCTGGTACCAGACGCCATCCTAGAATCTTCGAGATCTCTCAGTAGTTCATTT
This sequence comes from Rhodomyrtus psidioides, assembly GCA_021437785.1. NCBI lineage: Eukaryota > Viridiplantae > Streptophyta > Magnoliopsida > Myrtales > Myrtaceae > Rhodomyrtus > Rhodomyrtus psidioides. Next base: position 441,687 of record JAILYB010000178.1, on the reverse strand, counting down.
TCTGAGATTTTTGGATCAGTCGCCTCTAGCAACTGATGGTAACCCTCAAACATGTTGGATCGAAAAATGTTCGATCAATTTTTGCTCGCTCAGGGTTCTCTACTCTCTCATGTATGCTCACTCTCTCTAAATTTTCTTTTGAGTGGTTCTGTATGCCCATGAAACGTTCTTTAAACATGGATGAAGATCATCAGGCAAGCGTTGCTCCCAAGATTTCGTATTTCCCGCTTTGTCGTCTTCTTTCTTCTTTTCAACGTGGAGGGACACCAAATCGATTTCCTTTTCTCGATATCCATGTTTGTCTCCCACTTATTTTCAAAAAGGTGGAACTACGCTCGCCTCCCGCTCAGTTTTTTAATATGATGGGACCGCCAAATCCTTTCGCAACTTTTTTCGATAGTTGCGCTTAACTCCCGTTCAATTTTAATATGGTGACACCGACATATCTTTTTACAACTTTTTTAGGTTTATCAAGCCTGAAATCGCGGACTGGGATAGATCTGATGGTTCACCGAAAGAGCCACCATTGCTTTACCCAATTAACTTGGCTCCACGAGCATTATTGCTATGCCTTTCTTCATTCTCGAGTTGCTATAAAAGGAGGAGTTAATGCAGAGAAGATTAACACTCTTACATAATTGTCTTTTCGTATTTTAATCACTCTACCACACTCATCTTCTTCTCCCTCACTCCAACGAAAATGACCTCCTCTCTTATTCGCGCTTTCTCGGCCGAAATTTTGGCCCAGTGGGAAAAACTCTATAACCTCCTCGGTCGAGGCTATGCTCATATAGCCGATCACCCAGAAACTGAAGATGAAATCCGTATTTTGCTCGTGGAAATAGACACCACCTCCATCGAGGGCACTAATTTAGAGAGGGAATATAGAATCTTCCCAACCCTCTTTATAAACTTTTTAGAGACTTACCGTGTCGCTCATCGAAAAGCTACCGTGGCTCACGTTTTGCGAGCTCGCTATGAGGATCGGTCCAACTGCTTGGTGTTGGCCAACCTTGTGGCCGATAGTCACAGAAAGGCTGTTGAGTTCGCCAACAAGCGAGTCTCGATGTTGCTTCGCGAGAGGGGAAATTTGGTGGAGCGCTTGGCCTTATCCCTGACCACCTATGAGCACGACCGTCGTAATGTCGTGTTGAAGTTTCAATGTGAGTGGCAGGAAGAAAGGCTTGACAGCATTACCGCGGATATAGCCCATGGGAGAGGACTAGTTCGGGACCTGGAAATAGCCGCCGAAGATCACGGGACCAAGGTTGCCGATCTTAAATGGGAATGTAAACGCCTTCTTCTTAAGCTTGCAGATCTCGAGTCTCGAGGTGGTGAGTATAAGCAAATCATCAATAATATGGAGGGCCAACTAGGTTCCTTTGTGATGCTAATTAGGGCTCATTGCGGTTTTATGTTTCCACCCCGATGATTTGTATGATCTGCTTTTAAGGTCCCTCGATTGAGCGAAATGAATGAAAGCTCTAATGTGTGTGTCTCAACTTCTGTATGGCTGACTTTCTCGAACACCTGACCACTCTCAACCTAGGCAAGCTGCGCTTTGACATTGATGATTCGAGCGTGTACATCTTGATTTTTTAATCTTGCTTATGATCGGATAAAGGAACCTCCCACCGCGATTATCCACAAAAAGACTTCTCTTCTCTACTTGTTTTTAACCTGTTTCAAATGAAAAGGCAGAATCAGAAGAAAGAATTTGAAAAATAAAGCATAAATCCTTTCAATTTTATGCTTACTTGTGATTAATAGGGATAAGAGCTTTTACAAGGGTTTTGGCCTTGTGTAAAAGCTTTTATCAATATTCCTCAAAGGAAAGCATATCATTGAAAGAAATGTAATTCACGATAATCGCCTTTGATCAATTCCAAGAAAATCAATGGAATGTTCAAAAGTACACAATTACGATGTGTTTTAAATTCAATTGAAGATACGGTATCCAAATTAAAGCTGTTTGCTAAGAACGAGAGTAATTTGGATATCTATCTTTTCATTAAATTTGAAAAACACGAATACTCTTGATCAATTATTGTGGATTACCAATGATGCAAAACATGCATGAACCAATTCAAGTTTATAGTTCCTTCTGGCGAAATTGGGATTGTATTGCCCTATACGGCCAAAAGGTTGTATAAGACTTCCAATTTCAATTTCATCCAAAGGAATTATAAAATTGATTTTGGAGTATTCGAGTGATTAGAAGAAATGCCACTATCACATTCCAATGACAAGTCAATAGAAATACAACAAATTTCAATCTGAATGTATATAAACACAAATAGATGCCTAATACAGTCAATCTAAGGGATCAGATAGAGAGGATCTCAGCAAAATAAATCCTATACAAGAAGGCTAGAAATGAAAAATAAAACAAAGGAATGTGATCTTAATACTTAGGCTCTTCTTGTCCACTTGGCGCTCGTAATGGGATGACACCATCTTCATCTTCCATCAAGAACATTGGGAGGAAAACACACATATCTATCCTCAAAATGGCATTTAATCCAATCACCGGAATTATGCAATGAATATAATGATTAAGAGCTGTAACAAGTTCGAGGGATAGAAAAGTCTTACCAACCAAACTTAAGAGAAAATCAAGCTTCTCTGTATTTTTTGCAGTGTTAGGTATACTAACCTTCCATAGACAAACGCATGAGACAAGTGAGGGAAAACTCCTAAAAATCAAAAGATAGGGCTTGGTACCTAAAGCCAAGGTTCTCACCTCGAATTCTGGGAAGAGCCGATTCCATTGCACAACTATCGTTGCATTGGGACTCAATCCATAGTTCGAAGTGAGCGGAATTGAAAAGTGGATTACCCCATGTTTTTCCTCACGGAGATTCCATTTTCAATTCCTTCTATTGTGTTCCTAAAGAGGGCGCCTGGGGTTTTAGGCGCAATTGTGTGTATTCATTGTGTCGTGCTAAAGCAATAGACATGCATTTTATTTAACAATCACCGCTTCAATATAAACATCCACACAATCATACATCCAAAACTCCTACCTGCATAAAACAAAGTTAACAAGCACTTCACCCCTTATTTCTCCCATCTACAAAAACATCTAACACATTCGTTAGCATATACACCTCACTTTCGAGAGCATCTGCATAAAATTAGGTTAGAAGAATCAATCGACTTTTTAATCGGCTCAAGTCCACTAAATGGTTAAGAACCAGTCCCCAGCAGAGTCGCCAATCTGTCGCGACCCTCTTGAGGTTGTCGGGCTCTCGAGGGCTAATGGGCCGTCCTGTCTGGTCGGACGCGGGCCTCTCCCAAGGCCCATTACCCAAATCGCAACGGAGGTATGCGTGATCGACTTTCAGTGTGGTCTAGTGACATGTGCTAAGTGTGCATGCCATGGAGTCGCCACCAATCATTTTTTTTATAGTGTGATTGGACCACCCAATCGAATAGTTGGGAGTTTCTATTCAATTCTGCGAGAACCAGAGAAATGGTTTCGGGGACTTAGTTACACCAACTGTCAGAGTTGACGCCCTTTCGGTACCTAAGTTGACTGAATTTTCTAACCTGAGATTCATGCGGATGAGTAAGGTATGAACCCTAAATCTAAAAATTCATGCAGATATGAGTGATTATCCTAGCAATCACAATCAGTAATAAAATGCGCAACTCAAGGAATCTAGATATGCAAATAAATCACATGACATTCCTAGTAAGGCCCTATTTATCAATCACAGCTCAAGAATGATTTAGCTGTCCTAGCCATTCTACACACGATCTAACCTAAGAAAAGCATTAGGAAGCATCGAAGGAGTTCGAGAGTACTCACATGGGGTTCGCCGTGCCCTGATTTGGTCTTGGACGAGCTATCGAGCTCATGCCGACCCGATTATATTTAGGGATCCACTCGGCGTTTTACATCATGAAATCATGTGAAACAAAAACGAAAATATTCAGCAAGGGGAATTTATTGTAGATGGTGGTCGATCTAATTGGACGTCAAGACTAAAAAATATGTAGAAATTTACAAATTAAAATACTCGAATGACATTTTTTTGCCAAATTCAACTCTATGCGTCGTGAAGAAATACATGCAATTGAACTTGAATTTTGACTATTTATGAGTTCAAAATGAAAAGGAAATTAAAATAAAAATATTGATTATTTTTCTATATTTTTACGACATCGAACGCTATTTTTCTTCATTTTTCATGTATTTTTCTATTTTTGGAAAATATTAAAAAATATGACAAATTATTTTTTTTTATCAAAAATGGTTCCTTTAGCTTGGTCAAGGCTACCAAAGATGATTTTTTAATTTTTTTAACTTTTTATAGATTTTTTATGAATTTTTAAAAAATAAACTATGAAAGACTGATCAAAAATCAGGTGTCAACACCCCCGCCTTTTGTCCGTGGCCGACCGTCCTTTTTGGTCGTGGACTGTCCACCCGCGTCCACCACCCATTGGCATTTGCTTTTTACTAAAAAAATGGCAGCCTCCCCCACGTTTGATACCCGCTCTTGGTGCTTTCGGCGACGTGGGTCTGCAACAAAGTTGCAGACCCGGTCGGACCGGGTCGGGCCGGGCCGGACCCGACCGGCCCGTTTCGACCAAATCGGTCCAAATAGGCCCCAAATCGACCCATTTTTATACAATTGATGGCAAAATCGGATTCCCCAACATGTTTTCTATCGAAAATGAGTATTTTCATGAATCAATTGATTGAAATTTAATGAAAACCCCAAATTGCCCTTAGGATCCGAAATTGATTTTTGCTTAATTGATGATTCAAATGATCGAATTAGCCCAAATTGAGGCCACCAATGGATTTGGCATGATGAAAACTATAGGGTGGAGGTGTTTAATTTCAATGGGTATGCTCACATGAAATTTAATTTCAAAAATTGAGAAACCGGGGACTAAATTGAAAGATTTTTATGCAATTAAGCCCTTTTGGTTAAAATTGATCAAATTAGAGGGCCAACTGACCCAATTGCACTTCAAGACTTTAGAATCTAATGTCATAGCTTATAAAAACCAAGAATTGAAAATTAAAAGACTCGAAAAGGATTTTTTTTAGGCTCGGTTCGGGATTATGTTTGTGAAGGAACCCCATGAATCGAGTCAAATTTCCCTAATAAAAAGTAAAAATATTAAAGAGAGAATTAAAACAAAATTATTGAATATTTTTGTGTATTTTTATGACCACGAATGGTATTTTTCCGATTTTTTGGGTATTTTTAATAATTAAATAAATTCGAAAAATTATTAAAAATTACGAAAAATATTTTTTGTTCAAAATTGGTTCTTGAGGCTAAGCCAAGGCTTCCAAAGTTGATTTTGTGATTTTATGACATTTTTTTATATTTTTAATTAATTTTAAAGAATAAAAATCACAATAATAAATGGTCAAAAATCAGGTGTCAACACCCTTCTCTCATCTCTCGGGTGTATGTAGGACATGTTTGGATCAGGTTTGCCTTTCGTCTGGAGGAATATTCCTGCTAGATAGTCTAAGCAAGCCATGCTTCTGAAAAGATCATTTTGTTTTTCTCCAGGCGTTTTACTCCGCAAGAGATTCCAATGACGCATCATGTATACTTTGAACATGCTTGGATAATCTCTGATCTTCACAGGTGTGCAATAAATGCAAGGAATTCATTTTTCAACAAACAATGTTTATTCCTGAGTCCAAGTATGTGAATGCCCACTCTCTCGTTCTATTCATGTTACAAGAAGTGAGAGATACTTTACTGTGCTCTTCTTTTGTTGTCTTTTGTCTTCACCAGACATTCCTGCATGTAGGATAGAAAAGAAATTCTTGTGAGTGAAAGAGGGTTTAACCTTTGATGGAACAGATACATATCACTTGGTACTTGGTGTCGAGGTCCCTTCCGTCTAGGGTTCCATTTGAATGAATCCGATTTCGAGTTTGCTTTTTGGAAACCTGCAAAACTGAACACATTCTAGTATATGCATGGATGCATGATATGCTTATGCAATGACCGTTATGGCGATTCAGATCATTTCGGAACAAGCCACATGACCAATATCTGATTTTATTTCGAGGATAATATTTCTTCACAGCATCTGAATTTACAGGGCGCCCCAATTCTTCTCCTTCAGAATTTACAAGGATCAATGCTCCTCCTATGAGAATCTTCTTAACAATATAGGGGCCTATGTAATTCAGGGTAAACTTGCCTCCCGGATGGACAACATTTGGCAGAGTCTTCTTTACCACCAGATCTTTCACCTCAAAATTTCTGGCTCTAACCTTTCGATTGAATGACTTGGCCACCCTCTTCTGGTAGCTTTGACCATGACAGATCGCCTTGAGGCGCTTCTCGTCTATCAAATTCAGCTGTTCATATCTGCGCTCGGAGTATTCTGACTCAGAGAGTTTACCCTCTGATAGGATTCTTAAAGAGGGGATTTTAACTTCCACAGGCATGACCGCTTCCATCCCTTATACCAAAGCGTAAGGAGTTGCCCCTTGTAGAAGTCCTAATCGAAGTTCGATATGCCATTAAGGTGAATGGTAGCCTTTCATGCCAATCCCTATAATTCTCTGCAGTCTAAGCCAGGATCGTTTTGATATTCTTGTTAGCCGCTTCTACTGCCACATTCATCTGTGGGCGGTAAGGGGAAGAATGAAGATGCCGAACGCCAAAGCGGTCCAGTAGATCATCGACAATCTTGTTATTCAGGTTAGACCCATTATCTGTAATGATCGTTTGAGGGGTACCATATCGAGAGATTATGTCTCTCTTAATAAACCTTGCCACGTTTCTTGTGGTGACATTTTTGTAAGAATTGGCCTCTATCTATTTTATGAAGTAATCGATCGGTACCAGGATGAAGGGATGACCATTTGAAGCCATTGGATTGATGGGTCCTACCATGTCTATCCCCCACATAAAAAAGGCCAGGCTTCAGACATTTGATGTAGTTCATTCTGTGGCGCATTAATCTTATCGTCGTATATTTGGCACTGGTGGCATGACCGGACATGCTGGTAGCAGTCTGTTTCGATGGTTATCTAATAGTATTCGAGCCGCATGATCTTTTTAGAGAGAATATGGCCGTTCATGTGTGGCCCACATATACCTTCATGGATCTCCTTTATGAGAATATTTGCTTCTTTAGCATCTACACACCTTAATAGAGTGGAGTCAAATAATCTTTTGTACAGGACTTGTCTAGTGAGGAAGAACTTGCTGGCCATTCTGGCTATGTATCTCCGGTCTCCTGCCTAACACCCTTCAGGAAACTCCCCTTTTAAGAGATAATTTTTTATGTCATAATACCACGGCTCTCCATCGAATTCTTCCTCTATCATCATGCAATGGGCCGACTTTTCTACTATGCCGATTCTTAGTGGTTCTATTTCTAACCCACCAGTTACTTGTAACATTGAGGCCAGTGTGGCTAGTGCATCTGCAAACTGGTTGTGAGATCTTGGTAAGTATTCGAACGACACCTCCTCGAACTTAAGTGTCAGTTCTTCAAGGTATTCGTGATAAGGGATGAGCTTTGCATCCTTTATTTTCCACTCTCCCTGTGTCTATAAAATGATGAGCATGGAATCTCCATAAACTTGCAGCCTAGGTATTCCCATGGAAATGGCTAATCGTAAGCCTAGAATACACGCCTCGTATTCTGAGATATTGTTGGTGCAAGGGAAAGTCATCTTTGCCGTAACAGGATAATGTTGATCATCAGGGGATATCAATATTGCCCCAGTGCCGGCTCCAGATAGGTTAACAGCACCATCAAAGTACATGACCCATTTATCCTCTGCCGGGTTCAGAACTTGATCTTCTGTCTTTGTCTTTTCAGAAAACTTACAATTTTGTGAGTTTTCTGCCAACATATCAGCTATGGCTCTCCCTTTTACTGATTTTTGTGGAGAACATCTGATGTCAAATTCAGATAGCATTACCTGCCATTTAGCCAACTTCCCAATCAGAGCGGGCTTTTCTATGAGGTACTTGATAGGGTCATTTTCTGTTACCAGCTGAATATGGTGATGTAGAGTATACTGCCTTAATCTGCGAAGTACCCATACAGTTGCTACGCAACCCCTTTCAACATGTATGTATTTCGCTTCAGACGAGGTGAATTTCTTGCTCAAGTAATAGATGGCCATTTCCTTACCATCCGCTGGACTTGTTTGGGCAAGTAAGGCCCCCAAGGATTCCTGCTGTATAGTTAAATATAAGGTTAATGGATGACCTAGGATGGGCGGCACGAGCACTGGTGGAGTGACTAGATAGTCTTTGATCTTTTGGAACGCCTGACTACTTTCTGCGTCCCATGTCACTTTCGCGCCCTTCTTAAGTAGTCTGAATATTGGTTTAGCCACATCAGACAACTGATTGATGAACCTGGCAATATAGTTCAGTCTCCCCAGAAGACTCCTTGCTTCTTTTACTATGGAGGGAGTTGCTAGATCATGGATGGTTTGAATCTTTGAGGGATCAATCTCAATGCCCATGTTACTGATCATGAATCCAAGAAGTTTTCTAGATTTTGGCCTAAACACACATTTGTTAGGGTTCAACCTCAACTTGTATCTGCGCAGTTGCTCAAATAATTTTCTTAGTACTTGAATGTGATCGTGTCCATTCTTGGATTTAGCGATCATGTCATCGACATATACTTCGATTTCCTTATGGATCATGTCGTGGAATAATGTGATCATAGCCTTCTGGTAGGTGGCCCCAGCGTTCTTTAATCCGAATGGCATGACCTTATAGCAAAAGTTTCCCTAGGGGGTGGTAAAGGCAGTCTTCGGTTTGTCTTCCTACTTCATGAGGATTTGGTTATATCCAGAGAATCCATCCATGAATGAGAATAACTCGTACCCCGCGGTACTATCAACCAGTACGTCGATGTGTGGTAGTGGGAAATCGTCTTTCGGACTTGCCTTATTCAAATTCCGATAATCCACGCAGATCCGAATTCTACCTTCCTTCTTCATGACGGGGACTATGTTCGAAATCCAGTCCGAGTACGGGATAGCTTCAATAAAGCCCACCCTGAGAAGCTTCATCACCTCTTCTTTAATTTTGTCCTCCAACTCGGCTTTCATCCGTCTACTGCCTTTCCTGACAGGTTTGACACTAGGATCTGTGGGCAATGCATGTTCCACAATTCTTGGATTCAAACCTGGCATGTCGGAATATGACCATGCGAAGACGTCCTGATACTCCCTCAATAATTCGGTAAACCTAAGCCTTTCATCTCGGGATAAATGTCCACCGATCTTGACTTCCTTGATATCTGCGGAGTCCCCTAAGTTAATAACAACTGGTTCCTCTGAAGTGAGAGGTACTGAATCTTCGAAGGCACTCCATTCTCTACGGATTGATGTGTATCCTTCATCCTCATCCTCTTCTTCGATATTGTAAGAACAGTTATCATGATGATCCGAATCACACAATTACCTGGTATGCGTGCTTGAGATGATATGCCTGAAATGTCATGAGCATAGTTAGTCTATACTTCATATGAAAATGCCATGCATGAGTGTGAAAAATCCTTTCGAAAGATATTTCAAAATAAGTGGAGCTGTAAATGGGACTAGTCCTCATATCATAGGACATCATTGTCCTTGAGAAATCTTTTGGAAATCAGAAATCATATGGAAAATCAGGCCTCAAGCTTCTGTATGGAAGACTAATTATCATCATTGGGCTGATTTGTGGTTCCATATATCCTTAACAAAACTTGTGTGATTTTATTGAATGCAAAATGGGCCGCATTACAAGCTGTGCTATTTGGATCAACGGCCGGAGATCCAAAGGCGTTTTTCTACATCTATTTCAAGCAATAATACTAAAGGTGTAATGAAATGCGGGAAATTTAAACGCAATATTGAGAGTAGGAAAGAGGTTTCTTTACTCAGAAATGGTGGCTTCATCGCCCAGTCATTCTATGATGACGTTCACGAAATTATCTCCTAGGAAAAGGTTCGCCAGATCAGATTCTGCTGTTGGAGATATATCTTCTTCTGACAACCATCTAGAGTTCTTGCTGAAGTACTCGTTCAAAGGGCTTTTGAACATCTTGGATTTGCCCTTCCAAGCTGGAGAACCAACGAATGAATCTCTCTGATTTTTCTGGCCTCCATGGCGTCCCAGGCTCTGGCCTTGGCCTCGACCTATTGTCTTAGAGGTATGCTCACCCAGGTGAGTTTTCTGATATCTCAAACCCATCTTATATTCATTAGACTTCAATTGCAGAGGGGTATTCATTCCCTGACCATATTTGCCCAGGCCTCCTCCAGGGTTGTATCCATATGCTAGTAGCATCTTGGCTGGTAAAAGATTGGCTCTAGAGATATAAAGAGTTCTCAATTTTGTTCCCACGGGAGTGGGCACTGTTGCCACTAACTCCAAGGAATGATAGCTCGCTTCCATCTTGATTTCGGGTTTGATGTAGGGAATAGCGGTATTCTGATATGTTTGGATGTCGACTTCTCCATGCACAGTAATCACCTTCCCATCTACTATGAAGCGCACTTTCTGATGTAAGCTTGAGGGTACGGCTTCTGCTATATGGATCCAAGGTCTCCCCAACAGGAATCCAAATGCACTAGGTAGATCCATTACTTGGAAGTTTATAGAGAATTTGGTTGGGCCGATGAGCACTTCTAGCACAATTTCGCCTACCACTGTCTTCTTCATTCCATCAAAAGCTCTAACAGCTGTTTTAAAAGCCTTAACCATTTCTTCTTTGATGCCCAAACTCCTCAAGGTAGCTAGAGGGCATATGTTGAAAGCAGATCCGTTGTCGATTAGTACATGTGCTACTCTCTTCCCATTACATTGCGCAGAAATGTATAATGTCTTGTTGTGTCCTCTCCCTTCGATGGGAAAGTCTTCATCTGAGAAGCTCAATTGATCTTTTAGGAGGATCACCCCTACAAAATCCCCCAACTGCACGTCGTTAATTATTTCAGGGACGTGCACTTCATTCAGTATCTTCAATAGTGCGTTTTTGTGCTTCTCTGAGTTGATGAACAAATCCAGTAGAGATATTTGGGCCGGCATCTTCCTTAATTGCTCTATCACCTTGAACTCACTGGTTTTAATAATGGACATGAGCTTTTCTGCGTCCTCCTTCGAGACTTTCTTCTTTTCAGACTCGCCTTCCCTAGGGGCGTAGAATCGTCTAGATCTCATTACTACATCTACTTCCTCTGTCCCATAGTTCCAGTGAACTGCATTAGGATCGTACTCTTCTATTGGAGGGACTTGTATGGTTATTGTCTCTGGATAAGATGTTTCTGGTTCAGCTGTGTTGTCTTCTTCTTCTTCCGTCAATCGAATCACGACAGGCTTGACTAGGCAATCTTCTACCTCATTCAGGATATAAAAATCTTCCAATTTAATTATCACAGTCGCGGCGGCTTCGATCATTGACACAGTGTTGTCAAAGTCCTTTGGGAGGATTTCGTTTCCTAATTGACAATGCCGGTCGTCGTCACCCAGTACTGTTGATGTCGCAGATCTCGGGTGTTCTCTCCTTCCTTCGAATAGTTCAGCTGAACATGGCTGTTGATCCTCCAATTTCTCATATTGTTTCGTGTTAAGCTTGGCATCTATCATCTGGTCAAGCAGTGATTCGAGTCCTTTTGTAAAAGGCTTTTCCACCTCTTTCGGGGTTTGAATGGAATCGTCCATACCTCCACATCCATCTGGTATGATATCCTCCATTCTCTGATAGAAACTAGAAGGAGCCGAATATTTCACTTTGAAGTTATATCCTCCGGAATCCTCACCCAGATTGTCTATAATCTCCCATATTTCTAATGCGTTAGCCCTGAATCTGCGATCTGCTATACTTCGCCTCTTAGCTTCTAGTTCATCCTTGTCGAGTTCTTCTTCCAGCTGGATGATCGGCCTGAGATCGCTTACCAGACCCTCGTGCGGGATGTTCCACATGCTTCCCTGCTCAGTTTTAATCATAAAGTGGCTTCCTTCCAAGGTTAGAGAAGCTTCGACTCCCTCGAATCTTTCATCGGTAACATTTGACAGTATCCCCAAGCTCATCATTTTAGCTATACACAGTTTCTTCATGTCAGCAGAGATCTCCCCTTCTTTCGGGTATAGTGAAGCGATTACCAAAATGTCGGTCAGCTTAGACACATCCACCTTCAGCTTAAGGTGGTTTTCCTCCTCTTCAGTAAATATTGCCCCTACTGCTTGGTGATCAGGGAGTGAATTTTCTTGCACATTCGGAGCCACGTTATCAAATTTCAGAATCTGACTGTCAATCAAAGCTTGTACCTTTAGCTTAAGGATATAACAATTATCAACATTATGTTCCCTTTCACCCATGTGATAGACACAAGTCTGGCTCTCGTCAAAACCTGGATACTTGACAGGATTCGCCCTAGGTGGTTCTTTTGCCACCAAGTGTTGCTCTAGCAGCATCGGGAACAGCTTGGATAAAGGCCTAGAGAGTTGAGAGAACTGCCTTTGGGATTACCTCCTTCTAGGCTCTTGCACTTTCGACGCTGACCAGAACGATCCTTCTTTGGTTTGATTAGAATTGCCAAACGATTTGGGCTTGTGGAGGTCCGGTATAAATGCTATGTCGAGCCTGGCCTCTTTCTCTTTCTTCCGGGGGTACTGCTTTCTGGTAGAAGCTTCATGAAGCCTTCTTTCTCTTAAGACCCATTCTAGCCTTTCAAACACATTTATCAAATGTGCAAAAGTTTGACATCCAGATGTGTTTAACTTATCAAAGTATTCGTAGGGGAGTGCTTTCAAGAACAAATCAATCAGCTCATCTTCTAGGATTGACGGCTTTACATGGGTTGCCAAAGCTCGCCATCTATAGGCGTATGTTTTGATCAACTCGCCCCTTGCTTTTGAGGTTCGTAGCAAATCTTCTCTCGTCGGTGTTGTAGTGTTGACACCTGATTTTTGACCATCCGTTATTATAGTTTTTTTTATTTCTAAAGTTAATTAAAAATAGCAAAAAAGGTCAAAAAATTACAAAATCAACTTTGGAAGCCTTAGCCTAGCCTTAGGAACCAATTTTGAACAAAATTTTTTTTTTGAATTTTTTAATATTTTTTGGAATTTATTTAATTATTAAAATACCCAAAAAATCAGGAAAAATACCATCCGTGGTCAGAAAATTACAAAAAAATATTCGGAAATTTTATTTTAATTCTCTCTTTAATATTTCCGAAAAATATTCGGAAATATTCGAAAAATATTCGGCTTGGTTCATTGTGTTCCTTCACAAACCTAATCCCGAACCGGGCCTAAAAAATCCTTTTCGAGTCTTTTAATTTTCAATTCTCGGTTTTTATAAGCTATGAAATTGGACTCTAAAGTATTGAAATGCAATTGGGTCAATTTGCCCTCCAATTTGATCAATTTTAGCCAAAAGGGCTTAATTGCATAAAAATCTTTCAATTTAGTCCCCGGTTTCACAATTTTTGAAATTAAATTTCACACGGGCACACCCATTAAAATTAAACACCTCTACCCAATAGTTTTCATCATGCTGAATCCATTGGTGGGCTCGATTTTGGCTAATTCGATCGTTTAGGCCTTCGATTTGGCGAAATTAAATTTCGGATCCTAGGGACAATTTGGGGTTTTCACAGAATTTCAATAAATTGATTCACGAAAATACCCATATTTGATGGAAAACATGTCAAGGAATCCGATTTTGCCATCAATTTCATGAAAAGAGGTCATTTGGGGGGTCAATTTGGCGATTTGGTCGATTTGGCCGAACCGGGTCGGTCGGGTCCGGCCCGACCCGACCCGGTCCGACCCGGGTCTGCAACAATGCACAGAATGTGCAGCAGAACGTGCAGAATGGCAGAAAAAAATAGGGGGCATGGGCGACGCGTTTTGGGGAGAAACAAAAGGCAAACGAGCGTGGGGGGACATTGACAGAGCTCCATGCTCGCCGGCAGAGGCTCGTGGGCATAAAAAAATCGCTGGTCGGCCATGAAAATAAAAGGGGAAGTTCGGTTAAAGGGGGGTTCGGCCGAGAGAGAAGGGGGGATTTTTTGGCGAACTCCGGAGCAGATACGACGGTTCCACAGCCTTCATAACGCAACATCAATCATCCCCAGAGCTGGGGTTGCCGTTGACAACTCTCGAACAGGTCGGTATCTTGCCGGATCTCCCTTTTTCTTTACGCACGCCATGTGTTCGATGAAATGCCGATGGATGTCTCGACTCGGTTTTGTCTCGGCCGTGTCTTCCCGAGCTTCATTTAGCACGAATATTGCCTTGAGTCTCCACTAGAACCATTCCTACACCCGACTTGCTATTTTTTTGCATTAAAACTCGACGAAAATCGAGGGCCGGAGCTTCGCCGGCCATGGTTCGGACGGGAGCTTGACGAGGGATTTTCGGCGGCCGCCGACCATCGAGGGACCCCAGGTAAGTCCTCAAACCTCCCTTGGATGCTATGTGAACGGTTGGAATCAAGTTTAAAAGAATTTTTTTTTTTTTGCAAATCGGCTCGCCGGAGTCGGGTTCGGGGAGGTCCGGTTCGCCGGTTTTTAGCGTGTTCATGGTTGTTATTTGTGTTGTATGTTGATGTGGGTGGTCCAAGGAGTCGAATGCCGCAAGAACGGGCGAAAAATACCAAGTTTCGGGCCCGTTTCGCATTTTTCCGGCGACCTCGCCGGAATTTTTACTATTCCCGACGGAATTTTCACTGTTCATCATCTTCTCCAGCAACCCTCCGGCCGGTCAACGGTCAACGGCCGACGTGGCGTGCCACGTAGGCAGCCACGTCAGCCGGGTGGGGTCCGCTTCATGTATTTTCAAATAAAACAAACGGACGGCCACGATCGCGACACGTGTCGCGATTCTGGAATTTTTGGAAAATTAAATAAATGATTTTCGAATAATCGATCCGGCGGACGAGGATGTGCCACGTGGCTCACTAAGGGACGTCTGATCTTGTACAAGATCGGACGCACCAGAGGAGGCCACGTGGCACGTTCTAGAGCGTTCGATTTGTAGGTTTTCTAAAAAAATGAAAATAATTAATTTTTGATCCGATGGCTATTATTGAGCCACGTGGCTCTCTGTGGGTCGCTCGATCTAATGTAAGATCGGACGCACGAGACGAAGCCACGTGGCACGACGTGGACCGTCCGATCCGGGGAATTTTCGGATAATTAAATAAAATAGATAAAAAATCAAAAAAATTGTTAAAAAATATAAAAAATATTTAAAAATATAAAACGGTGTTGTTTTAGGCCGGTGTCGACCCCTAGGGTCAGGCCGGGCGCCCGAGACGCGCGGGCCGGGTTTGACCCGGCCCGGAAAATATTTTTAAATATTAAAAAATTCAAAATAATAATAAAATAATCAAAAAATCAATAAAAAATGAAAAATCATAAAAAAATAAAAAAAATTCGGAAAATTCAGAAAAATTATAAAAAATTCCAGAAAATAGGAAATGGCCACGTTCAACTGGCCATGACCTGTTCCGGGTCATTTGACCCCCGATCTTTTCCAAAAATGACGGTTTTGCCCTTCCGGCAAACCGTCTTCCAAAAAAATTCTAAAAAATCCAGGAAAATCCCAAAAAATAGGAAATGGCAACAAACAACTGGCCAAGACTCATTCCGGGTGTTTTGAACCCCGACCCTTCTTAAAATGACGATTTCTCCCTTTGGGCGAATCGTCTTCCAAAAATTGAAGAAAAATCAAGAAATTCCAAGAAATTCTCAAAAAATGGGAAATGGCCACAATCAACTGGTCATGGAATATTTTGGGTAATTCGGTATCCAAACCTTCCAAAAATTGACAATTTTGCCCTTCGGGCTAATTGTCCCAGAATCTTCCCATTTTACCCCTAGCCCTAAATCACATCTTCCCTAAGCCCTTATGGCTATACTAGGAGGCCATTTGATGTGAATTGATATGCATTGACATGATTTATTTATGCACTTGATTGCGCCTTCATTAAAATCGATTGTGATTGATAGGAATAGTCTTCCAATCTGCATGAAACCCTGAATCAAACCTACCTCACCCAAAATTGCGCCTGCATGAAATATTAATTAGGAAAATCACTCGCGTTAGGTACCGAAAGGGCGTTGGTAATGACACCGACGTAACCAAGTCCCCGAACCCAAAATCTCTGGTTACGCAGAACTGATCGATCTCTCCCAATCGGTCAGTAAGGTTTCCGGTCTACCCTCCAAGAAAGACCGGTGGCGACTCCAAATGCATGCACAAGTTGCACATGCCACCACGACCGCACTAAGGTCGAAAGCGATCGACTCTTATCGTCAAATCCCTCAAAAGACACTCCCGCCGCGATTTGGTATGGGCCTGAGAGGGCCCGCGCCGATCCAAAGCCCGCGATCGGTAATCCATTAGCCGCGTCCGATTTTCGGACGGGTCGCGACATGTAGCTGTGTTAAACTTATACTGCTTGAGGAAATCTTCAACAAGATCTTCCCATCCATCATAGTCATCCAGGTCCAATTCAATGAACCAGGCCAGAGCGGCGCCAGCCAGACTCTCTTGGAACGTGTTCATTAGCAGTGGAACATAGTCTAAATATTGCGCCATCTTGCGCAGATGATATTTGAGGTGAGCACGGGGACATCCCGTCCCATTATACTTCCTCACGAAGTCTGGTTCCTTGTAGTCAAAAGGGGTCTTTACCTTGGCGAAAGGAGATATCTTGGCGAAACGAGCCAACTCATAACCTTAGCTGCTCAAGCATTCTTCGATCTTGGCTATTCTCTTAGCCTCTGCTTCAGTCTTTGCTGTCTGTTTCCCTTTTTCATCCTTCTCGAGGTTGATGATGATGGGGGATGCCTTTGGCTGTGACTGGATGTTCGGCACACGGATATCTTCCTCGGCACGTTGAGTATCTCCTGTTGTTTCTTTGTCAACCATATCAGGTGTGAATGGCACATTTGAATTGTTCTGGTTGGAAGTTACTGTCTTTCTGGCTTGGGAGGCTTCCATCATTGCCTTTATATCAGCCATCATAGTTGCCATAGCAGTCATTTGAGTTTCCAGCATGCCTACGCGTGGGGTCAACTCCTGTTGTTCCATTCTCGTTTAAGCTGAGTGCGAAAACGATGCGTTAGTAATTTCGTGATGAGAGAGTACCTATTTTCAGGAGAAATTCCAATGAGTATTTCTTTGTGTCGCGACCCGTCCGAAAGGCGGACGCGGCTAATGGATTACCGATCGTGGGCCTTACCTCCGCACTGGAGTGCGGATCGTGGGCTTTGGATCGGCGCGGGCCCTCCCAAGCCCATACCAAATCGCGGCGGGAGTATTTTTTAGAAGGATTCGACGATAAGAGTCGATCGCTTTCGACCTTCAGTGTGGTCGTGGTGGCATGTGCAACTTGTTCATGCATTTGGAGTCGCCACCGGTCTTTCTTGGAGGGTAGACCGGAAAACTTACTGATCGATTGGGAGAGATCGATCAGTTCTGCAGAACCAGAGATTTTGGGTTCGGAGACTTGGTTACGTCGGTGTCATTACCAACACCCTTTCGGTACCTAACGCGAGTGATTTTCCTGGCTAAGAGTTCATGCAAGCGCAATTTTAGGCGAGGTAGGTTTGATTCAGGGTTTCATGCAGATTGGAAGACTATTCCTATCAATCACAATCAATTTTAATGAAAAGCTCAATCAAGTGCATAAATAAATCACATCAATGCACATCAATTCAAGTCAAAGGCCTCCTAGTATAGCCATAAGGGCTTAGGGAAGGCGTGATTTAGGACCAGGGGCAAAATGGGAAGATTTGGGAACGATTAGCCCAAAGGGCAAAATCGTCATTTTTAAGAAGGATCGGGTTCAAAACACCCGGGATGAGCCTTGGCCAGTTGATTGTGGCCATTTCCTATTTTTTGGGATTTTTCTAGAATTTTTAGAAATTTTTTGGAAAACGGTTTGCCGGAATGGCCAAACCGTCATTTTTGAAAAGATCGAGGGCCGAAAGACCCGAAACAGATTGAGGCCAGTTGAATATGGCCATTTCCTATTTTGTGAATTTTTTTTAGAATTTTTCTGAATTTTTCCCAATTTTTTTGAGTTTTTTTATGATTTTTTTATTTTTTATTGATTTTTTTATTTATTTATTATTATTATTATATTTTTTTAAGTAAATTTTTTATTTAAATAAATAAATAAAGGCCGAGTCCAGATCGGGTTTCTCGAACCCGGATCCGGATTCGGCTGTCGGGCCTGATCCAATCCGAGGAGGAAGACCCGAACCGGGCCTGTTTGAACCCGCCAGACCCAACTCGCCTAGGCCCAATCTTCTTCCACCAGCAGCAACGCAGACCCAATTCTAAATAAGCCCACGAGACCAAACATTCCCCCTATCCAAACCAACATGCAAATAAACCTTACCGTACTATTCATCATCTTCACGTCCATTTCCCGCATGAAAAAGAAACAGGACCAAGCTCGCCGCCGCGGGGACATGAGTTCGACGATCCGGGCCCAGCCGCTGCGTCCCGTCGCCAGCGACTAGGTCGCTCGAAACCACCGCCGCCTCCGAGACCTAGCTCTTGCTCTTCGAGTCCGGCGACTCACCCCACCGGAGGATCGAAGCTTCTTCATCACTCGCTTAATTTATCGGAATCTCGCGAAGCTCGGGAGCCGTCAACGCCGCATGGCATCACTCGAGCACTCCTCTTCGTTATCTTTTTCTTCTTCGGTTGTCGATGGAGTTCAACATGTGGCGCTTCAACATATGGCGCATATTGATAAAGCGAACGAAATTCCTTCACCAAAGGAAGTTACTGGGCAGCGGGAGTTAAGCTCTGATCTCGTCGAAGCTTCGGTTGAGGCCGCGAAGTGCTTGGATGTGCTGCTCATCTTCCTCCACAGGTATGATTTTAGCAAAGTCTCCACATTCGAGATAGTCCACTACGCAGTTGGCGGCTTCGAGCCCCGTGACATAAGACTTCTCCTGTGACCATGAACCATGGCGGTTGATAATCCAGTCTCCCGCCATGAACAAGTTTGGGAAAGATGTAGATCCACGCAACATGTAACCATACGAACCTGGGAAGAAATGAGTTAAGGACTTCGGAAATCTACTAATTTCCCTATCCACCACAGTAGAATTCCCAAACTCCTTCACAACATCTGCAAGGTACGACATAGTTTTCCCAACTAAATGCTCGTCCTCGAGCACAAGCAGTTCATTGGCGTAATAAAAATCAGATTGTATGACTTGCATAGGATCGCCTTTATGCTCGTCATGGAGTATATTCAAGTCGAAGAAGGTCCATCCAAAGCTTTTGTCATCCCCAGAGCAAACATTGATCGCATTGGGAAGGATAACTTTCCCATCAAGTCGAAGCTTAACACTGAGTGCATCAACAGCGGCCAAGTTCGTGACTTTCAGAAACTCATTCCTCATGCGTAATACTGCTCTTAATAATATCCCGAATCGTAGAGATTCTGACAGCTAGAATGAATGCATCTGCATTTAGGGTCTCTCCCCCACAAGCTATTCCCGATATGCAACCTGTCACCTCATCGAACATTATGTCTGTCACGCTTCGACCCTCCAAAAACACACAACCTTGAGTCCTCATGAAATCCTTCCATGGGTTGAAAATCTTTTCTTTGACTGTCCCCCGACACCACACAGCATCAAAATCTTTCTGGTGAGCAAGGATGAGGTAATATAGCATTGCCAGAGTTGCAGCAGCACTGCACTGCTCCGGTGGCACAAAGAGACCCACTTGAAGCATTGGATGAAATAAATCCTGATAAAGCTTTTCTGAGCAGCCAAACTGTCTGAAAAGCTCCCTGGCAGTAACTACCAGTTGAATATATCGTACGAATTTGTCTTAAGAACTTTGGCTAGTGATGCAGTTCATCCATAGACAGATTTTCTTTTAACAAATGTGTTGGATCTTTACTTGGATCATACTTTCTCCAGGCAGTATCAGTGTTGTCAAAGTCCACCACGTGCGTCGCGGTCCTCAGGATATCGAGCATGAAGCAGCCGTCGATGATCATCACCTCCAGGAACCGACCCACCCCCTCGCTGCCACCCTCCCTCAGGGACTCGAGGAAGGGCTCGAGGCGCTTCCCGGACCGCTCGAGGAAGTGGAGGAGCGCCCGTTGCTTGTGCTCCTCCATGGGGGGGACGCGGTCCTCGCCGTGGTGGCGGGGCCCGAAGGAGACAGCCTGCGGCTGGTAGGCTTTTTGTTGAGGTCGGTAACGCAGGGGGGGACTTTGTAGACGCAACGCTTCTTCCATATCTATTTCTCGTCGACGGGCATGCGCTTGACACTCTCGTTGATATAGACGGTCCATTCGATCTGGTTCCGGTCCAGCGGTCGCGGCTCAGGCGACATGGTTACGCAAATTTCACCGGTTCCGAAAGTGTACGTTCTGGAACGTCTTAAGCGCTCCCCCTCTCTCTTTCTCTCTGTCTCTCCCTTTGGCCTTGGTCTCTCTCTTTTTTTTTTCTCTCACTCCCCTGATCAAAAGGGGAGAGGGTCCTCGAAAGGCAAGGTAGTCTTTCATTTTTTATTCTCCACCTGCACTCACAAGCCCTCCCTTGCATAATATATTTTTTTTATTGTTTCCATGACTTTCCAGAGAATCAAGCACTAAGAGATCCACTAGCCTCCTTTGATCGTGCACTCCATGGCCATTAATGTCGGAAACATGCAGGGGATGGTAGTGGTGGAAGATAATGGTGAGTGGAGGATGAAAAGGATGGTGGAATGCCATCAGGTGGCGGCTCCCGCAGCCAATTCAGCAGAATATCTTGTCTCAAATGCGACAATTTGTCTGGTGCCTGCTTGTTTGTTTAAGCTCAATTCTCCGCCACCGATCGATATGCAAATGCAGTGCATGAATGAAGATTAATTATTATTATTATTTTTTATTTTTTTATTTTTTTTATTTTTTTTTATGGGGACTGAGACTAATTCTCAGTTTTATGTAATAATGAATCACTTAAATGAAGAGTCAAAATTCAGGTGTCAACAGCTGCCCCTCTTTGAGAGGAATCTCGTTAGAGGTTTCTCTCAAAGATAATATGACACCTGAATCTCGATCGACTTAATTGGTACAAAGAAATGCTATGACATTGAATCCTTAAACCTTTTGATAAAAGCTCAAATTAATCCCAAGTTTACTCAAACAATTTGAACATGGGCCGGGATGAGAGAGGCTTACCTGAAGCTCACCTGTCAGATGCTGCCGGTTGTGAAGACTTTCAAGAAGATACCTAGGACTCGTTCAGAATATCCTAGGGAGATTAAGCTCTGACCTGTATGGTAGGTCATACCATTATGGGGTTCCTGACTGGTAGGAACCTGAGAAGGGCGCATCCCACGCTGGGGGATTTGCTAAGGATTTTGATCCGTATGGTGGATCGGACCTTTGCATTGATCCTTACGGCGGTATTTACCAATGAGTTGACCCTTGTGGCGGTTTCTACCATATTTGACTCTTTAGGCGGTATCTACCTTCAAGTTTAGTTTGACCCTTATGGCGGTGTCTACCTGGATTTGACCCTTTAAGCGGTTTCTACCTTTGTTTTGACCCTTTAGGCGGTTTCTACCTTTGTTTTGACCCTTTAGGCGGTTTCTACCTTTGTTTGACCCTTGAGGCGGTTTCTACCTTTGTTTTGACCCTTTAGGCGGTTTCTACCTTTGTTTGACCCTTGAGGCGGTTTCTACCTTTGTTTTGACCCTTTAGGCGGTTTCTACCTTTGTTTGATTTGAAAAGGGGTCTCATGACGAGGGTTCTCCACGTCTGATGAGATTGCCTTATTTTTGAAAAGGGGTCCCGAGACGAGGGTTCTCCACGTCTGTTGGGACTGTTTGATTTTTTGAAAAGGGTCTCGGGACGAGGGTTCTCCACGTCTGATGAGATTGCCTTATTTTTGAAAAGGGGTCCCGGGACGAGGGTTCTCCACGTCTGTTGGGACTGTTTGATTTTTTTGAAAAGGGTCTCGGGACGAGGGTTCTCCACGTCTGATGAGATTGCCTTATTTTTTGGAAAGGGGTCCCGGGACGAGGGTTCTCCACGTCTGCTGGGACTTTTTCTTTTAAAAGGGTTTTTCTTCCCCTCTTTTTTAGAGATCCCGAAGTTTGTCGGGAATTCAGTTCTTGAAGCTGTGAAAGATTTCATTTTGACAAAGCTTCACTTGAGTCTGTTGAGGCGACATTCTGGGAGCTGGGTTCTCCAGGTATCCTGCAGAAGTTTGAGCCTGAAAGATTTTTATTTTTATTTTTATTTTTTTACCGAGAAAACGTTAGTAATCTATGGGAAGATCACGGCTGTCCATTTTGACAAACCCGTATGATTTAAGTTTTAATCATGAGATGAGCATTTTGATGCTGGAGGTTATCCAAAGCATTCTTGCAACATGCAAATGTGATCACAAATCCCTTGTGTGGAAAATCCGGATCAACAGTTTGAAAATTCCAAAAAGAGTTTGTTCAAAACATCAATTGGGATATTTCTCGACAATGAGGTCTTCTCACCTGTTTTGCGATAGTGGTTTTTTATAGGGGATGCACTCGATTCCCTACTGACCTGTGCTTAGGTTTTAGGCTCATTCGCAGCGCATACATTTTGATCGGTCGGGAGGTCTTCCACGGGACCGTAATGTTGGGCTTAGATATTGGTTTTCAAGGGGGACCCGCTTTGGAGTCGAGGCCATTGTATGAAAGTCTTCACCATCTGCTCCGGGTTTACAAGTCAAGAACCCTGCAAAATGAGAAAGAAATAGTCTTGCTCGTACTTCTTCGAGCTAAGCTATATGTTAACCCAAGTGTCTTAGTCAGAGAAGACTGTTTCAGGGTTATGATATTGGTAGGATTGGGGACCGAAAAAGGCTTGTTTTTGGCCCAGAATTCATGAGGTGTTTGACATTGGTGATCATTGCAGATGTGCCACCTGTCCCTGCCTTTATGCATCTTCAGTCTTTGAGGTGTGCGCCCGCTTTTAAGGTGTGTACAAATCCTTTAGAGAACGTCTCCTGTTGCGTTCAGAGACCGACTCTCTCTATGTCTTTGTTCTGCGCTCGGCACCATTTGGGGAGCAGCCCTTTTGGATTTGGCTCCTTCAGGGATTTCCTCTTTTCCCATCCCGCTTCATTGCGGATCAATCAAACAACTTACACGAGCATCGGCCTTGCTTTTACCAGGCACTTTGCTTTTTCTCGATGCCGTGGATTTTTCTCATTCATTTTTTTAAAATCCCACCTTTTCTCATCTTCATGGGATCGTGTTAGACCTATGATCAAAGGTCTAACAAGGTTAAGCAATAACTTAGGAATTTTTTTTTTTGCCAACCCTAAGTCTTGAACTTCTTCGTTTCCGAAGTGATGCTGCGTCCATCTTGAAATGTGCAATGATCACCAACCGGTTTATGAAACGAACTTGCAGGCTCAACTTGGCTGTGCAAAGGATTCGGTGTGTGGGATAGAGAATGAATGCTTCTCGTCATCCAACGGCACTTGGATTACCATATAAACAACACACAAAGATTAATGTTAGTCCGAGCAAGAAAATTTCTAACCATTTTCTCCTGATGCTGCTGGACTCACCTCCATTTTGCCCCAGTGTGGGGTGGTTCTTGACAGGGTTAAGAATGAAAACCGCCATTCAAAGGGGTTATCAACGGTCACCTGTAGTGTTTGGGGGATATGAAACGAATGCCTCCGTCATCCCAACCCATGTAATCGCTGCGAATGGTCCCTATCTCCGTAGGTCCAGATTTTGCTGTCTGATTCGCTCTACTTCTCTCTTAAATGTGTATAGGACATGTTTGGACTAGGCTTTGCCTCTCGTCTTTTGAGAAAACGTCCTTTTGAAAGTTTTGAACTTTTGATTGGAAAAAATCTCTTTCATTTTCTCCAAAAATTTTACCCGTCAATGGGATTTTATGATGCACCATGCATGTTCTTATTCATGTTCAGACAACCTCCTGTTTTAAAACATGAATGCCAATGAAGTTTGAATTCTATGTCTTTTCTAGACATTAGATTCTGAAAGCTTTTCTTTTTTATTTAACATCTTCAATGGATTGGGGAAAGGGATGCTTACCTGTCCCCCGCGGCTGCGGATCCCTGCAAATTGTAAAAGAAGTATATCATTGTATGTTCACGAATTTTCCAAAAATCGAAACGATACATCCTACCCTTAGTCATGTACTCTAACGAGTAGTACATGGGATGTAAAAACCTGTTCGTCTGCAAGGCGGCTCCCCTGTCAAGGATAAACAATAAGTGTCAATTCATATTCCCAAATTCAAGACAAATTGGGACGATACAACTTTACTCTTGATTTTCATCCCATTCTGATGTTGCGTATTGATATGAACAACATCTATCAAATCCGCCTATCCATGCTTGGAGTGTTTGTAACATCAATGGTTCATCTGCCCCCAGCTGGGCAGCGTCCGTTCTGTTATTTGAACGTCTGGCTCCTTGAGCGCTTTATCCATGTTTATCCTCTGAGAAGGAAAAGAAAGGAGACATTACTTCGGTATTTGATTGAAGATCGTTTAGGAACGATACATCGTTTTACCAAATGGGTGGCCTCGCGGCCAGATGCATTTTGCATTGAAGGGGTAGATCCCATTATGCTCCGCGGGTGATAGTCATTGTTAGGGGAACTTGCTCTACGGATTAAGCGATTAGTCCACGGCCTTTGGCTTAAAGATGCTCAAAGGGTAATATTGACATTCACGCGCAATTAGTTCCAAGCGTAAAGGAGAAATGCTCCCATGAGAACCTTACAGATGAGGTTACCAATACATTCATTCAGGGTATTCAACCTCTCTCCCTTGAGCATTTTTTTTGAACAATCGCGCCTTGAATTAAACACATAATCGTCGACTCTGTATCACCATTGCAAGAGTCCGTCAGTCTCAGGCTGATCGAGCCAGAAATTGAGTTCCTCCCCAAGAAAATCGCTCGAATCTCCGAGCCATTGATGCTCAAGTCGAGTATCACCGACCGCTGGCGATAGATCACTCTCGCCTTGGATGATTTGATTCCTCGAGCTGGAACCTCCCTTGTTGACCGGCAAATATGTAGACATGTCCCATGTAAATGTTGGATTTGCCATGGGAAGAGCACTAGCGACAGGTTGGTACTCAAATTGGGGAGTTCCTATTTGCGGGAACTGTGGTATATACACTTGAGGGGTATTGAGACTGCTTGGTGGAGCGTTCTGATTTGGGTTAGAGGAGCCGGTGACATGGTTGCTGGTCTCGTCAACACCGAAACATGGTTGGGTGTTCCCGGCTCTACAATCATCGTGGTTGCAGTTATGACCAACATTTAAGTTCGAATCAGCTCCATCCGAGCTTAGTGTCACCCGTCCCTCTTTTAGCAACCTCTTGAAATATCCAAGGTGGCTCGCGACGTTAACTTTAGAGAGTCCCGGCACGTTCAGGATTTCGTGTATGCGCGTTGATCGTGCCGTGTCGATCCCCAACTGTCGAACTGTATCAACAAATTTCTGATGGAGTTCAGCAGTCCAAGAAAATCGCGCTTTCTTGTCAACAAGAACAGCTTGCCGACTAATCTCTATGAGATCTGATTGTGTTGGAAACTGTTCTTGTAAGCCTTCGACGGTATCTGACTGCACCGGAAGACATTGCGAAAGGCATTGTAACATATGAGCACTACCAATCTCTAGAAGTGACTCTTCGGAGAATATTTCACTGATGAGAATATGGTTATTGCAATCAAGGCAAGTGGCACTGCTCAGCGCTTCCTCATATCTAGCGCTTTCTGTTCGAAGCTTTTCATTTTCTTCCTTCAGAATCGCTAGCTCTTGCCGTCTATGTAGATTCCCCAGCCGGGCTCGTTTGTTACGAAACCAATTATTGACCTTCCCAGGCTCCCACCCTAACTCTCGACCTAGCTCAGCCCTCTGTTTCTCATCTGGATGGGGGCATTCCTCGAAGAAAAAATCAAGCTCCCGGTCTTGACTTGAAGTACGGTGAAGGGGATGTTTTCCTTTCTGACGCTGATCACTGCTATGAGCATTGTTTTCATTACCACAACCTTGAGTTTCATCGTTGGAAGTGTCAATCTCCATGACCATCGTGCCGGATTCGGTCCCGTGATCTTCAAATTCTTTCAGCAGTTTAAGCTCGGAGACTTCTAAGTCGGGCGTTTCCAACAAATGACGGTATCCTTGGAACATTTTGGATCGAAGTATCACTGACTGATCATCGCAGAAGTCATCTGATCCTTCGAAATATTGATGTATGGGTTGGGTAGTATCGCCCGACTGGTTCTTCGAGCTGGAACCTCCATTTCTTCTCGAGAACATGAGAGGGGAGTTGATCGATTGACCCCCATAAGCATCTCCTACTTGGGAATTAGGGAAACAAAAATGCTCAACGCATTCCCTTGTTAGATCCTTTGAAACCACATGCCCTAGTTCGGCAAGTCCTTGGGCACTAAGCGCAGAAAGTTCATTAGTAAGCGGAAAAACAGCGACGGATGGGTGCTGCACCTGCTGCATCTGTGGCACACACTCTTGAAGAAAATTGGGATGACTCAGATGAATATTCTGATCAATTTCCCAATAAGTGTTGAATTTGTAACCGAGGTTAGCATGACGCTGTCTTAGCGCTCTTCTGTAACAACCGAGGTGATTTGAGACCATAGCCTTGGTAAGTTCTGGTGCATTCAGGGCCTCCATTACTTTCTTCGGGCGTGCATAGTCGAGCCCTATTCGCCGAACCACGTCTAAGAACCGGCGGTGAAGCTCAAGGGGCCACGCGAAAATCTTCTTCTCTTGGTTCAGAATAGCGTCGACAGCTTGACGGCTGATCTTTAACCCTTCTCGAGCAGGATCTGATCCTGCCATAAGTCGTTGTGGAGAAGTCTCTTGGGCTCTGACGTGGTGACTCTCATCATAGTGGCATATATTCCCTCCTTCAGAAGGCACTGGCACTATCTTTGTGGGATTGATTTGTTCATGTACATTACCAGTATTTTCGATCCTAGCAGAAGGTTTAATGGGAAACAATCTATTGAGAGTGGTAGGGCCACCGCAGTTAGGGCAGACAATAGTGCTAAGAACTTCTTCATACCTCATGTTCTTTGTTCGAAGCTTCTCGTTCTGTTCCTTTAGAAACGCGGTCTCCCGTTGTTTGTACTGATTACTCAGCTTGGTTCGTTTATTTTGAAACCAATTCAAGATCCTCAAAGGGCTCGTCCCTAGTTTTTGACCCAACT
This sequence comes from Rhodomyrtus psidioides, assembly GCA_021437785.1. Lineage (NCBI taxonomy): Eukaryota > Viridiplantae > Streptophyta > Magnoliopsida > Myrtales > Myrtaceae > Rhodomyrtus > Rhodomyrtus psidioides. The sequence continues at coordinate 414,461 of JAILYB010000178.1, read as the reverse complement.
TCTTCCTCTGTTCTGTGTCCGGGAAAGGGCACCCCTTGAAGATAGCTTCAAGTATCTGGATCTCATCCGGAGTGTAGAGCTGGCGACGCTTTCTTTTCTGGCGCGGATCATCGTCGCTGGCGTCTTGGTCGCTGAGGGCTTGAGTCTCCTGGATGGTTGAGTCGATTTCCATATCCTTCATGACGAATTCATTTCCGAGGTCATCAAATTCCTCTAGCCGTTCAAGTTCGGAAACATTTAGGTCAGGCGTTTCCAACAAATGATGGTACCCCTTGAACATTTTGGGTCGAAATGTCTTTTCCTGGTCTTCGTTCGCTTGATCTTCTCTACCCTTTCTCAGATGTTCGCCCTCTCTGTAATTATCAGAGATTATGCGTGTCCCAAGAAGCGTCCCTTTGAAATCGAGTAACGAGTGTCTGACGGGCGTTCCTTTCGAGACTTCGTGATTCCCCCCGTCCGTTCTTACTCTCTCTTGCCTGAGTGGAGCGTGCAGATTTCCCGTGTCGACTTTTGCTTTATCGAGCATTACGCCTGTCCCCCTAGCTCGGTCTCCAAAGTAATAGGTCCGCCGGCCTTTAGGTGTTGTTACCTTTTCTAAGCCCGAAATCACGGGGCAGAGGTGGATCTGTGACTCACCAGGGATGTATTAATGAGACTTGATTAGCCCAGCTGCGTATAGAAAAATTATTGCAGCTTTCCCTTTCTCGTTCGAACGTTAAAGGGCGAGAGGTTGACATCGAGGAGATTAACATTTCGATCTAACCTCTCAAACACTCCTCCATCATTCCTTCTTTTCTCTGTCGTTGAATCGCAGATGGCTTCCTCTCCTGTACCCGCTGCCTCAGCCGAAGCTTCAACCCAATGGGAGAGGTTTTATCACCTCTTGGGTAGAGGTTATGGCTACATAAACAGTCATCCTGAAGCTGAGGTTGAAGTTCGTACTCTGATTCCGGCCCTGGATACTGTGTGTATTGAAGGTACGAAACTGCAGAGGGAGTTTGTGATCTTCCCAACTCTCTTCAACAATTTCCTGCAGGCTTACGAAGTTGCTAGCCGGGAGGTCACTTTGGCTGGTATCGTGCGAGCCCGTTATCAGGACCGAACTGAGTCCCTGATGTTGGCCATGCTGACGGCCGATAACCATAAAAAGGCTGTTGAATACGCCCACGCCCAGGTTTCGATGTTGGTCCGTGAGAGGGACAACTTGGTGGAGCGTCTGGCTCTTTTTGACACCGCCTTTGAGCAAGATCAGCACAACCTCGTGCTGAGGTTCCAGTGTGCCTGGTTGGAGGAAAGGATTGAAGACCTGAGCATGGATATAGCTCGCGGGAGGGTGCTGGCTCAGGACTTAGAGCTTGAGTTCGAGTACTATGAGACCAAGGTGAACGAACTTAAGGAGAAATGTCGTCTCCTTTTCTTCAAGCTCGTAGACCTCGATTCCCAGAGTGTGGGTTGTAAGCAAGGCATGGATAGCATGGAGAATCAATTGAGCTCATTTGTGATGCTCATTAGAACTCACTTCGGATTTACGGTTCCTCCTCAGTAGTCTGTTTGTAAAGTCTCCTGTTAAGTGCTATAAATGAGAGTGTATGTACATTTCCGCTTATCCTTCGCAAGATTCAATATTGCCCTTGGTTTCGCAATCATAGTGTTTGAGGCAACTGACGATCTTTCCGCTTTCGAGCCCGCTCACGTTATGTTTGTAACCTATGCTGTCACGTTTGCCTTCGTGCGCTTGGTCGATTTACCTCGAACCCATTGTGACAAAAGATTGTTGTAGCTAAACATGATGATGTTAGCAAGCATCATTGTGTGAAATCAACCCTAGGCCTTAAAGAAGAAAGGAACTGCTCCGATTGAAACTTTACAATGCGCAAATAAGAAATAAGTTCTACTTGTGCACAAGCCCCCCCTTTTCTTTGGGTATGTTCGATCACCACCCCATCATGTCTGGGTTCAGGTGCGCGGTCATCGACTCCAGATCATGACCGTGAAGGTTTGCTAGCCTCCTCCTGATGGATTCTTCGAACTGTGACCACCATCTTTGTTTGAGAAGAAAAGAGGAGGGTCGACCTCTTTCCTATCAAAAGCGTGTCTCACTCAGAGATCAGGGAAGCAAAATTGTTCGAAGTGTTCCCCCACTAGATCATCTGAGATCATATGCCCTAGTTGGGCGAACTCCTGAACATTAGACGTCGTGGGTGGATCAGCAGCAGGAAGAGCGCCGGTGGACGGCTGCTGCTCGAGCGGGGAAGTGTATATTTGTTGCACCGGTGGCACGTATTCTTGAGGAACATTAAGATGACTGATAGGGCTATATTGACCAATTCTCCAACAGTTGGTGGTAGAGCTACCGGCTTGGTTGGTATCGAGACTCGGCAGGGCTCTTCTTGAGGCATGGCTGTTGCGTTCGTAGCCGTACCTAATGTTCAAGTTCGAGTCGGGCTCTTCTAGGTGCCGTGCGGCATGACGCCGTCGTAGCTTCCTGCGGTAACCATTAAGGTGGTTTGCGACTAACCTTCTAGCGAGCCCCGATTCATTCATGACCTCATGTACACGTGTTGGACATAATGAGTCATTCCCTATTTGGTGAACCGCATCAAGGAATTTTCTGTGAAGCTCTGGAGACCATATGAACTTCTTTTGGCGACTCAGGATAGCATCCGTGACTCGGCGATCATTCCTCGATTCACTCTCGGCGGGGTCTGGTTGTGCCAGAGGTTGTTGCAAGGGAAGCTGGTTGACTTCGAACTGGTCTGTGGTGATAGTAAGCCCATTGTCAGGGAAATTGTAGTAACGCGCCTCCCCTCTTTCAAAAGATGGTTTGAGGGAGTGGGGTGGCGGACGACCACCTGCGATTCTCATAGAAAACTTATCACGGAACATTTCGCGAGTGTCGATAGAACCACCGCAGTTAAGGCAAGCGGCGTTGATGAGGACTTCCTTATACCACATGTTTTCTGCTCGAAGCTTGGCGTATTCTTCTTTTAGAGTTTCGAGCTCTTGACACTTTCCCCGAACCACTGATCTGGCCCGTCTGTTTTGAAACCAGTGCTTGACCCTTAAGGGTTCCATCTCTAATTTCCGGGCTAATTTTCTTCTTCGTCTCGTATTCGGGTAACGGCACTTATTGAAGGCGGCTTCGAGTATCTGGATTTCCTTCTCAGTATAGAGCCGGCGACGTCTTCTTCCACGAGATGGGACATCGCCGCTGCCGTCGTTGTTGCTGCTACTGTCGTCGTCGCCACCACTGTCATCGTCGCTGCCCTGATCCTGAACCTCGTTGCCAGCAGGGTTGGGTAGTATGGTTTCGACATCTGGCTCGATCCCAAAGACTTCGAGGTCTCCCAACTGCACATTACCTAGGACATTTGGGTCAGTCATCTCCAACAAATGACTATGACTGTTAAACATACTGGATCAAGAAAAGGTTTGTTCGTCCTCTTTTATTCACTCAAGGTCTTGTAATCCTCTTCCTATGTTTACTCTCTCTAAACTTTCTTTTGAGTGACTTTGCGTACTCAGGAGTCGCTCTTCGAGCATGGAAGACGATCACCAGGCGAGCGCTCTTCTAGAGATTTTGAGTTTCTCGTCTTGTCGTCTTCCTTCCTTTTCATGGTGGAGAGATCACGAATCGCTTTTCTTTCCTCGATAGCCGAACCTGTCCCCCACTATCTCTCAAAAGACTAAATTACGTCCACCACCCGCTCAGCTTTTCATCATGACAAAGCTATCAACCCTATTGCGGCTCCTTCGATATTTGCGCTCGACTCCCGCTCCATCTCAATAATGGTGAAATAGACAACTCTTTTACAACTTTTCAAACTCGTCAGGCCTGAAATCGCGGATCGAGACATGTCTGATGCTTCACGGGAGGAGCAGCCCCTGCTTTACATTAACTACCCCGGCTCCACAAGCATTATTGCTGTAACTTTTCTCCATTTTTGAGCTACTATGAAACGAGGAGAAGGTTAGTGCTCTCATTTGCCCAGCTTTCACTTTCATTCATTCCATCGCACTCGTCTTCCTCTCCATCCTTCCAACAAGAAATGGCTTCGTCTTCTGCTTCTTCCTCTAACTCTTCCCATGCTTGCGTCTTTTCAATCGCAGTCCCGGCCCGATGGGAAAAACTCTATAATCTCTTGGGTCGGGGCTATGCTTACATAGCCGATCATCCGGAGATCGAGGCTGAGATCCGCGTTCTATTTGCGGCCACCGACACTACTTCCATCGTGGGTACTGAGTTGGAGAAGGAGTATAAAACATTCCCAGCCCTCTTTGCAAACTTTCTAGAGGCTTACCGCGTTGCTCACCGTGAAGTTCTTGTGGCTCGTGTCTTGCGAGCCCGCTACGAAGACCGCTGTGACTGCCTGACGTTGACTAACTTCGTGGCTGACAGCCACAACAAGGTTATGGAAACTGCCAACGAGCGGGTCTCGACGATGCTTCGTGAACGTGGACATTTGGTGGAGCGTTTGGCCTTGTGCCTGATCACTTATGAGCACGATCGTCGTAACATCATGTTGAAGTTTCAGAGCGATTGGCTGGAAGAGCGACTCGATACTGTTACGGCGGATGTATCCCGTGGGAGGGAATTGGTCCGGGACTTAGAACTTGCTGCAAAAGATCACAGGGCCAAGGTTGCTGACCTTAAGAATGAGTGCAAGCGCCTTCTTCTCCAGCTCGCGGATCATGATATACGGAGCGGTGAGTGTAGGCAGGGAATCAACCATATGGAGGGCCAATTGAGCTCCTTCGTGCTGCTGATTAGGGCTCAGTTCGGCTTTACTTTTCCGCCTCGCTAATCTGTATTAATCTGCTTTGAAAGTCTTTCGATTGAGCGAAAGTGGATGAAAGCTCATGTGTGTGTGTTTTAGCTTTTTATATGGTCCATTTCTTCGAGCATCCGAACATCTTCAACTTGGGTGAGCTGAACTATAATATCAATAAGTTGAGCAAATATGTCCTGATTTTCTAACTTGCTCATGATCAGATGAAAGAATAGCCTCAGATTCATCCAGGAGAAGATTTCTCTCTATTACCTATTTTTCACCTGCAAATGAAACGACTGAATCAGAAGAAATAATTTGAAAAAGAAAGCATAAACCCCTTTCAATCTTATGCTTGCTCGTGATTAATAAAGACAAAAACTTTTACAAGGATTAATCTTGTGCGAAAAGTTTTTATCAATATTCCTCGAAGGAAAGCATACTATTGAAAGGAATGTAATTCACGATAATCGCTTTTGACCAACGACGCGTTTTAAATTTAATTGAAGATACGGCATCCAAATCAAAGCCGTTTTGTTAAGAACGAGGGCAATTTGGACATCTATCTCGTCATTAAATTCGAAACAATGCCGGTACTCTTGATCAATTATCGTGGATTACCAGCGGCGTAACACATGCATGAACCGATTCAAGTGTATAATTCCTTCTAGCGAAATTGGGGTTGGATTACCCTATACGACCAAAAGGTCGTGCAAGACTTCCAATTTTAATTTCCTCTAAAGGAATTATAAACTTGACTTGGGAGTATTCGGATGATTAGAGAAAATGCCACTATCACATTCCCATGACCCGTCAAAAGAAATACAACCAAGCTCCATCTGAATGTATACACCAATAGATCCCTAATACAATCACTCTAAGGGGTGAGATAGAGAAAACTTCGATAAAAATAAACCCTATACAAGAGGATTAGTAATGGAAAATAAAACAAAGGAATGTGATCCTAACGTTCAAGGATGCCCCAAGCTCGATCTGTGACTTCCGGATCACTTGCCCCAACTCGTCATCTTCATTGGACGACATCTCAATAATGTCCATAGTAGGCTCCTTTGTTGCTCACTCGGTGTTCGCCATGGGATATCATCCTCCTCGTCTTCTATCAAGGACGTTTGGGAAAAACACACATATCTATCCTTGAAATGGCATTTAATCTAATCACCAGAATACAATGAATGAAATGCCTATATTTATATGAACTGTAATAGATTTGAGGGATAGAGAGTCTTACCAACCAAACTCGTCGACTTATGTGCGGTTTTAGGTGTACCAACCGCCCAAAGACATGCGCATGAGACAAGTGATGGTAAACTTCTAAAAATCAGAGGGTTTGGCACCTAAGGTTAAGGTTCCCACCTCGAGTTCTAGAAAGAGTCGATTCCATTGCACAGCTATCGTTGCATTGGGACTCGATCCATAGTTCGAAGCGAGCGGAATTGAAAAGTGGATTACCCCATGTTTTTCTTCACGGAGATTCCATTTTCAATTCCTTCTATTGTGTTCCTAAAGGCGGCGCCTGGGGTTTTAGGCGCGGTTGTGTGTGTCCATGTGTCGTGATCATCACAATGCAAGTCATGCACAACAGTTTATCAATCAGCACTTCAAATCATCCACACAACATACATTCCTACGCCCAACCTGCATAAAACAGAGTTAATCACAGACTACCCCCTTATTACTCCAATCTGCAAAAACATATAACACCTATCATAAGCGGACTTACCTCACCCTCGAGAGCGCCTGCAAGGTTAGAAAAATCACTCAGCGTTTTAATTATGGCCTAAGTCCACTTGAGGTCTAGAATCATATGTTCTAGAGCAAGAGTCCCCAGCGGAGTCGCCAGCTGTCGCGACCCGTCCGAAAGGCGGACGCGGCTAATGGATTACCGATCGTGGGCCTTACCTCCTCACTGGAGTGCGGATCGTGGGCTTTGGATCGGCGCGGGCCCTCCCAAGCCCATACCAAATCGCGGCGGGAGTATTTTTTAGAAGGATTCGACGATAAGAGTCGATCGCTTTCGACCTTCAGTGTGGTCGTGGTGGCATGTGCAACTTGTTCATGCATTTGGAGTCGCCACCGGTCTTTCTTGGAGGGTAGACCGGAAACCTTACTGATCGATTGGGAGAGATCGATCAGTTCTGCAGAACCAGAGATTTTGGGTTCGGAGACTTGGTTACGTCGGTGTCATTACCAACGCCCTTTCGGTACCTAACGCGAGTGATTTTCCTGGCTAAGAGTTCATGCAGGCGCAATTTTAGGCGAGGTAGGTTTGATTCAGGGTTTCATGCAGATTGGAAGACTATTCCTATCAATCATAATCAATTTTAATGAAAAGCTCAATCAAGTGCATAAATAAATCACATCAATGCACATCAATTCAAGTCAAAGGCCTCCTAGTATAGCCATAAAGGCTTAGGGAAGGCGTGATTTAGGACCAGGGGCAAAATGGGAAGATTTGGGAACGATTAGCCCAAAGGGCAAAATCGTCATTTTTAAGAAGGATCGGGTTCAAAACACCCGGGATGAGCCTTGGCCAGTTGATTGTGGCCATTTCCTATTTTTTGGGATTTTTCTAGAATTTTTAGAATTTTTTTGGAAAACGGTTTGCCGGAATGGCCAAACCGTCATTTTTGAAAAGATCGAGGGCCGAAAGACCCGAAACAGATTGAGGCCAGTTGAATATGGCCATTTCCTATTTTGTGAAATTTTTTTTAGAATTTTTCTGAATTTTTCCCAATTTTTTTGAGTTTTTTTATGATTTTTTATTTTTTATTGATTTTTTTATTTATTTATTATTATTATTATATTTTTTTAAGTAAATTTTTTATTTAAATAAATAAATAAAGGCCGAGTCCAGATCGGGTTTCTCGAACCCGGATCCGGATTCGGCTGTCGGGCCTGATCCAATCCGAGGAGGAAGACCCGAACCGGGCCTGTTTGAACCCGCCAGACCCAACTCGCCTAGGCCCAATCTTCTTCCACCAGCAGCAACGCAGACCCAATTCTAAATAAGCCCACGAGACCAAACATTCCCCCTATCCAAACCAACATGCAAATAAACCTTACCGTACTATTCATCATCTTCACGTCCATTTCCCGCATGAAAAAGAAACAGGACCAAGCTCGCCGCCGCGGGGACATGAGTTCGACGATCCGGGCCCAGCCGCTGCGTCCCGTCGCCAGCGACTAGGTCGCTCGAAACCACCGCCGCCTCCGAGACCTAGCTCTTGCTCTTCGAGTCCGGCAACTCACCCCACCGGAGGATCGAAGCTTCTTCATCACTCGCTTAATTTATCGGAATCTCGCGAAGCTCGGGAGCCGTCAACGCCGCATGGCATCACTCGAGCACTCCTCTTCGTTATCTTTTTCTTCTTCGGTTGTCGATGGAGTTCAACATGTGGCGCTTCAACATATGGCGCATATTGATAAAGCGAACGAAATTCCTTCACCAAAGGAAGTTACTGGGCAGCGGGAGTTGAGCTCTGATCTCGTCGAAGCTTCGGTTGAGGCCGCGAAGTGCTTGGATGTGCTGCTCATCTTCCTCCACAGGTATGATTTTAGCAAAGTCTCCACATTCGAGATAGTCCACTACGCAGTTGGCGGCTTCGAGCCCCGTGACATAAGACTTCTCCTGTGACCATGAACCATGGCGGTTGATAATCCAGTCTCCCGCCATGAACAAGTTTGGGAAAGATGTAGATCCACGCAACATGTAACCATACGAACCTGGGAAGAAATGAGTTAAGGACTTCGGAAATCTACTAATTTCCCTATCCACCACAGTAGAATTCCCAAACTCCTTCACAACATCTGCAAGGTACGACATAGTTTTCCCAACTAAATGCTCGTCCTCGAGCACAAGCAGTTCATTGGCGTAATAAAAATCAGATTGTATGACTTGCATAGGATCGCCTTTATGCTCGTCATGGAGTATATTCAAGTCGAAGAAGGTCCATCCAAAGCTTTTGTCATCCCCAGAGCAAACATTGATCGCATTGGGAAGGATAACTTTCCCATCAAGTCGAAGCTTAACACTGAGTGCATCAACAGCGGCCAAGTTCGTGACTTTCAGAAACTCATTCCTCATGCGTAATACTGCTCTTAATAATATCCCGAATCGTAGAGATTCTGACAGCTAGAATGAATGCATCTGCATTTAGGGTCTCTCCCCCACAAGCTATTCCCGATATGCAACCTGTCACCTCATCGAACATTATGTCTGTCACGCTTCGACCCTCCAAAAACACACAACCTTGAGTCCTCATGAAATCCTTCCATGGGTTGAAAATCTTTTCTTTGACTGTCCCCCGACACCACACAGCATCAAAATCTTTCTGGTGAGCAAGGATGAGGTAATATAGCATTGCCAGAGTTGCAGCAGCACTGCACTGCTCCGGTGGCACAAAGAGACCCACTTGAAGCATTGGATGAAATAAATCCTGATAAAGCTTTTCTGAGCAGCCAAACTGTCTGAAAAGCTCCCTGGCAGTAACTACCAGTTGAATATATCGTACGAATTTGTCTTAAGAACTTTGGCTAGTGATGCAGTTCATCCATAGACAGATTTTCTTTTAACAAATGTGTTGGATCTTTACTTGGATCATACTTTCTCCAGGCAGTATCAGTGTTGTCAAAGTCCACCACGTGCGTCGCGGTCCTCAGGATATCGAGCATGAAGCAGCCGTCGATGATCATCACCTCCAGGAACCGACCCACCCCCTCGCTGCCACCCTCCCTCAGGGACTCGAGGAAGGGCTCGAGGCGCTTCCCGGACCGCTCGAGGAAGTGGAGGAGCGCCCGTTGCTTGTGCTCCTCCATGGGGGGGACGCGGTCCTCGCCGTGGTGGCGGGGCCCGAAGGAGACAGCCTGCGGCTGGTAGGCTTTTTGTTGAGGTCGGTAACGCAGGGGGGGACTTTGTAGACGCAACGCTTCTTCCATATCTATTTCTCGTCGACGGGCATGCGCTTGACACTCTCGTTGATATAGACGGTCCATTCGATCTGGTTCCGGTCCAGCGGTCGCGGCTCAGGCGACATGGTTACGCAAATTTCACCGGTTCCGAAAGTGTACGTTCTGGAACGTCTTAAGCGCTCCCCCTCTCTCTTTCTCTCTGTCTCTCCCTTTGGCCTTGGTCTCTCTCTTTTTTTTTTCTCTCACTCCCCTGATCAAAAGGGGAGAGGGTCCTCGAAAGGCAAGGTAGTCTTTCATTTTTTATTCTCCACCTGCACTCACAAGCCCTCCCTTGCATAATATATTTTTTTTTTATTGTTTCCATGACTTTCCAGAGAATCAAGCACTAAGAGATCCACTAGCCTCCTTTGATCGTGCACTCCATGGCCATTAATGTCGGAAACATGCAGGGGATGGTAGTGGTGGAAGATAATGGTGAGTGGAGGATGAAAAGGATGGTGGAATGCCATCAGGTGGCGGCTCCCGCAGCCAATTCAGCAGAATATCTTGTCTCAAATGCGACAATTTGTCTGGTGCCTGCTTGTTTGTTTAAGCTCAATTCTCCGCCACCGATCGATATGCAAATGCAGTGCATGAATGAAGATTAATTATTATTATTATTTTTTATTTTTTTATTTTTTTTTATTTTTTTTATGGGGACTGAGACTAATTCTCAGTTTTATGTAATGATGAATCACTTAAATGAAGAGTCAAAATTCAGGTGTCAACACTTTAATACTGACAAAAGGAAGTGATTGATCCTTCTAATTGCATGTTTTCTATTGGTGAATGAGAAAAATGAGTACCTTGTGAGCCTTAGTCTCATGTGAGTAGTTCTTTTAATCATTCTCCAATGAGAATTCATGAAATTAAAATAAGTGTAATTTTTTACGATAGTTTTTATGCATTTGTAAAACATGTCCATATTCATGCTCATGTGTCCAAAATAATATCCAGTACAAGTGAGAATGCATGAAAATGCATCAGAATGTTTGCTTATTTTATACTTGACGGGGTAGTCTATTCAAGTCTAGGGCGTTTGAGGCCTAAGGTGTCATCATCATCCCAATAAGGATTCCCCTCTTCAGTCTAGGACACTTCATCTTCTGAATATGACGGCGGTCCCATGTCTTCGGGTACGTACGGTTCTATCCCAGGTACATATGGTACAATATATTCGGGTACATAAGGCTCGACAAGGCTACGTCTGACTACCTCAAAATGCTAAATGTATTCTATGGTAGCCCTGTGAACATTCTCCGTGCGAGTCATGTTTTCTGGCCACTTTATATCTTCGGCCTGAGAGTTCTTCAAAGAGTGTATAATAAATTCTACCTTGGCTTCGAATTGTTTCCTCTTTTCTCCCATGAGGGTTTCGTTTGGTATGTCAAATGAGAATATACCAGGTCGGGGTGGAGAAGGGATCTCCTGTAATGCCCCAAATTGTCGGATAACCCTCTTCGGATAATATGCAGTAGCGCCTATGAATCCTAGCAAAGGGACTGGGTCTTCGCCATTACATGTGAGCCTGACTTTGCCCAGTGTTGACAATCTAAGCCGCCATCGGAGCTGTTCCGGTTTCAGAGTTCCAAGGAAGTTCTTCCATTCTATGAAGTTGAACTGAGGAATATGTGTATGGGTTCTGACAAAGGTTTTAAGAGGATGGACATCAGAGCTAATCTCAGTGAAACCCATGCGGATATGGAATTGTTTGATATGAGATGTGAACTACAGGTACAGAAGATCACTAGAGGCTCTAAAGATTCCCTTCTTATTCTTCTTGAAGCGATTTAAGGAAAGGAATGTCTCAGCAAGGATAATGTTCGAGTAATCCCATCCACAGCAAACCTGTCTGACTACCACAGCCATAATAGGGTCGAAGGTGACAGAGAAGATCGGGAATAGCACAAAGCTGAAGAAGACTAAGACAAAGGCTCTACCTGATTTAGTCCCTTTAGCAGCAGGGAGGTTGGGGAATCGATCTAGTAGGAAGGATAGTGAAATTCGTCCAGAATTGCCTTGGCGTCTGCTTTGACTTCTTTGAGGCTTGCGTCAAGGAATTCGGCTAGTTGACTCAATGGCTCAAATCCTATGGGAGGTTGAACTAGTGAGTGAGTAAATTCAACTCCGATGGCGGTGCTGTACTCTTCTAGAGTAGGGGTGATTTCTAGTCCCTCCATGCAGAATGTAGCGGTGGTAGGATCCCAATAGAGCGCCATGGCTTGAATGAAGGCAGGTGGGCATTCAACCTTCAGCAGGTCCAATAGATACCCTAGTTGTGATTTGGCGTATCCTTGGCTGGCCTCACCCATGCTGTCCCACCATGATAGGAGTTCGGCCCGAGGAACTTTAAACACTCGAATATCATTCTTTCCCATCAAGCCTATGATATGCAAATGATTTTGAAAAATCAATCGTCAAAAATTACTTTAAATATGCGACTATGTAAATGCCATGAAATATGCACGGGCCAACTTAATTGCATAGTTCAATTGAAGAAATGGAAATTAGAATTCTCTTCTGGTACTGAAAACCTGACTTGAAGTCTAATTTGAATTTCATGAAAGTGAATTATGCAATTTAGTCAGGTTCACTCCAGTGACTAAGGGAACTAACAACGTCACATTCCATTGGTCAAAACATCAAATGGGGGTAGAGTTGGATGAATCCCATGATACCTAACGAAAGAAAGGTAAGAAGAGACTCTTCAAACAAGAAAGCCATAAAAGGCCGATGGAATGTGAGGATCTAAACCACACCTTCCTACAAGTTTATTCCCCTTCACAATGATAGTCGGTCGGGAATACTTCCCTAGTCGAGTGTAAGGGGTCGTCTTCAATGCATTGGTTGAGGGGTCCTAGTTCCTCTAGCCATTCTCTAGTCTATCGTATAATGACTTCTGGAATCTTCTCGCGTCTCGTCTTTTTGAGTGTGATGTGTTTCGGCTTTGTCTTGTTCACGGGGCGTCTTCTTTTTCCCCAAAAGGTGATCCTTGGTATGTCTTCATTAGCGCGTCGTTCGGCCTGTCAACGTACGTATGCCTCTCTAGCTAGGTGGTTGCGACGCTATCTCTTCATCTCCAAATAATTCTTGAACAACTCATATGCTTGTCGCTTGAATCTGAGGTTGTCGACATAGTAGCTGGTTTGACAATCTTTAGCATATCCCAACTTGCGTCCAGTCAGCTCTCGACCATGCACGAACCTACTAAAGTGCAGCCTTGTGTTTGGTCTAGGGCGAGTGACCTTCCTGAGGTACTCGAAGGTTACCAAATCTATTGAACTTTTGGGAAATAGCAACATCCTACCCCATTATCGTTGTTATTTCAATTAGTCACTTGAGTGATTTCATGATGTATGCAATGCATGTGGACGTATATAATGCATGAATCGTACTATGAAACGTGGAATAGTGAAGTACATCGAAAGTAAATGCCTTACCAACCATACTTGGGGAATGTGAAATGTTCCCCTGTAACAATAGGCGGTTTTAGGTATACCAACTACCCATAGACATGCGCATGAGACAAGTGGGTATACTCTAGAAATCGAAAATCGGGTGAGGAACCTATGGCTCAGGCTCTCACAATCCAAATGAGGCAGATTCCTCCCCAAGGGTACCCACCCAAGAGGGCTAGATATCGCCAATTTGGATTGTGAGCGGGAACGAGCACGAAAGTCTCAAGTGCCATCAAACACGAGATCCTTTCTCATCCTTTCCCTATCCAAGGTAACCTAGGGGTGGTTTACAGTCGGGGTTTGACCGCCAGTGTGTGCGATGTGTCGTGATCGTCACAATGCAAGGGCATGCACAGTAGTTTGTATCAAACACCGCTTCAATATGTGCGTAAAATAAACATACATTCCCAACTCCAATCTGCAGGAAAAATGTCAACAATCACTCCACCCCTCATTTCCCCAATCTGCAAAAACATCTAACACAATGGTTAGTGTACGTACCTCACCTTCGAGAGCATATACAGAAAACAAGGTCAGATAAACAAATCAACTTTTTAATCGGCTCAAGTTCTTTGGTCTGCGAAACTAGAGATTCAGGTTTAGAATAAGTCCCCAGCGGAGTTGCCAGTCTCTCCTCGAGGAAGGAATGTCGGAGAGGGCTAATGGGCTGCCCGAACGTCGCCTGATCGAACGCGGGCCTCTCCCAAGGTCCATTACCCAAATCGCAACGGCTAAATGTACGTGGTCGACCTTAGGTGTGGTCTGGTGACATGTGATATGTATACATGCCAAGGAGTCGCCACCAATCATTTCCTGGAGGGTACGATTGGAAACCCTATCGAATAGTTGGGAGCGATCTATTCGATTCTGCGGAAACCAGAGAAGTGGAATCGGGGACTTAGTTACGCCGACTGTCAAAGTCGACGCCCTTTCGGTACCTAAGTTGAACGGTTTATCTGACCTTAAGATTCATGTAGACGAATGGGGTACGGATCCTAAATCTAGGAGTTTATGCAAATGGGAATGACTACCCTATCACTCACAACCAATAGAAATAAATGCGCAAATCATGGATCCAATACATGGGATAAAACACATGAAATCATTATGGCATCCCTAATGAGGCCCTATTAGTCTAGAGAAGTATCAGTTAAGGCTTAGGAGTGATTTGGACATGATTCGCCCACAAGGGGTAGAATCATAATTTTAAGAAATTTAGGGATAATTTGCCATAAAAAGGCAAAATTGTCATTTCAGATGAAAGGTGCAGTCAAAATAGGGTAGAAATGGGATTGGTGATCAAATCCTTCCATTTCCTATTTTTCGGGAATTTCTAGGATTGTTCTGGAATTTAAAAGTGATTTTACCACAAGAGGGGTAAAGTCGTCATTTTGGACAAAAATGAGGACCGAAAATCTCAAATATTAGGGTGGGTCACCCACCTGACCCAAACCCCAACTTTGAGCAATTTTCAGGATTTGATTGGAACAAGAAAGTCGATTTTCTCATTCGGGGGCAAAATCATCATTTTGAAAATAAAGGAACGGAACTCGAAAATCCAAGTCTAAGAATTGATCGCCTAACCGACCCTAATTCTTACCTTGGCATTATCTGTCTTATCTCGCATACACAACAGAGGCGACTTACCCCTAAAGGGTAATATCGTCAATTCTCGGAAGAATGGATAAAAAACCCCAAAAATAGGGTTGACCAGTTGTCTATGGTCAATCCTCAATTTTTGGGGATTTCTGGAATATCTAGGATTTTCCTATATTATTTTGGGATTTTTTGTGATTTTCTAACATTTTTTTGGATTTTCTAGGAATTTTTCGATTTTTTTAAATCATTTTTCGAATTTTCTATTTAAAAAATGTTATTCGGACCGGTTCAACCCGACCCACTGGGGTCGGAACCCTGCCCAGACCCAGACCCGCTGAACCAACGCCCCAAAACGATGTCGTTTCTTCCTTTCTTTAATTTTCAAACTACTCGGATTTAATCCGACGGCCCCTGATGGACCACGTGGCTAATCCACGGTCTTTGGATCGACTTACCGAAATCTACGGCCCCGATCAAAGATTGACTATCTCTCTGCTATTGGATCAGATTACCTAGATCTATGGTCACGATTAGACGGCGAGACTCGATCTGGACCGTTCACTCTAACTAACCTAAACGACGTCGACTATTCATTTAGCCAAACGACACCGTTTCTGTTCATCTCGAATTTCCAATTTTAAAAATGATTTTTGATATTCCTAATTACTGATCGGACGGTTACTAAAATTTGGACTCGATTAACCTAGACCGTCCGATCCAGATTGACTCGGCCTAACAGACTAACGGTCGAACCACGTCAGCACAGCGTCGACCACTCATGAGATGCCACCTAGACAGTTGACTCGTTGACTCTGCCACGTCAACTTCATCTTCAACCTCGCAACGGTGACGGGATGAACGGCCAGGAGCTTCCGACGACGATCTAACAGTGAAACCTAGACTAAATTGTTCGAAACCAACGCCAATCGACTCGCCTTATCATCCAATCTCACATATATGGGAATTGAAGCACCTCGATCACTAAATCACGAGTATCATGCAAAGTGCCGAGTACGGCCATGGGGATTCAATCGCTCGATTTACCTCAAATCATTGCAATTCAATCACATGATAACATCAATCAATGTTCAGAAGACTTACCTCGAGCTCCAATTGAGCTCGCTCGGCCTAGATTGGGCTAGACAGGAACGAACAGTGTTCGGCAATGAAGGTTGGATTAGGAGACTCAATTCGGGATGTTCAAGCGAAGTCGATGCAAAATAGATATGCGACGATGGTTAGTGATGCTCGGGGAATAAAACGCACACCCTAACTCGAAGAATCAAGACCGGAATCGATTTCCGCCATTGATGCTCAGTAAGAAAGCTTGAAGGTCGAACTCACCTATTCCCGTGGTTTCAACGTGCGCGGCCGACGGCGATCGACTCCTGGGAGTTTGGGCGACCTCTTGACGACCTCGTGGAGCTTCGGTTTAGCCTGAGAAGGCCCAACCAGCGCTCTGCAAATCCGAGGTCAAACCTTCGATCACCGCGAGGGAAGGTGAGCTCTCTCTCTCTCGATTCAGTTTCTTCTCCTAGAACTGAATCCACTAGCTGCTTCAATAGAAAGCCCCCGTAGGCTTATATAGCCTTTCGAACTTTGGCGCCAAATCAGGGGACCTAGCAATCTTGAAATGGCACGTGTTTGCACGTGCCATTTGGTCCAAACGGCGCCGGAGACGGTGGGTAACTCCATCCGACTCAAATGGCCTTCCGTCGTGCGCAAATGGACGAATAATTTAGTAGTTTCGTCGATGTTGACTTTCACGGCCGCCGGGACATTGACTGATCGATTTCTTCCTCCTCCGACGGCCATTAGCCGTGACCCCGGTCTCAATCAACAGTAAATTTCATTATCGACGAAACGCCTCCATCAATTTTACCAATTGAAGCCGATTGATGGTCCAATTTTGCAATCAAAATTCACCCTTCAAACCTGCAATAGGCGCGGGAAGCCCTGAAGAAGAAGACACTGTAGCGGACTGGTTCGACCGGTCCGACCGGCGGTCTGACCGGTCCGAACCGGTTCCGACTTGAAATTTTCAAAATTAATCCAAATCTGTTGGGAATTTTTGCAATTAAACCTCAGAATCGAACTTAGGGCATGTGTATTACCTAGAAATGTGATTTTACCCAAACGTTCACATCAATTTCTATAAAAAAAAAAACCCCAAATTTGTCCTTAATTGCAATTCGGCAAATCATAAAATTGAAGGCTCAAACGGTCAAATTGGACCAAACCACCTATGCCATCGATTTCAAATGATGAAAAATATTGGGTAGCCACTTCAATTTGTAACTTCAGTCCATGAATTGAAAGCAATTTCAAATACGCCTAAATTCAAGGACTAAAATCCAATTAAGTGTGCAATTCATGCAATTGAGCAATTTGCGCAAATAATTGGGCTAAATTGCAATAATGGATAATTAGATTGGATGTGAAGATCCTAAAAAATGCCAAAATTGTAAATTAAAAGACTTAATTGACATTTTTTTTATCAAATTCAATTATATGTGTTACAAAGGAACACATAAAATTGAATCTGATTTTGGACTTTTTGTGAGGTCCAAAAGACAAGGGATTTAAAATAAAAATATTGGATATTTTCCCATATTTTTGCGACCTCAAATGCTATTTTTCTTGATTTTTCTAATAGTTTTCTATTTTCTAAAAATATTTAAAAAATGTGAAAAATATGAAAAATTATTTTTTAGCCAAAAATAGTTCCTTAGGTTTGGCCAAGGCCACCAAAGTTGATTTTATAATTTTTTTGACTTTTTATGAATTTTCTTTGAATTTTCTAAGAAATGGCTAGAAAAGGCTGATCGAAAATTAGGTGTTAACAGTGCCTTATAAATCAGTTACCCATATTCCATATGAGTTATGGAGATGTCGAAAATGAGATTTGAGTTTTCTCAAACCTTGATATGCTTCTTATACGCATGAGTTCTCCCACAAGTTTGGGAAATTGGGCCCTAGAGGCAAAAAGAGTATCTTCATGGAATACTAAGAGCACTTGAAAGGGTAAGTGCTATGTGTGAGCAGGAAAGTAGGGAGTATAATTGAATTTGAATCACGAGACGTCACATTCTTAGTGAATGAATTTTCGAGAAAGGGCAAGATATTTAAAAAAAAAAATATTCTCTGTTTGAATTCTAGGATAGTGACAATGATTTTTTTTTTTGCATCTTATCCAAGTGGGAACAATGTGAGAAGTGAGGAATTTGTTTCGAATTAGTCCCAATTGCAACCACTTGATGTGTAAAAGATGTCGTCATTGTCTGATCCTAGTAGGAGCGTAATGGACAATGATGTACTAAGTGTACGATCTCCAATTTGGCGAACAAGTATAAAGCTTTCATGGTTTCTCCACAAGAAGAGAATAAGTCGAGGAGTATATAAGGCTCCAATTTGCCATGATAAAGAAAAGTGGATACAAGCAATGGAGAAAGAAATGGAGTTAATGAGATCAAATGAAGTTTTGGGAACTGAATGATATTTCGAATGGACGCAAAGCCATTGGGAGCAAGTCTGTTCTCAAAAGAAAGCGTAAAGCTGATGGCTTGTTTGAGAAATGTGAGGCTCGCCTTATGGTATGGCCATGAGTAGTCTTTGAGACATCGATATATACGTTTTTCATGATATCTTAGTGGCATATGATTCTATGACAATTGATAAAGGCCATTGTGTATATATCAAAAGATCCTAAAATCAATTTGTAATTTTATCATTATATGTTGATGATATACTCTTATTGCAAGTGGTAAAGGTATGAGCCGAAATATGTGTCCTCAGACTCCATAAGGAGATAAAGAAATGAAAAGTGATCCATATGCAAGTGTTGTTGGGAGATCAATGTACACTGTGATATGTACAAGACCTGATATTTGTTATTCAGTTGGAACGGTAAGTAAGTACCAATCCAATAGAGGTCAAGCATACTGAATTGCAGTCAATAGGATTCTGAGGTATGTGAAAGTACCGCTGATTAATTTACTGAATATTCAAGATAGAGATTTGCACCTTGAAAGTATATTGATATTGATTGAGGGAGAGATTTAGATGAGAGGAATTCTATCTCTAGATTTGTGCTGTTACTTAGTAATGGCGCCATATCATGGAGAAGTAAGAAGCAAACGTGCATGGCCTTATCCACGATGGAAGATGTTCTCGTGGTGTTATCAGCAGTAGTATAAAAGCTGTTGACACCTGATTTTTGACCTAGTTTTTTTCAGTTTTATTTTTGAAAAAATCACAAAACAAAATCATAAAAAGTCAAAAAAAATTACAAAATCAACTTTGGTGACCTTGGCCAAGCCCAAGGAACCATTATTGACCAAAAAAATAATTTTCATATTTTTCACATTTTTTAGTATTTTTAGAAAATAGAAAAATACTAGAAAAATCAAGAAAAATAGCATTTGAGGTCACAAAAATATGAAAAAATAGCCAATATTTTTATTTTTAATACCTTGCATTTTTGACCTCACAAAAAATCCAAAATCAGATTCAATTATAGGTGTTCCTTTGTAACCCGTACTATTGAATCTGAGAAAAAAAATATCAATTGAGTCTTTTAATTTGCAATTTTAGCATTTTCTAGGATCTTGACATTCAATCTAATTGTCCCCTATTTCAATTTGACCTAATTGTTCAGACAAAATGCTCAATTGCAAAATTATTTGCATTTTAGTCCTTGAAATTGGAGCATAATTGAAATTACTTTCAATTCAAAGGCTATCATTGCAAATTAAATATGTTGCCCAATGGTTTTCATCATTTTGAAATGATTGGCATAGGTAATTTGCCCCAATTTGATCATTTGGACCTTCAATTGCACAAATTCCCCAATTTGCAATTATATAAAATTTGGGGATTTCATAGAAATTGATATGAAATTTTGGGTAAAATCACAATTTTAGACAAAATCCATGCCCTAGATTCGATTCTGAGGTTCAATTGCAAAAATTTCCTGTTAATTTAGATTTAATTTGGAAAATTGCAAGTCGGGACCGGTTCGGACCTGTCTAACCGCCGGTTGGACCTGTCAAACCGGTCCAGAACAGTGTCTTCTTCTTCCCCAAAACGCCCGTGCGGATGAACAGTGACAGATCGAGTTTTGAAGACCAAATTGAAGGTCAATTCACGACTAATTGAAAGGGAAATGGTGGGCGTTTCATTGCTCTCATCTTCCTCCGTCGATCGACACCAACAGCACCATCCAACGTCGCAGGAACGGAGAGTAATCAGCCGGTCAAAGCCCCGGTACCTGCAAAAGTCAACAACGACAAAGCTTAGATGAAATTAGTCCAAATTCGTGACAAATGCGACCACCAGAAGTCCCGAACAGAATGACCATTTGATACCCGTCGATTGCCGGTCGACGGTGACCATTTCGCACGTGTTCTCACGTGCGAAGGTCAACTGCCCAACCTCCCATTTCGGCGCCAAAATCCCCAAGAGCTATATAAGCTCATGATCGCTTTCTGTTGAAGAGGTGGGTGAATTCGGTTAGTGGAGGACGAGGAGAATCGAGGGCGAGAGAGAGAGCGCAAAACAGAGCTCGTTCTCCGACCCCCGTCGTCGAGAACTTGAGCTCAAATTGCAGAGCGCCGGTTAGGCCTTCCCAGGCCAAACCAAAGCTTCACGGTGCTGCTAGAAGGTCGCCCAGAGTCCCCGAAAACGATCGCCGTCGCCCAAGCACGTGGAATCCGCGAGAATAGGTGAGTCGCAGTCTCGACTTCTTCTTTGAGCATTCATGGCGATTCACGCATTTCTTGATCATTTATGCAATTAGTGTGTGCGTTTCATTCCCTGAACATCACTGACCATCGCTGCATCTTGTTTTTGCATTGATTTTGTTCGAACAACCCGAATCGAGTCTTCGAACTTAGCTTTCCTGGCCGACCCCTACTCATTCTTGCCCAGCCAAATCTGGGTCAAGCGAGCTCAATCGGAGCTCGTGGTAAGTCTTCTGCACCTCCTGCCATGTCAATCTGCGAGTGAATTGATTTAATCTCGCGTGGTCTGTGTGATTGAACTTCCATGGCCGTACTCGGCGACTCGCATGATGTTCTTGATTCTGTGGGTTATATGCTTCGATCCTTAGATATGTTAAGATAGAGTCGATTGCGAGTCGATTGCCGCCGGTCTCATACAATTCCATCAAGATCCCACCGTCGGATCGTCGCCGGAGAAGCATAGCCGTTCGTTCAGTTGCAAACGCGAGGTTGAAGACGATGCTGACTTGGCAGGTCAACGAGTCAAAGCGCTTAGATGGCGATAGGTCATTGGTCCACGTGTCAGTACAGTCAGCTCGGCCGTTGGAAGTTGTTGTTCGAACGGGGAGATCCAACGGTCGAGGTTAATCGAGTCCAACAAATAGTGGCCGTCCGATTAGAAATTAGGATAATTCGAAAATGATTTTAAATCGGAAATAAAAAATGATTGAAACGGTGCCGTATGGTTTAGGGGATAGGCGACGTCGTTTTCGGTTAAATAGGAACAGACGGTCTAGATCTAGTCCTATGTTTTAATCGCGGCCGTAGGTTCAAGTAATTAGATCAGACGTCCCTGATCAGGTCTTCGTTCAATCCAGGCCGTAGATTCCAGTCAAATGATCCGATGGTTATAGATTAGCCATCCGTTTCGATGAGGACCGTCGGATCAGAGTTGATAATTTGAAAAATAAAAAATGGCGAATACGGCGTCGTTTTGGTTTCAGGCTTCGCGGGTCCGGGTCTAGGCCGGGTTTTGACCCGAGTGGGTCGGGTCGACCCGGTCCGAATCATATTTTTTAATAAAAAATTCCGAAAATGATTTTAAAAAAATAAAAATAAAAATAATAAAAAAAATCAGAAAAATCTTAGAAAATACAAAAAAAAATGCTAGAAAATTCCAAAAAATTGTGGAAAAATTGTGAAAAATCCTAGGCATTCCAGAAACCCTCAAAAATTGAGGGTTGACCACAGACAACTGGTCAACCCTATTTTTGGGGTTTATTATCTAATCTTCCGAGACTTGACGACATTACCCTTTAAGAGTAAGTCGCCTTTGCTGTGTATGTATGATAAAATCGACAATGCCAAAGTAAGAATTAGGGTCGAGTAAGCGACCAATTCTTAGGTTTAGGTTTTTCGAGTCTCGCCCCTTTTCTCAAAATGACGATTTTGCCCCTCAATGGGAAAATTGTCTTTCTTATCTCAATCGAGTTCTGAAAATTGCTTAAAGTTAGGGTTCGGGTCAGGTGGACGACCAGCCCTAATATTTAAGATTTTTCAGTTCTCATCTTTGTCAAAAATGACGATTTTACCCTTCCGAGGGTAAAATCACTTTTAAATTCCAGAAAAATCCTGGAAATTCCCGAAAAATAGGAGATGGATTGGATTGATGGCCAATCCTATTTCCCCTGTCTTTTGACTTCCCAATTCATCTAAAATGATAGATTTACCCTTTCAAGGTAAATTTTCCTCGAATTATTCAAAATTACGATTCTGTCCCTCATGGGCGAATCATGTCCAAATCACTCTTAATCCTTGATTGATATTTCTCTAGGCTAATAGGGCCTCATTAGGGATGCCATGCTGCTTTCATATGTTTTATCCACATGTACTGGATCCTTGATTTGCGCACTTATTTCTATTGATTGTGAGTGATAGGGTAGTAATTCCCATCTGCATGAACTCCTAGATTTAGGATCTGTACCCCACTCGTTTGTATGAAATCCTAGGATCAGATAAACCATTCAACTTAGGTACCGAAAGGGCGTCAACTCTGACAGTTGGCGTAACTAAGTCCCCGAACCCACTTCTCTGGTTTCCGCAGGATCGAATAGACTACTCCCAACTATTCGATAGGGTTTCTGATCGTACCCTCCACGAAACGATTGGTGGCGACTCCTTGGCATGTACACTTATCACATGTCACTAGACCACACCGAAGGTCAACTACGTATATCCAGCCGTTGCGATTTGGGTAATGAACCTTGAGAGAGGCCCGTGTCCGATCAGCCAGCGATCGGACGGCCCATTAACCCTCGCTAGCCCGATGGGGGGGCTCGAGAGGGTCGCGACAAAAGGGTCTTTGACTTAATAGATGTTTGGATCAATGAGGTGTTGCTAAGGATGTTATATGTCAAATTATTAGTTAATTGTGATAGTTAAGTAGCAAGAACTTACACTAAGGATCCACTGCAAGACCAAACGTATCGACTCGGAATATGATGTTGTAGAAGACATGTTTGTATGAAAAGATGTGAACATATAGTGCATATCTACGCATAGAATAAAGCAAGTCCTATGATGAAAATGAATTACTAGATATGTTTTAACTTGGTCATTTGTTGACAAAAAGGATTAGTTCTTTGCATTAGAATCTCTAGAAGGGCGTAGAAATTAGAGTATTGGATGTTTATATTCTCCAAAGTTCACAGTTATTGATTTAATGGAATTTGTTATCATTATTGATGTCTAGGATTGTCTATAACATTTATGCATATTGATGTTCAGTGCATTATTTTGAGAAGGTATGTCGGACAGGTGGGATATTAGCCCACTCACATGGGTAATTGCCTCTATTCACTGCGTGATAAATAGAGATGGGGCAATTTTTAAGCTTACTATCTAGGTGATAATTGAGAGATGAAGCTTAAAATATTTATGCCTCCTTAACAGAATATTAAGATGATGAATTATTATTTATAATGTCCGAAAGTGAAATAAAAAGATATTTTTTTAGCCCTCCCACGTATTTCACTTTATCTGTCTTTATTGCCAGATGAGAGTTTTGATGGAAACTCTTGATTGGAGTTGTTACGTGAACTCTAGTTAGACATTGAGTATGCCTAAGTGATCATCTGTACAATATTAAAATAGAAAGACATCTGCTCCATGAGGAAGGAGAAGATATCGTAATACGTACTTCTATTGCGTATGCATGTGTCAACCAATGAGAGTTGTCAAAAGTTATGTTCTCATCTTTTTTTTATGCCGTGTGCGATTTTCGAGGATAAAAAATTCCACATTTGGTCCCCTTACGACTCTTCGTTATTCTCAAGATTTCTATTTGGTGTTCACTATCTTAGGGTGTTGCCTATGGTCATGAGATTGATTCGATCTAAATGGACACTTCTGGAAAAGCGAGCTGAACTGAACTTGAGAGGTCTAATGGAAGAGAAAGATCGATTTAGAGTTTTTTGAGGCACATGATAAATTTATATTCACAGACCGGTCGGTTATAATTATTCAGTGCGATTATAATTGTGAATATAACACATCATATTTAAATGAGATCTAGAGAGAGATATGTATGTGACTGATCGATCTAGGGTATAAGCATACGGAAATATACTTTTGATAATGTCCATTTGAGCTGTCATATACTCCCAATGGATGTGTGACAACGAGCTCTCAGTGTATGCTGGTCGCACGAATTATTTGTCAATATGAACTTTGTAGATATAAATAGAGTTATGCTTGTCCTTTGTGGACGAGTGGGAGTTGTTAGTCCTCCGTGGACATGTGAGAGTTGTTTACCCTACATGGGCGAGTGGGAAATGTTAGAAAAATGGGTCTTACGGTGTTCGCCCATGCGGGTAATCACACCCACCCCATAGATAACCGCTATAGCAATTATCTATAAGTATGAAAAGACGTGTCTTTTCATGTTTATTGGAAGACGTTAAAAATAAACATACGTCTCCCTTCTCCTAACGATGGAATAGACGATGCTGTTTTTCAAGAGAAAAACGACAAACGCCTTTCCCCCTTTATGTCGAATTGCATCAAAGGCGACGTGACTCTCGAGACTGCGAAGACGACATCTAATCTGTGGATAGTGGGTACAGTTCCTCGTGTGATCGTGTTTCGATCAGTGATACAAGTAAGTTGATCTTGGGCATAATCAGTAGTTTTTCGCATGTATTTTGTATACAAATTAGGAATTCGTTTTCTTTGACGATGAATCTATTGGTCCATTGGAAGTAAAAACACCAATATTGCAGAGAAAATAAAAATGATCCTACTTTATTAGATAGATGCATTTATTATAGCAACGATTATTTACTTATACTACTTGTAAAATTTCAGAAGAGTTTATTAATATACTAATTCATTTGAATTTACTTAATTCTTAATGTCGTTGTTAGTGAGTAACGTGGTAATCAACTTACCGCTTATACCTTTTTTAACCAAAACCATTTGAAATTTGAAATTTGAAATTTACCTATAGTTACAAGACTCTGCCAACTATAAGGAATTTTTCAAAATTTCCCCTGACTGGCCCATGCGCTCCTCCTTCGCCAATATGAAGCACGAGGAGGAAAATCGAGAAGTTTCTTGCCACGTGTCGAGTGCTGATAAACAGGTTAATGGTTTTATCTTGAGATTGTTTTTTGTGAAAGAGGCTTTTATACAGCCAATAACAGGCTTTTAGGCTTTTATTTTGCACAGTGGCGATGTAAAATTTTCTTCACACTAGCGAATTGTATATAACTGTAAGAACACATACTAAATTTACATTTTTTTTTGCACGTAACTTAACTCAGTAAATATGTTTATATTTCATTCAAGGACTATCTGTGTAAAGAACTCTGTGAAAACGACAATGTACGTAGTACATATATATATTCACTGCAGCTAAATTCATTCTTCGCCAAATTGGAAAGAATCATTCTCTTTGGCTCTTTTCACTCTACTTTTATTTGCATCGCCAACTCAAAATATATTCGAAATATAATTTGAGTCTGAATCACGATAACGTGTCTTTCTTGTGAAAGAGATACATATTGTCATTGTCAATTAACAAATCTTTAATTTACATTTAGCTTAACCCGAGTATTCTCAAAAGCTCCGAATCATATTTTTTTTAGAAAAAACAATAAACTGGGTATGGAATCTATGTTATCTTTGGAAAAAGAAAAAGTGAGGAAGACGGGGAGGAAATCAATATAGATCGAAATTTAATCAATAAATTTTCATAAAAAAAATTAAATAACATTTTTTTATTTCACTTAAATATTGTGAGTATCATGTCAACAATGTTTACTTTGTAACTTCTATATAAAAAGTTTTCTAAGAGTGCTCATTAATAAATTATTAATGAAGGATAAATATCTCATATCTATGAGATTATTTATGTCACGGTGAATATAATTTAAATATTTCAGTGTATTTTGCCCTTAAAAAATAAAGTTGGGATGTTTTTCTTGTGCATCTTTGAACTTGAAGGTAGACATGATCGAGAACAGGCAATCACTTATCCGCAAATTGTAGCCGTGTCAGGCAAGGACGACTTTTTGTAGGGGTTTTTTCCAATTTAATATTTGTTTAAAAAAATATTTACAAAATTAGTTACTATTTAAAAACAATTACAAATTTGGGTCTCGTGCGACAATCGGTGTCTCGCGCAAGACCCGCACGCTGTGGATCTAGCGGGTGACGGTCATGCGCTGGCCATAAAATGGCGCGCGAACGGCGGCGTTGCCCCCCACAGCGCGGCTAGCCAGCCCCATTAATTTATTATAATTAACTTATTTAATATGTAAATTATTAAATAAAAATATGCATAACATTATGGTAAAATGCAACATGCCTAGAGTTAAAAAAATCATCTAGCCATGAAAGTTTATACTGATAGATAACAATCCTCAACCTCAATTTACCTGACCCCAAAAAGAACAATCCTCAACCTGAATTGCACTAACATGCACTAATGATGTCGTCCTTCTACATAGCATCCTGTTCCGCAATTAGGTGCTCTCCGTCGATGGGTGGGTCTGGTGTCGTAACGAGGAGAACAAGCATCCGGAGGAGCAAGACGTGTAGATGACGAAGGCATATGTTGTGATGGCTCATGAATCTATAATAGAACCGCATCATCAAAGTCCAAAAATATGCCATGCCCAAACTATGCATAGCCTACTTTAGGATGGGTTTGAAATTAATGGGGAAAATCAAATCCCCATGAAGCTAGAGAAGTAGCGGGTGTATGCGGCTCTTGATGGTCACCATATTGAAAAGTAAAACCCCATGAGATGGGCCAGCAAGCTAGGCAAACTCTGCAACGAATTTGTCTAGGCAAACCCTAGGGTGAACCCCAGATCGAAATCCGATGTATGATATTCCACGGTATATGGGACAACATTACCACCTGGATGACTTCTAGTGGTCCTCCGAGTCGGCTGAACATTCTCAGGCGGGTCATTATCTTGTGGCCCAATTGGTGTTGATGTAGTTGCTGGCTAGGGTGATGGCATCATTGTTATCCGTCTCTCCTCATGCTCGGCATATAACGTTGCCCTAAGTATCTGTTGTATTTCTCTCCAGGCCCGACGAGATGGATTAGTGGTGTTCAACATATGTAAGGCACGTTCGACGCCATTACTCTGAAAATGATATAAAAAACCATAAAAAATTTTAAATGTCAATAACTTATGTTAATAAAAAAAAGTGTCAATAACTTACGTTAATAAAAAAAAAACGAGTAACATTTTAAATTGAAAGTGTTTGCACTAACCGATGAACCCATTCCGGCTCCCGGAATGAAAATTCACCTCCGTGTATGTCTACGGAACCACTCCGTATATGCTAAATGAAAGTAAAGTGGCTCCTCTACATGAGCTTCTTGGACTATATATCTGTCACGATCGTCCCATATGTCGATGACCTTTCCATGTGAGGCTATCCAATCCCTCCCAACTGGCCTTAACTCAATATCATGCAAGGTCGTATGATCGCTATAAGCTATCGGTATTGGCTGATGCATAGAAAATTGTCGTAGTACTCGATCTGAATAATATCACTCAACTATTCAGTGACATATGAGTGGGACACAAGTCGTCCAAAATGTGTTGTCCCTACCGGCAGTAATTTGGTAATTACTGCATAATGTCATTGGTATAGGGCAATCAAGTAATCTGTTATCGTAATAAAATATATCAAATTAAATGAAGAATTAATGTAAAAGTTAACATTATAACAAACTCGTTTGTTGCTACTATTACCTACATCTTCAGATGACATTCTATCAAGTAAGTAGCGTAAATGTAGCAAAGTATGTCTATGCACCTCCATTGTCTATCATGCCTGACTCTATCTGCAAGAAAAAAAAAAGAGATCTTCATATATTATCCGTACTAAAAAGAATTAATGACTCATGAACTGAAAAAGCATTAGCTTACATACCGGCTACCGAGAGGTCTATCTAGAAAAGGATTACGGTTCCTCAGGGATGGGGAGATACATCTGAAATGCTCCAATGCCCAAATATGTAAAACATGTAGGGCACTGCCAATCTGCTTTGTGTCTGGATTAGTTGCATTGTGCAGTTCTCGATACAGCCATACAAGCGTTGTTGAACCCCAACTGTACTGGGTAGGGTCGTTAAGGTTCTCCAATAATGGAAAAAACATCAAACTAATCCTGGAGGATGATTTGTCAGCAAACAAGCAACCTGAGAATGAATACTCTAGCATGCTGCTGCACGATGACTTCATTAGCATCATATGGAATTTGAGTAAAATGTTCTTTCAGCTAGCCCAACCTCAACTGCGTACCACGTAGATTGTCTAGACGAGCACCCAATAGCTCGTCACAAAGAGCGCCCCAATTCCTATTAGTAGGGCCGGTAACTGCCTGTCCATCAATGGGAAGGCTTGTCAGCACCGAAATATCCTGCAGCGTGACCGTGCATTCACCATCTGACATTTGAAAGGTATGGGTTTCCGGCCTCCACCACCCGACCAGTGCATCAATAAGATGTCAATCTAGTTGGAAAAATCCCATCATATAAACCCGATAAAAGCCCGAAGCTCGCAGATATGTGACTATATGTGGATCAAATTCAAGTACGTATATCATCAATCTCCGACACATGAGCGCTTGATCATGATGACCCTGTGAAATGTGACATGAAGAAGTGTTTTGATATGTTGTTACAAGTGATAGATTAACTGTTAAATTAGTCAATTACCTTAGTGTCTCATATGGCCTGCGATTTATGTCTATCCTATCATGTAAGTAGCGAATCATTCACAGGTCCCGGCTGAATGTACGTCCTCTGATCCATATCTACAAATACATTATAAAGGACCCCAATAAATATAGCACATTTGTCAATTATAATACTACAAGAAATTCACATGTATCATGTGCACATAACACGGACGAACGGAGTAAATAAGTATCGTGCAATTGTCATATTCTATCATTACAACACTACAAGAAATTCACATGCATCATCAAATGAGCATATATTTTCAAACTTGAACATAGCATATTGTCCGCCATCGTAATCAACTTCATATTCATTTCGTACTATTGTACCTCCCCAACGCACAATCGCAAAAGATATGGACGACATTCTGCTAAATAAATAAATTATAAATTATTTCGCATATACAATTACGTAATATTATCATTTTTGGAAATTTTTCGGAATATTACTTGCCAGAAGGGCAAAATCATCATTTTTTTAAAAATTCGAAGGTGAAATTACCGAAAATAGTCCATGCTCAGTTGAACGTGGCCATTTTTTATTTTTGGGAATTTTTTGAAATATTATTTGCCAGAAAGGAAAAATCATCATTTTTAAAAATTCAGAGGCGAAATTACCAAAAATATTCCATGGTCAATTGAATGTGGCCATTTTCTACTTTTAGGAGTTTTTCGAAATTTTTCAAAATTTTTCGTAGATTATTTGTCAAAAGGGTAGAATCGTCATTTTTAAAAATTCAAAGGCCAATTACCGAAAATAGTCCATGGTCAATTGACTATAGCCATTTTCTATTTTTTAAAAGTTTTCAGAATTTTTCAGAATTTTTGGAAATTTTTGGGAATTTTTCTGAATATTATTTTCCAGAAGGGCAAAATCATCATTTTTAAAAATTCGAAGGCCAAATTACTGAAAATAGTCCATGTTTAGTTGAATGTGGCCATTTTCTATTTTTCATAATTTTTCAAAAAAATTTCAGAATTTGTGGGAATTTTTCGGAATATTACTGGCCAGAAGGGCAAAATCTTCATTTTCAAAAATTCGAATGCCAAATTTCCGAAAATAGTCCATGGTCCGTTGAATGTGGCCATTTACCATTTTTCAAAATATTTCAGAATTTTTGGAGATTTTTTGAAATTTTTCGGAATATTACTTTCCAAGAGGGAAAAATCTTCATTTTTTTAAAATTCAGAGGCGAAATTACTGAAAATAGTCCATGGTCAGTTGAACGTGGCCATTTTCTATTTTAGGGAATTTTTTAGAATTTTTCGGAATAATATTTTTTAGAAGGGAAAATTCGTCATGTTTTAAAATTCAGAAGCAAAATTACTGAAAATAATCCATGGTCAGTTGAATGTGGCCATTTTCTATTTTTTGAAATTTTTTGAAATATTATTTTCCAGCTGGGCAAAATCGTCATTTTTAAAAAATTCGAAAGCGAAATTACCGAAAATAGTCCATGGTTGGTTGAACGTGGTCATTTTCTATTTTATTGAATTTTTTCGAAATATTATTCGCCAGAAGGGCAAATCGTCATTTTTTTTTTAATTTAGAAGCCAAATTATCGATAATAGTCCATGGTCAATTGATTATGGCAATTTTCTATTATATATTTTTTAATTATTCAAATTTTTAATTTATTTAAAAATTTTATTTGGACCAAATAAAATCCAACCCACGCTTCTCGGGAAATAATATTAACAATCTCTAAATAAAATGCATTATTCTGGTATAAATAACGACCAAATAAATAAATTTATGCTTATAGAACTGCGAAAAAAAGTACAATCAAATTTACCTCAAATTATCGAGGGAGAACACGCACCAAATGAGGAGCTCCAACTGCCAAGAGAAAGGCCCACTTTGCTTTTATCTATCAAATAAAAAATTTAAAAATTAATTTATATAACACGAAAATATTACATAAATTAAATGCGAATGCCTAAGGGAATTTAATACTAAGAGAGGCTGAGGGAGGAATAACGGGCGAGGTAAACGAGGGCTTGAAAAAAATGAACTAACGAAGCGAAAGAACCCCAAATAACAAGCGACTACGACGGTTGTTGCTGAGACGATGGTCTGAGAGAGGAAGAACAAGCGCGAGAGCCACTGAAAATGTAAGGAATGAGTCTCCTGAGAGAACGAGAGAGGAGAGAAATGAGAGGAGAGAATACGTGAGATTTCTACTTCTCCCTTCACAATTTGAAGAACAGACGATTTGGGGGGAGGGGGGATTTGCAGGGCTAATCGTTTAGGCCTGAAGAAGGGATGGACAGTCGCGCGCGACTAGTCACATGTTGATCGGACCAGTGCGTGGGTCTCGCGCGACACACCAATTGTTGCGCGAGGCCTAAATTTACAATTTTTTTAATAGTAATTAATTTTGTAAATATTTTTTTAAAAATATTAAATTGAAAAAAAAACCCTCTTTTGTACAACCCCGCCATTTTGGCCCTACGTCGGGCGACTTAAAGATGTTATTGAAGTCAAGATGCGACATCCTCGCCTAGCCTTTTGCCAAAGTTCATATGACGTCATTTCTTACATCACCAGTAGAAAAGTTGGGTCCTTTTCCTGACATGGACTGCTTTGGGACGCTTCCTAGGCCTCTCGACATGAAAAGACATGGCAGAGATAGACAAAAAGCATTTTTGCATAAATGATATAGGTTGATAATAGGAATGAGTAGGGATTATGTCTTGACAGTAAAATCCAAAAAATTGGATCGGCCGAAACATGAGCAGATTTCAGAATTGAGAGCACATAGGGGAGGTTTCATTTTTAAAAATAAAAGAAAGTTTCTGACATGTAGATGAAACCTGAAATTGAAATTTGAAATATGTCTTTATTAGGGGTGTGCATGGTCCGGGCCGGTCCGGTCCCGGCATGAACCCGAGGACCGGACCAATAGTCCGGTCCCCATACTTTCGGGACCATGGACCGGACCGGGACCGAACAGGACCAGGACCATCGGTCCGGTCCGGTCCCGGTCCGGTCTTGGTCCCGGCCCAACCTCTACAAAATCATACAAACAAGTGCGTAAGACATCAATGACACCTTGGCAAAACATAGATCGGCAGGCAAAAGGCATGCCATACTAACCAAATGCATACATCGACAGAGACATGAACAACAGTTAGACATCAATCCACATATGTTCTCTCAAACAAACGAGTTTACAACTGGAAAGCGGGATTCAAAAGACAACCTCCAAGATGAAACAATATGTCAAAATTTATCGTCGGTTAACCTCACGACGACTCCACAACGCACCATCCCGTCTCCCATCACTTTCACGTCGACAAACTAGGCCTCACCACCCCAAAGCTATCGTTGTCCTCACCAAGAACCATCGGAAGAGGACCAAGGAGTCTGTCCTCCGTTTTGTTTTCAATTTCTTTTGTAATTATATACATTTTTATATATAAATAATTATATATTATTGACGGTCCGGTCCCAACACAAGAACCCGAGGACCGGACCGCCCAGTCACCGGTCCCATTTATTGGGACCGGGGACCAACCCATCCACCTCAAGGACCGGACCAACCCGCCCGGTCCGGTCCAGTTTGCACACCCCTAGTCTTTATTATTATTATTTTTCAATTTATATCTTCATGTAATTATGTGATGAACAAATAAGTGTGTGGACACAAATTTAGATGGAAAGTTAATAAATGAAAATCAGCTCGTATTTTTTAACAAAGGAAAAATTTCAAATAGCGGCTTGAAAATATCTTTATTTTTCAAATAAATGCTTAGTCTCCATTTGATTCACGAAAAATAAAGCATTTCTCGAAAATATTTTTCAGGAAGTCATTTTCTAGGAAAATAATTTTATTTTTCAATATTTGGCTCAAATCTGAAAACGAATTGGAAAATACTTTCCATTGTTTGCTGAGGAAAATATTTTTTGCCATATACAATTTTTTTTTCATTTTTTTTTCTTCCTTTCTCTTTTTTTCCTTCCTCCTCCACCACTCCTTCCTTGGCTAATGCTCCTCCTTCCTTGCTTCTTTTTTTCCAGGAGTCCAAATGCCAACCAGAAAAAAAAAAAAACAAAAGGCAAGCGTCAAACTTCGTCGCCTTGGTTGGAACTTCTTTCATGGGACAACCACTGACCACGGCGACCGGCAGCTGAGCCTCCTTACCAACCTGCGAGGTCGAGGCCGTCGACGAGCTCGCAAGACTCGGCCAAGCTCGAGGCTAACGAGGCAAGCCTTGACCTCCCCAGACCTGGCGAGCTCGTGGCTTGCCTCGTCGCCTCGAGCTCTCCATCGAAGAGGCCGCGAGGCAAACTGTGGTCTCACAAGGAGATTCGAGCCTCGCGACTGGCGAGGCGAATCGTAGCCTCACGAGGAGACTTGGCGAACTTGTGGCTTGCCTCGAGCTCGCCGTCAAGGCTATTTCAAGATTGTAGCTCCATCTGGAATCGAGTGTGGAAGAGAGAACCAGCCGTGATGAGAGAGAACGAGAAGGAGAAGAGGAGAGAGAAAGGGGGATTTTTAGAGAGAGAGAGAGTGGGGATTTCGAGAGAGAGCAAAAGGATAAAAAAACTTGGGGAGGAATTTCAGTATTCATGGAGGCCGTGAGATAGGAAAATGATTTCTCTATTTTAAAAACGAAAATCATTTTCCCCAAAATGGAGGAAATTGAGAAAAGTATTTTCGAAAATAATATTTTTCGTGAAACAAGCGGAGCCTTAAAGTGAATCTTATTTTAAATAGGGGCTTGAAATGCTCTATTTATTTCAAACAAGAGATAGACCAAAGGCATTCTAGTCATTTCAGTTTTTTTTCTTCTTTTTTTTTTTCATTTTTTTTCTTTTTGCGCTAGCTCCTCATCAATGATTAGTCTTGATGGCCGACCACCGTTGAGGGTTGGGCTAGGCTACCAATGAGAACAATGGCTTCGCCTGGGCGCGTGGAGGGAAGTCTCGTTGGCCGAGGGCTGCTCTCCCCGACCAGATCTAGTGAAGGTAGCTCTCGCTTCACCTGGGCAAGCAGGCGAGTGCCGGCCTCAACTCATCAATGCCCTCGTCCAGCCCTCCAGGCTGAATATATATGAGGAAAGCCGAATCAGAGCTCAAATTCGTCTTTGCCAAGCGAGGCCAACAAGGGCCTCACTTAGGTGAGCCGAGGGCTAGCCTCGATGGCTTCACTCGATTAGCTACAATGACGAGGAATCAAGTTATCACTACATTGATCTTATTAAAAAATGCTTTAGATGCACTGGTTGACCATTGAGATTGATCATCGGTGAGGATTTGGGGCTAAAAAAAAAGAAAAAAGAAAAAGAAAGGAAACAAGTGAAAATGTGAAAACGATTAAAATGCTCTTAGGCGGGCTTTTTTTTTTTTAAATAAAAGGAGCACTTTATGTTCTTATTTGAAGGAATGTCCACTTTAAATTTTTATTTGAAAAAATAATGACACTTTACCTCTTAAAAATTAGAGATCTGTTATGAAATACATGAATGAATATTTATTATATTCATGTATCTATTATGGTACATTTGTATCTATCCAATTATTGTTCATCTCCCTATCCAACCTATGTATTAATGATAAGAGCATCCTTGTTCTCCTATAAATAAGAGCTGAGTTTTGGTCATTTGACAAGTTGAAATAAGGAAATTTCTCCTCCGTCTTTCTCTGCTTTCTCTCTATGCTCTCTTTATTATATACTTGCAACACGATATTTTACAACACGTTATTAGCACGAGGATCTACCAACTGAGTAAATAACTTTTGCAAGATAAGTATGTCCTCTTTATTTTTATGAGTAAGTATTCTCTTTGTTTCCGTTAATCGACTTATACTTCATCATCTTCTATCGATTCTTCATTTTTTCTCTTTTTCTTGGCCTGAAGCCAATTTCAAATCTAAAAGTATCCTTTTGCTCCTGAAGTGATGGTGGATATTTGAAAATCCTTCTAATTAATTTAAGGATTCATTCTGGTACAGAATTATGGCAACTATTGAAAAGCCCAAATTCCGTATCCTGAAAGTGAGTGGAAATAATTATCTATCCTAGTGTCTTGACATGGAAATGCACCTCCAAGGGCAAGGTCCTGCTAATGCAATTACAGAAGACGGAACTTCAAATGCAAAAGATAAAGCAAATGCACTGATTTTTATCCGTCGTCATTTGCATGAGAGTCTGCAGACTCAATATTTATCCGTTCGAGACCCTCAAACCCTTTGGAAGAGGTTGAAGGATAGGTATGCCCATACCAAGACTGTTATCCT
Organism: Rhodomyrtus psidioides; assembly: GCA_021437785.1. Classification (NCBI taxonomy): domain Eukaryota; kingdom Viridiplantae; phylum Streptophyta; class Magnoliopsida; order Myrtales; family Myrtaceae; genus Rhodomyrtus; species Rhodomyrtus psidioides. Next base: position 379,429 of record JAILYB010000178.1, on the reverse strand, counting down.
CCCTCAAGCACAATATGACTGGCAGAATCTTAGGCTTGAATTATACGGTGTCATCGAATATTGTATTGCAACAGCAATACCGGCAGTGTCAATTTCTTTATTTGATATTGTTTCTCGGCTTGAATTATACGGTGTCAGGCTTACTGATGTAGAACTATTAGAGAAAACTTTCTCCACCTTCCATGCTTCGAATATTGTATTGCAACAACAATACCGGCAGTGTCAATTTGCCACATACTCTGAATTAATTTCTATGCTTCTCACTGCTGAGCAAACTAATGAATTGTTGCTAAAAAATCATGATCTTAGACCTGCTGGCTCAAAAGCATTGCCTGAAGCACATGCTAACTTTGAGAAAAACATTGGCCATTTTAAGGGCTATAAGCGCAGGCAAAAATATAGTTCTCGAAGGGGTGGCAGAAAATTTAAATACCCTAGGAAATCTAACTTTGGATCGAAAAAGAAAAGAAGCCAAAGAAAGTGACTAATGAAAGTATTTGCCATCGTTGTGGCATGACTGGGCACTGGTCACATACTTGTCGTACGCCAAAGTATTTTGTTGATCTATACCAGACATCTTTAAAAAATATGGGCAAGCATGGTGAATCTCATGCCCTTGAAATTAATCTTACTGCCATATCCACTGTTAAGGCTAACAATATTTCTATTGGTGAGACTCATCTTGCTCCTGAAGTAGCACATACATCCTTGGACGTGTTTGATTTCTTTGAGGACTTCTGATTGCTTTGATGAGGCATTAGATTAGTAGATGACAACTTAGCCTTCGAATTTTATGATTATAATATTTTCTTTTCCAGTTGTTTTTCTTTAAATGTATTACATTTTATTGTTCTTTAATATGATTATGTAATGAAATGCTTATGAAGCTTATATAATATTTATTATTTTGAAATTTTATTTGATCTTATAGCTAAATGTAAATTTTATGATACTTGACACCTGAAGTATGGAAAATACCGAGAAAAAAGAAGATGTTTGTTTGCTTGATAGTGTATCAACACATACTATATTTCATAGCAGACACTTTTTCTCGAGTATGACTTTGTGTAAGACGCATGTCCATACAATATCAGGTCATGTTCAGATTATTGATGGTTTTGGGAATGCCACAATTGTTTTGCCAAGTGGCACCATCCTGCTTATTAAGGACGCATTTCTGGGCAATAGATAAAAAAATTGCTCAGTTTCAAAGATGTACGTCATAATGGGTACCATATTGAGACAATTCATGAGCAAAATAAGGAATATATTGTCATTATATCTTATAAGATGGGCCTGAAGACCATCCACTAGAAGCTAGAAGCTTCTCATATTGGTTTGTATTGTGTCATGATTAAGGCCATTGAAACCTACGCTACCATGTCCTGCAAATTGGTAAGCCCTAATCAATTTGGACTGTGACATGATCGCCTTGGTCACCATGATGCTTCAATAATGCGTAGAATATTTCAGAATACAAAAGGACACCCTTTAAAGGATACAAAGGTATTGTTGTCCAAAGATTATAATTGTGAAGCTTGTTCACAAGGAAAACTCATTACCAAACCTTCTATAACAAAGGTTAATCTTGAATCTCCTTTATTCTTGCAAAGAATTCATGGTGATATTTGTGGACCAATACAACCACCAAGTGGGCCGTTTCGATATTTTGTGGTACTAATGGACGCATCATGTAGATGGTCCCATGTTTATCTATTATCTATGCGCAATGTCACCTTTGCACGTTGTTCCCGAAGGATAGACAAAAATGGATCAAAATCCACCACACTTGAAGCATGGTAGACCGATAGGTTCAAAAGATATTGTTCTTCGCAAATGAAGGGAAAGAATCAGGAATCTGCTCCAGAAGAGCCTAGTATTCTGCTTGCTCCCTAAGAGTTTATTGTCCCTGAAGAGACACAAACCCATGAAAAGATCACTAACCTTGGGAATACTGAGAACTCCATTACTCATTGTAATGAGATTTGGGATCGAAAATCATCATTGATGATGTTTTTGTATTCCCAATTGCTCATAAAATTATGGATGATGATTATGAGCCACAATCTATTATTGAATGCCGTCGAATGCCAGATTGGCCTAAGTGGGAGGAAGCAATTAAGGCTGAATTAGCTTCCCTAGCTAATCGAGAGGTTTTCGAACCCATAACTCAAATCTCTGATAATGTAAAGCTCGTTGGATATAAGTGGGTATTTGTCCCGAAATGAAATGACAAAAATGAGGTTGTCAGGTATAAAGCCCGACTCGTTGCCCAAGGATTCTCCTAGCGACTTGGGATTGATCATGATGAGACATGTTCACCTATGATGGATATGATTACATTTCATTTTCTAATTAGCCTAGTAATCTTTGAAAGATTGGAAATACGTCTTATGGACGTTGTGACGGCATATCTATATGGCTCATTAGACTATGATATTTATATGAAAATCCCCGAGGGATTCAAAATGCCCGATGCATACAATCCCCGTAACTTATTCTCAATAAAATTGCAAAGATCTTTGTACGAGTTAAAGCAATCCGGTTGCATCTGATATCAACGCCTAAGTGAATACCTAATTAAGGAGGGATACAAGAATGATCCTATCTGCCCATGCGTATTTATTAAAAAATCAGAAATCGAATTTGATATCGTAGCAGTTTATGTCGACGATATGAATTTAATTGGAACTCTAGAAGAGTTATCTAAAACTATTGAGTATTTGAAAAGGGAGTTTGAATTTAAAGATTTGAGAAAAACCAAACTTTATCTTGGCCTAGAGCTTGAGCATAAAGCAAATGGAATAATTGTCCATCAATCATCATACATTGAAAGACTATTTAAACGCTTTAACATGGACAAGGCTCACCTATTGAACACCCCTATGGTTGTAAGGACTAGATCCCCAAAAGGATCAGTTTCGTCCTAGAGAATTTGATGAAGAGATCCTTGGTCCTGAAGTACCATATCTCAATGCAATTGGGGCTTTGATGTACTTGTGTTGTACGAGACCAGATAAAGCTTTTGCGGTAAATTTATTGGCACGTTTTAGTTCTGTGTCAACTCGGAGACACTAAAATGAAGTTAAACATATTTTTCGTTATCTCCGAAGAACCATAGATTTGGGATTATTTTTTTCCAAGGATTCCACTACCTTTGGTTTAGTTGAATATGCTGATGCTGGCTATAGATCTGATCCACATAAGGCTCGCGCTCAAACAGGTTATTTATTTTGTTATAACGGCACCGCCATTTCTTGGCGTTCTATGAAGCAATCGCTAGTAACTACATCTTCTAACCACTCTGAGATTATTTCTTTATATGAAGCTGGAAGAGAGTGTGTTTAGTTAAGATTTGTTATAACGCATATTTACAATTCTTGTTGTTTAACACCGGTTACAAATTCTCCCACTATAATTTATGAAGATAATTCTTGTGTTGCACAAGTTAGAGGAGGATACATCAAAGGAGATAAGACCAAGCATATCTTGTCGATTTTTTTTTTATACTCATGAACTCTTAGAAAATCGACAAAACGATGTTAAACAGATTCAATCCATAAATAATCTTGTAGATCTTTTGCCAACGTCAACTTTTGAGAAATTAGTATATGGCATTGGTATGCGGCGAGTTCACAAGATGCAAGATTGAATAGCCCCAGCAGTGACTATATGGCTCAATTGAGGGGGAGGTATTATGAACTATGCATTGCACTCTTTTTTCTTTCTAACCGGTTTTTTCCCACGGGGTTTTTCCGGTTTAAGGTTTTTAACGAGGCAATTAATGCATCCATAAAAGGGAGAAATCATAAGATTTGTGCCCTGTACTCTTTTTTCCTTTTGTCTGATTTTTGTCCTACTGAGTTTTTCCGGCTTAAGGTTTTTAATGAGGCAGTATCATTCAATGAACATTCGGAATATAATGAATATTCGAGGGAGAGTGTTATGAAATACATGAATATTCATTATATTCATGTATCTATTATGGTACATTTGTATCTATCCAATGTATGTTCGTCTCTCTATCCAACGTATGTATTAATGATAAGAGCATCTTTGTTTTCCTATAAATATGAGCTTAGTTTTGATCATTTGACAAGTTGAAATAAGGAAATTTCTCCTCCGACTTTCTCTACTTTTTCTCTCTGTTCTCTCTATTATATACTTGCAACGCGATATTTTACAATAAGATCAAACGTTTTTCACGTGCATCGTCGGATAGAGATGAAGACGTGTTCGAAAAAGTGCAATACTGTATGAAATTATTTACCTTTATCCGCTCTCACTGTAAACGTATTACGCAAAGGACGTCCTTTGTACAATTCCTTTTTTTTTTGGACTAATCAATAGGCGGCCTAGAAATGTCATTGAAGTCAAGTATGGTTGGAAGGTTCCCCCCCCCCCCCCAACCCAAAGGATGCGACATTCCGCCTCATCTGCAGAGTTCGTCGGACGTCATTGCTTTACATCCCCAAGACCTTTTGAGGGCATGGATTTTGACACTTAACAGGTGTCTCTGCATGCAATGGAGGAAGGGATGAGAGAGCCTGGAAGATCTTGCAGCTCGCTCACAATGGCGCCTTAGTAATTTTCTTGAACTTCGAGGGCGAGCTTTTTGTGAATTACTATTTTGACCATCACTTAGAGCATTGGTTTTCAGTTGTGGATTGAAGGGAACCAATCCCGATTAACATATAGCGGAATTACACGAATTAACAGCCCCATGATCAATCTTGAGTCACTGATCGGGGAAGCATATCACAGAACGGACATGCCTCGTAGCCACAGATTAAATGTCACAGTGCAGCGAGATATTTGAATCAATTTGATGTTCCGGGGAGGAAAATGGCGTCGTCATTCGTCTCTGTCTCTCTCTATGTTCTTCGTTGGAAAAATGTCTATTAACAACGTTTTTGACGAACGTTCTTATAACAGAACGAAGGGACGTGATCTTTCACCATGTTCGACTGCCAAGGGGTGTGATGCCATACATGGGCGGACCACGGTACTTACCGTGCACCCCATATAATCCAACATCTCCCACTCACCCATGAAGGGCTATTAGTAATTCTCATTTGCCCACGAAGGGTCAACAACTCCCACTCACCCACGAAGGGTTAAATATAACCATCTCTTTTCTGCAAAGTTCATATCGACAAATAATCCGTGCGACCAGCATACTACGAGAGCTCGTTGCCATATATCCGTTGGCAGTATATAGCAGGTCTAAAATGACATGTTAACTCAGAGTAGATTTAGTATGCAGTACCCTAGATCAATCAGTCACATTTATATCATATCTCTCTTGATCTCTTTGAGCACTCAAATACAATACATCATATTCACAATCATGATTAACTCAAATAATCACAATTGGTCGACCTGTGAACATAAAGATTAAATGTGACATCAATAACAAATTGATCTTCCTCTTCCCTTAAATCTCTCAATCCCAGTCCAGCTCGTTTTTCTATAAATGTCCCATTAGGTCGAATCAATCTCATGACCATTGGTAACACCCTAAGATAGTGAACACAAAAAAAATCTTGAGAATAAGTAAGAGTCGTGAGGGGACTTAATTTGAGGAACTTTTGTTCTCGAGAGTTTCACATGGCTACAGAGTTGAGATCAAAACTATTGCCAACTCTTCTTGGCCGATTCATGGATACGTAATATGAAGTATGTATTACGGTATTCTCTCCTTTTTCATGGAGTGTATGTCTTTTCACTTTTAATACCGTACAGATGATAGCTCAGATATACTCAATATCTAACTTGAGTTCACTAATCTACTCTCTTTAATAGAATTTTTCGAAACTCACATCTGGCATTAAGATAGATAAAGTGAAATATGTGGGCTATATCACTTTTGATATTTCACTTTTGGACATAATAAAAATTATGACCTCATCTTAACACTTCTATTAAGGCGGCATTAAATTTTCAAGCTTCAGCTCTCAATTATCATCTAGATAATAAGCTTGAAATCATCTCATCTATATTTATCATGCAGTAAATAGAGGTGATTACTTATGTCAGTAGGCTAATCTCATCTGTCCGACATACCTTCTCAGCATAATGCACGAAACATTAATATGCATAAGTGTCATACAAACTCATATGCATCAATAATGATAACAAATACCATTAATTGTGAACATTGGGAAATATAAATGTCTAGTACTCCTACTTTTACGCACTTCTAGAGATTTTAATATATGAAACTAATCATTTTGCTAACACATGACTGAGGAGCAACATCTCTAAGTTCTTACTTCACAGAAGAGCTGCTATCATTCTGTGCATGTATGTGTACTGTATGTTCACATCTTTTCTTACAACTATGTTTTTCACAAAAAAAAATATTGCATTTCTATTTGCTTGATCTGACAGTGTTGTTTAGCTGTCACAATCACCTAATAATTGTATCTGCAGCATCCTTAGCAACATCTCACTAATCCAATCATCTCTTGAGCCAAACATTCTCTTGTACTGTTGTTGATAACACCACGAGATCATCTTCCATCGTGGATAAAGCTATACATATTTGCTTCTTACTACTCTAATACAAGGCGCCATTTCTAAGTAAGAGCGCAAATCTAAACACTTTCCTCAATCAACATCATCATAGCCTTCAAGGTGCAAATCTCTACCTTGATAACTCAATAAAAATTCAGCAGCACTTTTCAAGAATCTCAGGATTTTCTTGACGGCAATTCAAAGTACTCGACCTATAGTAGATTGGTATCTACACATCATTCCAATTACATAATAAATATTAGGTCTTTTACACATATAGTATACATTAAGCTTCTGACAGCACTAGCATATGGACCATTTACCATTTCTTTATTTTTCTTGTGGAGTCTCGTGACACATCTTCGGCTCTGACCTTCACCTCTTGCAATAGAAGTATCTTTTAGTTTACAGTCTTGCATACGGAATCACTCAAGGACTTTATCCATATAAGTCTTTTGTGAAAGAGATCACAATATCTTTAAACGTATGCAGATTTACTCATATATTCTATATCAAAAATTGGAACATAACTAATTCTGATTGTATCAATTAACTCCACACTGCTCCTAGCAATTAGTATATCAACAATATATAATGATAAGACCACATATTGATATTTAGATATTTTGACATATACAAACGATCTTCATCAATCATTACAAATTCATATGCCACTACGGCATTACTAAATATATACATATATCATTGTCTCGAAGATTGCATAAGGCCATATATCGATCTCAAAAGTCGATATACCTTTTATTTTTGGCCTTCTATAACGAACTCAATAGGTTGTTCATGCAAAAATTCTTCTTTTAAATCTCCATTGAGAATCGCAGTTATTACTTTCATTTGATGTAATCCAATATCCATACTAATCACTTTCAGAATAAGATGAACTGATCATTCTATTTCACCACAAGGCGAGCCTTATATCTCTTAATTGAGCCATCAGTTTTACGCTTTCTTTTGAGAACACACTTGCTCCCAATGGCTTTGTGTCCAATCAAAAGATCAATCAGTTCCCAAAATTTCGTTTGATCTCATTAATTCCATCTCTTTTTCTTACTTGTATCCACTCTTCCTTATCAGGGCAAATCGAAGCATCATTTTATACTCCTTGACTTATTATCTTTTTGTGGAGAAACCATAAAAAGCTGTATATTCATTGTCTAAACGTCGACAATTTGATGGAGAAAGCTTGTTCGCCAAATTGGAGATCGTACATTTAGTACATCATTCTCCATTATGCTCCCACTCAGATCAAACAACGACAACATCTTCTTCACATCAAGTGGTTGCAATTGAGACTAATTCAAAATAGATTCCTCACTTCTCACATTGCTCCCACTTGGATAAGATGCCCTAGAAAAATCATTGTCACTATCCTAGAATTCAAACAAAGAATAGTTTTTAAGTATCTCACCCTTTTCCGGAAATTCATTCACTAAGAATGTGACATCTCATGATTCAAATTCAGTTACACTTCCCACTTTCTTACTCACCTATAATACTTGCCCTTTCGAGTGCTCTTAGTATTTCACGAAGATACTCTTTTTGCATCTAGGACCTAATTTCCCATACTTGTGAGAAAACACGTGTGTATATGAAGCACATCAAATTCTGAGAAAACTCAAATATCATTTTCAACATATCTACAACTCATATGAAGTAGAGGTAACTGATTTATAAGGCACATAGTTAAGTATCTAGACAGTCGTCAATAAAAGATCACCATAAAAGATAATATCCACAATATCATGTACCATCACAGATTTAATCATTTCTATTATGATCTGTTTCTTCTCTCTGCAACTTCATTCTGCAGAGGAATTGCTGGAATAGTCAACTATCTTTCTATTCCTTTTTCATCACATAAATATTTGAACTAATCAGATAGACTTTCTCATCCTCGTTCAGATTTTTTTCTATAAAAGATCAAAATAAAATTTTTTAAGAAACTTATGCCTCAAATTTTATGAAAAATCACAAAACAACAAATCCGAATCGAGAGTAATCATACAAATGTGATGAAATAAGCAGCCTTATGCCTTGTTATCACATTCATTGAACCACATCTGTCTGAATGGATTAACAGCAAAGGAAACTCAGCTCTTGTTTCTTTTCTAAACGGTTTTCTCTTTGTTATTCCCACCAGGCAATGCTTACAAATAGGCAAATTGACGCTTTCAATTCTGTCTAATAAGCCATGTTTAGCTTATTTTATACAGCCTAGCATGCCACATATTCATATCATCACAAAAGATAAAAATAGGGAATAACTATCGTTCACATAATTGTACTCAACAATCTGCACATTGAAACCATCTAGAATTCTAGTAACTTGTTTCTAACGACAAGTCATCACCATCGTTATGAAAGTCCAACTTGAAATCAAGTTCAATCAAACTAACACGGAAATTAAATTCCGTTGTGTTTTGGATCATATAAACATTAGTAAGAACAAATTGCGACCATCGCACATATTCAATTGGCAAGTGCCAATTACTTTGATTTTCAATCAGAAAATATTTCTCACATTTATTAAATTTGCTCAATGTGGAACTTATTAAAATTCCACTACTACATGGTCCATGGCCCTTAGATCTATAATCCACAAAGGATAAAATTCAGTAACCAAAACTGAACTACAAATATATGTACACTCTTAAGTGTACAAAGGGATTCTAACTTCTTTAACTCATCACAATTGTGAGTAAAATGACCCTTTTTGCCACAGTTAAAATACTTCACTTTTGAAATGTTTTTTTGAAAATGACATTTTCCTTTTCCATGTAGATTAAACTTTGATTTTTTTTTTTATCTTGAAGGATCTCTTCCCTTACCCTTTCACTTCTCAAACTCACCTTGATACTTACACTTACAGCACTAAGCCTCATTTGAGCTGAAACCAGTATAACGAATATCGATTTCTGGTTAAGCCGCTAGAAGGATATTCACCTTTAGCGTGGGTCAAGTGAATTTTCATATGTACACAGCTATGGGGTAAAGAACTTATTACTGCTTGCATTTGCTACTCATTAATTCAAAATATGGTATGAACCTAACAGTTCACTTATCATGTTTGACACAAGCCACAAAAGCTATTTTAGATTTAGCCCACAAGGCATCATATTAATGTCAAACCTTATAGTGATCTATCCAAAGTTGGTGAATGATATCTAACCAAAACTTAGTTTTTAATGCCTTCCACTTAACTATAGCATTTTCATAAAATGCTTGAACTCATGCATAAAACTATTTTCATGCTACTCAGCAACATAATGCGAGTAATAGAGTTCATCCTTTTGTTCAATGCAGCAAATGCTTCTCTTTTCTTTCTTTATTATGCAGTATTTCCATCTTCAAGTACTTTCATAATTAGGTTAAGAGCTTCCAGTTTTCAGATATTGAATTTTCACATTCCAGTTTTCATAATTCTCGCCGTCTAATTTCTATTCTAATTAGGCTTAGCTACAATATTCCAAAAAACTAAAGTCATAATATCTGAACATAAAGTTCTATAGACATGTATTCACATATTATATAGGCCTAACATTTATGCATCTATTTTACACTAACTAATTATATTAATGAATAATTTCACATAAGGTCTCAAAGTCGAAAGTTCACTATGTTCCAAATCATCGTCTGAGAATCATTGCTTGAAATTACCATTAACATAACCATTTATGTAAAATCGAGTTCACTGAAATTACTAAAATGTTCTAGAACTCCTCACTCAAATAAAGATCACGATTCATATTATGATCTCTATATCTATTTTGTAATCATAACAAAATAGTATGGCATGATTTGAACTAATGCACCATTAATATATGCATCAAACCATGCTCTAATTTCATGATGTAAGATCAAGGTATTCTACACTTTATACATGCTATCATCAATCGATATAAGCATGTAAGTCATTCTCTATATCAAAAATAACATGGATGATAAATACTCGAAAAAAAAGAAGCAAAATACCTATATCAAGAGGATTCATATGTATTTTATAATTTTACATTCATCAAACATGCTCATATAACATATCAAATCGAAGACAATTTCGATACGAACGTAATGGTACCTCGCATGCCCCAATCGGAGCTCAAACGAGCCCGTAGGAGCCGGTCAAAGTTCAGCCCATTTGGTCAATGCATAGTCAGCTGTCCGAGTTGACTTGAGGATCAAAATGCAATTTCCAAAAGTCCAAGAACTAAATTGTAATTTTAAGAAAGTTCGGGGACCAAATTGAAATTTTAAGAAAGTTCGGGGACCAAATTGTAATTTTTAGAAAGTGTAGGGACCAAAATGCAATTTTCAACAAATTTGGTCAAACGCTCAACGGTCAACGTTGACTAGTCAACCGTCAACGTGGGACACAGTCAATGGGTCGGTTACGGACCGGGTCAGAAAATGGGTCGGGCCGGGTGAACTTCAGCTCGGACGGGAAATCGGATTGTGGGCTAGGTTGGATCTTGGTTCGCGAGAACGAATCGGGTCGAACTAGATTCGTCGATTGGACCAGTTCAAATCCGGGCCGGATCCGGTTCTTTACCGAGTGACGTCAGCATGACGCCGGCAACGGTTTACGGCCGTCTCAGACACATGCGTCGCACGTGGCGCGTGAGTCCCATTCGCACCGCGCCCCACCAGCGCGTGCGGCGTCCTCCGGTGGCCGTTCACAACGTTCGACCCCTCAAAATTTTCGTATTGGCAAGACGATTCGGAGGGTATGCTCAAATGTCACTTTTGTTGAGCGAAAGTTCACGAAAATGCGTCGCTTCGCCGCTGCCCCGGGAACCCTATCCCGTGGTGGCGCGTGCCGCGCGTGTTGCGTGCTCCGGCGTCGCCTTGCGACAAGCGACCACTCTAAATTCTCGTCTCTTCAAGCCCATTCCGATGATGTGTTTAAAATCCATTTTCGATGGCCAGAACAGAATCTGTTGCCAATGAACAGTACGCTCGGATACCCGACTTTTCCCGTTAAATTCGTTGATAAAACACAATAGATTAGGAAACAAGAACCGGTAGCTCTGATACCAATGTTGGGAACCAATCCCGATTAACATACAGCGAAATTACATGAATTAACAGTCCTAGGATCAATCTTGAGTAACTGATCGGAGAAGCATATCACAAAACGGACATTCCTCGTAGCCACAGATTAAATGTCACAGTGCATCGAGAGATTTGAATCAATTTGATGTTCCGAGGAGGAGAATGGCATCGTCGTTCGTCTCTATCTCTCTCTATGTTCTTCGTTGGAAGAACGTCTATTAACGACGTTTTTTATGAACGTTCTTATAACAAAACGAAGGGACGTGATCTTTCATCACGTTCGACCGCCAAAGGGTGTGATGGGTATGATGCCCTTCATGGGTGGACCACGGTACTTTCCGTGCACCCCATATAATCCAACATGGATACATTTTGGAAATATAGCACCGGAGTTGAGAATGGTATTTGATTTTAATACTTTGCTAGTATAACAAGTTTTTATTTACTGTGAGATTAACAAATTGTATGGGTTATAAATTCTTGAAAATTTTCACAACCAGTGAGCTTTTGATGATCCCCAACAAGGGAAAATTTCTTGGGGAGGTTAGAGAAGAATTTGCCCATCTTTCGCTAATTGTGCTTGAATATCTGACAAAACAACTTGGATCAACAAAACAACTTGGATCAACTCTACGACCTACTTGCCCAACTTAACTTGTTTTCTTACCTACATTTGGCAATTTGATTTTTATTGGCGGACATGTTTTCCCTCCGATGTTAATCGGAAATAAAATGAACTTCTTCTGTTGAGTAATAATTAGAGGTTACATGCTTGAACGTTACCCACACGTTACTCCAACAATGTAGAACAAAAAAAGAAAAATAGGAATCGAAAACCAAATCGGCCCACCCTCTCTTTCTTCCTTTCTCTCTTTACCGGTTTAACCATGGCTGGCTGCACCGCCACCGCGCTGCCTCCCCGCATCTATTGGCCTCTACGGTGGGTGGGTCCCACCCACCCCGAGCAAGTCGTAGCCGAAGTCCCACTTGGGGAGGATGAAATTTTCCTTTTCTTTGTGCTGCCACATTTATGAAGTTCGTTCTCCAAGTGCGCTTGGCCCGGATGAATGAAAAAGGGTGATCTAGAGACTAAATATTGTCGATAGATCTGTGGATGGACAAATCAAACCTTTCTTGCCAAAGGCTTGGAAGGAATGAGTGAATTGCTTCGATCTAAATTTGGTTATTAATAAGAACATTGTCATCGTAAAATGAGAACATTGTCATCGTCAATTAATAAATCTTTAACATGCATTTTGCATAACCTAAGTATTTTCAAAAGCTTAATATTGCAATTTTTCTTAGAAAAAATTAACTGAATATGGAATTTATGTTATCTTTGAAAAAAAAAATGGAAAACGGAGAGGATACCAATATAGATGGAAATTTAATCAATGAAATTAACTCATATTTAAAAAGTACGTTAAAAATTCTAAAATGTGTGTGATATATTTACTTTGAACTTTTTTTGTCACTGTGAAACATTTACTCTAAACTTCTTCTTGTGATATAAAAAATTCCAAACTCCTATTCATGTGACATATTTACCATCATCAAGATTTCCTCAGACGATTTTCTGGCTAAAATAATGTTATTTTTAATTCACTTAAGTCATATGGTGTCATGTCAATACCTTTATTTTTTTTTTGGCTTCTATATAAAGCGAAATATTAATGGATATATAAGTTTGAGATTTGTTTTTTCATGGAAAAAAGTTAGACGAAGTATATCAAAAGTGAGCATAATTTAAGGATTTCGGTGGCTTTTTCCCTTTAAAAAAAGATTAAAGATAGAAACATTTTTTTCCCGTGCATCGTTGAACATAAACATGTCTGAAGACGTGCAATCACGTGTGGAAAGTATTGAGCACCTTATCTTCTCTATTTGTACGTGTCACGGAAGGTCGTCTTTTGTACAGCCCGCCCTTTTGGCCCCACGTTGGGCGACTTAAAGATGTCACTGAAGTCAAGGATGCGACATCCTTGCCATGTTTTCTTCAAAAATTGAATAACATCATTGCTTACATCATCCGTAGGAAATTTGGGTCGTGTTGTGACATGGATTGTGACACTTGGTAGGTGTCTCAACAAGAAAAGACGTGGAAGAGATGGAGAAAAGCATTCGCATGAATGAGATAAGTTATTAAATGTGAAAGATTCAAATTTAGATGGAAAGTTAATCAATGAAAATTATCTCATATTTTAATAAATAACGGTGAAGCATTTTTCACGTGCGGACAAAGACGTAGACATGTCCGAAAAATCACAATAATTATGAAATTATTAAGCACCCTTATCTTCTCTAACTGTGCACGTGTCACACAAAGGACGTCTTTGGTATGGCTCAATAATAGGCGACCTAGATTGTCATTGAAGTCAAGGATGCCAAAAGTCCTCACCCCAAAGGATGACACATTGTTGTGTCATCTCCGAAGCTCGTCGGACGTCATTGCTTACATCCTCAAGAGGGAAGTCGCGTCGTGTCCGGACGTGGATTTTGACGCTTGATCGGAGGCTCAACATGAATTGTGGGGAGAGATAAGAGCGAAGGCATCTCTGCATGGAATAAGAGAGAGCCTGAAAACCTTACGACTCGCTCAATTGCACCTCAATAATTTTCATGAACTTCGAGGGTGTGCTTTTTGTAAATTACCATTTTGACCATCGCTTGGAATACTTAATTATCGTGCATTAATTTCAGTTATAGATACATTTTGGAAATTTCGGATCGGAGTTAAGAATGATATTTAATTTAAGACTTTTTTAGCATAATAACTTTTTTGGTGATCATGAGAATAATATCATAATGTGAGCTACAAATGCTTCAAAATTTTCAAAACCAATGAGCTTTTGATGGCCCCCAACATGGAAAAATTTCATGGGGAAGTTGGAGAAGGATTTGCACATCTTTTGATAATTATGCTTGAATATCTGAAAAAGCAACCTGGATCCACCTCTACGACCCAGATAGACATGGCTGGTTCCGGTTCCGCCAAAAGGTGGAACCGGCCGGTTTCGGTTCAGGTTCCGATTCCGGTTCCGAACTTTTAATTTTATTTTTAAAATAATAAAATAAAATTAATAAATTACAAATTATAATCAAATTGTACATTGTAATAAAATTTGAAAAAAAAGAGAGAAAATGAATGGGCTTGAACTTAATGAATTATCATTAAGCGCCTACATATCTTCTTGGAGATAGAAGAATCAAAGCCCATGTAGTTCTCTTACATTTGGTAACCCCCAACTTACCTCATCGTCAATCGTCGCTACCCGTTGTGGTGGTGGTAGTATCTCCACAGTCATCACTGAAGAATTCGTGTTCTCGATCCAGCTCTTGTTGGCGAAATTTAGCCTTTGTCCAATCATCGACACAAGCTTGACACTCCATATTTTTCGGACTTAATCTTGAACGGCGGGGGTCCAAAATTAATCCTCCAGCACTAAATGCTTGTTCAACCGCCACTGTTGAAGAAGGGGTCGCTAATATTTGTTTCGCGATGAGGGAGAGAACTGAAAATTGAGTTGAATGATTCTTCCACCACTCAAGAATCTTGAAATCTGAATTGTTTTTTTAATCGCTAAACTCAAAAGAAATTGTTAAATAGTTTTCTAATTCGGAAATACTACCTGTTGATGTCCCTTTATGTTTTTTTTCCCAGTCTTGAGAATTTTATACCCTATATTAAGTAGTGAAATACCCGCGTCGCTTTCTGAGACAATATGATGGGTAGATTCATATCCACTGTTGCTTAAACCATATCTATTACAAAATTCATTATATAATGCTACTATAGCTTCTTTAACCTCTACTTGTATAATTGAAATATTTATTACTTCATTCAAATGTAAAAAATCATAATAATAAGCACTCAGATAATCTAATAAACCATCTAATTTAGTACGTGGATCGAAAACAATACCAACTAAATAGAAAAGAGGAATGTTCAAATAATAATGCAACCATTTTTCTCGCATTACTAAAATACTCGAAGCTAAGTCAGTATCTTTTTCATATGCATTAAAAACATTAGCAATATTAACACACTCTATTAAAAATAAATGCGTAGTAGGATAATAAATGCCAGATAAAGTTTTAGTAGCATCATTAAAAATTTTCAAACAATCTAAATTTTTTTTACAAACGTCCCAATGTTGCGGGAGTAAAGCAATATCGAGAACAGTATTTGAAATAAATGAACATAATAAATATTTGTAATCAAAAGTTTGTAGAAGCATCTCGTAGGCAGAATTCCAACGAGTCGGAACATCTTTTGGAAACCTTCTTGCCGTTCTCCTATTTTCGTTACAAAATTTTCCCCACGCTTTCATGAGTTGAGGGCGGCTCCATAAAAATCTAATTGCACTATTTATTGGATGGAGAGAAGTTACAAGAATTCGTAAACTATCTTGAACACATAAATTCAAAACATGACAAGCACTTCTAATGTGAAAAAATTATCCTCAAAAAGAGGGTTTACACATTGTTTCTAACTCGGGAATGGAAGCAGTTTTACGGCGGCATTATCAAAACCAATTGAAAAAACTTTATTAATCAAACCATATTCTTCTAAAACTTGCCTAATTATTATATAAATATTATGGGCCGTATGCCTTTAAGGAAAAACTCGAAATGCAAGAAGACTTTTTTGAATAACCCAATCATCACCTATCCAATGGTACGTGACACCCATATAAGAATTAATATTCCAAGAATCACTCCAAATATCACTACCTATATGTACACGTCCTTTGAATTCTTCAAAAAATATTTTCAATTTATTTTTTCGATCTTTATAAACTCGTTTAAGTTCGCGTTTAAGAGTAGTTTTCGGAACAAATGGTGCTTGCGGAACCAGCGCAGTGTTTACCAAATATCTAAAATTAAAATTTTCACCAGTATTAAACGGAGCATGCTCAAGGGAAACATATTCAGCTAATGTTTCTTTATAAAGTGCATTAGTGAAACGGAATAAAGGATGAGGGTTAGGATTGGCGAACCCGGAAATTTGTTGTTGGCTAGTGTCGATCCCCGCTTGCATTGGATGTTTTTTCGTCAAATGCCGACGAAATGTTCCATAGCCATCTCCTTTACCAAGTTTGTATTTTTGTGGATAATATTTACAGCTTATATCAAACTTACCTTCATTTTCATTCCATACTTTGTCGAAGTATAGCCATAAGTCGGATTCTCGGCTCTTCCGTGCCGGCTCATTTGGTATCGACAATCCTTCGACACCAGTGGCAGTGGTAGTGGCGGTGGCGGTGGCAGTGGCAGTAGGATGATAAAGACTTTCTTGCGTTGCGACGTGCTCGACGTCGGGATTGGGAACATCGTCGTCTTCCCAACATGCATATTCACGAGGATCATATTCATGAACAGGAAAATCGGATTCTCTCATTGTTGACACCTGATTTTTTTACCATTTATTATTGTGATTTTTATTCTTTAAAATTAATTAAAAATATCAAAAAGGTCATAAAATCACAAAATCAACTTTGGAAGCCTTGGTTTAACCTTAGGAACCAATTTTGAACAAAAAATATTTTTCGGTATTTTTAATATTTTTCGAGTTTATTTAATTATAAAAATACCCAAAAAATCAGAAAAATACCATTCGTGGTCAGAAAAATACCCAAAAATATTCGATAATTTTGTTTTAATTTCCTCTTCAAGTGTGTCACTTTAAATCTCAAAAATTCGGCTCGGGTCACTATGTTCCTTCACAAACATAAACCCCAACCGAGCCTAAAAAAAATCATTTTCGAGTCTTTTAGTTTTCAATTCTCACTTTTTATAAGCTATGACATTGGATTCTAAAGTCTTAAAGTGCAATTAGGTCAATTTGCCCTCCAATTTAATCAATTTTTACCAAAAGGGCTTAATTGCACATTTTTCTTTCAATTAGTCCCCGGTTTCACGGATGTATACGTATGCTCTACGTATTTATACGTCATACGTATTTATACGTTATGCATATTTGTACTGTTTGGTAACCTCTTTAACTCTTGTAATAATAATAATGGTTATTATTTTTAACACCTTTGTTAGTGCCTTTTTTTTAGCATTTTTGTATTGTGAGTGCTATTGCTAGTGCTATTTTTAAATAGCATTTTTGTATTATAAATTGTGAGTGCTATTGTTAGTGCTATTTTTAAATGACATTTATTTATCATAAATTGTGAGTGCTATTGTTAGTGCTATTTTTAAATGGCATTTATTTATCATAAATTGTGAGTGCTATTATTAGATAGAATTTATAATTGTTAGTGCTATTTTTAAATAGCATTTTTGTATTATAAATTGTGAGTGCTATTGTTAGTGCTATTTTTAAATAGCATTTTTGTATTATAAATTGTGAGTGCTATTGTTAGTGCTATTTTTAAATGTCATTTATTTGTGAGTGCTATTTTTAGATAGAATTTATAATTGTTAGTGCTATTTTTAAATACAATTTATTGGAAGGTATTTTTGGCTATAAAAGGATGGCAAGAGTTTTGAGGTTGAGGGGGGAGACATTTTGTAGAGTGTGCAAATTTTTGAGAGCTTAGAGAGAAGAACACAAACACTCTCTATATTCTCATAATCTTGAGTGAGCAAAATATACTAAGTTCGGAATATTGATTCCGCATATTGCTAGCACAATTGTTGTGGAGTTATTAGTCGTCTCCACGTTCGTCAATTGGTTGTGCGTCTGAACTGGATGCCTAACACTTGTGGAGGCTGAGATCGAAGAACATCGAACCGACACCTCCGTTCAAGCACGCTACAAGAGGTAATCTATTTACTCCCTTTGAGGCTTTGTGATTTTTTTTTCGATTGAAATGCACGAAGTACGCCTCTGGAGATACATGTATGGGTTGTTATTTATTTCCGCTACGTGTTACGTGGATCCCAACAGTGGTATCAGAGCCAATCCTTAGGTGTTTTCGTGCATTTAATTGATTTTTGCAATTTTTGCAATACTATGGCCAATATGTATTAACGAATTGTTCGTCTTACATGGCTAATGGAGGTTGATTGTTTTGATATGATAAATTAATCAACGTAGCAAAAATTGAGACTAAATCAATTTTGAATCGAAAATTTATGGCTATCTTATTTTACGTAAAAATTCTGAATATGATTCAACGTAGAATTTTTATTGTGCCTTCCTAAGTTTTAAATTGTGAATTTATTACTTACGTGGAAGCGTGGTGATCATGGAAAAATCCCTAATCAATGTGATTGATGTATATATGAATGTATGATGATTATTTATATATTTGGGGTTGTAATTATTAAATGGAGGCTGCGTACTCCTTTTATTTTTCATGTAATCTTTATTTTTAGCATAGTCAATTGTTGATGTAAATGCTACGAGGATTACGTGGAGGAGCCTTTTAAGTCGGCGAGCTCTTTGGGGCCCAATTTTTGAAGAGTTCAAGAAACCAAGAAGAAGCGAAGAGCGGCTCTCCGTTATTAAAATATTAAAATGATTAAATGTGGTCTCATTGGCTCGAGACCCATTAAATCATAATTCCATGATCACCACGTAGGATAGATGTTTATGTGATTGACATCTATTTATTTATTATGATTACGTGAGCATGTTAAACTGGTTAATGTGCAAAGTCAGACTTACCTCACCCAAAATTGCGCCTGCATGAAATCCTAGTTAGGAAAATCACTCGCGTTAGGTACCGAAAGGGCGTTGGTAACGACACCAGCGTAACCAAGTCCCCGAACCCAAAATCTCTGGTTCCGTAGAACTGATCGATCTCTCCCAATCGATCAGTAAGGTTTCCGGTCTACCCTCCAAGAAAGACCGGTGGCGACTCCAAATGCATGCATAAGTTGCACATGCCACCACGACCACACTAAGGTCGAAAGCGATCGACTCTTATCGTCGAATCCTTTTAAAAAATACTCCCGCCGCGATTTGGTATGGGCCTGGGAGGGCCCGCGTCGATCCAAGACCCGTGATCGGTAATCCATTAGCCGCGTCCGCTTTCGGACGGGTCGCGACAGCTGGCGACTCCACTGGGGACTTTGTTCTAGAACCTATGGTTCTAGACCTCAAGTGGACTTAGGCCGTAATTAAAACGCTGAGTGATTTTTCTAACCCTGCAGGCGCTCTTGAAGGTGAGGTAAGTCCGCTTATGATAGGTGTTATATGTTTTTGCAGATTGGAGTGATAAGGGGGGTAGTCTGTGATTAACATTGTCTTATGCAGGTTGGCGTAGGAATGAATGATTGTGTGTATGTTTTATATTGAAGCGGTGATTGTTAAATAAGATGCATGTTTATCGCTTTAGCACGACACCGAAAATACACACAACCGTGCCTAAAACCCCGGGCGCCGCCTATAGGAAAACAATAGAAGGGATTGGAAATGGAATCTCCGTGAGGAAAAACACGGGGTAATCCACTTTTCAATTCCGCTCATTTCGAACTATGGATCGAGCCCCAATGCAACGATAGTTGTGCAATGGAATCTGCTCTTTCTAGAACTCGAGGTGAGAACCTTGACCTTAGGTGCCAAATCCTTTGATTTTTAGAAGTTTTATCCTCACTTGTCTCATGTGTATGTCTTTAGATGGTTAGTATATCTAAAACCACCTAAAAAAAAAAAATCGGTGATCCTGGAGTCATATCTCGAAGACTGGAACTGGGGCATCTCCAAGTGTTCGGACCACATCCCTTTGATTGATTTGACATTCTTAGTTCTCTTGTATAAGATTAATTTTGTTGAGATCCTCTCTATCTCGTCCCTTAGATTGATTGTATTAGGGATCTATTTGTATGGTATACATCTTGATAAAGCTCATGGGGGCAAATTTCCCAAACCCGTGGAGCATAGTGGAATTCGTCCCTTCAATGCAAAATGCATTTGGCCGCAGAGCCACTCGTTTGGTGAAAGGACGTATCGTTCCTAATTGATTTTTAATCAGATCTGAGGATAAGTTTTTCTCCATTTTTTTTATGTCAGGTGATAAAAGAGACAATGCACCCAAAAGCTCATGCATTCAAATGACAAAACAGACGTCCCCCAGCTGGGGCAAATGAACCGTAGGCGTTGCAAATACCTTCAAGCACGGATGGAGGAATTTGATAGATATTGTTCATATCAATATGCAGCATCAAAACGGAATGCAAATCAAGTGTAAAAGGACGTATCATTCCAAAATGATTATTTTCTTGATATGGGAATAATGCTTCATTTCTTTTTCCTCTCATATGATGATTAAGAGCAGATGACGCAAGATGTGATGCTTTCAAATAACAAACAGGGAACATCAAATACCTCAAATGGTGACTGTGATCGAGAGAATCACCAAACCGCTACATGACGAATCCCAAGAATATCAGGCTGTCTTGAGACAGATAAAATTGATCAAGGACTCTGACAATCGAGACGGATGATCAGAATCTGCAAAAATCAATGGGAGCAGGTTCCCCCCCATTTACTTTGAGGAGCCAAACCGGGGGCAAACTCTCATGATCCCCCATGAAAGCGCATCAAACCAAGGTCATCGAATCCAGAGATGACAAACAGCAAAACCATGCCTAACTGGGGCGAGTGAATCATTTGTACGCCGGACGTTTCTTCTCTGGCAAAGTCAATGGACGCAATAACAGAGTCGTCCGCATCAGAATCAAACCCCAAGATACGAATTTGGGTGAACGGTAACCTTGTATCGTTCCAATTTGATCTCCGAAGACCACATGCCTAACATGAGTTTTTACTCATTTTGCAGGAAGTCGTTGGCGCCGAAAGCCTCAAATGAAAAGAGCGTGCTAACAGGGAGGCGAATTGAATCATTGGCCTTAGAAGTCAAGATTCCAGAAGATGGTCTTTGATCATAAGACCTAGTGGATGGTAAAAAGTATCGCTTCCACACTTCATGCTTTGACATGCATTCTGATAAAAATTTCATTTTTCTTGAATAAAAGGAACTATGAAGAGCGGCGCTGGAATGCGTCCAAAATCACAAATGGATCTCCTCTATGGCAAATCCTCGAGAAGGATTTATTGCCAACCAAACTGAGGAATCAGGGCCACAATATAGATGGCCAATTTCTGCAAGCCGCGCGTTTGTGCTCAAATGGAAACACAAAACAAAAATAAGGCTGTATCGTTCCAATTTGCCTTGAATTTTGGAACGCAAACTGACGCCTAATTCCCGTCTTTGACAGGGGATCGCCATCAAGGCAAAACAGGTTTTCATACCCCATGAATTACCCGTTGGAGTACACGACCAAGGGTAAGATGTATCGTTCTAAATTTTTGAAAAATTCGTGAACGTACAATAACATATTTTCTCTGCATTTTCAGGGATCTCCAGCCGCGGGAGACAGGTAAGTATCCCTTTCCCCAATCCGTTGAAGGTGTTAAATAAAAAGAAAAGCTTTCAGAATCTAATGTCTAGAAAAGACATAGAATTCAAATTTCATTGGCATTCATGTTTTGAAACAGGAGGTTGTTTGAACATGAATAAGAACATGCGTGGGGCATCATAAAAATCCCCTTTGACGGGTAAAATTTTTGGAGAAAATGAAAGAGATTTTTCCAATAAAAAAATTGTTCAAAACTTTCAAAAGGACGTTTTCTCAAAAGACGAGAGGCAAAGCCTAATCCAAACACGTCCTATACACACTCGAGGGAAAAGTGGAGCAGATCAGATAGTGAAATCTGGACCTACGGAAGTAGGGATTGTTCGCAACAATTACATGGATTGGGACGACGGAGGCATTCGTTTCATATCCCCGAACACTACAGGTGACCATTGACAACCCCTTTGAACAGCGGTTTTCATTCTTAACCCTGTCAAGAACCACCCCACTGTCGCGACCCTCTTGAGGTTGTCGGGCTCTCGAGGGCTAATGGGCCGTCCTGTCTGGTCGGACGCAGGCCTCTCCCAAGGACCATTACCCAAATCGCAACGGAGGTATGCGTAATCGACTTTCAGTGTGGTCTAGTGACATGTGCTAAGTGTGCATGCCATGGAGTCGCCACCAATCATTTTTTTAGGGTATGATTGGACCACCCAATCGAATAATTGGGAGTTTCTATTCAATTCTGCGAGAACCAGAGAAATGGTTTCGGGGACTTAGTTACACCAACTGTCAGAGTTGACGCCCTTTCGGTACCTAAGTTGACTGAATTTTCTAGCCTGAGATTCATGCGGATGAGTAAGGTATGAACCCTAAATCTAGAAATTCATGTAGATAAGAGTGATTATCCTAGCAATCACAATCAGTAATAAAATGCCCAACTCAAGGAATCTAGATATGCAAATAAATCACATGGCATTCCTAGTAAGGTCCTATCTATCAATCACAGCTCAAGAATGATTTAGCTGTCCTAGCCATTCTACACACGATCTAACCTAAGAAAAGCATTAGGAAGTATCGAAGGAGTTCGAGAGTACTCACATGGGGTTCGCCGTGCCCTGGTTTGGTCTTGGACGAGCTGTCGAGCTCATGCCGACCCGATTATATTTGGGGATCCACTCGACGTTTTACACCATGAAATCATGTGAAACAAAAACGAAAATATTCAGCAAGGGGCATTTATTGTAGATGGTGGTCGATCTAATTGGACGTCAAGACTAAAAAAGATGTAGAAATTTACAAATTAAAATACTCGAATGACATTTTTTTGCCAAATTCAACTCTATGCGTCGTGAAGAAACACATGCAATTGAACTTAAATTTTGACTATTTATGAGTTCAAAATGTAAAAGAAATTAAAATAAAAATATTGACTATTTTTCTATATTTTTACGACATCGAACGCTATTTTTCTTCATTTTTCATGTATTTTTCTATTTTTGGAAAATATTAAAAAATATTAAAAAATATGAAAAATTATTTTTTTTTTATCAAAAATGGTTCCTTTAGCTTGGTCAAGGCTACCAAAGATGATTTTTTAATTTTTTTAACTTTTTATAGATTTTTTATGAATTTTTTAAAAATAAACTATGAAAGACTGATCAAAAATCAGGTGTCAACAGCTGCCCCTCTTTGAGAGGAATTTCGTCAGAGGTTTCTCTCAAAGACAATGTGACACCTGTGTTCCGATCAACTCGACTGGGAAAAGAAAAGAAATCATGACATCCAATTTTCATGCCCATCAATGTGTGCTTTTCCTTAAAAAGAGATGTGCTCATTCAATTCCCTGATATGATGTAAGAAAGTTAAGGAGTAGATAGATTTCCCTGCCCCTTACCTGCCTAATGCTTGCGGCATTTGCTGTGTCTGATGGGTTCAAGTAGATTCCTAAGGACTTGTCATCGGAGTGTCCTGGGGATGTTAAGCTCTGACCTGTATGGTAGGTCAAACCATAATGGGATTCCTAACTGATAGGAACCTAAGGAAGACGCATCCCACATTTGGGAATTTGCCAAGGGTTTTGATCCATGTGGTGGACTAAACTAGAAATGGCTTGCCTAATGTAAGGCTTATTAGGGAAAACGACTCCTCCCGCGTTCGGGATTCATCAAGGTTTTGATCCGTATGGTGGATCGGACCATTGGGTTGATCCTTCAAGCGGTCTCTACCAGTCCTTTGACCCTTCAGGCGGTTTCTACCATTCATTGACCCTTCATGCGGTTTCTACCATTGAGTTGACCCTTCAGGCGGTTTCTACCATTGGTTGACCCTTCAGGCGGTTTCTACCATACATTGACCCTTCAGGCGGTTTCTACCATTGTTTTGACCCTTCAGGCGGTTTCTGCCATTGGTTGACCCTTCAGGCGGTTTCTACCATACATTGACCCTTCAGGCGGTTTCTACCATTGTGTTGACCCTTCAGGCGGTTTCTACCATTGATTGACCCTTCAGGCGGTTTCTACCATTGAGTTGACCCTTCAGGCGGTTTCTACCATTTATGAGATTCCAAATTGATATGAATCAAAGGATGACGTACCCGCTCTTCGGGGCTAGTCGGAGACTCGATCATTCTGTGGATCGGTCTTAGAAAAGATTTGCCTACTAAAAGGCTTCACCTAAGGATGACGCACCCAGTCTTTGGGGTGGCCAAAAGTCCTGCAGAAAGCTTAGACCTGAAAAAATTTTCCTCGCCAAGAAGATATTAGTAATCTTTGGGAAGACAATAATTGTCTAACTGACAAAATTCTACGACTTAAGTTTTAGTCATGAAATGTGCATTTTGATTGTTGGAGGTTATCCAAAACATTCCTGCCATATACAGATGTGATCATAAATTCCTTGCACGGAAACTCTAGATCAAACAATTTGAAAATTTCAAAAAGAGTTTGCTCAAAACATCCATTGGAGTATTTCTCACCCAAGAAGGCTCCTCACTGCTCTGTGATAATGATCTTTAATAGGGAAAGTGCTCAATTTCCTACCGACCTGTGCCTGGGTTTCAGGATCATTCGCAACGCATACATTTCGACCGATCAGGAGGTCTTTCACGGGACCGTAGTGTTAGGCTTGGATATCGGTTTCCAAGGGGGACTCACTTTTGAGTCAAGGCCGTTGAACGAAATTTTTCACTATCTGATCCGGGTTTACAAGTCAAGAACCCTGCAAAATGAGAAAGAAATAGTCTTGCTCGTACTTCTTTGAGCTAAGTTATACATTAACCCAAGTGTCTTAGTCAGATAAGACTACTTCAGGGTTGTAACATTGGAAGGATTGGGGACCGAAAAAGGCTTATTTTTTGCCCAGAAATTGTGAAGGGTTTGACATTGGTGATCATTGCAAATTTGCCACATGTCCTTCGAAGAACATCTCCATTTCTTGAAGTATACACTCCTCTTTTAGAGCGCACAAGGATGTTTAAAAGCGTCTCTTGTTACATTAAGAGACCGTCTGTTTGTGTGTTTGCAATTTGAGCACGACAACATTTGGAGAGTAGTCATCTTGATCTAACTCCTTTGCAGGGTCTTTTCATCGTCTCTCTAGACTTTACTGGGGATATTTTGAATAGACATCAGCCTTGCTTTTTACCAGGCACTTTGCTTTTTCTTGATGTCTAGGGATTTTTCTTTTCCCCTTTTTTTTAATCCCGTGTTTTTCTTTTCTTTTGGAGCTAGGATTTTCGGCAATCATGCTAGATATGCAACTTAAACTTTGGCACGCTTCCATTCCTAGAGTGATGTTGCCTTTGCTTTGGAATATGCAATGATCACCAATAGGTTGATGAAATGAATTTGCTGGCTCAACTTGGTTGTGCAAAGGATAACAGTGTGTAGGATAGAGAAATGAATCATTCTCGTCATCCTATGACACTTGGATTATCATATAAACAACACACAAAGATTTATGTTAGTCCGAGCAAGAAAATTTCTAACCGTTTACTTTCTGATACTGTTGGACTAACCTTCATTTGCCCCAATGTGGGGTGGTTCTTGACAGGGTTGAGAATGAAAATCGCCGTTCAATGGGGTTCTCAATGGGCATCTGTAGTGTTTGGAATGAAGAAATAAATGCCTCTGTCATCTCGATCCATGTAATCGTTACGAATGACCCTTATATCCATAGGTTAAGGTTTCGCTATCATTTCCAATCTCCTCATCTCTCAAGTGTGTATGGGACGTGTTTGGATTAGGCTCGCTTCTCTTATGAGAAAATACCCTTTTGAACAGTTCAAACGACTCTTATTGGAAAAATTCATTTCATTTCATCAAGATTTATCCTTCAAAGGGATTTTATGATGCACCATACATGTGTAATTCATGTTCAGACAATCTCATGTTTTAAAACATGAATGTCAATGAAGTAAGAATTCTATGTCTTTTTAGATGTGAGAATCGAATTAATTCTGAAAGTTTTTAATCTCCAATGAATTGGGAAAAGGGATACTTACCTGCCCATCGAGGCTGGAGATCCTGGAGATATAAAAGGGATATGTCATTGTATATTCTAAAACTTTACAAAAATTGGAACGATACATCTTACCCTTGGTCATATGCTCCAACGAGTGTACAAGGGTTGTGAAAATCTGCACTTCACATAGTAACACAAGATTGTTGGGTGTTCTAAAGTTCTTTCGACTTCTTGGTTTTTGGAGAAAAATGAAACTTACATGTCTGCCCTGATGGCGAGCTCCTGCCAAGGATAAATATTAAGCATTATTTTGGGTTTCCAAATTCAAAACAAATTGGGACGATACTACTTTACTCTTGATTTGAATTCCATTCTGCATGCCAATGTGCGGATTGTAGAAGCCGGCCCTCAAGCTTGTGGCCATGATTTCTTCGTCTGGTTGGGCAACGAATCCACCTCGAGGATTTACGTCGGAGGAGATTCATTCATCTTTTTGGGCGTGTTTCATGCACTGTTTTGTTATTTGAATGCATGGCTTCTTGGGTGCCTCATCTATGTTCATCACCTGAGAGGAAAATGAGATAACATTATCCCCGCATCTGATTGAAAATCATTTAGGAACGATACGTTCTTTTTACCAAATGGGTGGCTCCGCGGCCAAATGTGTTTTACATTGAAAGGATGGATTCCATTACGCTCTGCGGATGATAACTATTGCTTCGGGGACTTGCCCCACGGATCAAACGATGAATTTGATGTCTTCGGCTTCGACATGCTTTCCAGATGTAGGAATGGTTTGCCCCCATTTTCAGTGGAGATGGGTTTTGTCGAGTGGGCAAGATCAAAAACTCATCCTAGATTTGGCTTTAGTCGAAGGTTGAAATCCCGACCTTGGATAAGCGAATCATGATTCATCTCCTTCTGCTTCGGATTTGTCATTTGCGTGCTTCACATTTTACAATACCAACTTCGCCGCTTGATGAAAATGAATCGATGATTTTCGAATTGCCCCAAGTTCTATAGTCATCTGCGTCGAATCTCTTTGAACTTCATCGGGTGATAGACAAACTGATAAAATGATTTTTCAATCCTGAGATCGAACTCCTGACGTTTCGTACCACTTCCAGTTCACTGACTACCAGGACAAAGCACTATTGGCGTCCCTAACTGGTTCGTTTTTTGTTATAAAATTCTTGAAGCAGTTAGCGACCCCCATCGAGAATGAAACAAGCTCAATTTAGAGTTCATAACGACTAAAGGTCCCTTAGAACGATACAGAGCTAACCGTCTTTGAGCTCGCTCGGGCTTTTGCTCGCATTTTCCTATGTGAAGCCTTTAAATGTTTTTCTTCGTGGCGTTCAATTGATTCGCCTCGACTCTAATCTAACAAGGGATTGTCGTACTCAAGCATGATGATGCTCGCAGGTAGTACTGATCGCTGCCCCAGATTAACTCTAGGCATTAAGGAAGATTATCTTGCATGGAAGACTTTATGACAGAAAGATTAATGATACATCCATTCACATGTGCCTAGTTCCCTTGAGGATTCTCGGTGATCAGCCAGCTACACCATGAATCAGACATATAATCGTCATTTTGGATCATAACTTCATAAGTCCATCAGTTTTAAACTGATCGATCCAGATATGGAGCTCCTCATCAAGGAAATCTTTTGATTCTTCGAGCAACTGATATTCGGGTTGACCATCATCGCTTGGCGTTGAAGGATTCATGTTTCTGTTGTGAGCGATCTGATTCTTCGAGCTAGAACCTTCGTCGTTGCTCGAGATTATAAGAGGATGATTGATCGGTTCACTATCAAAAGCACCTTCCATTTGGGAATGGGAGAAACAAAAATCCTCAAAGCATCCGCCCGCTTGATCTTCCAAAATCATATGCCCAAGCCGGGCAGATCTTTGAACACTAGGCGCAATATGTTGATCGGGGATAGGAAGAGCACTAGCGAAAAGTTGCTGCTCAAACCAAGGAGTTCGTACCTGCTGCACTTGTGGCATATACTCTTGAGGGGTGCTGAGATGATTCGGGGGAATATTCTGATTAGCGCCCAAGTAGTCGATGGTGCTGCTACCAGCTTGGTCGGTGCCTAGATTCGGCAGGGTATTTCTTACTTCAGGGGCATTGTAGTTATAGCCATGCCTAGTGTTTAGGCACAAGTTGAGTTCTTTCAGGTTCAGTGCTGTGTGGCGCTGTCTTAGCGCCCTTCTGTAGCTCTTGAGGTGACTCGCGACTCCATCTTTAGTGAGTCCTGGTATGTTCATGATCTCAAGTATGCGCGTTGGATATGCTGAGTTGATCCCTAGTTGCTGAACCGCACTAAGGAACTTGAGATGAAGCTCGGGGGACCAATTGACCCTCTTCTTCTTGCGACCCGGAACAGTGTTGACAACTTGGCTATTGCTCTCTGGCCTATTTCCAGTAGAATTTGATCGAGCCGGAAATTGTTGTGGAGGGAATTCATCAGCTTTGGATTGGTCGGTCGTGATAGTAAGCTCATCGTTAAGGAAACTCCAATCATGGTGACGCATATCACATCCTTTAGAAGGCATCGATATTGACTTCGTAGAATTGATTTGTTCATGCATATCTCCAACAAAATCCGATTGTATCGAAGATGGTTCGAGGGAGTGGGGTGGTGAATGAGCATTTTCAATCCTCATATAAGGCTTATCAAGGAACATTTCGCCGAGAGTGATAGGGCCACCGCAATTAAGGCAAGCGATAATGCTGGGAGCTTTCTTATACCTCATGTTCTCCGCTCGAAGCTTTTCGTTTTCCTCCTTTAGAATCGCAAGTTCTTGACGTCTATGTTGAGCCCTCAATTTGGCTCGCTTATTTTGAAACCAAAACTTGACCCTCAAAGGTTTCATCCCTAGCTTCTGGCCCAATTCATTTCTTTGTTTCATGTTCGGGAGAGGGCATTCACTAAAGAAAGCTTCAAGCTCTTGGATTTCATTCTGAGTGTGGCACTGGCGACGTTTCCTTTTCCGAGATTGACCATCACTGCTGCTGTTGTCGTCGCTGCTGAGATCCTGAACTTCGTTGCCGAAAGGGTTGGGTTCTGTGGTTCTGGTACCAGACGCCATCCTGGAATCTTCGAGATCTCTCAGTAGTTCATTTTCTGAGATTTTTGGATCAGTCGCCTCTAGCAACTGATGGTAACCCTCAAACATGTTGGATCGAAAAATGTTCGATCAATTTTTGCTCACTCAGGGTTCTCTACTCTCTCATGTATGCTCACTCTCTCTAAATTTTCTTTTGAGTGGTTCTGTATGCCCATGAAACGTTCTTTAAACATGGATGAAGATCGTCAGGCAAGCGTTGCTCCCAAGATTTCGTATTTCCCGCTTTGTCGTCTTCTTTCTTCTTTTCAACGTGGAGGGACACCAAATCGATTTCCTTTTCTCGATATCCATGTCTGTCTCCCACTTATTTTCAAAAAGGTGGAACTACGCTCGCCTCCTGCTCAGTTTTTTAATATGATGGGACCGCCAAATCCTTTCGCAACTTTTTTCGATAGTTGCGCTTAACTCCCGCTCAATTTTAATATGGTGACACCGACATATCTTTTTACAACTTTTTTAGGTTTATCAAGCCTGAAATCGCGGACTGGGACAGATCTGATGGTTCACCGAAAGAGCCACCACTGTTTTACCCAATTAACTTGGCTCCACGAGCATTATTGCTGTGCCTTTCTTCATTCTCGAGTTGCTATAAAAGGAGGAGTTAATGCAGAGAAGATTAACACTCTTACATAATTGCCTTTTCTTATTTTAATCACTCTACCACACTCATCTTCTTCTCCCTCACTCCAACGAAAATGACCTCCTCTCCTATTCACGCTTTCTTGGCCGAAATTTTGGCCCAGTGGGAAAAACTCTATAACCTCCTCGGTCGAGGCTATGCTCATATAGCCGATCACCCAGAAACTGAAGATGAAATCCGCATTTTGCTCGTGGAAATAGACACCACCTCCATCGAGGGCACTAATTTAGAGAGGGAATATAGAATCTTCCCAACCCTCTTTATAAACTTTTTAGAGACTTACCGTGTCGCTCATCGAAAAGCTACCGTGGCTCACGTTTTGCGAGCTCGCTATGAGGATCGGTCCAACTGCTTGGTGTTGGCCAACCTTGTGGCCGATAGTCACAGAAAGGCTGTTGAGTTCGCCAACAAGCGAGTCTCGATGTTGCTTCGCGAGAGGGGAAATTTGGTGGAGCGCTTGGCCTTATCCCTGACCACCTATGAGCACGACCGTCGTAATGTCGTGTTGAAGTTTCAATGTGAGTGGCAGGAAGAAAGGCTTGACAGCATTACCGCGGATATAGCCCATGGGAGAGGACTAGTTCGGGACCTGGAAATAGCCGCCGAAGATCACGGGACCAAGGTTGCCGAGCTTAAAGGGGAATGTAAACGCCTTCTTCTTAAGCTTGCAGATCTCGAGTCTCGAGGTGGTGAGTATAAGCAAAGCATCAATAATATGGAGAGCCAACTTGGTTCCTTTGTGATGCTAATTAGGGCTCATTGCGGTTTTATGTTTCCACCCCGATGATTTGTATGATCTGCTTTTAAGGTCCCTCGATTGAGCGAAATGAATGAAAGCTCTAATGTGTGTGTCTCAACTTCTGTATGGCTGACTTTCTCGAACACCTGACCACTCTCAACCTAGGCAAGCTGCGCTTTGACATTGATGATTCGAGCGTGTACATCTTGATTTTTTAATCTTGCTTATGATCGGATAAAGGAACCTCCCACCGCGATTATCCACAAAAAGACTTCTCTTCTCTACTTGTTTTTAACCTGTTTCAAATGAAAAGGCAGAATCAGAAGAAAGAATTTGAAAAATAAAGCATAAATCCTTTCAATTTTATGCTTACTTGTGATTAATAGGGATAAGAGCTTTTACAAGGGTTTTGGCCTTGTGCAAAAGCTTTTATCAATATTCCTCAAAGGAAAGCATATCATTGAAAGGAATGTAATTCACGATAATCGCCTTTGATCAATTCCAAGAAAATCAATGGAATGTTCAAAAGTACACAATTACGATGTGTTTTAAATTCAATTGAAGATACGGTATCCAAATTAAAGCCGTTTGCTAAGAACGAGAGTAATTTGGATATCTATCTTTTCATTAAATTTAAAAAACACGAATACTCTTGATCAATTATTGTGGATTACCAATTATGCAAAACATGCATGAACCAATTCAAGTTTATAGTTCCTTCTGGCGAAATTGGGATTGTATTGCCCTATACGGCTAAAAGGTTGTATAAGACTTCCAATTTCAATTTCATCCAAAGGAATTATAAAATTGATTTTGGAGTATTCGAGTGATTAGAAGAAATGCCACTATCACATTCCAATGACAAGTCAATAGAAATACAACAAATTTCAATCTGAATGTATATAAACACAAATAGATTCCTAATAAAATCAATATAAGGGATCAGATAGAGAGGATCTCAGCAAAATAAATCCTATACAAGAAGGCTAGAAATGAAAATTAAAACAAAGGAATGTGATCTTAATACTTAGAGATGCCCCAGTTTCGATCTTTGAGACGTGACTTCAGGATCACCTATTCCAAATCGTCATCTTCATTAGATGATACCTCAATGATGTCCATAGCAGGCTCTTCTTGTCCATTTGGCGCTCGTAATGGGATGACACCATCTTCATCTTTCATCAAGAACATTGGGAGGAAAACACACATATCTATCCTCAAAATGGCATTTAATCCAATCACTGGAATTATGCAATGAATATAATGATTAAGAGCTGTAACAAGTTCGAGGGATAGAAAAGTCTTACCAACCAAACTTAAGAGAAAATCAAGCTTCTCTGTATTTTTAGCAGTGTTAGGTATACTAACCTTCCATAGACAAACGCATGAGACAAGTGAGGGAAAACTCCTAAAAATCAAAAGATAGGGCTTGGTACCTAAAGCCAAGGTTCTCACCTCGAATTCTGGGAAGAGCCGATTCCATTGCACAACTATCGTTGCATTGGGACTCAATCCATAGTTCGAAGTGAGCGGAATTGAAAAGTGGATTACCCCATGTTTTTCCTCACGGAGATTCCATTTTCAATTCCTTCTATTGTGTTCCTAAAGAGGGCGCCTGGGGTTTTAGGCGCAATTGTGTGTATTCATTGTGTCGTGCTAAAGCAAAAGACATGCATTTTATTTAACAATCACCGCTTCAATATAAACATCCACACAATCATACATCCAAAACTCCTGCCTGCATAAAACAAAGTTAACAAGCACTTCACCCCTTATTTCTCCCGTCTACAAAAACATCTAACACATTCGTTAGCATATACACCTCACTTTCGAGAGCATCTGCATAAAATTAGGTTAGAAGAATCAATCAACTTTTTAATCGGCTCAAGTCCACTAAATGGTTAAGAACCAGTCCCCAGCAGAGTCGCCAGTCTGTCGCGACCCTCTTGAGGTTGTCGGGCTCTCGAGGGCTAATGGGCCGTCCTGTCTGGTCGGACGCGGGCCTCTCCCAAGGACCATTACCCAAATCGCAACGGAGGTATGCGTAATCGACTTTCAGTGTGGTCTAGTGACATGTGCTAAGTGTGCATGCCATGGAGTCGCCACCAATCATTTTTTTAGGGTATGATTGGACCACCCAATCGAATAATTGGGAGTTTCTATTCAATTCTGCGAGAACCAGAGAAATGGTTTCGGGGACTTAGTTACACCAACTGTCAGAGTTGACGCCCTTTCGGTACCTAAGTTGACTGAATTTTCTAGCCTGAGATTCATGCGGATGAGTAAGGTATGAACCCTAAATCTAGAAATTCATGTAGATAAGAGTGATTATCCTAGCAATCACAATCAGTAATAAAATGCCCAACTCAAGGAATCTAGATATGCAAATAAATCACATGGCATTCCTAGTAAGGTCCTATCTATCAATCACAGCTCAAGAATGATTTAGCTGTCCTAGCCATTCTACACACGATCTAACCTAAGAAAAGCATTAGGAAGTATCGAAGGAGTTCGAGAGTACTCACATGGGGTTCGCCGTGCCCTGGTTTGGTCTTGGACGAGCTGTCGAGCTCATGCCGACCCGATTATATTTGGGGATCCACTCGACGTTTTACACCATGAAATCATGTGAAACAAAAACGAAAATATTCAGCAAGGGGCATTTATTGTAGATGGTGGTCGATCTAATTGGACGTCAAGACTAAAAAAGATGTAGAAATTTACAAATTAAAATACTCGAATGACATTTTTTTGCCAAATTCAACTCTATGCGTCGTGAAGAAACACATGCAATTGAACTTAAATTTTGACTATTTATGAGTTCAAAATGTAAAAGAAATTAAAATAAAAATATTGACTATTTTTCTATATTTTTACGACATCGAACGCTATTTTTCTTCATTTTTCATGTATTTTTCTATTTTTGGAAAATATTAAAAAATATTAAAAAATATGAAAAATTATTTTTTTTATCAAAAATGGTTCCTTTAGCTTGGTCAAGGCTACCAAAGATGATTTTTTAATTTTTTTAACTTTTTATAGATTTTTTATGAATTTTTTAAAAATAAACTATGAAAGACTGATCAAAAATCAGGTGTCAACACCCACATCGGGGCAAAATGGAGGTGAGTCCAGCAGCATCAGGAGAAAATGGTTAGAAATTTTCTTGCTCGGACTAACATTAATCTTTGTGTGTTGTTTATATGGTAATCCAAGTGCCATAGGATGATGAGAAGCATTCATTTCTCTATCCCACACACTGAATCCTTTTGCATAGCCAAGTTGAGCCTGCAAAATCATTTCATAAACCCGTTGGTGATCATTGCACATTCCAAGACGGATGCAGCATCACTTCAGAAACGAAGGAGTTCAAGACTTAGGGTTTGCAAAAAAAAATTTTGCTTAACCTTGTTAGACCTTTGATCGTAGGTCTAACACGATCCCATGAAGATGAAAAAAAATGGAATTTCAAAAAATGAATGAGAAAAATCCACCGCATCAAGAAAAAGCAAAGTGCCTGGTAAAAGCGAGGCCGATGCTCGTGCAAGCTGTTTGCTTGATTCCCAGTGAAACTTGGATGGGAAAAGAGAAAATTCCTAAAGGAGTCAGATAAAAAGACTGCTCTCCAAATGATGTCAAGCGCGGAGGAAAGGCGCAGACAAAGTTGTCAACCTTCTTAATGCAACAAGAGACGCTCTCTAAAGGACTTGTGCACACCTCAAAAGCGGTTGCACACCTCAAAAACTGAAGATGCAGAATGGAAAAGACAGGTGACAAATTTGCAATGATCACCAATGTCAATCCCCTCATAAATTCTAGGCCAAAAACAAGCCTTTTTCGGTCCCCAATCTTACCAACATCATAACCCTGAAACAGTCTTCTCTGACTAAGACATTTGGGTTAACATATAGCTTAGCTCGAAGAGGTACGAGCAAGACTATTTCTTTCTCATTTTGCAGGGTTCTCGACTTGTAAACCCGGAGCAGATGTTGAAGACTTTCATACAATGGCCTCGACTCCAAAGCGGGTCCCCCTTGAAAACCAATATTCAACCCCAACATTACGGTCCCGTGGAAGACCTCCCGACCGATCAAAATGTATGCGCTGCGAATGAACCTAAAACCTAGGCACAGGTTAGTAGGGAATTGAGTGCATCCCCTATAAAAAACCACTATCGCAAAACAGGTGAGAAGACCTCCTTGTCGAGAAATATTCCAATTGATGTTTTGAACAAACTCTTTTTGGAATTTTCAAACTGTTGATCCAGATTTTCCGTGCAAGGGATTTGTGATCACATTTGCATGTTGCAAGAATGCTTTGGATAACCTCCAGCATCAAAATGCACATTTCATGATTAAAACTTAAATCATACGGTTTTGTCAAAATGGACAGCCGTAGTCTTCCCAAAGATTACTAACGTTTTCTTGGTGAAGAAAAATCTTTCAGGCTCAAACTTCTGCAGGATACCTGGAGAACCCAGCTCCCAGAATGTCGCTTCAACAGACTCAAGTGAAGTTTTGTCAAAATAAAATCTTTCACTGCTTCAAAAAAACTGAATTCCCGACAAACTTCGGGGTCTCCAAAAAAAAAGGGGGAAGAAAAACCCTTTTAAATGAAAAAGTCCTATCAGACGTGGAGAACCCTCGTCCCAGGACCCATTTTCAAAATATCAAACAGTCTCATCGGACGTGGAGAACCCTCGTCATGAGACCCCTTTTTCAAAACTTAGGCAGTCTCATCGGACGTGGAGAACCCTCGTCATGAGACCCCTTTTCAAAATTTAGGCAGTCTCATCGGACGTGGAGAACCCTCGTTATGAGACCCCTTTTCAAAATTTAGGCAGCCTCATCGGACGTGGAGAACCCTCGTCCCAGGACCCATTTTCAAAATATCAAACAGTCTCATCGGACGTGGAGAACCCTCGTCATGAGACCCCTTTTTCAAAACTTAGGCAGTCTCATCGGACGTGGAGAACCCTCGTCATGAGACCCCCTTTTCAAAATTCAGGAAATCTCATCGGACGTGGAGAACCCTCGTCATGAGACCCCTTTTCATTTAGGCAGTCTCATCGGACGTGGAGAACCCTCGTCATGAGACCCCTTTTCAAAGTCAAAACTGATGGTAGACACCGCCTGAAGGGTCAAACAAAGGTAGATACCGCCTGAAGGGTCAAATGAAGGTAGATACCGCCTGAAGGGTCAAATGAAGGTAGATACCGCCTGAAGGGTCAAAATAAGGTAGATACCGCCTGAAGGGTCAACTCAAAGGTAGATACCGCCTGGAGGGTCAAATGAAGGTAGATACTGCCTAAAGGGTCAAATCAAGGTAGATACCGCCTGAAGGGTCAAAATATGGTAGATACCGCCTGAAGGGTCAAATCAAAGGTAGATACCGCCTGAAGGGTCAAAATCAAAGGTAGATACCGCTTGAAGGGTCAACACAAGGTAGATACCGCCTGAAGGGTCAACACATGGTAGATATCGCCTGAAGGGTCAACACAAGGTAGAAACCGCCTGAAGGGTCAAATCAAAGGTAGAAACCGCCTGAAGGGTCAAACCAAGGTAGAAACCGCCTGAGGGATCACATTAATGGTAGAAACCGCCTGAAGGGTCACATATGGTAGAAACCGCCATAAGGGTCAATTCATTGGTAGAAACCGCCATAAGGGTCAACTCATTGATAAATATCGCAGTAAGGATCAACACAAAGGTCTGATCCACCATACGGATCAAAATCCTTGGCAAATCCCAAAGCGTGGGATGCGCCTTCCTTAGGTTCCTACAAGTTAGGAATCCCATTATGGTATGACCTACCATACAGGTCAGAGCTTAATCTCCCTAGGATATTCTGAATGACGAGTCCTAGGCATCTTCTTGAAAGTCGTCGCAACTGGCAGCATCCGACAGGTGAGCTTCAGGTAAGCCTCTCTCACTCCGGCCCATGTTCAAATTGTTAGAGCAAACCGGGGATTGATTTGAGCTTTTATCAATAGGCTTAAGGATCCGATGTCATAACATTTCTTCTCTTATTTTCCCAGTTGAGTCGGTTAGGAATCAGGTGCCACCTTATCTTTGAGAGAAACCTCTAACGAGATTCCTCTCAAAGAGGGGCAGCTGTTGACACCTGATTTTTTTACCATTTATTATTGTGATTTTTATTCTTTAAAATTAATTAAAAATATCAAAAAAGGTCATAAAATCACAAAATCAACTTTGGAAGCCTTGGTTTAACCTTAGGAACCAATTTTGAACAAAAAATATTTTTCGGTATTTTTAATATTTTTCGAGTTTATTTAATTATAAAAATACCCAAAAAATCAGAAAAATACCATTCGTGGTCAGAAAAATACCCAAAAATATTCAATAATTTTGTTTTAATTTCCTCTTCAAGTGTGTCACTTTAAATCTCAAAAATTCGGCTCGGGTCACTATGTTCCTTCACAAACATAAACCCGAACCGAGCCTAAAAAAAATCATTTTCGAGTCTTTTAGTTTTCAATTCTCACTTTTTATAAGCTATGACATTGGATTCTAAAGTCTTAAAGTGCAATTAGGTCAATTTGCCCTCCAATTTAATCAATTTTTACCAAAAGGGCTTAATTGCACATTTTTCTTTCAATTAGTCCCCGGTTTCACGGATGTATACGTATGCTCTACGTATTTATACGTCATACGTATTTATACGTTATGCATATTTGTACTGTTTGGTAACCTCTTTAACTCTTGTAATAATAATAATGGTTATTATTTTTAACACCTTTGTTAGTGCCTTTTTTTTTAGCATTTTTGTATTGTGAGTGCTATTGCTAGTGCTATTTTTAAATAGCATTTTTGTATTATAAATTGTGAGTGCTATTGTTAGTGCTATTTTTAAATGACATTTATTTATCATAAATTGTGAGTGCTATTGTTAGTGCTATTTTTAAATGGCATTTATTTATCATAAATTGTGAGTGCTATTATTAGATAGAATTTATAATTGTTAGTGCTATTTTTAAATAGCATTTTTGTATTATAAATTGTGAGTGCTATTGTTAGTGCTATTTTTAAATGTCATTTATTTGTGAGTGCTATTTTTAGATAGAATTTATAATTGTTAGTGCTATTTTTAAATACAATTTATTGGAAGGTATTTTTGGCTATAAAAGGATGGCAAGAGTTTTGAGGTTGAGGGGGGAGACATTTTGTAGAGTGTGCAAATTTTTGAGAGCTTAGAGAGAAGAACACAAACACTCTCTATATTCTCATAATCTTGAGTGAGCAAAATATACTAAGTTCGGAATATTGATTCCGCATATTGCTAGCACAATTGTTGTGGAGTTATTAGTCGTCTCCACGTTCGTCAATTGGTGGTGCGTCTGAACTGGATGCCTAACACTTGTGGAGGCTGAGATCGAAGAACATCGAACCGACACCTCCGTTCAAGCACGCTACAAGAGGTAATCTATTTACTCCCTTTGAGGCTTTGTGATTTTTTTTTCGATTGAAATGCACGAAGTACGCCTCTGGAGATAGATGTATGGGTTGTTATTTATTTCCGCTACGTGTTACGTGGATCCCAACAGTGGTATCAGAGCCAATCCTTAGGTGTTTTCGTGCATTTAATTGATTTTTGCAATTTTTGCAATACTATGGCCAATATGTATTAACGAATTGTTCGTCTTACATGGCTAATGGAGGTTGATTGTTTTGATATGATAAATTAATCAACGTAGCAAAAATTGAGACTAAATCAATTTTGAATCGAAAATTTATGGCTATCTTATTTTACGTAAAAATTCTGAATATGATTCAACGTAGAATTTTTATTGTGCCTTCCTAAGTTTTAAATTGTGAATTTATTACTTACGTGGAAGCGTGGTGATCATGGAAAAATCCCTAATCAATGTGATTGATGTATATATGAATGTATGATGATTATTTATATATTTGGGGTTGTAATTATTAAATGGAGGCTGCGTACTCCTTTTATTTTTCATGTAATCTTTATTTTTAGCATAGTCAATTGTTGATGTAAATGCTACGAGGATTACGTGGAGGAGCCTTTTAAGTCGGCGAGCTCTTTGGGGCCCAATTTTTGAAGAGTTCAAGAAACCAAGAAGAAGCGAAGAGCGGCTCTCCGTTATTAAAATATTAAAATGATTAAATGTGGTCTCATTGGCTCGAGACCCATTAAATCATAATTCCATGATCACCACGTAGGATAGATGTTTATGTGATTGACATCTATTTATTTATTATGATTACGTGAGCATGTTAAACTGGTTAATGTGCAAAGTCAGACTTACCTCACCCAAAATTGCGCCTGCATGAAATCCTAGTTAGGAAAATCACTCGCGTTAGGTACCGAAAGGGCGTTGGTAACGACACCAGCGTAACCAAGTCCCCGAACCCAAAATCTCTGGTTCCGTAGAACTGATCGATCTCTCCCAATCGATCAGTAAGGTTTCCGGTCTACCCTCCAAGAAAGACCGGTGGCGACTCCAAATGCATGCACAAGTTGCACATGCCACCACGACCACACTAAGGTCGAAAGCGATCGACTCTTATCGTCGAATCCTTTTAAAAAATACTCCCGCCGCGATTTGGTATGGGCCTGGGAGGGCCCGCGTCGATCCAAGACCCGTGATCGGTAATCCATTAGCCGCGTCCGCTTTCGGACGGGTCGCGACACTCATCTTCATCGGGCTCTTTCCATTTCTAGTATTTCTGCTTCGACTTGCCATTTTTTGAGAAAATTGATCGGAAAGTTGATTCAAAGAATTGAGACGGAATTGAGAGAGAATATCGGATCGAGAGAATTTGACTTGAGAGTTGAGACTTGAGAGTATTGGAGAGAATTGAGAGAAATTGTGAGAAAAATAAAGAGGGATGTGAGGTTTTTATAGAGAGTTTTTAATTTGTTTTAAGGAAATTCGCAAGGGCCTCAGCCTGTTGGGGGAAGAGCCAAACGGCTCTTCCCGAGGGGGGCAGTGGGCCCCCCCTTTTTTTTTGGGCGGTTCGAAACCGGCCCAGAACCGGAACCGGCCCTTGAGAGAAGTTCCAGTTCCGGTTCCGGGCCCACGGGCCCAAATGGCCATGTCTAGACCAAGATATCCAACTTAACTTGTTTTCTTACCAACATTTGGCAATCTGATTTTTACCAGGGGACATGGTTTCGTCCGATGCTGGTTGGAAAAATGAACTTCTCCTATTGAATAATGATTATAGGTTACATGCTTGAATGCTACCCACATGTTTACTCCAACAAAGTAGAACAATATCAACGTCACCTTTATCCCAAACTAGTCGGGGTCGACTGTCGATGAACCCAATGCTAATATCAAATAATAATAATAAAATAAAAGTAAAACTATATATATATATATATATATATATATAAGTAGAGTAAAATATAAATACAACTAAAAATAAGGATAAGAATAAGAAAATAAAAGGAGTAAAGACTAAAAAGGGCAATCTGGAACATAGGAACTCTACCCCTCCCTAATGCTAATAGCTTTCATCCACTCCATCCTCTGACAAACCGAACGCCAATATATTTTCCACTTCTGTAGATCCTGTTTTAGTACTTTCCCCCAAGTAAGTTTCGGCCGACCTCTTCCTTTCTTCATGTCATGCTCTCGATAACACACTTCTGCTTTACTGGAGCATCTATAGGTCTTCGAAGAATATGCCCAAATCATCTCAATCTGTGCTCTCTCATCTTTTTTGCCATTAGTTTCACTCCAACTTTTCGTCGAATATTCTGATCTTATCTATTCTTATATGACCACACATCCACCTTAACATCCTCATCTCTGCAACTCCCATTTTATGCTCATGTTGCTTATGTGCTGGCCAACATTCGGCTCCGTAAAGCATTGCGGGCCTTATTGCCGTTCTATAAAATTTTCCTTTTAGCCTAAGAGTAATTTTGCGATCACACAGAAGCCCCGATGCACTACGCCACTTCATCCAAACTGCTCTGATTCTATGACTTACATCCCCATCAATCTCTCCCTTCTTTTGCATTATTGACCCCAGATATCGGAAAGCATCTTTCTAAGGCACCTCATGTCTGAGCATTTTCACGATTTCTTGATCTATTCCTCTTGTTGTGGCGAACTCACACTTCATGTATTCAATCTCACTTTTACTTAGAGTAAATCCTTTGGATTCCAACGTGCTTCGCCATAATTCTAGTTTAGCCTCAACCCCAGCCTTGGTCTCATCAATAAGTACAATATCATCTGCAAAGAACATACACTACGGTATCTCGTCTTGGATATCTTTTGTGAGCTCATCCATAACTAGGGTAAAGAGATAAGGGCTCAAAGCAGAACCTTGATGTAAGCCTATTATGATCGAAAAATAACTTAATGTGCCATTACAAGCCTTCACACATGTAGTAGCACCATCATACATACCCTTGATTGCCTCGACATACTTTGAAGATACTTTTTTCTTCTCCATAACCCACCACAGAACCTTTCTTGAGACCCTATCATATGCCTTCTCAAGATCAATAAACACCATATGTAAGTCCTTCTTCTTTTCTCGATATCTCTCCATCAACTGTCGTATCAAGAAGATAGCCTCCATGGTAGATCTTCCTAGCATAAATCCAACAAAGTAGAACAACAAAGAAAAATAGGAATCGAAAACCAAATCAGCCCACCCCTTTCTTTCGTCCTTTCTCTCTCTACAAATGTAGAACAACAAAGAAAAATAGGAATCGAAAACCAAATCAGCCCACCCCTCTCTTTCTTCCTTTCTCTCTCTACAGGTTTCGCCATGGCTGGCTGCACCATCACTGCGCTGCCTAACCACATCTGCTCACCTCTGCGGTGGGTGCCAAAACTTATCATTTCTCATCCAAAATTATTTCAGAGCCAAAGTTTTAGTTCGGGAGTAGAAAAATTCCATTGCGTTGTCTAACGAATTTCTATTTCAAACCTATTTTCCGGAACAAAAAAATAGAAAAATAAAAGAAATAGAATGACAATCATGCACGCCCTTATTCAATTTACTAAATCAAATTAGACCAATATATGTATAAGCAATTCATGCGCGATTTATCAAATTTCAATATGGATGAGATCAATTATAACAAAAAAATTGAAAGAGAAAGACGAATTGGAATTGAACAATAAGAACATCAAATATGTTTCTATAGATAGGAAAAATTAAAATTACAAGTCATACCTAAATTTTTCAAGTAATTAAAAATATGATTACATAATTGAAAAATGCAAAGCCATGAAATTTCATATCTAAGTGGGCGAGCTTGGCGGGGGTTAGCCTTGTGCGGTCGTCCAAATCTAAGCAGGCGAGCTCCATGGGATCGACCTTGTACTCCGTGACTTGTCCACCATGTTGGGTGCCAAGAAAAGGAAGAAGAGGAGGAGAAATCGATGAAAATACACTAGATGAGCAGCGATGTCGGCTTAATTGAGGAGCACAAAAAGAGAGGAGGAAGAGAAGGAGCTACTTGTTCCAAATGTGAAAAAATTGAACAGTGCGTGTGAAAAAAATGAAAAAGTGTTCCTAAAGTGTTGTAAAATGTATTCCAAAAGCTTTTCTAAAAAGCGTTCCGAAATCTAGAAGCAAGTGTTTTTTATTTCTTATTTCTTATTTATGCTCCAAAAGTGTTTCTGTCTTTGAAAAGTCTTTCTACAATACTTTGGGAATGCTTTGTTACCATGCATGTTTGTGTTCTCAGAGTATTCTGGGAACAAAAACACTTTTTCTGGAGTGTTACCATACAGACCCTTAAAATGTCATTGAAGTCAAGGATGTGATATCCTTGCCAAGTTTTCTCCAAAATTTGTATAACGTCATTGCTTGCATCATTAAGAGGAAAGTTGGGGTCGTAATGCGACATGGATTGTGACACTTACTACGTGTCACAACATGAAAAGACGTGAAAGAGAGACAGATCGAGGTTGAGAGGAAAAATGGGGGAAAATAACATAGATAGTCCTTGAACTTTGGCAGAATGTGTAATGTGGTCCCTGAACTTTTAATTTATTCAATATAGTCTCTGAACTTTAGCCAAATGCAATTTGATCCCTAAACTTTTGACTCGTTCAATTTAGTCATTGAACTTTTAGTACGTGTTCAATTTAGTTCTTAGACTATACGAAAATATTCATTATTATCCATAATCTTAAATTAATAAAAGGATTATATTGAACTTTTTTCTATAGTGCATGGACCATATTGAACATGTAGCAAAAATCTAGAGACCACATGAACAAACTAAAAGTTCAGGGATCATGTTGAACATTTGGCTAAAGTTCAAAGACCATATTGAACAAATTAAAAATTCAGAGATCACATGGAACATTCTGCCAAAGTTTAGGGACCATTTATTTCATTATCCCTAAAAATCGAGAATCCAACAATTGAGTCCATTCAAAGAAAATAGATTTCAGATTTTAAAATATATAAAAAAAATTAGATTAAAAAATAAAAAAAAAATCCACATGTAGATTTCAAAAGGTAAAACCTGAAAATTGAATTAGGAAATTCTAATAATTTCTTTTTGATTTTTTATTATAAATTTCCATATGATTCTGTAATACT
Source organism: Rhodomyrtus psidioides (assembly GCA_021437785.1). NCBI lineage: Eukaryota > Viridiplantae > Streptophyta > Magnoliopsida > Myrtales > Myrtaceae > Rhodomyrtus > Rhodomyrtus psidioides. Next base: position 335,971 of record JAILYB010000178.1, on the reverse strand, counting down.
TTATGATAGCCTTCGATAAATCATTAAATGTGGAGATTCAAATTTAGATGGAAAGTTAATCAATGAAAATTAGCTCATATTTTAAAAAAAATAAGGATGAAGCATTTTTCACGTGCGGATAGAGACGTAGACATGTCCGAAAAATCACAATAATTATGAAATTATTAAGCACCCTTATCTTCTCTAACTGTGCACGTGTCACGCAAAGGACGTCTTTGGTATGGCCCAACAATAGGCGACCTAGATTGTCATTGAAGTCAAGGATGCCAAAAGTCCTCACCCCAAAGGATGACACATTGTTGCATCATCTCCGAAGCTCGTCAGACGTCATTGCTTACATCCTCAAGAGGGAAGTCGCGTCGTGTCCGGACGTGGATTTTGACGCTTGATCGGAGGCTCAACATGAAATGTGGGAAGAGATAAAAGCGAAGGCATCTTTACATGGAAAAAGAGAGTGCTTGAAAACCTTGCGACTGGCTCAAAATTGCACCTCAGTAATTTTCATGAACTTCGGGGGTGGGATTTTTGTGAATCACCATTTTGACCATTGTTTGGAATACTTAGGGCGCCCATGACAATATTTCTACTTCAGAAATCAACTTTTGGTTAGAAGTTGATTTTTTTTTACTTCTATTTTAAAAACAGAAATTGATTTTTCTATTTCTGCTTCAGAATTTGATTTCTAATCGGACAAAGATGTTTCATAACAAGATAAAATTTCTGCTACCCCACAAGTTGATTTGGAGATCCAACGGTTTCTACCTTGAACTAATGCTTTTACAGTTCCAAAATCAACAGACCCAAGTTAATCCTTTCAACTTCATTGATGGAGTTTGCGTCTTTTTAGTTTCGAGAAAAATATACTAGAAACCTAAATTATACCAACTGTGACACATTTATCCTGAATTATTTTTGCGACACGGAAAATCACAAACTTATATATATCCGTGTAATATATTTACCCAAAATTATATTTAGTGACACTAGAAATTCCAAACTTGTAGGCATGTGACACATTTACTTCAGGTAAAATGTGTCATATGGTTGCATGTTTGAGATTTTTGGTGTCACAAAAAAAATTGAGGTAAATGTGTCACATTAATACAAGTTTGAGATAAATGTGTAACATGGGTGCAAGTATGAATTTTTTTGCGTCCCAAAAAAAAAGTTCACGATAAATATGTCACAAAGGACATAGTTTAGGATTTTTGGTGATTTTCTTCCTCTAGTTTTTGACTTAAAATTGCACCACTTTTCTCTCGACTCTTCAGTAAAATTAAGCTAGCTGAAACCTCGAGAATGAGCTGTGCTATAAACGCAAATTGGTGCGAAGATGCACTCCTAGATGTTTAGGATGTTATCAAGTGGTCTCCCGGTTCGATCGTTCGATATTATTGATTAAAATAGAGATTTGACGAGTGAGTAACAAGCGTTTTCAAAGAAAGTGAAAGGCTCAAATTTGGGAAAGTGTTTTCACCTTTTTATTTTGGGGAATTCACTTTCCTATTTTAATGAATAAAATCTTTGTTGACTGGAAAGTACTTTCCGTTGACCAAATCATTTTCCACGAACCAAACAGACGAAAGTCCAGAAAATATTTTCCCTAAAAATACTTTCCTCAAAACAAACGCACCCAAAGATGTTTCATAACAAAATAAAATTTCTGCTTCTAAAACAGAAATTTATTGGTGACGATTGAGAATTTCCACTACTGAGACATTATTAAAACAAAATGTTCTCCTAAAATTATTGATCCTCATCTAAAATGTTTGTTATTCAAGAAAAGTTAAATGAAAATATTGATGGATTTACCTATAATTTGTCTTTTTATTATTTATATAAGTGCAGATCAAATTATGAGAAAATTGCATTAATGTATACCATGGCCGAGCGACAAATAGCTTTCTGACTACTAACGTAGATAACTTGAGGATTATTGAACCGTTAAGCGAAATACTTTATCTAGTAACTGGGTTGCGGGCTCAACAAAAATTTAATGGGGCCTTTCTTTTTAGTCTGTAATTGTGGAACAACTTGATGAATTGAAGCATTCTTTTTGACCAAAAAACTTATGGATGTAGGCCATTGCTTAGCTCAAATCCCGGAACTTGGCTCGTTCTTCTAATATGTATTGGGAATGAGACTGACAAGAGCTCTACAATTCGTAGGAAACCTCCCGTTTCGTGAAAAATCTCACTGCACAAGCGATTGGACTAACAAATAAAATTAAGATATAAATTTATGACACAATGTATAAGTCCCATGAATAAGGTGGTGTACCAAATAATAAAAAAATACACGTGTTGGATTTTTGGCAAATCACGTCAGTTTAAATCGGAGTTGGCATTGAAGTGATCGTTTTCAAAAGAAGTTGGTACTTAATTGATCGAAGTTACAAAAATTTAGTAATAAAGTGATCGATTTGAAAATTTTGGCACTAAAGTGAGTGCCGTACACAACTTATGGTACTTGGGATGTACTTAAGCTCCCGTTTTGCATACAGATGCTGGACTTGGAATTGTTCTTGCTATTGAGAGTTTAGTCTGCCTTAGACTCTACCTCTTTTAGTCCTTTGCGTAAACTATGGCACCGGATCTGACATCTTCATGCCCCTCCAACAGCCAGAATTTCTCTATGGAGAATCTGCCAAAATGCAATTCCCACCAGAGAAAATCTTCTTGAAAGGAAAATTATTGAAGATGCTCTATGCCCTTTTTGTGAAAGCCAGGTTGAAACAGTTGAACGCCTACTCCTTCAATGCCCTTGGACTGCGACAGTTTGGAGCCGCCCTACAATTAACCCACGATTATCTACCACAGAGACATCAAGAATTGATAGATGGCTTGATAAGTAGCTGGATAGGACGAGAAACCCCCACCGGTTTGAGGTAATTGCTACTAACCTCTGGTCTATTTGGAGAGCTCGAAACGACTATATCTTTAAAAGGAAAATCCCCAACCCATAAGCCTTAATTGAAACAGTAGATGTTATGCTCAACAGATACAAAAGAAGGAACGAATCATACCCACCCTCAATCCACTTGGTTCCCACCAAGAGATCGAGCCCTGAAGATCAATATTGATGGTTCTTTCGACGCCGACAACAGATCAACGACAGTTGCAGGGATCCTCCAGGACAAATCTGGTGCTCCACTTGAAGACTTCGCAAAAAATAAAAGCTTTGTCACCTTGTCAAGCAAAAGCGGAAGCTATGATGGAAGCCTTAAACTTTAAGGGATCTCTTTTGCTGTGACGCCCCTGTTCGGGGCTTAGCTCCTGTGAACTCTTAATGCTTATAATATAAGGAAACGTGTAAAAAAAAAAAAAAACGCGAACCGAACTCACGTTGGACCTATTTTCGGACACTAAAGTTAGAATAAAATTTCACTATTGGTCCACAAAATTTGTCACGCCCAATCATAGTATTGAACTCAATTAGTTTATGCTCCCAACATAATAATCTAACCTCGATATTAGCTAATCTGCTCGTTAACTAAATTGGATAGAAAATTAGACTGTCACACCGACTGACCAAGTCATCCTCGGTCCTTATTTTCGGTAACCTCCTGTCCGCCCATCTTTGATCAATTTTTTCCTCCCGGTCACGAAAAGACCCTCCCCATTCATCGGGATTTCATCTCTAGGCGAGTGTGGTCGAAAAATAACTTCATCGGCTCATGGATTTTCTAGCATCTGATGAAAGATGTTTTCAGCGGTTCTCAAGGATGAAGCCTCACATGCTGCCCATCTAGAAACATGCAAGATTTCACTACAAAAAAACACGGATTTAGCAACGAAAAACTTGCAACGAAAAAATTTCGTTGCAAATTTGCAACGAACTTTGTAACGAATATCAAATTCGTCGCTAATTTGCGACAACATTAGGGACGAACAAATTTCATTGCTAATTTGCGACGAAATTACGGATTTGTTGCAAATTTTTGCAACGAAAAAAATCCGTAATTCGTTGCAAATTGCAACGAAAAAGCGATTTCGTTGCGACTTTTGCAACGAATCAGAGTTCGTTGCAAATTTTTGCAACGAAAAAATGATTTCATTGCAGACATTTGCAACGAATTGGATAGTTCGTTGCAAATGTTTGCAACGAATTAGTGTTCGTTGCAAATATTTGCAACGAATTATAGTTTGTTGCAAATTTTTGCAACGAATTAGTGTTCGTTGCAAAATTTGCAACGAATACCCACTTTCGTGGCAAATTTTGCACGTCTTGCTTCCTCTGATGCAACCCTCCTCCTTTACCTTGACTTGAAAAATAGGCTATGTGAACATACATACGCGAAGTTCTCACACTCCAGCTTCTGAGCTCTCTCCCCCAGGCTTCACTCTCTCATTTCTTGAGACACGAAAACCCACTTTAGTGGGTTGTATGGTATACTGGGGATGATGAAAATGTCGAATCTTTATGCGGATGGATTTACCGTGTGACGCCCTAGAAGTCCGACTTCGGTGAAGTCCTTGAATTCGATAAAATGGATTAATATCGAATTTCAGTCGATAAATTATATTGGATCGTACGGACTGAAGAGACGATAATTGGACGATTTCTGAAACGTCAATCGGTTTAGATTAGGCTTCGAATTCTTTGTCGCCGTAAATTAAGATTTTAATCCTCGCGACCTGAGCCTAATCCTGACCGAGCCTAGCCCATGAAATTACGAAAATTATCCTTCGTCTAGTTTACCAAATTTCGTTTCAGTCCCGATTTGTCAATTGACCGTTTTGCCCTTAGATATTTTGCTAATAGGACAAATTGTCCCAAAAAGTCCTAGGTAGACCCCCATCTCTCTCTCTCTCTCTCTCTCTCTCTCTCTCTCTCTCTCTCTCTCTCTCTCTCTCTCTCTCTCTCTCTTTTCCTCACGTGGGCTGCTGCCCCTCAATCTCACGACCGCTCCTTCTTCTTCTTCTTCTTCTTCTTCTTCTTCTTCTTCTTTTTTCTTCTTCTTTTCTTTCTTCTTCTTCTTGTTGCTTGGTTGCGCCGAACGTCCCCGGACCACCACCTCACTACCACCGACCACGACCTTCAACAGCTCCCCGCCATCACCCCCGACCCCTCCACCGCCGTCGTCAGCAGTCGGACGGCCGCGATTCAGCCGCGGAAGCCCCCCTGTTTCGGACCTCACTGATCCGTGAACTCCCAAACCTCCTCCGGCCGTTTCCGGCGCCGCCGTCGCCAACCACCACCACTCCGAGACTCCCTCGTGACCTGAGCTCCAAGTCGAAGTCACCCCGCCGCCGTTCGACCGCCGGAGCCGCCAGAATCAGCCCCGAAAGCCTCGGACCCCTGTTTCGGTTGCCGGCTCAGATTTTCTTTAGATTCGGCCACCCTGCCGTGCACCGCCACCTCCTTCGGCCTCCTTAGACTTCCCTCTAAGTTACCTGAGCTCGGTGAAGCTCGCCGCCGCGCGTGGGACCCGTAATCACCTCGAACCGCCGCCCCTGTTTCTGCCGTTCGTCCTCTGTTTCGCGGCCGGTTCTGTTTGGCTGTTGTTCAGCCGCCTCCGGCCGCCCTTCGCCACCGTCGTCGCCTCCATCAGCTTCCCCGACATCCCCTCAAGTCTCCGCCGTCGACCCTTCAGCCGGCCGCCTGCCGTCGGCCATCGTTTCCGCCGCCGCCGCCCTGCCCTGTTTCGGTGGGCCGAGTGCCCTGTGTTGCTGGGCCGTCGGCCGAGCGGGTTGGCCGAGTGCCCTGGGCCATGTGCCGGGTCCGAGGGCCAAGTGGGCCGAGAGTTGTGGCCCATGGGCCGTGGGTTTGGGCCATTGTCCGGGAAAGTTGAGCCGTGATCCGAGAGTCGTCGAAAGGAATTCCGAGCCTCACCGAAGTTCGTGAGTTCGTCGCCGCTCGTGTCAACGCCGTAGAGACTGCCCGAGCTTAAATTGGATGTGAGTTGACCCTAATCCTTGGTTAGGGCGCTAATTGCGCCTAGGATTAGTTGTTTTATCAATGGTGGAATTTAGGTACATGATCGGGGCCGGTTTAAATAGAAATTGGGATTAGGTTAAATGGCCGATCGATTAAGTTAGCCGCGTTGATTGAATTGTTTGTGGCTAATTGTTGCTAGTTGATTGATTGATTGGGCAATGGATTGCCGTTGTGTGATCGCGAGTGAGCGATAGGCCAGAGACGAGCGAGCGATCAATGTGCTAAATTGAATCGATTAATAAATAACATGGCATGAATTGAGTTGGATATTATTTAATTGAGTTTGATTACTCGGGATTGAGTTAGGGCTTCGTTGATTGAATCGCTTCACTGAAATGCCTGATTGGGTGTAGTGAATGTTCTTTCACTGTCAATTGATGATTGAGGGTTAATCACCCTGTGTGTGGTTACTATGACTAGTGAATAGTCGGCATGTGCATATGACTGAGTGTAAAGTCAAATGACATATTTTAGCACGAAAATGGCCTTTGGCCGAGACTTTTACATGCCTGTGTGAGCATCCGGCCTTAACCAAAGATAATGAAAATGGTTGATTGCTGGATGTATTATGTATGGTCATACGAGGGAAAAACAATGAGGTTCCTGGCAAGTTCGTGTTCTATGATTTGTACGGAACTATACGACTTGCCAGAAGCACGATAATTCATGCCCCGTGCCAGACGTACGGTTTTAAGGGATTATCGGATGCCGGTCGCAATGGATGTTGGACCGACGCCCCGTTTAGGGATGCCTACTTGCTGGTGCCGTGATGGGTACACTGGATACACCGCTTGTAGTAGCCATTGCTGAGAGTAAAGGAACGTAGACCGGTACTGCCGGTGAGACACTGGATCGTACTGAGGTGTTGGATGGCGTTATTGGGAGAGTCGTATCACGCCCTCTTTCGCGTAGATCCTCTCTGGTGCCGTGGGCACGATAACCGTTAATAAAAATGATTGAATACAATGTAACTTTGTGCATGGGTTAGTGTGAGCGCATCCCGACTACGAAATTTGGAATGGGACAAATGGAGTAGGAAGACGGACGTTCATACTCGCTTGTGTTCGAGTTATTATTGTATTGTGTGCATTGTCCTGGGAAATGTCTTGTGCATACTTGTGGACATGATGATGTGATTGAGTGATTGATTGACATTGACTGCGGAGTCATGTCGAGCATTGCATTATGTGTGGCTGAGGTTGGTAAGTGTGCATGTGGATGTTTTTGATGTTATGATTTACTTAGGTGTTATTCATGTCTATGTGAATCTTCGGTTAGGATCCCCTAGGCGAATCAGTTTCCTTACCGAGCTTAGGCTTGATTCACTGAGATTTATTCTCACTCCTTCGTGGGATAACAATTTCAGGTCCTTTCGGTTGGAGCTTCGTGGATGCCAAGGATTGGCTGTTGGAGTTGTCTGTTGAAGTAAGGGATAAGTTGACCCCACCTGACCAAGTGACGTCGTGAGGTTTTGTCTAGTCACCCCGAAGTATGGGGTTGTGTACATTCGTTAGTATTGATAAGGCCTTGATTGGTTTTCTGGTATATATGTTTAATTGAATGATTCTTTATGATTGACGGTTGTGATTGCCTACTTTTCTATCCCTGTTTGTTTATGCTGTCAGGGAGTTAGAACGTTTCCGCTTGCGTAAGTATTTGATAGGTTGATAGTGTGCCTGGGACGCTATCTCTTTGACCTCGTGGCGATTTGGCAAGGGATGTCGCGGGCCTGAGAGTCGGGGCGTGACATCCCCGCTCAAGGTGGTATCAGAGCAAGGTCAGCCTGATCTATCTGGTCATTGGCCTGGAGTAATAAGGAGCGTTGGGATTTGGGATAGTTAGTAGGAATTTAGCCGTTGTGCATGTGATTGTTATCTGTACCTTTAAGTGTTTGAGTGTGCGCACGTATTCTTTGTGCAAGTTTTGAGGCTGTATGCCTAAGCTCGCAGTGGAATTGCGATGGGTTGGGCAGGACCCCGTATGGTACCTGTCGGGAGTGTAGATTGTTAAAGTATTCGAGCTGAGTTTGGAATCGTTGAGAGTGGTAGTTAGGATTTCGATACTACTAAAGGATAAGGTAGTGCTTGCTGTAAGAAGTTTTAAGGGAAGACTGATTTTAAGCTTGTAAGAGACGAGGATAGAGTGATCGTACTGAAGGTGTCTGACCTTGATGTTGTTTTGGACATGGATTGTCTGGGATCGGTGATGGATATTATTACAAACCGTTGAGTTTTATCCCGTCAGGTTGGTTAGTTTTGAGTTTTATGTTAATCGAGGAGAAGCCTCGACTTGTTTGGTTTCGTCGCCTAAGGCGACTGGTCTGCTGGCGAGTGATTATTAAGCTATTGGACGTTCATGTTTGAATTGGTAGCTGAGGAACCCAGGGTGAGAGACACGCAATCACATATGAACTTTCTGATGTCTTTCTTCGAGAGTTGCAAGGACTGCAGCCAAAAGGGAAAAGTGGAGTTTGTAGCGAAGTTAACCCTAAAATGGATTTGATCTTCAAGGCGCCATAGAGGACAGTTCCGTTGAAGCTCAGGAACCCCAAGGTGCCAAGGTGTGATATGCTGGACAACGGGTTTGTCCGCCTTAATTAGTCGCTATGGGAGGTATATATGTGTTCATGAGGAAAAGAGACAGGTCGTTGAAGTTAAGGATCGATTGTGAACAACTCAATCAGATGGGGATCAAGAATACGTATTCACCCTCAAGGATGAGCGAAAGATTCGACCAACCATTATGAGTTTCGGTATTCTCTAAGGTTGATCTGCGGACGAGATGTCATCAGTTGAGGATCAGGAATGAGAGTGTGTCAGGAACGATATTCAAGACACGTTAGGGACTCTATGAGCTTACATTGATGTCGTTCGGTCGGATGAAAGCCCATGTCACTCTTATGGGTCCGATGAGTAGAATGATCGAGAAAAATATTCGGAGTGATTGGTGATGCGTCCCTAAGTGACATTCTGCATACTTGAGGAAATTCGATGATAGTGAGTAGCATCCGATCGAAGACCCAATGAGGGTATAGGTGACTCTCAAGTTTAATAAGTACGAGTTTTGGTTAACTTGTGTGGTTCGTAGGGCATGTAATTTCTAGTAATAGAGTATCCATGGGTTCAACTAAGATTAAGCTGGTCATGGATTGACCAAGACCGCTGATATCGATAAGTGCTCGAGACTTCTTAAGTTCAGCGAGTTATAGAGATTTCGTGAAAGGAAGTTATTGGTGGACTAGACTCGTCAGTACGGTTTGGCAATGAGGCGACTTGTATTGGTGGGTTGTGAAAGCTAGAATTATGTGATATGATCGATACTCGCAAGAAAGCGAGTGAGGATTAAGAGAATGATCTTTAAAATGTAATGGTCCCTCGGGAAGTCGAAAGTTTTGAACTGATAAAAATTGATGTGAGGATAGGAATTAGGCGATGAGTAACGAGGAGAGCCTTCCACTACACGTGTTTAAACTGGGATTTCAAAGTAAAGAACATGTGGTGAATACGTTGTGTTGTGTTTCATGTTAAGAACAGAAGATTGTGGATGAATTGAGATGTCATGGGTTAGTAAGATTTATGTGCTTCGTAAAATTTGAAAAGATCTTACAGTATGTCAAGGGCAGTCTTGGGATGACTTGAGGCCCGTATGGTTCAGTCGACTAGTAACTTAATAAGGTCATGGTGAAGTGTACACGTCTTGGGGATGGTAATTAGTGAAGCCTTAGACATGTGCATAGAACAAGGACAATGAAGACAAACAAGGGAAGTTCGGAATAAGATCTAAGGATGGACGACGTGATGGGATCACCAGTTGGGTGTATAGATTATTGAGATTGAAGATACCCCTGAATAAGATTAAGATTGCGAGATGTGGCAATTAAGGAAGGCTAGTTATCATAGTGGCGTATCGGAAGCATAGTAGGGCCACTTGATTTCTTGGAGTGAAGAGCATAAGGATCTTGCTTTTGATAAAACAGAAAATCGATTGGAATTCACCACAGTAGTTTTTAGTGTTGGTTCGAATAGTATGAGAAGGCACCAAAAGTTAAAGATAAGGTCACTAAGGGATTGGCAGAAAGATTGATACGGCCAAGCTTGTGGCGAAGAGCTAGCATATCGATGAGTCAAAGCGCAGCATTACAAGCCTAGCGGACTGCTGCTGTCGTTGGGGTTTCTAGAATAAGGGTTGGGGAAGATCACACTGGATTCGTGGCGAAACTTCCATGAAGTCAAGGGGGAAATGACTCGGTTTGGAACGCAGTAAGCAGATTGACGATACAGGTGCAGGTTTTAACAGTGTGAAGAGATTCAGATTGGTATAAAAGTGATGCCCAAGATCTAGAACCAACCCAAGCTTAAGACTCGAACTATTCGCGAACAACGACCAAGGGTTGAGGAAACCACCGAGAGTTTAGAAGTCGCCCTCGACGTAGATGATGGCCTGATTTACCAGTTGGCTGTGCTGATTGAGGTTCGACTGTGTGGCGATCTGAAATCAAGCATGAATCGATTTGGGTTGATCTGACTCAGCTGTAAGTCAACCATAGGATCACCCTGAAGTTAACAAGGGATTGATTCGTGGCATGATTTGCGAGCTGACATTGATCGATATTCATGATGGCCATGAACCTCGTGAGGAACGATTTGTACTAGAACCCCGTACCAGCCACACACTAGTCAAGGATTAGCTACCCTGGATTATGTGTTGTGTTGCTGGAGAACTACGGATCGAGTTGCACCAATCCTGCATCAACTTGAGTTGGTCATGAGAGGTGATCTTGACAGTGTTCAATGGTACTATCGGTGTGGGAACGGGTGATTCCAACCTTAAACCGGAATATTGAAGTGGTCCTCGACTCGCCAGTCGTTTGTGAGTTGATACTGTTCGACAGAATGGATGTCCTGACCCTCAGTTGGATTTGGAGTCTGAGTTCAGTTATTCATCAGATGTTTATGGAAACGACAAGTGATAACTTCAGACCATAAGGAGTTGTCGGTTAAAAGGCGAATCATTAGTCGACCTTCTTCATGTAAACAGAATGCCCAAATTGCCATTAGTGTTAGTTATGATTGACATCTTAGGATCAATAGGAGAAGTAGTGTTAAACTCTGCTCATTGGAAGTAAGAAATGGTTAATGGATTTGTGAGAGTGGGTAATTACTGTGGTTACTAGGACAACCGACAGTGGATGGGGACAGCAAGGTTAGATGGGCACAGTGGAGTTGTATCCTTAGAGTTGGATGGTCCAACATGTTTAAACGAATTGTGGATATGGAATTGTGGTATATTGGTAAACGGGGATCGTAAGTTTGAATCTGACTTGGGTTTGGTGATCGTTCCGTGATTTCGGTGTACATAGTGGAGGTAATGAGTGATTTGAAATATGCGTGGCATAAATTTTGGGAAAAACGAGACTGCAGTTCAGTATGATCTATCATTCGAAGACGGATGGTCAGCTTGGAAGGACGATTTAGACTTTGGAGTACAGGTTTGAGGCATGATTTTTGGATTTCAAGGTAATTGGGAGGAACTGATACGCTTAGTGGAGTTTGCCTAAATAGCAGTTACCAGCAGAGTACTAAAATGGTACTTTCTAAGACAATGTATAGTAGAGCGTGTAGAACGCTAGCTTATTTGGATTGAAGGGGTGAAAGGAAAATTTCGAGTCCTGAGTTAGTAGAACAGCCGTTGGAAGTTGTCAAGGATATCAGAGACAGATAGAGAACAGTGCAGAGTTGTTAGCAAAGTTACGCCATTAAGAGGCGAAGACCATTAGAATTTCAAAGGGGCAATTATATATTTTAGAAGGTGTCGCCTAGGAGAGAGACATCTCGTTTTGGCAGTAAAGGAAAGTTAAGCCCAAGGTATGTCAGACCTTTCGAAATTTTGAAAAGAATTGAGAATTTGGTGCTCTCTTGTGTTGCCTCCGGGACTGGTCCAAAGATAATGTTTTCCATTTGTCGATATGGAGGAAGTACGAATCAGACTTACTCATGTGTTGGGTTATGAGGAAACTGAATTGGATGAGTGTCGCGACCCGTCCGGAAGGTGGACGCGGCTAATGGATTACCGATCACGGGTCTTGGATCGGCGCGAGCCCTCCCAGGCCCATACCAAATCGCGGCGGGAGTATTCTTTGACGATAAGAGTCGATCGCTTTCGACCTTCAGTGTGGTCGTGGTGGCATGTGCAAATTGTGCATGCATTTGGAGTCGCCACCGGTCTTTCTTGGAGGGTAGACCGGAAACCTTACTAATCGATTGGGAGAGATCGATCAGTTCTGCGGAACCAGAGATTTTTGGGTTCGGGGACTTGGTTACGCTGATGTCATTACCAACGCCCTTTCGGTACCTAACGCGAGTGATTTTCCTGGCTAAGAGTTCATGCAGGCGCAATTTTAGGTGAGGTAGGCTCAATTTAGGGTTTCCATGCAAATTGGAAGACTATTCCTATCAACCACAATTAAATAAAAGCGCAATCAAATACATAAATAAATCGCACTAACGCACACAAATTCAAATCAACGATTTCCTAATACAGCCATAAGGGCTTAGATGGGGAATGACTTGGGACCAGAGGTAAAATGTGAAGATTTGGGGGACGATTAGCCCGAAGGGCAAAATCGTCATTTTTTTTTGGAAGATTTGGATACCGAATTACTCAAAATATTCTATGGCCAGTTGATTGTGGCCATTTCCCATTTTTGAGAATTTTTGTGGAATTTTTAGATTTTTAGATTTTTTTTTTATTTTCTATTTTTTTATTGAATTTTGAATTTTTTTTTTATTTTTTTTTATTTTATTATTTAATTAGTACTTAATTAAAATGGCCGGAGCCGGATAGGATTCTTGGGCCCGAACCTGGATCGGACCACTGGGCCTAATCCGAACCAGGAAAATGGACTTGAACCGGGTCCCCTTCGCACAAGAAGCCCAACAAGCCCACTTTCTTTTTCTTTAAGCCTAATAGACCCATTAGCTTAAGCTCAATCTTCCCTCTACCAACAACAAAGCAGACCCAATTCTATACTAAGCCCACAAGACTAAACACTCTACCTATCCAACCTAACACGAAAATAAACCTTACCTTACTATTCATCGTCTTCAACATGAGACGTCTGCTTCCCCATGAAAACAAGACCGAGTTTGAGTCGGCTTTGGTTCCCGTCCTTTGCGCCATTCAGGAGGTCGCCGCCGCAACCGTCGACCTCCACCGATGTCAACCATGCAAAGGGGAAGCGTTGACTGTTAACGCTCTCCATGATCCAGTCGGCGCTCGCCTCGACGCCCGCCCTCGCCGACTCGCACAGCTCCGCGGTCAACGTCTCTCCGCCTAGCCAACTCACTATCGGCCTCATTCCCAGGTTTGGCAGGTCACACTGCCTCCGAACTGATTGTCACGCGGCTTGTGGACCTATAGTTAAGTCCGGTTGGACTTGCAGCTTCCCGGTGTCAGACGGTGGTTGTCGGACAGGAGTCTACATTTAGTCAAGCAAGCTAGGAAGTTGTTCAAGCCGCTGCTCAACATCTTCTTCCTTGGTGATTCACTATGAACGGCATCGAACAACATCATGAACCACCAAAGTGGCACGAGAGCCCCCCCTCCGTTAGTGCCACCTTCTTGAGCGTTTGGGATGCTCCTCTCGACGTAATCCCTGAGAAAAGCTCCAGAACTGAGAGCTGTTGCGGCGGTACCGCAGAAGCACCAGCAGAGCTTCGGTTGGCAGAGTTTTGGTGATTCCTGCTGGCCTCGAGGCTCGGCACCGGGACTAGCTCGGAGATGGACTTGAAGTCGTGAGGGTGAGAGTTTGGGAAGGCCAAGTTCAGATCTTGGCCATCATGGAGTAGCACTTTGTTGTTAGAGTTTGATGCGGGTGTGCTGATCAGATCCAGCAGCTTCTTGGATGAAGAGTTGAAGGGCGAGGAAGAAGAAGATACTCAGGGTGATGATCTCTTGGGGTAGTTGTTGCTGTGCATGTGCTCGTTTTTCTATCGGTTTCACCACAATCATGTGGCCACTGAGTGGTGTCCGTAGGTCTGCTGTGTAGCCATGGCAGATTCTCGTCGATGATTGAGGCGATAATGCACAACGAACTCCTTGACTTCTTCTCGCTGTGTTGCTCTTGATCTTGCCGGAGAGGGTTTGGGCTCCCACAGGTCATGACAGCAGCCCCGGGTGATCTCTCAGTCCTCTCTCTAAATACCATCGGGAAACGCCATCGAGAAGCACCATCGAGAAGTCTCGCGATCACGGAGGTTCGGCCCTCGTCTCGTGGGGTTCTGGTCGTCCATGATATTCCTACAATCCTTGGCCACAGGAACCCTTTTTCTTTTCTTTTCTTTTCTTGCTCACCCTTCCCCCTTTTTCTTTTTTTAAGCATTCCCACCTTGTTATTCTCTGACGCTCATGGCACAAGAGTGGAAGACATGTCTCCAACGGAAGACTTCCTTTGTGCCTTTTGTCGGAGGAGCATCTTCCACCTAAAATAAACAATGGAAAAAGTAACATCAGGTGGTAGAAGAGAAATTTTTAGAGGGCTCTCCATCACTTTTCTAACATTGAGAGGGCATATTTAATAGTTGCTTAGGTTTCACCAATTTCGCGCATCCTTTGTGTTCTTCATCAACCTCTTTGGAAAGATGCTTCGGTCCATGGACGCACATCCGTATCGGATAAAAATTTAGTCTCGATTCTAACAAGCCACAGAAATATGATAATGATAAAATAAATATGAATTTTTGTTCAGAACTGAGATTAGTTCTGATTCCTTTTTTTTTTTTGAGTGAATGACTAAAAAATTAATCAAAATTTAGGTGTCAACAGCTGCCCCTCTTTGAGAGTGAGCTCGTCAGAGGTTGCTTTCAGAGACTAAATGACACCTGAATCTTGACCGACTTGACTGGGGAAAAGAAATGCTATGACACTGGAACCTTAAGCTTTTTGATGAATGCTCAATTTAATCCCTGATTTGCTCTTGCAATTTGAACTTGGGCCAGAGTGAGAGAGGCTTACCTGAAGCTCACCTGTCGGATGCTGCCAGTTGCGACAACTTTCAAGAAGATGCCTAGGACTCGTCACAGAAAATCCTAGGGAGATTAAGTTCTGACCTGTATGGTAGGTCATACCATTATGGGACTCCTAACTGGTAGGAACCTGAGAAGGGCGCATCCCATACTTTGGGATTTGCCAGAGATTTTAATCCGTATGGTGGACCGGACCTTCGTGTTGATCTTTGAGGCGGTATCTACCTTGAGTTGACCCTTCAGGCGGTTTCTACCTTTGAGTTGACCCTTCAGGCGGTTTCTACCATGTGTTTGACCCTTCGGGCGGTTTCTACCTTTGAGTTGACCCTTCAGGCGGTTTCTACCATTGGTTTGTTTTGAAAGGGGGTTCTCATGACGAGGGTTCTCCACGTCCGATGAGACTGCCTAAATTTTGAAAAGGGGTCCTGAGACGAGGGTCTGTTGAGGCGACATTCTTGGAGCTGGGTTCTCCAGGTATCCTGCAGAAAGTTCAAACCTGAAAGATTTTTCTTCACCAAGAAAATGTTAATAATCTTTGGGAAGACAATAATTGTCCAACTGACAAAATTTTATGACTTAAGTTTTAGTCATAAAACGTGCATTTTGATGCTGGAGGTTATCCAAAGCATTCTTACAACATGCAAATGTGATCACAAATTCCTTGCATGGAAAATCTGGATCAAACAATTTGAAATTTCCAAAAAGTGTTTATTCAAAACATCTATTGGAGAATTTCTCATCCAAGAGGGCTCCTCACCGCTCTGTGATAATGGTCTTTTGTAAGGAATGCGCTCAACTTCCTACTAACCTGTGCCTAGGTTTTAGGATCATTCGCAGCGCATACATTTCGATCGATCGGGAGGTCTTCAACGGGACCGTAATGTTGGGCTTGGATATTGGTTTTCAAAGGGGGGGACTCACTTTTGAGTCGAGGCCATTGAATGAAAGTCTTCACCATCTGCTCCGGGTTTACAAGTCGAGAACCCTGCAAAATGAGAAAGAAAGAGTCTTGCTCGTACTTCTTCGAGCTAAGCTATATGTTAACCCAAGTGTCTTAGTCAGAGAAGACGGTTTCAGGGTTGTAACATTGGTAGGATTGGGGACCGAAAAATGCTTGTTTTTTGCCCAGAAATCACGAAGGATTTGACATTGGTGATCATTGCAAATTTGTCACATGTCTTTTCCATTCTGCATCTTCCATTTTTGAGGTGTGCAACCGCTTTTGAGGTGTGCACAAGTCCTTTAGAGAACGTCTCTTGTGGTATTAAGAGATTGACAATTCTGTCCGTGTTTTTGCACCACGGCTGACATCGTTTGGGGAGCAGTCTTCTTGATCTGACTCCTTTATGGGTTTTTCTCTCTTCCCAACTAGGCTTTATTGGGGATCAATCAAACAGTTTTCACGAGCATCGGCCTTGCTTTTACCAGGCACTTTGCTTTTTCTTGATGCTAGGGATTTTTTGTTGAAATCCCGCCTTTTCTTTTCCTTTGGAACTACGATGTTCAGAAAATTATGCTAGATATACAACTTGAATCATAGCACATTTAAACGCCGATATGAGGTTTTTCTATAAATCCCATCTCTTGATTTCTTCCGTTCTTGGAGTGATGCAGTTTCTATCTTGAAACATCCCATGATCTCCAACAGGGGTTCATGAAATGAATTCGCAGGCTCAACTTGGCTGTGCAAAGGATATGGTGTGTGGGATAGAGAATGAATGCTTCTCGTCATCCTATGGCACTTGGATTACCATATAAACAACACACAAAGATTAATGTTAGTCCGAGCAAGAAAATTTCTAACCATTTTCTCCTGATGCTGCTGGACTCACCTCCATTTTGCCCCGATGTGGGGTGGTTCTTGACAGGGTTGAGAATGAAAACCGCCGTTCAAAGGGGTTGTCAATAGTCACCTGTGGTGTTTGGGGATAAGAAACGAATGCCTCCGTCGTCCCAATCCATGTAATCACTGCGGATGGTCCTTACTTCCGTAGGTCCAGATTTTGCTATCTGATCCGCTCCACTTCCCTCTCAAGTGTGTATAGGACGTGTTTGGATTAGGCTTTGCCTTTCGTCTTTTGAGAAAACGTCCTTTTGAAAGTTTTGAACAACATCCTGTTGGGGAAATTTCATTTGTTTTCTCCAAAAATTTTCCTTCAAGGGAATTTTATGGTGCACCATGCATGCTTCATTCATGTTTAGACAACCTCCCGATTTGAGTCATGAATATCGATGCATTGGGAAATCTTTATGACGGTTGAAAGGATTCTGACATTTTTTATACATCTCCACCTAACTGGAAAAGGGATGCTTACCTGTCCGTCGCGACTGCAGATCCCTGAAAATGCAAAAGAAGCATGTCATTGTATGTTCCCCGCGTTTTTCGAATATTGAAACGATGCATGCTACCCTTGGTCATGTGCTCTAACGAGTAGTACATGGGATGTAAGAAATTTGTTCGTCTCCAAGGCGACTCCCTGTCAAGGATAAACAATAAGTGTCAATTCATATTCGTAGATTTAAGACAAATTGGGACGATACAACTTTACTCTTGATTTCCGTCCCATTCTGATGTTGCGTATTGATATGAACAACATCTATCAGATCCACCTATCCATGCTTGGAGTGTTTGTAACATCAATGGTTCATCTGCCCCCAGCTGGGCAGCGTCTGTTCTGCTATTTGAACGCCTGACTCATTGAGTGATTTATCCATGTTTATCATCTGATAAGGAAAAGAAAGAATACATTACTTCGGTATTCGATTGAAGATCGTTTAGGAACGATACATCGTTTTACCAAATAGGTGGCTTCGCGGCCAAACGTATTTCGTGTTGAAGGGGTAGATCCCATTATGCTCAGCGGGTGATAATTATGGTTCATGGAACTTGCTCCACGGATTAAGTGATTAATCCACGGCCTTCGGCTTGAAGATGCTCAAAGGGTGATGTTAACACTCACGCGCAATTAGTTCTAGATATTAATGAAAGATGTTCCCGTGGGAACCTTACAGTGCGATCAACAACATATGCAATAGGAGTATTCAACCCTTTTTCTCGAAGCATTTTTCATCGAGTAGCCATGCCTTGCATCAGACGTTTGATCACCGGCCTCGCGTCACCACTGCGATGGTCCTCCGGCTCCAAATTGATCGAGCCAAAGATTGAACTCATCGCCAAGGAAATTGCTCGGGTCTTCGAGCCATTGATGTTCAAGTTGGGTATCAACGATTGTTGAGGGCAGATTTCTTTCATTGCCTTCGTTGTGAGGGATTGGAGTCTTTGAGCTGGAACCTTCATCATTGCCCTGTTGGGGTTGAGACATACATTCCCGAAGAGTATTGATCCAAGTGTCCAGCTCCTCATCAAGGAAATCACCTGTTCTTTCTAGCCCTTGGTGCCCAGATTGGGTGCCGTCGACTGTAGGTGAGGGATTCCTCTCTTTGCTCTCGCCGTGAGCAATTTGACCCCTCGAATTGGAACTTCCTCCGATGACCGGCAGGTTCATATGTGCACTCTCTACCAATGCCAGATCCGCTTCAGGGACAGCATTAATGACTGATTCGCGCTCAAACTGAGGAATTTCTATGTGCTGGAACTGTGGCATATACTCCTGAGGAGTATTGAGATAGCTCGGCGGAGCATTCTGATTTGGGTTAGAGGAGTCGCTGACACGACTGCTAGTCCCGTCATTGCTGAAACACGGTTGGGTGCTCTTGGCTCTCCAATCATCATGGTTGTAACTCTGCCCAGCACTTGAGCTCCAACTGGCTTTATGATGGTTTAACGCTATCCTTCCATCCCTTAGCAATCTCCTATAGTACTTGAGGTGAGACTCAACGTTAATTCTAGAGAGCCCCGGCACATTCATAATCTCGAGTATGCGCAGTGGGCTAGCCGAATCAACTCCCAGTTCTCGAATTGCATCAACAAATTTGGTGTGAAGCTCATAGGTCCAGTAAAACCTTGTTCTCTTATCACCCAAAATATCGTCAATACTTCGGTAGCTATTCTCTACGGGATCTAGTCGTTTCAAAAGTTGTCCAGGGAGGGACTCACCGACTTTGGATTGGCTGGCTGCGACAGCGAGTTCGTCATTGAGAGAATTCCCCCTGTGATGATTCATATCCCATTTCTCAGAGGATGTTGGTGTTGATCCTATGGTGTTGACTTGCTCATGCAGATCTCCGGCGGTATCTGGCTGTGTCGGAAAATGCTGTGGAGAATACGGTAACAGCTGAGCGTTATTCGTCAACAGGGATGGTTCATCGAGGAACACCTCGCCGAGGACAACAGGATTACCACAATTAAGGCAGGTGGCCTTGGTCAGAGCTTCCTTATATCTCGCGCTTTCAGCTTGAAGCTTCTCATTCTCCTCCTTCAGGACCAGTAACTCATGGTCTGCGTATTGCTGTTTCACCCGGGTTCGTTTGTTGGCGAACCAAAACTTGACCTTCGAAAGCTCTAATCCTATCTTTCGGCTTAACTCCATTTTCTGTTGTCTGCTTGGAGTGGGGCATTCATTGAAGAAAGCTTCGAGCTCTCGGATTTGGCCTGGAGTGTGGCGTTGTAGTTGCTTCCTTTTCCGGCTCCGGTCATCATTGTATACTCCTTCTTCGTAGCTGAAACCTAGAATTTCATCGCTGGAGGAGTCAGTCTCTATGGCCTTCGGGCAGGATTCAGCTCCAGGATCTTCAAAGTCTCCCAGCAGTTCGTGCTCAGAAATGTCCAGGTCGGGCGTTTCTAGCAGATGGGAATAACTTTTAAACATGATGGATCGGGGTATCGCGGGCTGATCTAGTTCACTCAGCTTTCTCAATTCGCTCTTACGTGTTTGCTCACTCTAGAAATTTTCTCAAGTGATTGTGCGTGTCTTGGAACCATCCTTCAGGCTGCATATGAAGACCAGCAAGCAAGCGCTCCTCCCGAGATTCTGCAATTACTCATCGTCTGTATTCCCCTTTCTTTTTCCTCGTGATAGGATCACAAACTCTCTTGCATTGATTCGGTTTCATCGAGTATTGCGCTCGTCCCCTAGTTCAGTCTTCAAAGTGGTGGATCTACAATCTTTCGGCGCCTTTTATGATTTGCTAGGCCCGAGAACGTGGGGAGCAGCGGTGGACCCGCAATTAATGACTCCGTTTAATTCATTTAGCTCCATGGGAATTAACGCTATGATCTTCTCTCAACCCTTTTCATCGTTCAAACGAAAGTGACATTTTCCCTGTGCATGCTGTTACTCTTCATTTCAGCATCCCGGGCGCTTGGTGAGGAATGAGTTCGTGGCCACTCAAAATTTTAAAAACCGTCTCTGGTTTCAGACTTAATCTAACAAGGGATCATCACAACTGAGCATGACGATGTTCGTCGATAGCGTTGGTTTTAATATAGAATTGACTATAGTCATTAAAGAAAAATGTTCCCGTAGGAACTTTACAACGGATAAAATGAGTGATCTACTCGTGAACATGTTCTTCTTCCTGTGGGTGTTCGTAGTGACCGACCCATCGTGCCCCGGGCCAGGTACTAGATCATGGTTGTCCAAGCATGCCAGCTTCCCACTGATTGAACAAGGCATCGAGCCCCTCATCGAAGAAATCGTCTGTCGTGGGTTGACCAGCGGCAGGCAGAGCACCAGCCGACTGTTGCTCGAATGGAGGAGTGCGCACTCGCTGTACTTGTGACACGCGCTCTTGAGAAGTGTTGAAATGGCCTGGGAGGACATTCTGATCAGCTTTCAGTTTGCCGGTGGTCGGGTTGCTAGCTTGATTGATGCTTAGATTTGGCCGGGTATCTCTTGATGCCTGAGCATTACAATGGCGGTCGCCCCTAGCTTTTGAGCTCGAGACGGATTCCTCCCGGTTTAGCTCCGCTCGACGTTGTTTTAATAGCTTTCTGTAGGCAGCAAGGTGATTCCTGACCAGCTCCTTACTAAGCCCCGGTACATTCATGGCCTTAAATATGCGCGACGGAGTTGCTGAGTCGATCCCCATTTGGTGAACCACATCTAGGAATCTGGAATGCAGTTCAGGGGGCCAAGCGAACCTCCTCTTATCGTGGCCCAAAATTGCATCGATGACTTGACGACTGATTAACTCATCTCCAGCAGGACCCGACCCTATCGAAAATTGTTGTGCATGAGGCTGATATGCTTTGAGCTGGTCGGCGGTAACGTCCAGCTCCTTGAAACTATAACTCCAATCAAAGCGATGCAAATCCCATCCCCCAGGAGGCATTTGTATCATCTTCGTAGGATCATCCTGCTCATGCGTGACTCCGGCAAAATCTGGTTGAGCAGGAGATGCCCCGAGGGAGTAGGGTGGTAAATGAACGTCTTCAATCATCGCGTGAGGCTTATCGGGGAATATCTTACCGAGGGCGACGAGGTTATCGCAATGAGGGCAAACGGTAATATTGAGAGCTTTTTCATACCTCATGTTTTCTGTTCGCAGCTTTTGGTTTTCTTCCTTTAAAATCTCGACCACCTGACGTTTGCGTTGAGCCCTCGATTTGGATCTCCTATTTTGAAACCAAAACTGGATCCTCGACTGATTAATCCCCAACTCCCGACTCAATTCAATTCTCCACTTCTTTTTCATGTAATGGCTTTTACTGAAAAGGGTTTCCAGCATTTGGGTTTCCTCCTGAGAGTATTGGTGAGGACGTCTTCTTTTCCCGAGTTGAGCATTGTGGATGTCGTTGTCGTCGTCGCTGTGATCTTGATTTCCGTTGCCAGAAGTGTTGGGCTCCATGGTTTTGGCGTTAGACTTGATCTTGGAATCTTCGAGATCCCTCTGTGGTTCAATTTCTGAGATTTTTGAGTCAGTCGCCTCTAGCAGCTGACAGTAACCTCTTAAATATGTTGGATTGAGAAATGTTTGATTGGTTCTTGCCCACTCAGATCTCTACTCTTTCCTGTATGCTCACTCCCTATAAAGTTTTCTTCGAGTGACTTTGCATGTTCAGGAGACGCTCCTCAAGCATCATTAGGCAAACGTTCCCCCTCAAGACCTTGAATTTCTCGCTTAGCTTTTCAACGTGATGGGACTGCCAAACCCTGTTAGGGCTCTCTTCGATAGTTGCGCTTTCCTCCCACCTAACTCTAATAATGGTGATCCCGACAAATCTTTTACATCTTTTAATTGATGAGCCGAAAATCGCGGACCGAAACAAATCCAATGGTTCTCGTGAGGGGACCTCCTGCTTTACCCCCTAACTGGGCTCCACCAGCATTATTACTGAGACCCTTCATCATCCTCGAGTTGCTATAAAATGAGGAATTAATGTATGGAAGGTTAACGTTTTCGCATAATCAGCTTCTTCCTTCTAATCTCTCTGTTAAACTCGTCTTATTCTCAAGCCAACCCAACGCAAATGGCCTCCTCTCCCGTACGCACTTTTTCAACTGATGTCTTGGCCCAGTGGGAAAAGCTTTATAACCTACTGGGTCGCGGTTACGCGCACATAACCGATCATTCTGCAACCGCGGATGAAATCCGTGTCCTGCTCGAGGACTTAGATACCACTTCCCTCGAAGGTACTACGCTAGGGAGGGAATATAGAACTTTCCCGACCCTCTTTGCACACTCCTTAGAGGCCTACCGTGTTGCTGATCGGGAGGTTCTCGTGGCTCGCGTCTTGCGGGCTCGTTACCAGGATCGGTCTGATCATTTGGTGCTGACCAACTATTTGGCCGATAGTCACAAAAAGGCCGTCGAGTTTGCCAACGAGAGGGTCGCGACGTTGCTTCGCGAGAGGAGAAAACTGGTGGATCAATTGGCCCTATCCCTGACCGCTGGCGAGCACGACCGCCACAATGTCCTATTGAGGCTGCAAAGCGACTGGCAGGAAGAACGGCTTGACAAAATAACCGCAGACATAGCTCACGGGAATGGATTAGTTCGGGACTTGGAAATAATCACCGAAGAACACGAGGTCAAGGTCACTGAGGTTAAGGGAGAATGCAGAAACCTTTTCCTCAAGCTCGCGGACCAGGACATGCGGAGTCGTGAGTACGGGCAGAGCATTAACAACATGGAGGGTCAGTTGGGCTCCTTTGTGTCGTTAATTAGGGCTCACTTTGGCTTTACTTTTCCGCCCCGAATTGTATGACCTGCTTCTGAAAACCCTCCGCTGAGCAAAATAAATGAAAGTTCTTGTGTGTGTGTTTTAACTTCTGTATGGTTCATTTCTTCGAGCATCCGAACATCTTCGACTTGGGTGAGCCGAACCATAATATCAATAAGCCGAGCAAATATGTCCTGATTTTATAACTCGCTCATGATCAGATGAGATAATAGCCTTAGACTTGTCCAGGAAAAGATTTCTCTCTATTACCTATTTTTTTACCTGCAAATAAAAAGACAGAATCAGAAGGGATAATTTGAAAAAGAAATCAAAAACCCCTTTCAATCCTATGCTTGCCCATGATTAATAAGGACAAGAACTTTTACAAGGGTTTTAATCTTGCGCGAAAAGTTTTTATCAATATTCCTCGAAAGAAAGCATACTATTGAAAGGAATGTAATTCACAATAATCGCTTTTGATCAATTTCGAGAGGAACGAATTACTCAAAAGTGCGAGGCATAATAACGTGTTTTAAATTTAATTGAAGATACGGCATCCAAATCAAGGCCGTTTTGTTAAGAACGAGAGTAATTTGGACATCTATCTCGTCATTAAATTCAAAACAACGCCGATGTTCTCGATCAATTATCGTGGATTACCAGCGACGTAAAACATGCATGGACCAATTCAAGTGTATAATTCCTTCTAGCGAAATTGGGGTTGGATTACCCTATACGACCAAAAAGGTCGTGCAGGATTTCCAATTTTAATTTCCTCTAAAGGAATTATAAACTTGACTTGGGAGTATTCGGATGATTAGAGAAAACGCCACTATCACATTCCCATGACCTGTCAAAAGAAAAGCAACCAAGTTCCATCTAAATGTATACACCAATAGATCCCTAATACAATCACTCTAAGGGGTGAGATAGAGAAAGCCTTGATAAAAATAAACCCTATACAAGAGGACTAGTAATGGAAAATTAAACAAAGGAATGTGATCCTAACGTTTAAGGATGCCCCAAGTTCGATATGTGACTTCCGGATCACTTGCCCCAACTCGTCATCTTCATTGGACGATATCTCAATAATGTCCATAGTAGGCTCCTTTGTTGCTCACTCGGTGCTTGTCATGGGATATCATCCTCTTCGTCTTCTATCAAGGACGTTTGGGAAAAACACACACATCTATCCTTGAAATGGCATTTAATCTAATCACCAGAATGCAATGAATGAAATGCCTATATTTATATGAACTGTAATAGATTCGAGGTATAGAGAGTCTTACCAACCAAACTCGTCGACTTATGTGCGGTTTTAGGTGTACCAACCGCCCAAAGACATGCGCATGAAACAAGTGATGGTAAACTTCTAAAAATCAGAGGGTTTGGCACCTAAGGTTAAGGTTCCCACCTCGAGTTCTGGGAAGAGCCGATTCCATTGCACAGCTATCGTTGCATTGGGACTCGATCCATAGTTCGAAGTGAGCGGAATTGAAAAGTGGATTACCCCGTGTTTTTCCTCACGGAGATTCCATTTTCAATTCCTTCTATTGTGTTCCTAAAGGCGGCGCCCAGGGTTTTAGGCGCGGTTGTGTGTGTCAATGTGTCGTGATCATCGCGATGCAAGTCATGCACAACAGTTTATCAATCAGCGCTTCAAATCATCTACACAACATACATTCCTACGCCAACCTGCATAAGACAATGTTAATCACGGACTACACCCCTTATCACTCCAATCTGCAAAAACATATAACACCTATCATAAGCGGACTTACCTCACCTTCAAGAGCGCCTGCATGGTTAGAAAAATCACTCAGCGTTTTAATTACGGCCTAAGTCCACTTGAGGTCTAGAACCATAGGTTCTAGAACAAATTCCCCAGCGGAGTCGCCAGCTGTCGCGACCCGTCCGGAAGGCGGACGCGGCTAATGGATTACCGATCACGGGTCTTGGATCGGCGCGAGCCCTCCCAGGCCCATACCAAATCGCGGCGGGAGTATTCTTTGACGATAAGAGTCGATCGCTTTCGACCTTCAGTGTGGTCGTGGTGGCATGTGCAAATTGTGCATGCATTTGGAGTCGCCACCGGTCTTTCTTGGAGGGTAGACCGGAAACCTTACTGATCGATTGGGAGAGATCGATCAGTTCTGCGGAACCAGAGATTTTTGGGTTCGGGGACTTGGTTACGCTGATGTCATTACCAACGCCCTTTCGGTACCTAACGCGAGTGATTTTCCTGGCTAAGAGTTCATGCAGGCGCAATTTTAGGTGAGGTAGGCTCAATTTAGGGTTTCCATGCAAATTGGAAGACTATTCCTATCAACCACAATTAAATAAAAGCGCAATCAAATACATAAATAAATCGCACTAACGCACACAAATTCAAATCAACGATTTCCTAATACAGCCATAAGGGCTTAGATGGGGAATGACTTGGGACCAGAGGTAAAATGGGAAGATTTGGGGGACGATTAGCCCGAAGGGCAAAATCGTCATTTTTTTTTGGAAGATTTGGATACCGAATTACTCAAAATATTCTATGGCCAGTTGATTGTGGCCATTTCCCATTTTTGAGAATTTTTGTGGAATTTTTAGATTTTTAGATTTTTTTTTTATTTTCTATTTTTTTTATTGAATTTTGAATTTTTTTTTTATTTTTTTTTTATTTTATTATTTAATTAGTACTTAATTAAAATGGCCGGAGCCGGATAGGATTCTTGGGCCCGAACCTGGATCGGACCACTGGGCCTAATCCGAACCAGGAAAATGGACTTGAACCGGGTCCCCTTCGCACAAGAAGCCCAACAAGCCCACTTTCTTTTTCTTTAAGCCTAATAGACCCATTAGCTTAAGCCCAATCTTCCCTCTACCAACAACAAAGCAGACCCAATTCTATACTAAGCCCACAAGACTAAACACTCTACCTATCCAACCTAACACGAAAATAAACCTTACCTTACTATTCATCGTCTTCAACATGAGACGTCTGCTTCCCCATGAAAACAAGACCGAGTTTGAGTCGGCTTTGGTTCCCGTCCTTTGCGCCATTCAGGAGGTCGCCGCCGCAACCGTCGACCTCCACCGATGTCAACCATGCAAAGGGGAAGCGTTGACTGTTAACGCTCTCCATGATCCAGTCGGCGCTCGCCTCGACGCCCGCCCTCGCCGACTCGCACAGCTCCGCGGTCAACGTCTCTCCGCCTAGCCAACTCACTATCGGCCTCATTCCCAGGTTTGGCAGGTCACACTGCCTCCGAACTGATTGTCACGCGGCTTGTGGACCTATAGTTAAGTCCGGTTGGACTTGCAGCTTCCCGGTGTCAGACGGTGGTTGTCGGACAGGAGTCTACATTTAGTCAAGCAAGCTAGGAAGTTGTTCAAGCCGCTGCTCAACATCTTCTTCCTTGGTGATTCACTATGAACGGCATCGAACAACATGATGAACCACCAAAGTGGCACGAGAGCCCCCCCTCCGTTAGTGCCACCTTCTTGAGCGTTTGGGATGCTCCTCTCGACGTAATCCCTGAGAAAAGCTCCAGAACTGAGAGCTATTGCGGCGGTACCGCAGAAGCACCAGCAGAGCTTCGGTTGGCAGAGTTTTAGTGATTCCTGCTGGCCTCGAGGCTCGGCACCGGGACTAGCTCGGAGATGGACTTGAAGTCGTGAGGGTGAGAGTTTGGGAAGGCCAAGTTCAGATCTTGGCCATCATGGAGTAGCACTTTGTTGTTAGAGTTTGATGCGGGTGTGCTGATCAGATCCAGTAGCTTCTTGGATGAAGAGTTGAAGGGCGAGGAAGAAGAAGATACTCAGGGTGATGATCTCTTGGGGTAGTTGTTGCTGTGCATGTGCTCGTTTTTCTATCGGTTTCACCACAATCATGTGGCCACTGAGTGGTGTCCGTAGGTCTGCTGTGTAGCCATGGCAGATTCTCGTCGATGATTGAGGCGATAATGCACAACGAACTCCTTGACTTCTTCTCGCTGTGTTGCTCTTGATCTTGCCGGAGAGGGTTTGGGCTCCCACAGGTCATGACAGCAGCCCCGGGTGATCTATCAGTCCTCTCTCTAAATACCATCGGGAAACGCCATCGAGAAGCACCATCGAGAAGTCTCGCGATCACGGAGGTTCGGCCCTCGTCTCGTGGGGTTCTGGTCGTCCATGATATTCCTACAATCCTTGGCCACAGGAACCCTTTTTCTTTTCTTTTCTTTTCTTGCTCACCCTTCCCCCTTTTTCTTTTTTTAAGCATTCCCACCTTGTTATTCTCTGACGCTCATGGCACAAGAGTGGAAGACATGTCTCCAACGGAAGACTTCCTTTGTGCCTTTTGTCGGAGGAGCATCTTCCACCTAAAATAAACAATGGAAAAAGTAACATCAGGTGGTAGAAGAGAAATTTTTAGAGGGCTCTCCATCACTTTTCTAACATTGAGAGGGCATATTTAATAGTTGCTTAGGTTTCACCAATTTCGCGCATCCTTTGTGTTCTTCATCAACCTCTTTGGAAAGATGCTTCGGTCCATGGACGCACATCCGTATCGGATAAAAATTTAGTCTCGATTCTAACAAGCCACAGAAATATGATAATGATAAAATAAATATGAATTTTTGTTCAGAACTGAGATTAGTTCTGATTCCTTTTTTTTTTGAGTGAATGACTAAAAAATTAATCAAAATTTAGGTGTCAACAATGAGTAGACATCGTTTGTGAGAAGTCCAGTTGGGATAGTGGTTAGAAAAGAGCGAGTGCTCCGGAAAATGAAGAATCCGCTAGTCAAAGTGGTTTGGTAACACCATAGATCTGAAGGAACTATTTGGGGAATTGAGGAAAGTATGTGGCATAGATATTCTTATTCGTTTGAAGGGTGGTGGTGGTACTTCAATTTCGAGGACGAAATTTCCTAAGTGGGGGAGAGTTGTGACGCCCTAGAAGTCCGACTTCGGTGAAGTCCCTGAATTCGATAAAATGGATTAAGATCGAATTTCAATTGATAAATTATATTGGATCGTACGGACTGAAGAGACGATAATTGGACGATTTCTGAAACGTCAATCGGTTTAGATTAGGTTTCGAATTCTTAGTCGCCGTAAATTAGGATTTTAATCCTCGCGACCCGAGCCTAATCCTGACCGAGCCTAGCCCATGAAATTACGAAAATTATCCTTCGTCTAGTTTACCAAATTTCGTTTCAGTCCCGATTTGTCAATTGACCGTTTTGCCCTTAGATATTTTGCTAATAGGAAAAATTGTCCCCAAAAGTCCCCCCCCTCTCTCTCTCTCTCTCTCTCTTTTCCTCACGTGGGCTGCTGCCCCTCAATCTCACGACCGCTCCTTCTTCTTCTTCTTCTTCTTTTTCTTCTTCTTCTTCTTGTTCTTCTTTTCTTTCTTCTTCTTCTTGTTGCTTGGCTGCGCCGAACGTCCCCGGACCACCACCTCACCACCACCGACCACGACCTTCAACAGCTCCCCACCATCACCCTCGACCCCTCCACTGCCGACGTCAGCAGCCAGACGGCCGCGATTCAGCCGCGGAAGCCCCCCTGTTTCGGACCTCACTGACCCGTGAACTCCCAAACCTCCTCCGGCCGTTTCCGGCGCCGCCGTCGCCAACCACCACCACTCCGAGACTCCCCCGTGACTTGAGCTCCACGTCGAAGTCACTCCGCCGCCGTTCGACTGCCGGAGCCGCCAGGATCAGCCCTGAAAGCCTCGGACCCCTGTTTCGATTGCCGGCTCAGATGTTCTTCAGATCCGGCCGATTCGGCCACCCCCGCCGTGCACCGCCACCTCCTTCGGCCTCCTTGGACTTCCCTCTAAGTTACCTGAGCTCGGCGAAGTTCGCCGTCGCGCGTGGGACTCGAAATCACCTCGAACCGCCGCCCCTGTTTCTACCGTCGTCCTCTGTTTCGCGGCCGGTTCTGTTTGGCCGTTGTTTAGCCACCTCCGGCAGCCCTTCGCCACCGTCGTCGCCTCCATCAGCTTCCCCGACGTCCCCTCAAGTCTCCGCCGTCGACCCTTCAGTCGGCCGCCTGCCGTCGGCCACCGTTTCCGCCGCCGCCCCCTGCCCTGTTTCGGTGGGCCGAGTACCCTGTGTTGCTGGGCCAGGGCCCGCTTCGCGGGCCCGTGTGCTGGGCCGTCGGCCGAGCGGGTTGGCCGAGTGCCCTGGGCCTTGTGTCGGGTCCGTGGGCCAAGTGGGCCGAGAGTTGTGGCCCATGGGCCGTGGGTCCGGGAAAGTTGAGCCGTGATCCGAGAGTCGCTGAAAGGAATTCCGAGCCTCACCAAAGTTCGTGAGTTCGTCGCCGCTCATGTCGACGCCGTAGAGACTGCCCGAGCTTAAATTGGATGTGAGTTGACCCTAATACTTGGTTAGGGCGCTAATTGCGCCTAGGATTAGTTGTTTTATCAATGGTGGAATTTAGGTACATGATCGAGGCCGGTTTAGATAGAAATTGGGATTAGGTTAAATGGCCGATCGATTAAGTTAGCCGCGTTGATTGAATTGTCTGTGGCTAATTGTTGCTAGTTGATTGATTGATTGGGCAATGGATTGCCGTTGTGTGATCGCGAGTGAGCGATAGGCCAGAGACGAGCGAGCGATCAATGTGCTAAATTGAATCGATTAATAAATAACATGGCATGAATTGAGTTGGATATTATTTAATTGAGTTTGATTACTCGGGATTGAGTTAGGGCTTCGTTGATTGAATCGCTTCACTGAAATGCCTGATTGGGTGTAGTGAATGTTCTTTCACTGTCAATTGATGATTGAGGGTTAATCACCCTGTGTGTGGTTGCTATGACTAGTGAATAGTCGGCATGTGCATATGACTGAGTGTAAAGTCAAATGACATATTTTAGCATGAAAATGGCCTTTGACCGAGACTTTTACATGCCTGTGTGAGTATCCGGCCTTAACCAAAGATAATGAAAAGGGTTGATTGCTGGATGTATTATGTATGGTCATACGAGGGAAAAACAATGAGGTTCCTGGCAAGTTCGTGTTCTATGATTTGTACGGAACTATACGACTTGCCAGAAGCACGATAATTCATGCCCCGTGCCAGACGTACGGTTTTAAGGGATTATCGGATGCCGGTCGCAATGGATGTTGGACTGACGCCCCGTTTAGGGATGCCTACTTGCTGGTGCCGTGATGGGTACACTGGATACACCGCTTGTAGTAGCTGTTGCCGAGAGTAAAGGAACGTAGACCGGTACTGCCGGTGAGATGCTGGATCGCACTGAGGTGTTGGATCGCGTTATTGGGAGAGTCGTATCACGCCCTCTTTCGCGTAGATCCTCTCTGGTGTCGTGGGCACGATAACCGTTAATAAAAAGGATTGAATACAATGTAACTTTGTGCATGGGTTAGTGTGAGCACATCCCGACTACGAAATTTGGAATGGGACAAATGGAGTAGGAAGACGGACGTTCATACTCGCTTGTGTTCGAGTTATTATTGTATTGTGTGCATTGTCCTGGGAAATGTCTTGTGCATACTTGTGGATGTGATGCTGTGATTGAGTGATTGATTGACATTGACTGCGGAGTCATGTCGAGCATTGCATTATGTGTGGCTGAGGTTGGTAAGTGTGCATGTGGATGTTTTTGATGTTATGATTTACTTAGGTGTTATTCATGTCTATGCGAATCTTCGGTTAGGATCCCCTGGGCGAATCAGTTTCCTAACCGAGCTTAGGCTTGATTCACTGAGATTTATTCTCACCCCTTCGTGGGATAACAATTTCAGGTCCTTTCGGTTGGAGCTTCGTGGATGCCAAGGATTGGCTGTTGGAGTTGTCTGTTGAAGTAAGGGATAAGTTGACCCCACCTGACCAAGTGACCTCGTGAGGTTTTGTCTAGTCACCCCGAAGTATGGGGTTGTGTACATTCGTTAGTATTGATAAGGCCTTGATTGGTTTTCTGGTATATATGTTTAATTGAATGATTCTTTATGATTGACGGTTGTGATTGCCTACTTTTCTATCCCTATTTGTTTATGCTGTCAGGGAGTTAGAACGTTTCCGCTTGCGTAAGTATTTGATAGGTCGATAGTGTGCCTGGGACGCTATCTCTTTGACCTCGTGGCGATTTGGCAAGGGATGTCGCGGGCCTGAGAGTCGGGGTGTGACATACCGTATTTGGGAAATCAGGAAAAAAATATTCGTCACAAAAGTAAATGTTTAGAGTAGAATCAAGATAAAAATAGAAGTTAGAGATTTTTTATGAGATAATGTTTTTTTTAAAATATGATTATTATAAATGCTAAAGTTAGAATTTTTTTTAGTATTGGGCCTAAATATGAGGAGCGCATAGTTTGCATATTTATCGGCCCAACAAGAAATGATTTGGGCACGAACAATTGAATAGCCGAATATACGTATCTGTCCGGAGGAAAGAAGTAAACAAAGGATCGATTAATAAGATTTTCCCATTATTACATTCATGCAGAATCTTCCTATTATTACGTTCCTTGATCGTCCCGCCTTCATCCAATTTGCTTAGCAGATCGTCCGAGTTAGTAATCTTCTCGAACGGAATTTAATTTCAACATTGTGCTGCCAAAGTTGGATTATTTGACATTAATCTTGATTTGTTTTTAAGATGTTTTAAGCATTACCGATTGGAGTGTTTGTATCAAAATCAATGTAATCACTAATTTGTGCCGTTGAGGACCTTTTTTTTTAGGAAGGCTAGGGTAATCTTAATTTAATCCGTAAGAAATCAAGTTATTTTTTGAATTAACTTAACTTTGTGATCTTTTGGATTTCAATGATATCTCGAGTATTGGACACGCCTCTTCTCTTTAATTCAGATAGCTTTTCCTAATTTGAAAATATGAAAAATGTCACGTCTTATTTTTTTTATTTGTTTGGGATAGGATTTCGCGCATAGGAATTATCTAAAGACTTCGGATATGTTAACAACTTTAAATATGATTTAATGCAATCGCTAAGTCAGAAGAAGAAAAAAAAAGATGACGATGAATTTAGTCGTACGGAATTTCTATTTTTTCATCCCCACAAAATAAATATTCGTCGCAAAATCTCGGGTCGTTACTTTTGCGACGAAAAATTACTCGTCGCAAATTTTCAACGAAAAATTATTCGTCGCAAATTTTCGACGAGAACAATGTTTTGTCGCAAGATCTCGCATATTTTGTGACTAAAAATGTTTTCATCGCAAAACTTGTCACGACGAAAATTAATTATGTCGTCGCAAAATACTGTGGTGAGAACATTGCCGCCGGAACAGTTGCTTGCTTGTTTTGCAACGAAAGCACGTGGTCGTTGCAAATTTTTTAATGACCACGTGATTTCGTTGCAAATTTTGTAACGAAACAGTTTTTTCGTTGCAGATTTTGCAACGAGCACGTTTTTTCGTTGCAAAAAAAAGAATTAGGGCTTCTTCAGACGCGCCCCCCGCCCCTCTTTTTGCAAACTCTCGTTCTCTCTCACGCCTCTCTCGCTGCCTCTCCCTTCACACCGGGCCCCTCAACTCCTCCTCCTCCTCCTCTCGCTACGCACACTCGATCTGCAACTCTGGTTGCCGTCGTCTCCACTCTTCAGCCTGCGGCTTCGATCGACGGTCCTTCTCTTCGCCGACGGGCCTCTCTCTCGCTCCTCCGAACAACAGTCAGATTGATCGAATCTTCCTTCTCATTTCTCTCTGGTCTCGAACATACCTCTCGGCTCTCGGTTCGCCTTCGTTCGCAGCATTACCTGGTGCTTCCTCCCGCGATTTTGTTTCGAGGTTTGATCGATTCTTCCTTCTCATTTCTTTTATCCGCGATTTTTGTTGATTGTTTTCGATGGCACACAAGTCCCTGTCTGAGTGATCTGTGCTCGTCTAGGAACCCGATTTCTTTGTGCCTTCGTCTCACGCGTGTGTGCGCCTTTCTCGACACCTCCAAAGGCTTCCCCATACACTATCTTGATCCATCGATCGATCTCTCGATTCCTCAGTGGCACTTGGTGAGTCTTTTTCTATGATGATTTGTGCGTCTTCGTTCTTTAAAGTTGGTCTCTGTTTGCCTCCTTCGCGATTGCTTCTTGTTGGTCTCTGATCAAGTCTCTTGGCTGTAAATCTGGCCGATCCTATTTACCTGATCCTCAGAGTATGCTAGAGTGTGAAATGGATAAAACATTTCCTTTATGGATGCCCACCATGGAAAGAAGTAAAACTTCAATTTTCATTCACTATTTTTCACCTCAGTTATTGCATCTTATTTACTGACGCCCATGCTTGATTTTCTTTTAAGGTTTAGAGTAGATGTGATACTGTGATCTGTTTAAGGCTTAGCCTGAATCTTTATGCTTTTATAGGTCTTGAACATAATATATCTTTTAATTGCAGGATAGATGACTTTAAGTTCACCCGTGAATGTGTAATATTTGATCTGCTGGACATTCCTCTCTATCTTGGTTGGATTGTCGATCCCCAGGTGCTTTATCATTTCAGTTTATGTGCTTTTGTGCCAATGCTTATCACTTGTTTATGAGTAAATTCTCAAGTAACTTGTGATGTCTGCTTCATCCGAATGGAAGTGTTAGTCCTGATTCGCTATCTATTATCGAGATTTTTTATGGTTACAGTAATAACTTGGCTTTCATTATCAACTGTGGAAGCTGTCTGTCTTTTGAGGATTTTTACTTGGACTATCAGCAGTCTCTGTCCAGGATGATGTATAACTTATTGATTTATTTGAAAGCCAACTTTATGGTTGGCTGCTGATTACATGAGGAAACAGCTGTGGTTTGCTTGATGATCAAATATGTTCTAGTCTCATTGCATTGCATTTATATCCTTCTTGGGTAGAAGTATTTTCTATGATCTTTCTCTATTTTGGTACTTAGTGCCTTGCATAGGCAGGCAGACCACTATGGTTTGCTCGATGATCAGACTCATTGCATTGCATTTAAGTCCTTCTTGGGTAGAAGTATCGTGTATGATCTTGCTCTATTTTGGTACTTAGTTGCTTGCGTAAGCAGGCAAAAGAAGTGTGTACTTATTTTATTGGATTTAGTGATCTTTGTTGAAGTTTAAATCTAAAGTTTGAGTAAATTCCCACTAGTTTAAGTTCTTTGTACTCTCCCTCCTGTCAATTTATTCTAATGCTGCCTACACGTTTGTATGTTTCTTTCTACATCTTTCTTAGGATCATGATACTGCAATTGCGATTGGATCCAAGTCATATAATGCCCTTATGGGTGAACTTGTTACATTAGAAACAAGAATGATGGATCAATAACATAAGAAAGACAGTGGAGAAGACTGCGTTGATTTTGCAGCTGCAGCTACCGCAGCTCTTGGAGTGATTGGCAGAACTTGTCTGGGGGAAGTAGGTCCTCCATCCTTAAAGAAGGATGTGGCTAACCACATTCATCAGTCTAAACATGTAGAAACTGAGGAGGCTGCCATTCAGGTGATTGACCTGAGAGATGCCGACACTTTGGTCCAGGTTGAAAAGACTTCAGTATTGTCTCCTGTTAAACTAGATGGTGCTATGGACGAGAGTTCGGGTTATCTTTGCGAGTAAATGAAAAGGTAGAGATACCGACTTCTTCAGTTTATACTGTTGAAGCAGCTGATCATCAGAGTGGATGTGATGCGGCGGGATTTTTGAGAGTCTCTACGCCAAATGTCGATTCAGATTCACCCAGTGGTAAATTGCAGCACGCAGATGTTGCTGAACCTTTGACGCCCAGCTTAGATGGTAGTGAACCCAATATGAGGGAGAGGAATGCATTTTATTTTGGATGATGGCATAGCAGCCTGTGAAGATATGAAGGCGAGGTGGTTCTTGCTAAACAAGCTGACAAAGCAATCGTAGATGCCTATAATGTCAGTAGTAAGGAAGAAATGACCCCAAAACAGGGTAAAAGGTTTTGTAATCAACTGGATGTTCAGGGTAAGAAGCATGTTTTCATTGTCATTGATGTGAAGAGCTTTCCTCAGTTTGTTCTCATTTCATCCTTTTACCTGCTTGAAACTGAAGTTGTTTTACCGGTTTGTGGTTTTTCTTATCGGACTACAAAACTATTTGATTGTGTTAATAATTCATCGCAGACTTGCGACGATATGAAAGGTTAGTCGTTGCAATTTGCAACGAAAAGTTTATTCGTTGCAAATTTGCAACGACTAAGTCTTTCGTTGCAAATTTGCAATGAACATTTTATTCGTTGTAAATTTGCAACGAAAAACTTAGTTGTTGCAATTTGCAATGAATAAACATTTCGTTGCAAATTTGCAACGACATTATTTTCGTTGCGATTTTCGTTGCAAATTTGCGACGAAGTATCGAATTTTTCGTTGCACAATTTGCGACGCCGAATTAGCAACGAATTTTTTTTCATTGCAAATTTCGTCGCAAAATTTATTTGCATCGAATTTTGGATGATTTTTCGTTGCAAATTCCGTTGCTAAAAGGCTATTTTTTTGTAGTGAGATCTGACTTTGGAAATCTGTTGCCTCAACCTGGATTTGAAGTTTAGTTTGACAGGTTCCCTCTGCTCTTACTTGAAAGAAAGAAACTCGGAGGAAGACGATATGAGGAAGGAAAATTTTGTTGCTCTTTTTCACTCTATACAATTGTGTTATAGATACAACGTATATAAAGACTCTTGGAAGGCGATACAAAATCGTAACAGAATAATAAACAATCCCAAAGAATCTTTTCTTCCTCCAACAGTGAAGATATGGAATAGAAATAGGCAACGGAATAACAAAACACAATCCTGAAAATATTTCAATCCCGAAAATATATGCTGAGTAGTGGCTTTCCTTAACATCCCCCCGCAAGCTAATGGTGAGGATGAACCATTAGCTTGGACCGCAACTGAAGAAATCGACGAGTGGGCAAACCTTTAGTGAAGATATCAGCAGTTTGTTCCTCAGTAGAAATATAGCGGACGACCAATTGTTTCCGTGTAATGCGTTCTCGAATGAAGTGGTAATCAATTTCTACATGCTTGGTGCGAGCATGGAACACAGGATTGGCCGATAAGTAGATGGCGGATAAGTTATCACACCAAAGGATGGGCGGTACGGGTGGGGGCACATGAAGATCCTGAAGCAAATATTCAAGCCTCATGAGCTCCGCAGTCGTATCCGCAAGACATTTGTATTCAGCTTCAGTATTGGAGCGAGCGACAGTGCGTTGCTTACGAGATGACCAAGAGATGAGATTGGGTCCATGATAGATACAGAAGCCACCAACAGAGCGACGGTCCGTTCGGTCACCTGCCCAACTGGCGTCAGAGAATGCATGGAGCTGCATGGCTACCGTGCGAGTGAAGAGAAGACCATGCGAGATCGTACCAACCAAATAACGGAGAAGACGTTTCACGGCTTGCCAATGCGCCACCGTGGGAGCGTGAAGATGTTGACAAGCGGTATTGACCGTGTATGCAATATCGGGCCGCGTAAGAGTGAGATATTGAAGTGCTCCCACAATGCTGCGATATTGAAATGGATCGGCAAGTGGCTCATAGGACGTAGCTGTGTCTGGTTCCACGAAATTGGTAGGGGTGGCGGCAGGTTTAGCGGATTGCATATTAGCATTTTTCAGTATTTTCCTCACAAATTGACCCTGATGAAGACGTAACCCATCAATGGTGTGAAGGACCTCAATCCCCAAAAAATAATGAATGTCCCATAAATCCTTGATAGCAAATTCGGATTGAAGAGATTGCATGAGATCCTGTAGCAGAGCATTTGGGGAACCAGTCAAAATAATGTCGTCAATGTACACCAATAAGTAAATGGTGAAAGCAGCCGTGTGCTTGACAAACAAGGTGGTGTCGGCATTAGATATGACAAATCCCAAGTCGCACAAATAGGAACTCAAGCGAGTATACCAAGCGCGAGGCGCTTGTTTCAGACCATATAAAGAGCGCCGAAGACGACAAACATAGTCAGGCTTACTTGCATCAACGAAACCTGGCGGTTGAGTCATATAAACTTCCTCCTCGAGGAATCCATGGAGGAACGCATTAGAGACATCCAACTGTCGAATGGACCAATGTTGAGAATACGCCAAAGACAAGACTGTGCGTATAGTAACAGGCTTTGCCACCGGGCTAAACGTCTCTGTATAATCGATACCCTCTTGTTGATGGAAACCCTTGGCGACCAATCTTGCTTTATAGCGTTCAATAGTTCCATCAGAGCGGAGCTTAATTTTATAGACCCACTTGCATCCAATGGGTCGAGCATGAGCAGGAAGAGGAACAAGACTCCAGGTGCCATTCTCCATTAATGCGTTGTATTCGGACTGCATTGCAAGTTGCCATTGCTCATCCTTGGCAGCCTTGGAAAAGCAAGTTGGTTCTTCAGGAATATTGGACTGAACCACAAGAGCTGAGGTATGATTTCGTTGAAAAGTAGGACGAGCTATAGTCCCATCGCGAAGACGGGTTATCATAGGATGAGAAGAAGATGTCGGTACCGTGACTTGAGGTGCTTGGGGTACCTCAACATGTCTAGGAGCATTGTCGGTGGAGGCAATAGGGGGAACATCCATAGTTGGTGAAGACTCAACTGGTTCCACAGGTGTCGAGGATGAGAGAGACAAATCGACAGGCACAAATAGATCTACATGTGTCGGTGTTGAGGGACTGTGAGAGGCGT
Source organism: Rhodomyrtus psidioides (assembly GCA_021437785.1). NCBI lineage: Eukaryota > Viridiplantae > Streptophyta > Magnoliopsida > Myrtales > Myrtaceae > Rhodomyrtus > Rhodomyrtus psidioides. Next base: position 298,306 of record JAILYB010000178.1, on the reverse strand, counting down.
GGAATGTGGGAGCAAGAGGATAGAAGGCCTCATCAAAAGTGACATCCGCAACAACATAGAGGCGCTTCTCCTTGGGGCAATAGCAGCGATATCCTTTATAACCCGGAGGATAGCCCATAAAGATGCATACCTTCGATCATGGTGCAAGCTTATGAGGAGAGTAAGGGTGAAGAAACGGATATACTGCACAACCAAAAACACGTAAGTGCGTAATATCAGGTTTAGTATGAAATAGAGCCTCCCAAGGTGACAAGTTATCAATGATTGGTGTTGGCGTGCGGTTAATCAAGTAAACCGCAGTTTCAAAAGCGAACTCCTAAAATTCCGGTGGAACAGAACCTTGATGAAGAAGGGTCAATCCGGTTTCGACTATATGTCGATGTTTCCGTTCCGCAGTCCCATTCTGATAAGGTGCATATGGACAAGAAATCCGTTGGTGGATACCATGCTCTCGAATATATTGTAGAAATTCCGTAGATGTGATGAATTCAGGTGCTCCGTCACATTGTATGGACTTAATTTTGCAGTTAAGTTGATTTTCGACAAGTTTGTGAAAGGCTTTAAAGATGGGAACAAAATTGACTACGAGATGTGAAGGAATAGAACCACGTGAAACGCGAGTAATCGTCAATGAAGCAAATATAGTATTTATTACCGTTGAATGAAAAAACAGGAGATGGACCCCAAATATCAAAATGAATTAATTCCAAAGGATGTTTGGACCTAGACAAAGTGGGATAATGACTATGGCGGTGATTTTTATTCATAGCACACGCCGGACAGACTGAAGATGAAAAACGACTAAAACTAATGTTGGATGAATTGAGAAGACGCACAAGCCGGTCGACGGTGGCATGTCCCAAACGGTTATGCCATAGAGTGAGTGAAGCAACAGATGCAGAAGGTGCGGAAGAGGAGCAAGGTGGAAGAATGACGCGATAAAGTCCATTGTCACATACGCCGCGGAGGATTTCCTGACCATTTTTTTATAGATGTGGCAACAAATGTGTTAGAATCGAATTGGAAAACACATTGGTTATCAAGTGCGAAACGAGACACGTAAAGTAAGTTTTTAGTGATTCCGGGTACAACTAGAATTTGACCAAGTATAAAGGAGGGAGAGGAGGATACGAGTGTACCTGTGTGGGTGATGGGTAAGGAAACGCCGTCACCCACAACAAGCTGAGTTGGACCGGAGTACGGAGTGACACTAGAAAGTCCCGCAGAATTGTCCATAACGTGATGTGTAGCACCCGAATCAACAAACCATGTTGAAGATGTGAGAGCAGAGGGCGGACTGGATGGTGGCAAGTATCGTGGCATTGAATCCGAACCCGTCAAGTGTGCTTGTGCAGGCTGCAGTAGTGCCGGTTGGGCTGATCCAACAAATCGATAGCAGGTATTAGCCCTATGGCCTTGCTTGCCACAGAGTAGACAGAATGGGCCTCCTCCGTTATGGCGTCTCCCGCGATTGCCAGTTCCATAATGTGAGCCACGGCCATGGGATGTTCTAGAGAAATTCCCAGATTGATGGAAATCTGAGTGGAAGTTATTGGATCCGAGACGGGTGTGTCGAGAAGGAGGCAAGACTTGGTTGGTCTGAAATGCCGCCGGTGGAGGATGATGTGTGGCCGATGCTAGCTCTAGCCTTCCCTCATGATTAAGAATTAAGGCATGAATTGGGTCCTTTGTCAGAGACCCGGTTTGAGTCAAAACAGAGATTGCGGTGTCGAGACCCTGAAATTCAGCACCCAAACCACGAAATAATTGAGTATGATATTCATTAATAGATAAAGGTTCACCAATAGAAACTAACTGGTCTGTGAGGCTAGTGGCTTCTTGTAGGAATTCCGTGACAGATCGGTGGCCTTTTGAGAGTGACTGAAGTTGGAGCCGTAAAGCAGATGCGCGAGCGGTTGATTGAGCAGCATACGAATCTGCAAGGTACTTCCAAACGCTTGATGCAGACGTGTGATTCGTCAGTTGGGCAACTATTGGAGCAGTCGACGAATTGAGGATCCAAGCCAAGGCTATGAACTCTCGAAATTTCCAGTTTTCATACGCTGAATCCGTCTCCTCCGGTACAGGTTCGGTGCCATCCAGAATGGACAGCAAGCGTGCAGCACGTAAATACGGTGAGATCTGCGTTTTCCAGATTGGAAAGTTTGTCCCCATGAGCTTCTCTCCAATGCTTGGTGGAGACATGAGAGTGGGGTTATTTGAGACAGTCGATGACGACGTCTGTGTAGGAGGTGGTGTATCTTTAGTCATGGATCGATGAGGCTTTCGCCAAAGTGCTCTGATACCAACTTGAAAGAAAGAAACTCGGAGGAAGACGATATGAGGAAGGAAAATTTTATTGCTTTTTTTCACTCTATACAATTGTGTTATAGATACAACGTATATAAAGACTCTTGGAAGGCGATACAAAATCGTAACAGAATAATAAACAATCCCAAAGAATCTTTTTTTCCTCCAATAGTGAAGATATGGAATAGAAATAGGCAACGGAATAAAAAAACACAATCCTGAAAATATTTGAATCCCGAAAATATATGCTGAGTAGTGGCTTTCCTTAACACTCTTTTAGTCTCCTTCTGCAAATTGCTCACATCGCTGGAAAATAGACTTGGAGACTGAATGCACTTGTTTTTGTTCATAGTCCTGCACAGTTAAGATAAAAATTGTCCCCAAGAGTTCGATTAGGCCTTAAACCAAGCAGAAGAAACCAGGCCCACATCATTGAGAGCGTGGATGAGTTAGACTATGGGTTTCATAGGTGCGTGCGATCTATACTCATCGAAATATGTACTGTTAGGCCCAAGTTCTAAAATTAAGACGTCCCAGGCACGTCACTCGTGAACATGTCCTATTTTTATCATCATTATTATTTTCTACTTGCTCTTCTTAGCATGCGAAAGCGTACAACCAACATTTTCTGTGAATTTTCCAACATTCCATGAACGATTTCTTCAATTGTTCTCGAGGCTTAAGCCTCGCATGCGGCCCATCGGGAAACAGGCAAGACTTGATTTGACTTTGGAAATTTATTGCCTTAACCTGGATTTAGTATTCCTTTGTTTGATATATATAGGTTCCCTCTGCACTTTCTAGTCTTCTCCTAAAAATTGCTTCATCCTTTGGAACCACTATCTATTGCTCTACCGAACGTTAGAGGCCGATCAGGAACGTTTATGGATGTTTTTTGTGTAGGTTGACAGGTTCAGGGATCAGCTGACACCTCTTTGGCGAAAGGCAGACTCGGAAAGCTACAGTTGGAATGAGTGACGCAAGCTATACATCATTGGAAAATAGACTTGAAGACTCATTGTGATACCTAGCTAGCAATTTTTCGAGTTCAACAAGGCATTGACCAAGCCGAAGAAACCCGGCCTACATCATCGAGAGCGTGGATGAGTTCAGGTGTGGGTTTGATAGGTCTGCGTAATCTAGGCCATTGTTGATCGAAATTTTTACTGCTAGGTCCTGGTTTTAATATTAAGATGTCCCTAATTGCTAAGAGCAGAAGAAATCCAACTCAATAAAGTTGATGTAGGGATGACATGTTCTATCAGAGGCCGAAGCATGTCGTTATTGGCGAGTCCGATCCCCAATTTTCGTGCAGTGCATACGAAGTGAGGCATGGTTTATACATGCAGAAGAAGTGCGGTGACAAAGTGGATGCAGGATTATGTAGAATTGTTGTTCATGATCAGAATTTGCCGATATCGATAGATTCGATTTGTAAAATTTCTAATAATATGAAATACACGATAAATCTTTATACAAAATTTAAGTGTCAATAAGAATTAAGCGGGTTACGTCTCATTAGCAGCCAATGAGGTAACCCTTTGCTCAGTCCCAAAAGGTCAAGAAACATAATTCATAACCAGCTAAGAAGATTGTGACATTCTAATTTCCTGTCATTCCGAGACCTTGACCGTAAGATATCTATCGAAGTATTTCAGTTATATCTCACTCTGACCTGATCAGTCATGAGTCAACTAACCGAAGGGAAAAGGCTAACGTGTGACGAGGTACGTGGACCTGTGAAACTCGATAAGAAAACGACGTTTTGACCATAAGGGTCGTCGATGGAATATTTAGAACCGAGGCTGATCTGAGAACGATTAAGGAATCCGTTGCTAGCGTTATACGATTGGGGCACAGGTGATGCTGCTTAACCAACGGATCATTTGCGATTTTTTTTTCTTAAATTGATTTATGACGATAGCGGCCGTTGGGGCTAGCAATTGACTCTTGCGACTACATGACAACCAAGATCGCCGTAGTTGAGTGCTCTTGTGTGAGATGAGAATCACTGAGTTGATACGCGTAACGTCCGCAAAAGCCGCCTGTTAGTTCAAGATAAATTGAAATTACGCAATGGGATCTCGAAAATGGAAAAATGGAAAGGAAGAATGGTAACAATTATTTTGGATTGGACGACGCCTAATCGAGGATGAAAAATTGATGGAAAATGAATTTTCGGACGTAGGGTGTGAAAGGACGATTTTGCCCCTTGAGAGTCGACTTGCCTTTTTTTAATTCAGACAAGGGTATTTTTGGTCAATTGATTTCCCCATGTGGCAGCCGAAATTTTGAGGACAATTTGGGGAAGGGAAAATTATGGATATTATGGACTAAATGCCAAGTGGCAACCATTGGGTGAATTGCATTAAATTCCTACTAACTTAAAACTCTTCTAGAAGCTTAATTGGATGAGAACAAGCCTACTTTCTCTTCCCCTTAGCTCATTCACGAGAGAAGCAGCTTCATCTCCATCATCTTCTTCGTTTCTTCTTCCTTCTTGCACGAACCGATTCTGCTCCATCCGACCAGAAACTGCCGTCGTCTTCACCGCCATCCAGCATTCCGACCAGCGACTTCCAGCCCGCGAGCCGACCATCACCGTGTAGATCATCCTCTTGCCGATCTATTCCACGTGGAAGCGCAGCGATTAGTCCACTATGAAGCTCTGGCAAGCGATTCTTCCGCGAGGCGATGGAAATCGTCGCAACTGGAGGTAAGAGTCTGTTTGTACTTCGTTGGACCTCGAGTCGTTTGAGTTTTTCGCTCAAACTTTATGGACATCTAGGGCACACATATACTGAGTTGTGGTAAAAATTTGGGCTGAAATTGATGGAGTTTTGATGAGAAATTGATGTTGTGTATGGAGGTCAGAAACTGACCGGTTGCAGGCTCGAAGGAAACGACGTGAATCGTGGACTTGTGGGTGTGGTCTTGCTCTCAAATTTTCGGTAGGGCTCTCTAATTCATAGAACTATGTGTTAGCAAGAGGGTTTTTATGATAAATTGAAACTTATGGATGTTTAGTGAGCTGTTTGTGGCGGTTAGAGCAAAATCGATTTTGCTCGGTTGGGATTTGATGGAAACCGGTTCTGTTTAGGGTTGTTTTTGGTGCCGCCAAGTTTCTAATCCATCGTTGAGTTATACTAGAGTGTGAATAATGGTGTTAGCAAGGAGTACGATGGGTGGAATTGAGGTTTGGGGGGTTAAATTGATTAAATCGACGAATTGTGTCTGAGCTAAGTTGCTGCCCTATTTTTGGACAGGGGAGTCTCGTGCCGGAATCAAGCCTACCGAGGGAATTGTGGTAATAAATTGTTAGTAGGAATCGAGGTGAGTGACCCCTAACTTTTTATTAGAACATACGGACGCGATTGGATGATTTTGTTAAGAAATTAATGGTTTTGTTAATTGTTAGACTCGAAGGATTGGAAAGTCGAGGGTTTTCGAAGAAGTGTGAATCATGAATGATTATTGCCATATATTTCTTGTCTTTGTGATTGAAACGATGATGTACTCGTTAGACATCTTGTTGCCTTGATGACGTGACAGCATTGACACTTGAGTCTTAATTGTCACGCCCCCGAACCCTGATCCTTATATTGACTCCCAGGATCACTCGAGTTACAACTCATAAAATCCGACAAATAGACGGAAGCAAGAATACATCTCCATACATATACAAAATTCGGATGACTTAGGACAAGCAGTAGTACACTTCTCAGGTTCATGAAAACAAATCCTGCAAGGTAGTCAAATACTAATGGATCAATCCTTATATCCACAAATCATAATACAATCCCTCCTAGTAGCACAATATATGAAACCACATCATATAGTTTCTTCCTCGAAATTCAAACCTTGACGACCTTTGATGTACCGTCGCCTGGGACCTGAAAAAAGTTAAACCCCCACTGGGGTGAGATATAAATCTCAGTAAGTAAACCCTAAACCTAGACCAGACTGTCAGTCCTCCCAGACTATGCCACAGAGCAATTCGCAAAAACTCATCGAGGAATTATCATCTAGCATCTCAATATCACTTTCTCATGGCACCTTGATATAAAGGACATCGCCATCAAGCACATCACATACTATGAGATCCAAGTTTCACACATTACCCTAAAACAAAATTATCGTTTTCATAAGTCATCCATATGACAACCATTTAATCATCGCCAGGGCCCACGGCCGCGATGTATCGCCAGAGCTCCAAGCCGCGATATAATTTCATAGGGCTCCAAGCCAAATCATCGCCAGGGCCCACGGCCGCGATGTAGTTCATAAGGGCATCTAGCCAAATCATCGCCAGGGCCCACGGCCGCGATGTAATTTCAATTCACTCAAGCATCGCCAGGGCCCACGCCCGCGATGTAATTTCAATTCACTCAAGCATCGCCAGGGCCCACGGCCGCGATGTAATTTTTCACAGGTCGTTCCATCATCGCCAGGGCTCACGGCCGCGATGTATTTCACAAATCATTCTTTCATTGCTAGGGCCCACGGCCAATTCAATCACAAGGGCCCACGGCCAATTCAATCACAATAATAGGGCCCACGGCCAATTCATACGAATACATGGCTCAATAGCCGCACTATATCACAAGGCAATCAATCTCACAATTAGTTTTCCTTGCCATTTCAATCGACTAATCAAGCAATTCAAGCTATAGGCTTTATCAAGAATCCAATCATCCGACCAATCTATCCAGTAGTGTCCTAACGTTCGAGTAAAGGTTTAAGGGACACTTACCTCTTCAAGCAAGCTAACAAATTCCACGTGCAATTCCTTCTAAGGCCCACAAATGCATGGCCAAATCACGTCAAGCGTCGTCCTACGAACAATGTACAATTCCCGTCAATTAACTCCGCCAAATTTCAATCCGATCGAACTAGTTTCTTGCCGAGACATCAATTGACATCCTAGGACATCCCAATAATCAATTTGGACCATAAAAACACTTCCTAGAACCACCAAAGGGTCCGGTCAAGGATGGAACAGAATTGGACAGCACTCTGTTCTGCCTTTGCCCTATTCAAACAGCCCATAATTCACCTCAAATCACCAATTTATTGTCCAATCTTCTTGCCAAGACCTAGATTTACATATCTAGGACATCCCCTAATGATTTGGAAGCAAAATAACACCCCTACGATGTTCAAATTGTTCAACCTCCACAGATTGTCCACCGATCAGATTTTCACTCAATTCTGTCCACTCAATCTCAGCCATGAAACACCCCTAAATCTCAATTGAAAAAATCATTTCTTCTCATACACATGTAGTACTATAAGTTATGAAGCTACCCTCGAAAATTTGAGGTCATTTGGATTTTCTATGAGCTAGAAACACCACCTTTCCTCAGCTAGCTCAGAATCTGTCCACTTTTCTTCCAAAAATCACCATAAATTAACCAGACCTCCAAAAATCATGAAACCAACGGGAAAATGTCAAGGACATCTTCAAATAACCTGTGGTGGTCGGCAGTCAGCTAAAAGGTCACCGGAGGTGGCCGTCATACGGACCGAAGTAGGCGGCAGGAGCTGATCGGGCGGCAGGGTTTGGCTAGAGAGAAAACTTGAGGGAAAATGGAGGACATGGTGAAATTTTCGTGCAATGGCTCTTTGGAGCAGAAGATCAACAGTATATAGACCCCCAATAATTTTCTCTTAATTTTTCAACCACTTTTTGGGGGATTAGAAGGCCAACCAATCACCAAATGACACTTGTCCTTAGTGCCAATTATTTGAGCTTAACTCATTGACTTCTTTGACCACTTTTTGGGGAGATTTTCTGCAGCCAAGGGGAGAGGTTCAATGTCCATTTTGCCCTTCTAAAATTTTCAAAGAAAAGAATAAGCTTGAGGGGTAAAACGGTCATTTTTCACTTTTCGTCCGAAATTTCATTTTTCAGTCTTAATTTGTCCATTTGGCCAGGCGACGTCAAATTCAAGTCCAATTCTTGAATTCCTCGATTTCATCTCCCAATTTGATGTCAAATTCAATACTTCAAGCCTTGAGGGCTCGACAAGGCGACGTCCAATTCCTATCGAACATTGAAATTCTTCGTTGTCCTAAATCCGACTTTAAGATTCCTTTTCATATCGTTAGCCTCGAAGAGGGTCGAAATTTGGAATGTCACAATTCTTCCCCCCTTAAAGAAATTTCGTCCCCGAAATTTACCACCTTCTTATCCACACAGTCTTTTGAGCACCATTGCCTCACCGCTACCTTACTCTTTCAGATAACTTCTTCCATGACTTGTCATTTTTACTTGTCCTTTCCGACAACAGTCGCCTTTCCCCAGGACTTGTTCCCTTCAGTCCTCAATCTGTATTTACTTCTCTCTGTTCTCTTTCGACATCCATGCATCTGTTGGCAGTTTACCCTCAAGCATTCACGTCGTCTCTTTCATTTATCTGTCACCATTATTACTAAACTTTCGCCAAAATGCACTCTTTATAGCCCATACCATTTGGCAAATCACTTCATTCATACGTCCTTTCATACCATCAAAGATTCATGGGCTTTATCAACTTGCTCGCCATTAGCCAAATCGAGTCACAGCCTCCTCGGCTCCTTAAACAAGCTCATAATTACTTTCTTGTCGGCATTTCTAATGCTTGATCACATGTTAGGTTAACCCAATCTTTCAGTCCATTCCATCAATAGTAATAAGGCAATCTTGACACATTCTTGTGCCATCTCAAGGAACACCATAATTCTCCCTTTAAATTTTTCGATAAGATCATCTCTTTAAGTTCCCTTTCGATACCAGATTTATACTTTCGTCCATGGGACCTCAAGGGTTCTATTCATTCCCATAACCCTTTAAGTATCAGGGTTCGATCATGGCTATACCTCAATTTCCTTCTAGCCTTCAGGCTAGGTGTTTCCAATAGCCGTCAACTCATCAATTGACAAGCTTCCAATTTAAAAGTTGAACCTCTTATTTCTCGAGGGAAGATCTGTCCCTCCATCACCGATTACACAATTCTCAATTCTCAACCTCGTATAATTCCCCTAACTTGCGAGGTCTCTCTTTATACCAGCTACGCTTTCATACTCACAAGCAATTTCACTCATTCGCGTTGCCTCCTGCTTTATTCCCATCCGGAATCTCTTTGTACTACCTTATTCTCTTGTAGTAAATACAGACTCAATATCTTCTCTCACTCAAACAAGATTTTTCCAAATTTTGTCGTAAGAACATTCGCAAACCAACTCCAGTCATGCTCTAAGCATTCCAGCTCATATGGTATTATTGCCATGGCGCATTCGTATAGTTCGCATCGGTTTGAAATGCAACGCCTCAAATTCCCTTTTTATACCATGTCATTATGATTTCCTCGACTCTTTTGATTCCAAATAGAAATGCCACTATTAGCGTAATCGTCAACTTGACTCAAGCCCTCCGAGACTCTTCGCGTTCAATCACCCCTTCGGGTTACATCTCTTCCTGAGTCCATTTCATCAAGGAAACAACTCTCGTGGGGTATCTCCCACAATTCGTCTATAACAATCCATCAATTCCAAGAAACTTCAAGTTTGAGCAACTCACATCGACCCTAGTCGATCCATCACTTATTCCCATCCTCACAGGCTTCATAGAGATTTCATTCCTCCTAAATTTAACGACTGAGGAATTTTACCTCATCAGGTACACAGTTCATGCTCTACACAACTAGAATACAATGAACATCTCTTTAGAGTCCATAGGATACTCTCGAAAGTCATTCACATTTCTCATGACTCCTTAAACAAGTCCCACCATCGTCTCTCTAAACGGTAACACCCAACTGAATCATTCCTTGGATACCCAATCCGGTTGTTATCCATTCCATTACTACTAAATGTCAAATTGTTTCAACTATTCATCGTACATTTCACTTGAGAGCTCATATCTTGGCTCCTCTACTCTCATGGGTCTCCACTTGGACCATACCACATTTTGTTCATTTTTGTCACTCTTTCCTCAGGGAAACATTAATGCCTTTGTCTCTTTGTTTCACAACCAGATAATGCTACCATGTCTCATTTTCATTCATTCAGCTGAACGTTAACTTTATCCTGGAATTCAACGCTGTTTACAAGACAGTTTCTCAAACTCAACTTCCAGGAATCATCCAAGTTTTGCGTCCTCTTTCTTAGTCCAAACGCTCAATCTCAACACCGAGACAATAAAGATTTCATTTTCCTTTCACACTAGGGTCTCTTACCCTTTGAAGGAAACTATACACTTCAGTGGCATTCTTTTACTTCGAATCCACCTTGTCCTTTTTCATTCCTTAGAGTGTCATCTTGAAGTCTGCGGCAACGGCAGTACTTCCGCTCCAGAATTCAAATTTCACCATGTCTAACACTCTTTTATCAGTGACTCAGTCACCTCAAGTGACAAAATTCCAAGGAGTTGAGGTTCTTCCTCGGTCTCGCAAATTCTCGTATCGAATACTCAATTCAACTTCCTCGAGTCACCTTGTAATTATACTCTAAGCGCTCTTTTCGCTTACTCAATCATTGATTAGTATTACGAACAACCAGGACTGTCAAGTCCGTTCGCCTTCTTTTCCCTCAACGACCATCACGTGGTCCAATCATCCTTTAAGAACGACACCCTACTCTTTAGGGCTGTTAACACACAATACCACTTCTGGTGGTTCCGACCCATCTTTCATCGATCTCATAAAATCAACAGGGTCTGACAGACTGACACATCAGTCTCTTTTATATCTCTTACAACAACCAGAGATTAACCACCATTAACCTTACGGCAAGGTAATAACCATTTGCACAGGAATATCCCATGTTCCAAAATGAACATTTCTTTGCTCGTAATCCATGAGCAGGAGTTCTCTTATTCACATGTCTTTCGATCATTCATTTCTCTTAATGAGTCCCTCTACTATTCCTCAGAATCAGGAATAATCACTAGCCATAAGGCTTTCAAATTCCATTCCACTCGGAGACCTCACGTCTCACTCAAAGGGTCATTGACCACCCTTAATACACATAGACCACCTCGAGAACTCTGTCTCATACTGGTCGATCGTTCTCAGATCCTTGCAAGATCCTTAGATCCACACAACTGTTGCTGTCGAGCAATCCCAGGAAAAATACTTTTCATCGAACAATTCAACGAAAGTGATCCGAATATATACTATGCCTTCAAGGAAAATGCTTCCCTTGGTGACTCTTCACCAATCATCAACAGCCTCCTAAGGCTAGTAGCTGCCAAGGTCACTTTCTTTCCTCAGTGTACCCAAAACCTCTAAGGTTTTCTCACGAACCACCAACTTGTAAGAAGGCAGTTTCAAATTCCATCCCTTTATCAAACTCAGTCAATCTCAACTTTATACATAGCTTCACAGGCTTTTCAGAACTCTCGTGGTTCTTCCCACTCATTCACTCTAGAATGAAATAACTCAGAGTCACCTTTCTCGTGACTTCCATTACTTAACTCATCAGCACTAGTCGTCTCATCGACTTGGGTAACATTGGCAGCTCTTCCTCGAGCTTGCCCACCCATCAAATTTCCTCATTTCCGCATAAAGTCCTCACGACCCCTAATTACACTTCGGTCTCGCACGATTTACAAAATCGAGCCATATTCTCATCTAGTACCCATACTCAATTCGCTCATCTTTACTCAATTCTCATGAACCATCTCAATGCTTGGATCTTCTCATATCTCGCAAATACGAGCCAAGTGCTCCTCTAGCGACCGTATCTTGGTCTTTTAACCTCATTAGATTCTCATCCCACTTGAACCACTATGATTCCCTCCAGGAATCCAAGACTTAAGCCATCTACTCAAGTCTAACAGTCTCAGGCTGCTCATCTCATTTTCTTTCGCCAGCAGTTATCCAGTGGTTCCTAAACATCTCTCAACCAGTTGCTCATTATCCAAGGATTCCAAATCATCCTTAAGCAACATCCACATATCAAGTAAGCCTCCACAAGGTAAATTTTCAATTAACAGCCATTACTAGGCAAGCCTCCACTAGGCTAAAACTCAATTAGGTCAATATCAACCAAGTACTCAAAGCATCACTTTTATGAGTCACACGCTCATACATTAAACATAAGGCACATGCCACTCTGTCACAAACACGACATGCTATCTCAATCTCAACAAGCATCAGATCAATGGAGAATAAACTCCTCACACAGTCTAATCTCTCAATTAGACCTCGGCCACAACAATTACATGATGCCAATTACAACACATGCTTATCAAGTCAATCACATCATCAGCTTTTCTTTCTCAAATGGCACTCACTGCCAAATACAGGGCTCTCAGCCATGCCACTCATAGGCATCATTTCACATGCCATGCCACTTTCGATCATTCACTTGAGAATCAATCACGTACTATACATCTCACTTAACCACAATCAGACTCAACCTGATACCTAGGCTTTCCCTTTCAATTTATGACTTGGGTCATTCCTGCCTCCTCGCTATCTTAGAAGCCTGCCAGGAGCCGCTCCTTGTCCGGACCTCTCTGTCCCGGCGATCACTCCCCGCCCTCATCAGACCTGGTTGTTACAGGTTGTCCCAAGTCATATATCTACGGAGGAAGCCCCGTTCCACACGCCCCATAACATGCTTCATTACGGTTTATAGGTATCCCATCAACTCGTCCCATACCAAGTGACAGTTTATTAAGTCTGATAGTAATAAGCTCATGCATGCACCCACATCAACTTTCATTTCGTAACCACAAGCACATGCGCGTCATGACTGTCCTCACTACTTGTCATACCTCAATCGCATTCAGATCAATTCTTATCCATTGAAGGTTTCTAATTCCACCAATGACCGTCACATCATATGGATCAATTACCTATATTCACCCATACACCTCAAGTTTAGTCGCTACACAAATCAATTCATATGCATTCGATCACAATTGATCTTCAATTCAAATACTCCTTGTCTACATCTTATCTCGTATCACCAAAGGTTATCGATAGCAATCGACAACTAAAACCATCAAGATTCAACACAATTCAAGCCTAAATCCACTAATACAAATCATCTAGGTATAACTCGCTTTCCTCAAGGTAGGTCATTGACAATCACAATCACATTAATATGCTTCAATTAACTCATTAATCATAACCATTCTCTACCAACCTCAAGCACAATTACTACCTCAAAATCCATACCTATGTCTCTTTAATCTCAGCTTACTTCCACTTAAATCTCAACCACCACATTATTCAAGATCACCGATGAAAATCGACTCTAGGACCATTAGAATACCACACAAGTTCAAACCTATAATCCTCAAGATTTAACAATCCATGCTTAACCCTAAAGGTCTCATTACCTAATTGTCCTCAAGTCATCACTCCTTATCACTCCAAATCTCAATCTCAATGGATCGAGCTAACCTTGCTCTGATACCACTTAAACGGGGATGTCACGCCCCCGAACCCTGATCCTTATATTGACTCCCAGGATCACTCGGGTTACAACTCATAAAATCCGACAAACAGACGGAAGCAAGAATACATCTCCATACATATACAAAATTCGGATGACTTAGGACAGGCAGTAGTACACTTCTCAGGTTCATGAAAACAAATCCTGCAAGGTAGTCAAATACTAATGGATCGATCCTTATATCCACAGATCATAATACAATCCCTCCTAGTAGCACAATATATGAAACCACATCATATAGTTTCTTCCTCGAAATTCAAACCTTGACGACCTTTGATGTACCGTCGCCTGGGACCTGAAAAAAGTTAAACCCCCACTGGGGTGAGATATAAATCTCAGTAAGTAAACCCCCACTGAGGAGCATGAAAAGCATTTAAGAATTATTTTGCAGACCTTGAGGGAACACTCACTTTATGCTAAGTTTAGTAAGTGTGAGTTTTGGTTAAGTAAAGTGGCATTGCTCGGACATATAATATCTGGAGAAGGAATTTCCGTAGACCCTGCAAAGATAGAGGCGGTGACAAATTGGCCTAGACCTACGACGGTCACGGAAGTTCGAAGTTTTCTAGGACTGGCTGGTTACTATAGACGCTTTGTGGAGAGGTTTTTGTCTATAGCTATGCCATTGACGCAGTTGACGAAGAAGCTAACGAAGTTTGAATGGACAAATAAGTGTGAAAGGAGCTTTCAAGAGCTTAAGCATCGTTTGACGACGGCACCTGTTCTTACGATACCATCTGGACCTGGGGGCTTCGAAATTTATAGCGATGTGTCCTTAAAAGGATTGGGGTGTGTATTAATGCAACACGGAAGGGTAGTAGCCTGTGCTTCGCGACAATTGAGACCCTACGAGTTAAATTATCTGACGCATGACTTGGAGTTAGCTGCAATTATTTTCGCCTTAAAAATTTGGAGGCATTATTTATGTGGCGAAAGATTTCAAATCTATACGGATCATCAAAGTTTGAAGTATCTATTTTCTCAAAGGGAGTTAAATATGACAGCGTTGATAGATGGAGTTGCTTAAGGATTAGATTGCGACATCTTGTATCATCTTGGGAAGGCGAATAGAGTCGCGGATGCGCTCAGTCAGAAATCAAGTATTGCTTATCTACTGGTTAAAGGATGGTCGTTATTTGAAAATCTAAGGGATTCTGAATTCAGATTGGAAGTCTGTCAGTTATCCAGTTTGGTAGCCACGCTGAGAATCGAACCTGAGATCCAAGAAAGGATAAAAGCCTTGCAGCCTATGGACCTGGAAATTTAGAAAATCTTCGAAATGGACGCGACAAAGAGGAAACGAGAGTCCCAAGTGTTAGAGGGTGGAATCTTGAAATTTCGAGGACGCCTATGCGTACCCAAGGATGAAGAACTCAGAGAAAAGATTTTAACAGATGCGCACATAAGTAACTATAGTATCCATCTAGGTAGCACGAAAATGTACTGGAATTTACGGCAGCATTACTGGTGGAGCGGTATGAAAGTAGACGTGGCTAAGCACGTGGCAAAGTGTCTGACGTGCCAGCAAGTAAAGGCACAGCATTGTAAGCCTGGAGGATTACCGCAACCTTTAGAAATTCCGGAATGGAAATGTGACCACGTCATAATGGATTTTGTTATGGGATTACCACGGAGTCAGAAAGGACACGATTTGATTTGGGTTGTCGTGGACAGATTGACCAAGTCTGCGCACTTCATTCCTGTGAAAAAGGACTTTGCAATGGACAAGTACGCCAAGTTGTATATGCGTCACATTGTACGACTGCATGGAATCCCTATAACGATTACGTCGGATCGAGACCCTAAGTTTATGGCAAACTTTTGGAAGAGTCTTCAGGATGCTTTAGGAACCAGGTTACAGTTTAGTACGGCGTATCATCCGCAGACGGACGGACAATTGGAAAGGACGATTCAAACGCTGGAGGACATGTTGCGAGCATGCATTATAGACTTTAAAGGCGGATGGGAAAATCATTTACACTTGGTAGAGTGCGCATACAATAATAGTTATCAGCAAAGCATTAGAACGGCACCTTTTGAAGTACTGTATGGCAGAGCGTGTCGAACTCCTTTGTGTTGGGACGAAGTGGGAGAAAGGAGCATAACGGGCCCCCGAATTGGTGGAACAATCGGTGGAGGCAGTAAAAGTAATTAGAGATAAATTGAGGACAGCACAGAGTCGCCAGAAAAGCTATGCTGATAAGCGACGTAAGCTGCTAGAGTTTCAAGTTGGCGATCACGTTTTTCTCAAGATATCGCCTATGCGAGATATATCTTGATTTGGAAAGAAAAGGAAAATAAGTCCGAGGTATATAGGCCCATTTCGAAATTCTAGAACGGATTGGGACTTTGGCCTACAGACTTGCTTTACCGCCGAATTTGTCTCAAGTACATAATGTTTTTCATATATCGATGTCGCGACCTAAAAATATTCGGATTTTTCAATTTTAGGCTAATGAATTACCAGATTAATTAATTAGGTTAATTAACCTAGCTCGAGCTCTCCCAAGCTTAACGTGGTCGTTTATCTCAGTCAAGCTTCCCCCCACTCTCGCTCTTTTCTTGGCCGTCTATCGTAATGAATTGGCCTTTAACCGAATAACTTGGTGGACAAAGCGTGTCAATCGTTTGGTGGACTGAGCGACAACGAAGGGGGATTGTCTCATGGGACTCAATGACTCGATGATACTGGACAGCATGAGTTCGGGGCCTTACGAGTTCGGGGCTGCAACAACGACTCAGCTGGATGAAAACAATTCGGTGACCAGTGCTGATTGATCCTCTCTTCGCAGCTGGGAGGATAGCACCGCCAGCAGTGGACAACACGGCAAGGGAAGGAGGATTAGAAGATTAACCGGGCAATAGCAAAGACCGAAGGGATGGTCATCAGAATCTCTTTTTCTTACGTCTGATCTGGAAAATTTTTCAGAGTTTCTTAGCTCCCTTTTTTTTTATAGAAAAAAAGTCCTCCATACACATGAATAAATGATTCCTCTTATGCATAAAGCAGGAGACCCATTCATGGAAAGAATTAATTCCATTGCATAATTCTTTCATTTTCCTGTAAAGATATATTCCTGTCGGTTGGTTGATTGTTTCCTCTTCTTTGTGATTGATTTTTCCACTTCTTTGCTCACTTGCTTGTGGTTAATTGGTGTCTGACATTGTGGACTTAGCAATCTCCGCTCATGCCCGATCTTGATTTTCGAAAACATGCCTTTGACGTCCCAAGATCAGCTTCAATCCCTCTCAAATCCTCCTTGATTGCTTTTATTTCCTGTTTTCGTTCCTCTCATGTCTCACCAAAAGAACATGTCCTGGTTGCTTTCTAACATCCCATGATTTCCTATTTGAAAAGGATTTTTTTTTCTTTCTAAAGAAACGTGGAGATCTAAGCCAATACGGAATCTTAGGATAATAACCAATCAATTCCTTCTTAGAAAACTCACGCATGATAGCAAAATTGCCATTGAACAAAATCATCTCTGTGATGTTCTCCCATTAGACTGCGTGAAACCCTGACTGGAAGCTCTGTCTTGCGAGGTGGACGACCCCCTAAAAACACCAAGGAAAATCCCAGAATTCTTCCATTATCTTTTATCCTTCTACAAGTGTATGCATAGAATTGGTCAACCGTCCCACAATTAAATCCTTTTCTTGTTTTGTTTTCTGCATGGCATAAAACTGAGCAACTTCATTCTTTATTTTGCCATCAATCACGAGCATAGATATTGATTCTTTGTTTTGGGGATTGCTAAAAAAAATAATCAATTTGTTGACCAAATTATGGCAATGCTATCCATCTCTTGTTTTTTTATATTATTTCTCAAGCATATATTCCCATTCGAATATCTTCTCTTCCCCGTGGATATGCCCAATGGACTTTGATCAAGATTTTCGTCCCAACGTTCAACAAATTGTCAATCCATAGAATTGATATAGTTCAGAACTATTTGTTTATTCCCATCCATCATGATGTGAATTCTTCTCGTAGTGTAGGCCTAGTGATTAATTCGAGTCAATTCATCACTAGTCCAAATGCAATGTAGATAAACTATGTGAAAAATGATTTAAATATTTTTGGTAGGGGCTAAAATTAATCCTTGATTTTTTATGCAAAATAAATTATTAAAAGGATTGTCAAAATTTAGGTGTCAACAATCGATGTTAAGGAAATACGAGCTGGACCCAACGCATGTTTTGGATTACGAGACTATAGAAGTGGATGAAAAAGTTTCGTATGTCGAAAGGCCTATCAGGATTGAAGAGCGAAAGGGACATGTTTTGAGGACCAATACGATCCCGCTAGTTAAAGTAGTCTGGGAGCACCATGGAACGGAAGGCGCTACTTGGGAGAATGAAGACGCGATGAGGCGTCAATACCCCCATTTGTTGGAATAGTGGGATTGTAACAAATTTCGAGGATGAAATTTTTGTAAGGGGGAAGAGTTGTGACATTCTAATTTCCTGTCATTCCGAGATATTGACTGTAAGATATCTATCGAAGTATTTTAGTTATATCTCGCTCTGACCTGATCAGTCATGAGTCAACTCACCGAAGGGGAAAGGCTAACGCGTGACGAGGTACGTGGACCTGGAAAACTCGATAAGAAAACGGCGTTTCGACCATAAGGGTCGTCGATGGAACATTTAGAACCGAGGCCGATCTGAGAACGATTAAGGAATCCGTTGCTAGCGTTATATGATTGGGGCACGGGTGATGCCGCTTAACCAACGTATAATTTGCGATTTTTTTTTCTTAAATAGATTTATGACGATCGCGGCCGTTGGGGCTAGCAATTGACCCTTGCGACTACATGACAACCAAGATCGCCGTAGTTGAGTGTTCTTGTGTGTGATGAGAATCACTGAGTCGATACGTGTAACGTCCGCAAAAGTCGCCCGTTAGTTCGAGATAAATTGAAATTACGAATGACGAGAAATCGATCACGAAATGGGATCTTATAAATGGAAAATGAAAATGAAGAATGGTAAAAATCATTTTGGATTGGACGACGCCTAATCGAGGATGAAAAATTGACGGAAAACGAATTTTCGGACATAGGGTGTGAAAGGACGATTTTACCCCCGGAGTGTCGACTTGCCTTTTTTAATTCGGATAAGGGTATTTTTGGTCAATTGATTTCCTCATGTGGCAGCCGAAAGTTTGTGGGCAATTTTGGGAAGGGAAAATTATGGATATTATGGACTAAATGCCAAGTAGCAACCATTGGGTGAATTGCATTAAATTTCCACTAACTTAAAGCTCTTCTAGAAGCTTAATTGGATGAGAACGAGAGCAGCTTCTTCATCTCCATCATCTTCTTCGTTTCTTCTTCCTTCTTGCACGAACAGATTCTACTCCATCCGACCAGAAACTGCCGTCGTCTTCACCGCCGTCCAGCACTCCGACCAGCGACTTACAGCCCGCGAACCGACCATCACCGTGTAGATCATCCTCTTGCCGATCTATTCTAAGTGGAAGCGCATCGATTGGTCCACTGTGGAGCTCCGGCCAGCAATTCTTCCGCGAGTCGACGAAAATCGTCGCAACTAGAGGTAAGCGGCTGTTCGTACTTCGTTGGACCTCGAGTCGTTTGAGTTTTTCGTTCAAACTTTATGGACGTCTAGGGCACACATATACTAAGTTGTGGTAAACAAATTGGGCTGAAATTGATGGAGTTTTGATGAGAAATTGATGTTGTGTATGGAGGTTAGAAACTGACCGGTTGCAGGCTCGAAAGAAACGGCGTGAATCGTGGACTTGCGGGTGTCTCCTTGCTCTCAAAGTTTCGGTATGGCTCTCTAATTCATAGAACTATGTGTTAGCAAGAGGGTTTTATGATAAATTAGAACTTATGGATGTTTAGTGAGCTGTTTGTGGCGGTTTGAGCAAAACCGGTTCTGCTCGGTTTGGATTTGATGGAAACCGGTTCTGTTTAGGGTTGTTTTTGGTACCGCCAAGTTTCTAATCCGTCGTTGAGTTATACTAGAGTGTGAATAATGGTGTTAGCAAGGATTACGATGGGTGGAATTGAGGTTTGGAGGGTTAAATTGATTAAATCGACGAATTGTGTCTGAGCTAAGTTGCTGCCCTGTTTTTGGGCAGCGGAGTCTCATGCCGGAATCAAGCCTACCGAGGGAATTGTGGTAATAAATTGTTAGTGGGAATCGAGGTGCGTGACCCCTAACCTTTTATTAGAACATACAGTCGCGACTGGATGATTTTGTTAAGAAATTAATGGTTTGGTTAATTGTTAGACTCGAAGGATTGGAAGGTCGAGAGTTTTCGAAGAAGTGTGAATCATGAATGATTACTGCCATATATTTGTTGTCTTTGCGATTGAAACGATGATGTACTCGTTAGACATCTTGTTGCCTTGATGAGGTGACAACATTGACACTTGAGTCTTAATGGTGCTTAAGCATGTCCATCTTTAGCAAGCCTTGATTTATGTTTAAATGCTTGGAATGTCTTCATGTTGCATTGTGACTAACTGTTATCGCGAGGATGTTTGCAACTGAGATTATTGAGGAATTGAATTGGTGAACCATGAGGAATGCCTGAGGCGCCTATATGACGCGGGGTCGAAAAAATAAGAGCAATACCCTGACGCGCCTACGATGACGCGAGGTGGCGGAATGTGAAATACCTTGAGGCGATCTAATCATGGGGTTGATGAATGTGAAACACCCTGAGGCGACGAGATCGCGGGGTCGTGATTGAAATATCTTCTATTTCAAATGATGAGATGATTCATTTTTTTTAGCGAGTACTGAAGCTTGGTCATGTGTGCCACTGTTGCTCTTAATTGATACTGTTGTGAAATATTGACTTGATGCCATGAGAAACTGTTATGCTTTGCCCTTGCTTAATGGTTGCATATGTGTGTGCTTGTTTAGATCGGTGGGACGATGGCCTAGTTTGGGGTTAGGATAGCTCACTGAGACGTAAGTCTCACCCCTTCGTGGGCCCCATTTTCTTTCAGATCCCAGGACTTGAAGATGCTACCTGTACGTCGGGGTGACCCTCAGGAGATGACGAGGTATTTTGAGGAGTTTCCGGACGGACGATGTATTGTTTATGTGAGAAAAAGTACAGTAGTATGGGTAGACGAACCAGTGGAGCCTAGCAAGCCACATAGGTTTGAGGCATGGTTATGACGAGTGAATGACATTTTGTCCGAGCAGCTAAAGCCCGAAGAGGTACTAGTGGAGTCGTGCCTTCTTGGTGCCATCCTTCTCGAGGATCGATAGAGGTAGAGACTTCCGCGGTAGGTTCGAGGAATGTACCGGAAGGAGAACCTGCACGCCAGGCAAGCATTGAGGTAATAGAGATCTCTGACTCCGATGACGAGATGGAGGAAGATTCCATCGAAGTTCGTTCCGAGACCTTTTCCGACTACGACCCGAAAGAGGATGTGGATGTGCTTGAGGAGAGTAGCACCACTTAGTAACCCCTGATGCCATAGGGCTTTAGAGTACCTTTTTGGAAGTGGGATTTTTTTTTTTACGGGTTTTATGACTTTCTTTTGTTGCCCTCTTTCTGATTTACCCAAGGCGACGATGTTAGTAACCCCTAATCCTTCCTTTTGTATAAACTGACTTTTGGTTATGTATGTATATGTTTTTTCTCGCGTCTCATTTTATTTAGGCCCTAGAGAGTATCGTGGGTGACGTTACGGCTCTGGCGGATGTTGCGTGCTCGCTAGGAAAGCGGGGTGCGACAAAGATATTGCCCTGATTCAAAGAAGTATCAATGCCGTGGAAAGGATAATAGGAAGCAGATTATCTGATGACTGGTGTTTTGTTTTCATAGGTAGGGTGTGATCATTATCAAATGCTTTTGAAGGCCACTTCTCATTAGTAGCCAATGAGGTGCTTCGTATCACATTGCAACAGGGCCCACTAGTAATAACATATCTCCTTTTGGGTTCTGTTTATTGGTTTAAGGGAGGAAGGTTAAGTTATGTGGGTAAGGAAACCGTTGGTTGGCTTCGCAATCCTTCATGGAGAAGCCAACCTGGACTTAAGCAAAAGCAAATTAAGAACTTAAGCCACTGAAAATCTTGGTTCAGAATAGCTTTTAATATTATATCTCTGGACTTTAAACAATCAGGCATAATATAAGAAAAATGAACACGACATATGGACAGAAGCATCATATCCTATCGCATCATAAAGTACTAATAAAGGAATAGTTCAGCCCATTTATTTCTTCTTGCACCCTTTTCCGTTAGTTATAGACAAACTGCATGCCTCATCTCTTTGGTTTTTCACTATTTTCAGGATGATTCATTGTCTTGTCCTTAGAATAGGGTCGTGAAAGTTTTGAGCGTCCCCTGTCCTTCAGTTGCTAGAATATGCGAGAACAGGCGTTGGTTAAACTAGATCATAATAGTAGCCAAAAAGACCAGGAAGTTCTGTCTCCTATGCCCTTCACAGGCCCTTCAAGAATCTTTCACCAGGCATAACGTACTGCGGCAGCTTTTCCCAGGGTAAAGCTGCTAGGACTATACCTATTGCGAAATGTACTACACGGTTATTATTCATAGGAAAATCGTGTGAGCATGAGGTAGGACAACTAGCGTATAAGTTTTGGGAAAAGCAATATTATGATTTTAGATAGAGTTTATGTATTTTTCTACTTTAATAATTTTAGCGATATAGATAATCGCGATATTTGATTTCAATTCCGTTTGATTATATTAGCTTAGATATGATTTTGATAATATTATCTTTAGTGATTCTACTCCCTAAAGGAGTCCTATCAGGACGTCTGCCTTTATAATCTGCACATTATCATTCAATCGAAATTTCGAGTATTCTTTGGAATTATTTTCCAAGTTCTCTTCTCTACGTCATTTGGTATCAGAGCCGGTTTCTCTTGTGATGATAACTCATAACGTGATTATCAATCTCCCCATAGCTGAGGGCTGTGACAACAAGCGTATATACGGGCTGAGTTCAATCGATTTGTGGATCAAACCGATCGGAGGTTTCAAGAATTCCTTGAAACCATACAACGTTTGTCCACAAACCCCACACCTGGCGTGCTTCCAGCCAAGCAAATTTCTGTCGCTTGTGATCCCGAAGTAGCTATGGATCGTGGGGCAAATCACCGACATCACCGACAAAGGTGACAAGTCTACGTTGAGGATTTTGAAGAAGAGGATTTCCAAGACATGCCTATTCGTGGAGGTCGCCGTTATGGAGGATTCCAGAATGAGCAAGTTCGTGAGGATCGTCGACATGGAGGTTATCGTGTTAGAATATTATATTTTAATATTCAATTGTGGGCTTTATTAATTATTATTGTAATTATTAATTGGTCTAATAAAGAAAGATATATACAGTTTCCTAATTTAGTCAGAAATGGGGCTTGATAGTATGGACTGAGATAGATCTAATCCTTGATGATGGGATAGGTTTCACTCTCTATAAATAGAGCTCAAGTCCCTCCTCTAAACCCTGATGTCCGCATAACCTCACAAAGGAGCCGTCAGACACGACGCGTGAGGGGGCCGTCTCATTGAAGCCAGCGCTAAGGGGGTTCATAGAGGAGAAGATCTTGAGCATCGGATCGTCGCAATTCCGCATCAAGAACGATGGATCCAAATTCAGGTGCGTCGATTCTTAACTCTATGGATGTGTGATTCGTGTTTCTATACGTGAGATCTTGGGTTGCTGCATACGGATTGAAATACTCAGCTTACATGTGGTATCAGAGCCTACGCGTATTAGGTCACGAATCGCGTTCTCGGTGTATTTTTGAAATTTTATTTTTATCGAAATTCAAAGAAAATTATGTATTCGGAAAGAGATCGACGAGACGAGAAAAACCGTCCAAGAATCACCGTCGGCGACGCCGGACGCGCCGCCACGCCCGGACCCTGGCCCGTACGTGCGTGACACGTGCGGGATGACGTCATCTGACGTCATTCAGCCGGGCACAGACCCGACCCGACCCGACCCGACCCGAATAAGTTGACCGTTGACTCGGACCAGCCGGTCGGACCGGTCGTTGACCGGTTCGGCCGGACCGCTCGACCCAGTTCGCGAAGTTCGGTTTAAGGGAGTGGTCGGACCGGTCGAGCCGGTCAGACTGGTTTCAGAACCGGCTGGACATACGGAACACATGCGCGGCACGTGTCTGTGCGTGAGCCTCACGCGCCGAAGCTTCAGGCGGCGCGTGAGGGCGCGTGTGAGCTCCGATGGAGGTGATCCAGGTATCGACATGCTCGCATGCTCATGCTCTATAGGATGATATTTTTTTTTTCATGTTTGGTATTTTTATGGTTGGAAATACGTACGGAACGCCAAATACATGTGTATTTTGGGGTATTTTTTTGAAGTATTTTTTGGTATTTCTATATAGGATTGTGAAATACAGGTACAGGCTTACATGAAAGTACCACATGCAATTATGTGGAGCCTGATTTATCAAATTCATGTTTATGGTCTGACATGAATTGTTGAGGTATCGCTAGAAATTAGCAAAGCATGTAATTTTGAGGATGATTGCCCCTAATTTCTGAAATTACATGCATACAGTAAATGTGAAAAATAAAGTTGTATCCCAATTTCAGGTAAATTTAATTGGGTTGTGACCGCCAAAGCGGCACGCTTGGTTGAGTTTAATAAGGAACATGTTAAATAATATTGGGATGTCTCCTGTTTTAGTGCGTAGTTATACTCCCAAAGGAGGTAATTGCGTGTTTTTACATGGAGGGTTACATGTACAGCATATGGTTGAGGATTGATTAGTCTGAGTGCCGTCATACACCCAAAGGTGGTGATTAACAAAGATTGAAATAAATTCTCATGGCCGCTGTAATGTAGGGAGTATATAACTGCATGTCATGTTTTCTGTCCAAATGTGATTATATGATGATGTATGTAGCTCTCAAGGTGAAATTTCACATTGTGCTAATTAAAAATATTGGTTATTTTTCAGTCACCGTTTCTGTGAACGGCAACTCTGTTAGAATTAAGACTTATTGAGAACTGAATGAGGATTATCTGTTTACAAAGAATTGGCAAATATTTATATTACTCTTGTCAAGAAAGACCCCGTAGTCCTCACTTTCATTAGTGAGAACTTTCAAAAGCATTATGTGCTTATTGGGTAAAGAGTGATCGGATTCGCTTATTTGATATGAAGCGATCCATTAAAGAACACTTGAAAAGTGTTTTCTGCCAGTTAACTGCACTACTAAGTAAATAAAGGAAGCCTTGAAGGCTTTGCAATTATATCTCGTTTATTACTAAGAGTGGTAAATACCTGCAATGACTCCTCAACATCAGGTGTAATGGTTCTATTAAGATTAAAGATTACGTATTAAAGTTGATGGAATTGCATTTTAAGTGGTTCTGAAATCATACTCATAAAGTATTATAGTAAACCGCCGGTTATTCTGATGATTTGGATCCATGAAAGGCATCCTTTGAGAAGGATGGTGATTGCTACTTCTTTTATAAGAAGAACAGTCACATGAAGAAAGGCTACAGTTAATACAAAGACTTGGTTATCTAAGTATGAGCATAAAGTAATGATTCTTTGGTGATGGTTTGTGAATTTATTTTATCTAAAGCCTCATCTGGTTTGTGATGGCTAGATAGCGGTGCAGCATATTATGTTGCATTTATAATATGGGAATTCATAAACTGAAAGGCACCAAATCAGGTTGAATCAAGCTCATTATGGAAACAACTATAAAGTTGACGTTGAATTGATGGGAATGTCATTCCGGATTCTGGTTTTAATGTGACATTAAGAAACATATTTTGTGTACTCTCCTTAAAGATGGAATTCTTTTTTCCGTATTAAGTATGGACATGTGTAGTTACTCTTTTTGAGATTTCAAATAAAACAATTACTATTTCTTTTAATAAAGTTGGGTAATACTCTATGTTCAATAGATTGTACAGATTATGTTTATCTTCCAATGAATTATACGTCGCTTACACAGCTGAAACGTTGTTTGCAAAAGATCTCTGCCTAAGGAACAATTATACGCATTAAAGAATAAATTTCTTGGTCACATCAGTAAAGAAAGAGTGGAAAGACAGATAAAGGCAAACATTCTGCTCACTCTTAAAAGTGACCTAGACACATGCATAGATTGAAGTAGAGGTAAGATAACTAAGATAAATGATGAAATTGTAGTTGATAGTTATGACCTATTGAAGGTCATTTATACTAGTATAAATGGATCCTATATGATAATATTGTGTAGAGTTTTTATCACATTTAAATGATGACTTTTTCTTTATATGTTTTCATACTTGGTTAAAGAAAAGTTTAATTTTTGTGACAAGTTCAATATATTTCCGACTATAGTCGATAAATTTATTTAAAAAAAAATGTCAGTTTTGACTAAGGTGGAGAGTATCATGGTTGACATGGCAATGCTGGATAGCTTAAAGAGCCATGTACCAAATACTTGAGAGGATTCTGGGTTGTGGTTTTGTGCCCGATAGTCCTCAATAGAAAGGTGTGGCCGAAAGGCAAAATCACACCATACGGATATGATGACGAGTATGATCTGTAAAATCAATTTATATGTTTTTTCTGTGGGGGTAACACTTTGAAAATAACCCATTATGTTTCTATCAAAATATTTCATTGACTTCTTTTGAGTCATGGACTAGACGTTAATTTAGTTTGAACCATATTAAGGTTTGAGGTGTTCATGTAGAAATAAAGTTACATAATTCAACATTAGATAAGTTGGACTCCAGAACCACTCGATTTTACTTCGTGCCTTAACCATATCATCTAAAGGGGTATTGATTTATCATCCCAAAGGAGGAACAAGAATTGTGGAATTACAGATAGCTTAATTGCTGGAGCTCGATGTAGCCGAATAAGGGTAGTTGCTCACAGGCTATTAAAGGTACTGGTGTGGTAGGCACCACTGTGTCGTTCTTCCTGCTTATACAGATGATCATGGAGCATTCTAAGTTATGATATGATTCTGTTGGGGTTCAGGTTCTTGTTAGTAAGACAGTTCCTGATGAAGTTTATCAAACCCCACAAGCACAGAATAAATGTTAAAATAGCTTTTCCTAATAGATCTATCGGGCAAAGATGATCAGTTGTACCATCACACTAAATAGTCTATCCAGAAGAGCATGACTACAAAATCGACTATGTTATTGATCTAGTAATTTATACAGTTGCTATTTCTTGTTCTTAATTATAATTGTGATTGGGTGCATGGTAGGTGAGATACAGACTATGAAACATAGGTGTTTGAAAGCTTATTAGCATGCCTCAAGGTCACAAGTCCATCTGCTGCAATTGGGTGTGTAAAACTTAAAGGGACTTCAGATGAAAGTTTTTGTTTACTCTATCAAATTATATTTTGATCACGTTTTATTTGAGAAGTTTATAGACAAACTGGTGGCGAAGTTGTTCACTTGTAAAGAATGAGCAGACTTAAAATAAGTTTTCTTTTCAGTCTCTCATAAAGTTTTTTGGGTGATTAAGGTATTAATAGCTCATTATAATAAGGAGCTTTACCATACAGATATTGAAACTTTCTTTTATTGGAGTTCTTAATATAAAAGTTTTTTTATGTAACCCGAAGGTTTTGCAGCAGATGATTCGGATAAACTTGTGCGTAAAGAAAGAGAAATCCCATATAAATGCCATGGAATAAAGTTTGATCATGTTCATGGGTATTCTAGATCGAAAGTTTGTTTATGGGTTTAAGTAAGCTTTTAGACAATTATTGCTTGAAGTTTCATAATATTGTTGTTATATTATGTTCTATCAAGAACGAAGTGAATTGATATATATACTACAAGATCAGTGGGAAGAATTTATTTTCCTTATGTCTTATACAAAGGATAACTTGTTTGAAAGTGGTTTTCTTGGATTATTGCTAGGACAGTTTTGAGGTACTTAAAAAGGACAAAAGATTATATGCTAATTTACAGACATATTCAATGCCTACAGCTATTAGAGCATTCGGATTCAGGCTTTGTTGGCTGTCAGGATAATGTGCAGTTGACAACTACAGATATTTAAATATCTAAAGAGAAGTGCAGTATTACAGAAAAGCGAAAATAGAAATCTATGTAATCCTCGATCAAGAAAGCGGAGTTTGTAGTATGCTTTTCAGCTGCTTCAGGTTATTTGGCTCCGAAATCTCATTAAAGAGCTGGTCGTATTTAATTTTGTGGATAGACCCATACAGTTGTATTCTGACTATAACTCTGCAATATTGTTCATTATGAACAACAGATATCTTAAGGGGTCTAAACATCTGGCGGTCAAGCTTTTGACCATAAAGGTAACATATGAATAAGGTAACGCTACAGTAGAGCTTATTACACAGATGATAAGGCTGCAAACTCACTAACTTAAGGTATATGCCCATACACATTTAGATGACATGTCGTAAACATAAAAGCATCGTGGGATACTGGTATGACATGTTGATTGATGGGTTGAGTAAGCATCATGAGATGTTGTTGTTCAGTGGGAGCTGCATTTGGTATTTGCTCTAATAAAGTTTACATCTGTGTTTGTTACATTTGGTAACATCTAGGTATGTATCAACTCCATCGCATGCAATAAAGCTATAATGATTAAAGGGAGTTGAATACATGTATCAGTTGAAAATATTAAGGCATCGTGTAAACCTTGAGTGATGGCTGAGGCATTTCTTTTAGCCAAAATCATATGTCTTATTACACGTAAAGTATAGTTAACTGTAAATGTAAGACATATGTTGGTTCATTAGAATCGTAAAGATGTTCTCTCGTGACACATTCGGTTTCGTGACACATAAGGTGAGAGAATGGTGACTGACAAGGAGGATAACATATAAGGTGTCTCTGTTATTTGAGATGTTATCCGTTTGCCATACTACCATATCAAATCCATATCAGTAAAGTTAAGAGCATTTGTGGTCATGGATGGCTCTGTGTTTTCTGATGCAGTTAATGGCATGGTTCGGTGCTTAAGAATTTATGGGATCGGATTGACTATTGAGAAATATCTCTAGACCAATATAAAGATGCGCATATACAGTACAATTTCAATTAATTTCGCCCAAGTGGGAGAATGTTAGAATATTATATTTTAATATTCAATTGTGGGCTTTATTAATTGTTATTGTAATTATTAATTGGTCTAATAAAGAAAGATATATACAGTTTCCTAATTTAGTCAGATATGGGGCTGGATAGTATGGGCTGAGATAGACCTAATCCTTGATGAGGGGATAGGTTTCACTCTCTATAAATAGAGCTCAAGTCCCTCCTCTAAACCCTGATGTCCGCATAACCTCACAAAGGAGCCGTCAGACACGACGTGTGAGGGGGCCATCTCATTGAAGCCAGTGCTAAGGGGGTTCATGTTGGGATTCACGTAACACGTACGGGCAAATAAAATTAGTAAACGCAGCGGAAATAAATAACAACCCATACATGTATCTCCAGAGGCGTACTTCGTGCATTTCAATCGAAAAATCACAAAGCACCAAATGGAGTAAATAGACTACCTCTTGTAGCGTGCTTGAAACGGAGGTGTCGGTTCGATGTTCTTCGATCTCAGCCCCACAAGTGTCGGGCCTCTAGTTCAGACACACCACCAATTGACGAACGGGGAGACGACTAATAATTCCACAACAATTGTGCTAGCAATTTGCGGAATCAATATTCCAAACCAATTTACGGAATCAATATTCCGAACTTGGTATATTTTGGTCGCTCAAAATTATGAGAATATAGAGAGTGTTTGTATTCTTCTCTCAAAGCTCTCAAAAATCTGCTCACTCTACAAATGTGCTAACCCCAACCTCAAAACTCTTGCCATCCTTTTATAGCCAAAAACACCTTCCAATAAATTGTATTATAAAATAGCACTAACAAATAATAAATGCTTTCTAAAAATAGCACTCACAATTTATGATAAATGAATGCCATATAAAAATAGCACTAACAATAGCACTCACAATTTATAAATAGCACTCACATCTTATAATACAAAAATGCTATTTAAAAATAGCACTAATAATTATAAATGCTATCTAACAATAGCACTCACAATTTATCATAAATAAATGCCATTTAAAATTAGCACTAACAAATATAAATGCTATCTAACAATAGCACTCACAATTTATCATAAATAAATGCCATTTAAAATTAGCACTAACAATTATAAATGCTATCTAACAATAGCACTCACAATTTATAATTAGCACTCACATTTTACAATACAAAAATGCTATTTAAAAATAGCACTAACAAAGGTGTTAAAAATAATAATAACCATTATTATTATTACCGGAGTTAAAGAGGTTACCAAACAGTAAAATACGTATAACGTACAAATACGTATAACGTACAAATACGTAGAGCATACGTGTACATCGTATATACACGTGCAAGTGACCAAAAAGAGAAATAAAATTAAATCTCATTTAATTTAATTTCAACCCAACTAATTGGTATAATTGCAAACAAATTTGCAATGTCGTCTTTCCACAATGCGTTGTCATGTATTGGTTATGGTGTGTGACATTCCTAGGTTCATCACCGAGCTGGCAGTAAGACATGCACTAACACATTAGTACTTCCAAGAGAATTGATTGTCCCAATCATCCTCTAGGTCCTACAAGCCATGAGTGACATCTAGCAATATGTCATGGCTACCCAGACAGTGTGAATTCTTTTTAAGAACATTATGAACCTGTCAGCTTTGGCTACAGTGTAATTCAATCCTTCTGTCTAACTATGTCCCGATCGAACAAAGGCCATGGAATATTTGTCAAGCCACCAATTCGATCATATGTACAAATCTAACTTGACATGCATTTATATGAGACATGAACATTTCATTCTCAATCATAACCCCGGCCGAGGATTTCAATGCATTGTTACAATTAGATCACATAGGACATCATACCTTTATTAATAAGGAGACAGATTCCATATTGCGTACACATGTGACTTCGTATGTGCCTGAACTACGACCATCAAGTACAGAGACGAATCAACGACCCGCCAATATGCGCACTTGTGAACCATAGCCATTTATCACACAAGTCAACACTGTACCTCAGGTCTAAGGATTATTTACACAAGACCAAAGCATGAACGATTAGACATTGACCACGCAAAAAGCTTCCATGTCGCTAATCATTCAATGTGCGTCACGTTCAGTGAACTTGTCCGATACAAGCACCTATGTTCTAACTCGGATATCGCAATACCCAATGACTTGTGACTCGTCATTTCCTTAAGTATCTGATACTTAATTATGAAGTTAAGAACATACCGACCTCAACAGGATCATTGATATCCATTCAATAATCCATTGATCGGGAACTGTTTTAAAGATTCAGTCTAACCGTAAACCTGTTACACATATTCTCAACGTCTTAAGAATAGGTTCGGCTACAACTGATCTTATGGATTTTATTCATTTATATTTGGACAAATGAATAAATACGTCTTTGCCACTGATAAGAAATCAGAAGTGCAACGGATATACCCAATATGTACTATTACACAGTTGCTTTAGGGCATATCTCTAACAGTTCATAGAGGAGAAGATCTTGAGCATCATATCGTCGCAATTCCGCATCAAGAACGATGGATCCAAATTCAGGTGCGTCAATTCTTTAACTCTATGGATGTGTGATTCGTGTTTCTGTACGTGAGATCTTGGGTTGCTGCATACGGAT
This sequence comes from Rhodomyrtus psidioides, assembly GCA_021437785.1. Lineage (NCBI taxonomy): Eukaryota > Viridiplantae > Streptophyta > Magnoliopsida > Myrtales > Myrtaceae > Rhodomyrtus > Rhodomyrtus psidioides. The sequence continues at coordinate 266,837 of JAILYB010000178.1, read as the reverse complement.
TGAAATACGCAGCTTACATATCGACGATATCCCGAAAAATATCAATTGAAAGTTGATTTCCCTACCTTCAATGGCAATTCAGTATCGAAGACTTTCTGGAGCGGCTCCGAGAGGTTGAGGAGTTCTTTGAAGCCATGGAGATCGATGAGGAAGACCAAGTAGAATTCGTGGCGAGAAAGTTGAGGCGCGACGCTCTAGCTTGGTGGGAGCAGACACAAATATCCCAACGCCTTCAAGGAAAAGCTCCTATCCGAACGTGGAGACGGATGAAACGAAAGTTAAAGGTACGTTTCTTTCCACTTGACTATAAACAAGAGTTGGTGACGGGCGGTGAGGTCGCCCTTGGAACCGTTCCCCAGGCGGCGACGCAGATGCACTAGGATTTCGTCGCATTCAAGGAGAAGCCGATGGCTAGGATTAATTTCACTTCTGTTCCCCAATCTCTTGCCATGGCCTCCGAAGCCCTTCAAATCGGGGAACCAAAAGGCAAAGACCAAATTTTGGAGAAACTAGAGGAGGAACCGAGAGTGGAAGGAGAGACGGAGCAAAAGGACCCAGAGATCGCTCTTGAAATCGAGACTTCCATCGAGAAACCAAGTCTAGAACACGAGGATGCCCAGAATGTTGAGGGCTCAATCCGGGACGTGTCTCAAGCAAGAGGAGATGCTGATACGTTACTAAAAGAGCTTCATCAAGGTCTTCTCAAGCAAGAGGAGATGCTAATATCGTATGCGCAGCAACAACGCAAGGCACACGCAAGAGCGGTGGAAACTGCAAGGTCAGTTTCTAAAATCACAGTCAATTTCCTTGAGCCTCTGGACATGCATGCGACCAAGCTGAACCAGTTCGTGGAAGATGCACAAATCGTAAATGATCAAAAGCTGTCTGAACTTGAGAAAAATTTTGAGTAATGTGCTGCTAGTAAAGAAAGACAAATGCTAAAAAAAGTGACAGATCTGTTTGCAAGTCCAAATGCAAGGAAGAAAAAATTGGTTTCAATAGCTATGCAAAATCTTCGGGAGAGTGCCATAGAGTCGCAATATAACGAGGACAACTCTGCTGTGGAAGTTTGGAAAATGGGTCGGAAGAGGAAGCGGAAGACGGAGAGGCATTGGAAGTACAGGAAAAAGCGAACCCAGACGCAACGAACTCGAGGACGAGTTCTTCTGAAAAAGCGGAGAAATGATGTAGGACAACTAGCGTATAATTTTTGGGAAAATCAATATTACGATTTTAGATAGAGTTTAGGTATTTTTCTATTTTAAGAATTTTAGTGATATAGATAATCGCGATATTTGATTTTAATTCTGTTTGATTATATTAGCTTAGATATGGTTTTGATAATATTATCTTTAGTGATTCTATGCCCTAAAGGAGCCCTATCTCTATATATAGGACGTCCGCCCTTGTAATCTGCATATTATTATTCTATCATTCAATTGAAATTTCGAATATTCTTTTGAATTGTTTTTCAAGTTCGCTACTGACGCAGGAGATACGCAATTCAGGCGCTGAGACATGAACAAGACTCCACATTCCTTACTTCGCTCCCCAAGGCCAATTGTACCACACTTGGTAGTGCTGTCTGCCACGACCTCGTAATGGCAGAAATTAAGCCTCATACGTTTCAATTGGCAGACGTGTAAAGCACGACCATGCAGTACATTGTGAATCCGCTTCACTAAATTAAGCTTATGGTCTTATTAACTGATTTTCTTTCTTAGAACCGTTTTACCTATCTAAACTTCCCAACTGCTTAACTGTCACACTAGGGATACATACGTATATATATATATATATGTATACTGGAAACAGGAAAACACCAAACTTAAAAGTAGACACAACAGTTCATTATGACCCAAGAAAAAAAATCATTCTACCAATGGAAACTAAGGTCATAATTAAACTTCGAACGATTCAAACGAAAAATCCCCAGACAAACACCACCCCCCCCCCTCCCCCCCCACCAAAAAAAAAAAAAAAGAACTCCAGAGCTCGCAGCGCGTCCACAAGTACTAAAATTTACTTCCAAGATCAAGAAATCCATAATCTGCACCTTATTTTAATTATCTATTTTCTGGAAAAAAAAAATGACGAAGCCCGTCCAAGAAACACATTTTAGAAAGTAAGATGTGTCAGTGGCTTCGTCACCGGAAAAGGCACAAGATTAAGAATGCCCCCAGTCCCATTAAGCCATCACCGGGCCTAGATTAAGTTCTACCAGATCCCTCCATCTCCATGGCACTATAACGTAAAACGCAAAAGTGAAACTATCTTAGGTCATCCTTCATTATCTACTAAGTCTACTATAGCATTAAAACATATATTGAAAATATACCCAACTTAAGAAACCGGGATACTAACTGGAAAAGGACAAATTTAGATAACACAGTTTAAAATCAAATCTACTGGGTGTAACGAGCTATTCATTTGAAACTCTAATCCTCGCATGACTGTAGCAAAGAATCTAAGCCAAGGCTACAGTATAGTATAGTTCAACAACGTTCACACCGTCATCCTAATAATCGAGGCAGAAACAAGTGGAGGCACAAACAGTTAATATTGCAGGTATTCTTGATCAACCAACAAGTATTCCCAAAAGATATTCACTTACATAAAAAACAGACAATCCACAAGATAAAATACTCAAACTATTTCCATTAATGTATCTGTTATTTGAACATTGTGATAAAAACAGTTTCATCCGCATCATGTGGGATATCGCCATCACCATAATCACCTCGAGGCGAGCTCCAAGAGGATATCATGTACCTTGAAGGAATGGTACAAACTCGATGAAGATCCCTTCCTTCTCTGTGGGATCGAACGGTCATTTGGCAACGATTCGATAAACGGATTACTGGTATAGATGTAGATAAGGAGGAAAAAAAAAAAAAACTTACCCCAAAAAAAAAAATTAGTAACCCCCCAGAAACGTATACGGAGTTTTCTCCTCATATGGCTTGAGTATTCTCCATCTCGGGCTCGGACTCAGTCGACCCGGGCCAAGAGAACGTTCGAGACATCTCCGCTCCATACACGCGATGCCCCACTGCAAGTTTTTGAGAGCCCAAGTGAGGGCAGAGGAGGCTTGAGGCCACGTCCAAGCCCAAGAGTCGCCTAAGGCTGGGGAGATCAATAGTCGGCCAAGATTCAAGCTTTTTTAAAACTCGAACTGCTCCCCTACTAAAAAGATTTTTCTGATTAAGGAAGAGCCCTGAATGACATGATTTTCATGGGACGTTAGCAGTCAATGCATGAATAAAATGTATGTCTTTTTGTTTTGCAAGGAAACATCTTTTCATAAGCTTTTGCCCCCTATCCATTACATGACGGTACCATCAAGTCCTAGCTGCCTGAATGATGAATGAGTACAATGGAAATGAGGAAGGTCAACGTGATAAAGAAAGCTGATCTATATTACATCGAATCCCTAAGAATTTCATCAAATTCGGCCCATTTTATCTTCTTTTTTTTTTTTATGATCGAGGTGTTCGGGCCAGCTTGCACGCACCTCGACTATTCGTCGATGGGACTAGCATGACAACCATCAGCCGCAACCCCCACTTAAGTCACAGAGCACGAATTGAGAGATTTGAACTAGAGACCTGACAAGAGATAGTCCATATCTTAATCAACTTGGCCATGCGTGGGTGGGTGGCCCATTTTATCTTTCATCTTTCTATTCCCTGAAAATAAGGAAAACCTTTCTTTATCATGATTGCCTTCTTTTATTTGGAACGAGTTCGTCTCAAAAGATAGAGCTAGCGTGTGACATTGGTCACTATAATTTTGAGGATTTCACTTTCAGTCCTTATAATTTGCTTGGTTACTTTTCTAGCCCTCGTGCTATTATATGGTGGCAATGTAAGCCCTTCTGTCGAAATGTACGTCCAAAATTGACCGGAAATTCTTGAGTCAGCACCGGCAATTGACACGTGCCACCGGCGTATTTTAAGTTTATGAAACAAATGTACTTTTTGTCGAGCCAAGCACTCCCTGCACCTCTCCTTGGACTTGATTTGCTTTTTCTTTTCTATTTTCAAATTCGGCTTTTTGTTTCTTGTGCTCACCACCAAACAGAATCCCCTTCAATTGCTCTTAAAAACTCGACTTGATTGTATTTTATGCGATTCTTTTGTTGGAGAGTATTGAAGATATCACCGCCTACTCTATAATCTTCAATAATGTGACTCTTCGTATTTTGGCTATCGTCGAAAGACTGTTCGGTTCCCGATGAATGTCTCTTCTGCGTTAAAGTGTCTTTATTGTTTTGTAGTTTTCAAGGGTTATCATTAATTGTGTCTCTCGATGGTCTTTTAGTATTCCGATGTGCAATAATTGCAATATATGTACATGCGTTTGTTCATGTACCTAAGGTATGTCAAGAGTCATGTTTGATGCCTACATAAAGACGGGCCATGTAATCGTTTCTGTTAGGAGATGTGAGGAGATTTCAGTAAATAAAATAGTTTATTCATCTCATTCCTTCAGAGTTTCTCTTGAGTGAGTATTATCAGAGCTACGCCTCTCTGATTTCAACGTTTCATATCAGAGCATGCCTCTGAGATTCAACATTTGGTATCAGAGCCATGTTGTTTGGGACCGTATCAGAGTATGGCTATCAGGGAATGTGAATCAAGTATTTCGAAGCGTGGTTCATGAAGACGGTGATCAGGGATAATTGTTCGTGTGCAAGCGGTCAAGGATCGGAGTACGTCGAAGTCTTGCCAATGTACAGTCAGAGACTGTGATCGATTGGTCAAGGACCAAGGTTTCTTGGAATAGTGTCGGGCATTATTTCCAGTCAGATGGCAGAGATTTCAAATTCGACGAATGGTATTGAGAAACTCAATAATTCCAATTATAATAATTGGATAGATACGGCTTTAATCGTTAAGTCAGATTTGCCTTTGAGAGCTCTAAGAACTTGGCTAATAAAGCATGCATGCATCATTTTGCCTGTCTCTGTGTTCACCCTCGTCATTGTGAATATATATATTCCCTTGAGTCAGTCCATGGCAATTAGGCGTGTCATAAGATCGACCTATCACTTCATGGCGCATCGCAACATCTATACCGTCGAGGTTACGAAGAAAGATCTGATCGATTGGCTCCCTCAGTTGGATGAAATCGCATGTCATAACGTTGAAAGCCGATTGAGGAAGCTCATTCAATTGTTATCTAAGTCTGTTCGGTACTCAGTTTGCCATGTAACCATTTAAATTTTTTTTTTTTAACTTGAGGTTGTTTATTTATTTTTCTTCGAACGTGTGCATTCACCTTAATAAACTACATCAACAATTTACTTCGTAATAAGTCATGCTCATATAGACTAATAGACATAACGAAGTTTGTTCACTACTTCACTAGTTAACATCCACTTGAGTTCTTAAGACTTGCATACATAACAGTACGGAATTCATCAACTTCGTGGCGCGTGTCTTGTCATGCCATGCGTTCCATTTGCAAGCCCATGACATCCGCCACGCCGTAATATCAAAACCCAGGAACCATACACACGGCCTAAAGAGTGAAATGAAATACGCATGCGGAAGGAAAATAACAACCCATACATTTAATACATGAAATATTCGGAAAGACTTAAAAGCATAGATATACCTAACATAAGTATCCAGTTTACATACAGAGGTTAGGAATGGCATAAAGTAAACATGCACAAGGTCAGGTCAAAGGAACTAAGGGTTACCCTCAAAAGACTACACCAAAGCCATAACAAAACCTAACGTCCAAAAAGGTCACTACCCCAAAAGCTTCCACGGCAACTAGGCTACTCGGTGGAGCTGCTCGTCTCGTCTTCATCCTCGGCTTCGTCATCATCAAGAACATGGTTGGAGAATGTCTCAGAGCGCACCTCCACAGTGTCCTCCTCCAAGTCGTGGTCGGAAGCAGATATCTCAATCACATTATAGTCTTCCTCGATCGAAAGGGTCTTCTCAGGGATATTTCTTGAAGCTACCACTGAGGTTTCGACATCGGCATCGATATGGACGGGATGACACCACGGCGGCACCACCCTTAAAGGAACTTCGGCAGGATTCATCGGACTAAAGGTTCTACTGTCCCCAACACGACGAAACTACGCCTCGCAGCGATGAGGCTCCCAACTTTTAACTCCCTTATCGACCCAAACTGTGGTGCATTTTCTTATATACACTATACACTTACTGTCAGGAAACTCATCAAAAGTGGCGGTCATCTCTTTTGGATCGCCTAGGCGTAACAGCCACATGCTTCAAGGTTTGGGGTCTGACAAACACGTCTCATTTCGGGGTGAGATTTACATCTCAGCAAGTGAACCCTAAGCCTAAACTAGACCAATAGTCCCCCTAGACTATGCAACAACACAATATGTAGAAATTCCTCAAGTCGATTAGCACATGGCATTCAAATATCGAACTCAATAACATGATTGGCATGCACAAGAATCATGGTCAAATATACTCAACCTCATGAGACCAAGCTTATCTCACTAGCACAAAAATGAATGCATAATTCCAGAAGTCATCTCAATAACATCACATTCTCTTATCGCCAAGGGCTCTCTAGCCGCGACGTATTCCTCAAGGGCTCAATAGCCAATTTCGGTCATCAAGGGCTCTCTAGCCATTTCAATCACAATAGGGTACTCTGGCCATTGAAACACAATAGGGCACTTTGGCCATTTCAATCATAATCACAATAGGGCACTCTGGCCATTGAAACACAATAGGGCACTCTGGCCATTTCAATCACAATAGCCGATCGAAATTCATTTACCACACGATCACACTATGCAATTTAAATCATGGGATTCACCAATCAAGCAATTCATCAATTCAATTCATCTAGTAGTGTCCTAACTTTCGAGTAAAGGTTTAAGGGATACTTACCCTTCGATCGAGCTAGCAAATTTCAACTCAAACGATCCTCCTAAATCAGCAAGCTCACGGCCAAAACAAGGCACCCGCGCGGTCATAGGAAAAACCAAAATTTTCACATCAAAACTCAATCATTTCTCAATTCCATCGCGCCAATACTTTAATAACATATTAATTAACATACTAAGGTGCCTTAACAACCATTTAATGGCAAGGCAACATCTTCCCTAAGCCCTAATGTGCTTGATTTGCACAAACCGAAACAGGGGCAGAACCGGTCTTCACAAAATCACATCCAACAGCCCTTATTTCAACTTTAAACTTCAATTCATCACAAAACTAACTTGTCATAACCTTAATCCACATGTCTAGGAAGCTCACCGAATATTTCGAAGAAAAATGACGCCCTAAGGTCTTTCGATCAACTCGGTTTCCCTTGGTCTACACGCGGTCAGAATTCTGCTTCAATAAACCATCTCAAATCAGCCATGAAAACCCATCTTAACTCAACTAAACTTCTAATCCTAGCTTAGCCAACTTGATTAAAACATGGCTAGAATATCTCACAGTAAGTTTGAAGCCAATCGAAGTCTCTTAGTGGAAGAACGAAGGCTTTACCTCAGCTTGGTCAGATTCTGTCTACTTTCGGGTTTGGGGCCGAACGGGCAAAACGGGTCCACCAATGGAAGATCTACCACCAGGGATGCGTAGAGGAGAGGCTGAGGATGAAGATGGTGGTCGGCGCTCGAGTAGGGAGTCGCCGGAGATGGCGGTCGATGGCAGCGAAGTGGACGGGCAGAACTGGTCGGCAAAGAGTTGTTCGGCCAAGAAGAAAGGAAGAAGAAAATGAAGAAGAAACAGAGAGAGAGAGAGAGAGAGAGAGAGAGAGAGAGGAGAGAGAGAGAGAGAGAGAGAGAGAGAGAGAGAGAGAGTGTGTGTGTGTGTGTGTGTTGTTGACACCTAAATTTTGATTTTTTTAATCATTTATTTAATTATTTTTTACATAAAAAAAGGAATTGTTCTCAGTTCCTACCAAAAATAATTTAGCGTTCGTCAAGTCATGCATCACATTTTCTTTTATTTATCAGACCAATGGTGGACGGACTTAATCACGTGATTTCTAAGTTTAATAGAATTAGTTAAACTTAGTGAATTGAGAATCGGTATCCACACATAGTCAAGAATCGCATCGAGTTTTGGTCGTATTAAACATGGTCCACATTTTATCACAAAAGCTAACAAAAGACTTGGTAGAGTTTTGTGTGGGGAGAATATTTTCATGAGTAGAAAAAGGAAATTTTGCAAAAATTTAATTCTTAAAGCCTAGTATCCTCCTGCACGAAGATCAGCTGCTATTGTGAGAGTGATTTTACAAAGCGAGCCAAAAATTGAGTGAAATTCCATCAACATTCAGAGGAAAGAATTGAGGCATGATTTTCTGGCACCAAGGAAATTATACTCGACGATGTTTAGTGTATATTTCTCGATCAAGGAATTGAAAGACACATGAATGGGGACAAGAAACGTGGGCAGGGACAATCAATAAAAAATATTCTGTTCGAGTGAAGGGAACTCTCTAGAGAGATATGCATGAGTAGAAAATATAATATCTTGTTGATGCACTATTCCCTGGCGACATTCACACATCTTGAAAAAAGAAGGAAAAGCAAAAGTGAATCTTGATTGGGAGGGAATATAAAAAATATTTTTTCCTTGTCTAAAATTGCATATTCTTGCCTATATAGAGGAGATGAAGTCAGACAAAAGGGGGGGACTCTTTCATTGAGGAAGATATTCAGAAAATTCATAGAGAGAGAAAGTGCCGTCCAGTGAAGTCCACGGAGAAGGCGGCCGTGCAAAAAAAAAGGAGAGAGAGAGAGAGAACTTGATTGAGGAAGCTTTGCCTAAAGAGTTGCAGGGGAACAAAAAATTTCTGCACGATCTGTCTCTCAGTCTTGTGCCACATTCCGCGCACCACCGAAGCATTACCAGTCCGTTTGGTGTTGCGCCCAACCACCCGATATCGCATGCTGCCCCTATTAGGTCCTTCCGACGCCGTTCGTTGCTCCAGCTCGTTCCCAGAAGTCGAGTTTGGTTTCCGCTCATCCGACACATCCCCAGACCAAGCCGACAAGTTGCTTCTACCTTGGAGTGGCTGCATCATTTTTTTTTATTAAAAAAACAAAGGAGGAGGACAAGAGGTGCCGCTCACCAATTAGACAAACGTCCAAAAATATCCGCCGCTATTCAAAGATAATACGTTGCTGTTCAGTGTTTTTTTTTTTATCAAACTGGCACCTACGAATCAAGGTAACACCGAGCATACTTGTGGGTTAATTCGAGCATGTTTTCTAGATGATTTTTATGCTGTTTTGCTATTGTTTGCTCGTTGCCCTTGCATGATTTGCATGCTGTTTTTGTCGAAGGTACCACGTTTTTGCATGCCTTAAGAACCTTGGAATGTTCTAGCGATTGTTTTGCATGATTTTGGATGTCGACATTGAGAGAAGTGCAAACCTTTTTTCGGAAGTTCGAGATACCACTTTTTGATCTAAATGTCAAAACCTAATTTTTTGTCATAAATTGTGGATTTAGTCAGTCTGACCTATTACCGCTTAGTTTCGATTTGCTATCTTCATAAAGCCGATCTCAAATTGGTAATGCCGAATTTTTAAGAAAGAAATAATAAAAGGAGATATGGTCTCGATTGTCTTTCCTTTTCTATGTGGACGGATTACTTTTTTGACTTGAAAATCCCAAAAAAGAGAAACACCTCATTTGAGCTTTAAAATGATTCAATCGGAGTCGTCAATTTAGGACATCACATATGGAATTAAGGTACCGAAAGGGCATTAGTTTTAATTAACTAGTGTAATCAAGTCCCCGAATCCATAATCTCTGGTTCGTAGAAGTAAAATGGTTCTTCCACTATTTTACTTAGGTTTCTAATCAACCTACCAAAAATGATTAGTGGCGACTCCCAAATTCTAAATCATTTCTAATTAATTTAAGTTGCGATTTGGTAGGGCTTGGGAGAGTCCGTATTAGGTTAGTTAACCTAATAATCCATTAGCCTAGAATTTGCTTAAACTTTTAGGTCGCGACAAGTGTGTGTCACATGGCTGATACAAGACTAGAGGAGTCTTCCATAAATTATTAGCTTGGTCAAAGGATAAGATTGGTAGGTGGGAGTAGTAGTTCATGCTAATCACCCAAAGGGTGACACTTGTCTTGGAATAAATGATATCTTGGCTTCCCTTTGACTTCCATTGACCACTCCCTCCTTCTATTTTTGGCAACACTAGGGAGGTCTAAATGACCAAAATGACATTCTTTAATCCTTAAGGCAAGGGTAAGGCTTGAGGGGTAAAATGGTAATTTTGCACTTTCCGTCCGAAATTTCACTTTTTCCAATTTTAAATTACCATCGACGAGGCGACGCCAAATTCAATTTGAATGTTGGAAATCTTCATTTCTATTTTTCCAATTTCGAGATTCCATATCGTGATTGATTTTCAGTCAATCATAACTTCAGTTTATCTCGAACTAACGGGCGGCTTTTGCAGACGTTACGCGTATCGACTCTGTGATTCTCATCATACTTAGGATGACTCAAGTTACGGTGGCTTTGGTTATCATGTAATTGCGAGGGTTTATTGCTAGTTCTGACAGTCTCGATCGTCATAGTTTGATTTAGGAAAATATTTCAAATTATACATTGGTTAAACGGCATCATCCGCGCTCCAATCGTATAATGCTAGCAATGAATTCCTTAATCGTTTTTAGATCGACCTTTATTGGTTCTAAATATTCCCTCGGCAATCCTTATGGTTAAAATGCCATTTCTTTTTCGAGTTTCCTAGATCTACGTACCTTGTCATGCGTTAGCCTTTCCCTTTTGGTCGGTCTACTCAGGATTGATCAGATCCGAACGAAATAAAACTGAAATACATCGATAGATACTCTTCATTCAACAGTCTCGAAATGGTGGGAAATTCAAAATGTCACAACTTGCCCACATACCCGAGCTTAATACATCACGATAAGAGTTAATAGTCCTTGCTATTCACGGACACAACAAAATGCCGCAACCCATAGACTATTTTTTTTGGCGACCTCTATCCTCTTGACTCCTATAGCCCTCACGCAGCCGCGCCCGACTCATCTCCCCCACTAGCTCTATCGGCGGCACCGTCCCCACTTCCCGCACCACCATCCTCCCCTCCGCCACCTACGACAAAGAACTCGTGCGGAATCGGTCCCTTCCTTTGGCCTTCAATGTTGACGAAAATCCTCATATATTTTTCCTAGACATGAGCAATTCCCATCCTCACGGCCAGCTCCAAAGTTCAGACCACATGTGCAAGGGTGATGTCGGTAGCCCCGACAACGTCGTAATCTTGGGTCTCAGTGGTGAGAGAGATAGGGAGACCGTGATAGGTTCTGGGAGGGATCAGAATCGATGTCGACATTTCTTCAATCTAAACCCACATAAACCACAAGTGTTAGCATCCAAAGCAAATAAACCTCTTGCTCTAACACTCATTTGGCTCACTATATTTAACGTGAACATGCAACACAGGTTGGTGAAATAGTAGAATCATGTTAAGAAACATATAGATGGAGCATAAGAATTGTATGAATTGTATAGACATGCGTGTATATGAGTATATGTACTCCCATGCAAGGTTTTTTTTTTCCCAAACAGTTATCTCGTCCGTATATTGTACTTGTCCAAGAAATTCAATTCTTATTATACCAATCTTTGTCCCGGTGTCATGCCAAGATCCATGGCCAACTTCTACACCCGTGGAATCCTCACTCCAAGGCTTCGCATATTTGATTCGTGGTACTCTTGGTGCCACTACCAAGGCGTCCCGATTCCCGCGGAAAAAATACATAATTTCGGTTCTTATCCCGTGGACTAACACCACCCCATCTCCCCCCCCCCCCCCCCCCCCCCCCCCCCCCCCCCCCCCCCTCTGGCTGAATGCATGTTATGAAAGCTTTAATAGCTCATGCTAAATCAACCACATGCTCTTGAAGATTCACAGCATGCAATGGTAGAACCTAATAAGCAAGATGTATCAACACTTAGTCTCAATTACTGCGCTATCATGTTATTCAGCCCATCACAACAATTTAGATCGTGCCTATTCATGATCGAGCCTTTCTCACAAAACACTAATCCGTTGTTAAAAACTCCACTAAACTTCAGATGGATCACTATTGCATATATTTTTGTTGTGGATCGAGCCTTGAGAGTTTTCGCGTGAATTTATTTTCCACAAACCCTCAACCCGAATCTATTTTCATTTTACCTTACCTCGTACCCCTTTAGTGGAAAAAAAAAAGAATTAGTCTACTTTGGAACCCAACACCATGAGAAATTCTCATGTACGTCTTCACCGCGTACTATATCAAGCTTTAGATCTCAACGTCTCTACTTTTAATCCAAGCTTCATGTCAACCTCAGTGACAGTACTAACACCTTCCTAGGAGCAGCCACGATATAATGAAGCAAAGAAGGGTGAGAGGATGAAGTTTACTCGCCTAAAAAACGGTGGATTATGTGGCGACCAGAGTTCTGTCGAGGTGTTGGTTGAAGCCGAGAGTTAAGTAAAAAGTTCTGAGTTTCTCTCCTTAAGGTTTAGTTGTCGCGACCCTCTCTCCCTCCAGGCGAGTGGGCTAATGGGCCGTCCGATCATCGGTCCAGACGCGGGCCTCTCCCAAGGTCCAGACGCGACTCTCTCTCTCTCTCTCTCTCTCTCTCTCTCTCTTAGATTTATATAACACACATGCACATTACTCATGCACTTCCTTTAATTTCTGTGATCACAGCCTCTAAGATTGCTGTTCACCATCATCCCAAGCCCTCCGAATGTCGCATATCTCGTAGGGATTGTGATCTATTATTCCTCGTGGCAGTTAAGGGTTGTCTACTATGAGATTTCGAAACACGTCCGCAGCCCATGTGGCATACTTATTTATGTATATTTGTGTCCAGGGATTCATGAAAGTTTTACCTAGCCTAAGTCAAAATTCCTTAACAAGATTTGCAGCAATTCAATTATTCAATATAAAATGCGACTTTTCACTTTTATATAATGGGTGGTCCATGCCAATCCCTTTTTAGGACAACTTCCTTTCACAACATATCCAAAATGACCTTCACATATAGCTAAGGGCTTCTAATTTCTGCTGCATAAAGTCTTCAGTCAATTTCATGTAAACTGAAATTTTCAAATAAGGTTATTCCATTATGATATTGTATTTACAACCTATCATAAGAGTATCATATCTACTTAGTAATAATGAAAGTCCTTATTATAAGAGTTGGATTCCCAAGATGATATAGTTTCCTCATCCTTTAAGCAATTGCGTCCTCGCAATTCAAGTCACATTTTCACCCCGAAATAATTCTGGGTACTGTCGCTTCATAAGTTCCTCGCTTTCCTAGGTGGCTTCTTCAACGTCTTGATATTGCCACAGTATCTTAACCAGAGGAATAGTCTTGTTTCTCAGAACTTGCTCCTTCCTATCTAATACTTTCATCGATTTCTCCTCGTATTGTAACTGTTCATCTACATCCATTGTGTCATATGCTATTATATGAGATGGATCTGGTTTGTACTTCCTTAGCATTGACACATGAAATTCATCATGAATATGTGCTAATTGTGGTGGTAATGCCAATCCGTATGCTGTATCCCCAATTCTTTCTAATATTTCAAATGGTCCCATAAATCGAGGGCTCAGTTTACCTTTCTTTCCAAATCTCGATATTCCTTTTGTGGGTGATACTTTTAAGAAAACATATTCACCAACCTCGAATTCCAACGGTCGTCGACGTTTGTCTGCATAACTCTTTTGTCGACTCTGTGCTGTCTTCAAACGATCATATATTACTTGTATCACCTTTGTAGTCATTTGAACTAGTTCTGGGCTCATAATGTTGCGCTCGTCCACTTCGCTCCAGCAAATTGGAGTTCGACATGGTCTTCCATACAAAGCTTTGAATGGAGCCATACTAATGCTTCGTTGATAACCGTTATTATAAGCGAATTATATCAGATGCAATTTTTCATCCCAATTGCCTTTGAAATCAAAGATGCACGCCCGTCGCATATCTTTAATTATTAGTATTATCCTTTCCATCTGCCCATCCATTTAAGGGTGAAAAGCGGTACTAAATTGGAGCCTTGTCCCCATAGCTTCTTGCAAACTTTTCCAAAACCTTGTAGTAAATCTGGGGTCTCGATCTGACGTTATAGTCACTGGCACCCCATGCAGCCGTATTATGTGCTTCATGTATAGGTTGGCGAGCTTTTCCAAAGAGTAGTCCTTTCGTACTGCCAGGAAATGAGCCGACTTTGTGAGTCTATCCACACTGACCCATATTGAATCATGACTACTCGATGTCCTTGGTAATCCCTGTACAAAGTCCATTGTAATTTGTTCCCATTTCCATTCTGAGATTTCCAAAGGTTTAATAACCCTGTTGGCTTCTAGTTTTCAGCTTTGACTTGCTGACAAGTGAGACATCTGGCGACATGCTCTGCAATGTCTCTCTTCATGCCATTCCAATGATAATTCTTACAAAGATTTTGATACATCTTGACGTTTCCTGGATGAATACTATATTTACTCCGATGAGCTTCATTTAAGATATCTTCTTTGAGTGCTTCATCACTTGGTACATATATCCACTCATGGTACCTTAAAACTCCATCCTTAGTAATCTGAAAATCTGACTTATTTCCCGCTAATACCTCCTCCTTAATTTTCGTGATTTCCGGGTCATTCAATTGCAATGCCTTGATCCTTTGTAAGATTTCGAGTTCCACCTGCAAAGTAGTTATCACTCCCTCGGAGCTCCCAATGTCAAGCATGTATTCCGAACTTGTGATTTCTTCTATTAAACTCCATTCTCGAACCATCAAATTTGCGACTGCTATGTTTGTACTTTTTCTGCTAAGAGCGTCCACCACCTTGTTCGCTTTTTTAGGATGATATAAAATTTCACAATCATAATCCTTTAAAAGTTCCATCCATCGCCTTTGTCTCAAATGTAATTCTTCTTGAGAGAATAAATATTTAAGGCTCTTGTGGTCGGTATAAATCTCAAATTTCTCCCCATATAAATAGTGCCGCCAAATCTTAAGGGAAAAAATTATCGCCGCTAATTCGAGATCATGCGTCGGATAATTTACCTCATATGGTCTCAATTGGCGAGAAGCATAAGCAACTACCTTTCCATGTTGCATAAGGACACAACCAAGTCCTTGATGAGAGGCGTCACTGTATATTACGTATCCTCCTGGTCCAGATGGAATTGTTAACACTGGTGCCGAGGCTAATCTCTTTTTTAATTCTTGGAAGCTTTTGTCGCATTTCTCGGTTCACTCATACTTGATGTTCTTCCTAGTCAACTGCTTTAAAGGGCCAACAATTTTCGAGAATCCTTTCACAAATCTTCTGTAATATCTCGCTAATCCAAGGAAACTCCTAATTTCTATTACAGTGGTTGGTCTAGGCCAATCACTACGGCCTCTATTTTAGCTGGGTTCACCATTATTCCTTGACCACTGACTACATGTCCTAGAAAAATCACTTGATCAATCTAAAATTCACATTTGCTGAACTTCGCATATAATTGATGTTCATGAAGTGTCTGCAATGTCATTCTCAAATGCTCTTTGTGTTCTTCCTCTCCTTTGGAGTAAACTTGAATATCGTCGATGAAGACAATAACAAATTGATCTAAGTAAGGCTTGAACACCATGTTCATTAAATCCATGAATGCTGCCGGCACATTTATTAACCCAAATGGCATCACCAAAAATTCATAATGCCCATACCTGGTTCTAAGTGCAGTTTTAGGTATTGTCGCGACCCTCTTGAGGTTACGGGGCTCTCGAGGGCTAATGAGCCGTCTTCTCTGGTCGGACGCGAGCCTCTCCAAAGGCCCATTAACCAAATCACAATAGAGGCGTGCATGATCGGCCTTCGGCGTGGTCTAGTGACATGTGCTAAGTGTGCATATCATGGAGTCGCCACCAATCATTTTTTGGAGGGTATGATTGGACCACCCTTTTGAATAGTTGGGAGTTTCTATTCAATCCTACGAGAACCAGAGAAATATGTTCGGGGACTTAGTTACGTCAATTGTCAGAGTTGATGCCCTTTCGGTACCTAAGTTGACTGAATTTTTTTAACCTGAGATTTCATGCAGATGAGTAAGGTACGAATCATAAATCTAGAAGTTCATGCAGAAGTGAGTGATTACTCTGGCAATCACAATCAGTAATAAAGTACGCAACTCAAGGAATCTAGATATGCAAATAAATCACATGGCATTCCTAGTAAGGCCCTATTAGCCTAGAGAAGTATCAATCACAGCTCAAGAATGATTTAGACATGATTTTACCCATCGAGGGGGGAGGAAATTGTAATTTTGAGAAAATTTGGGACGATTCGCCCAAAAGGGTAAAATCATCATTTCTGAATAAATCCGGAGTAAAAAGGTGTCGAAAATAGGTTCGGTCACTCAATTAACCCATTTCCTATTTTTTTTTGACAATTTTTCAATTTTTTTTTGGAATTTTAGAAAGCGATTTACCGCTTGAGGGGTAAAATCATCATTTTCTAAAAGGAGATGAAATGTGGAAATCTTAAACATAAGGTTTGGCTACCCACTTGACCCATCGTCGAATACTGAGCAATTTCCACAAGTCATCGGAATATCAAAAACGATTTATCCTTTGAGGGGTAAAATCATCATTATGAATTATACGAAAAAAGTGCCAAAAATGACAGTAAATCAATTGTTCTCGGTCATTTTCAACCTTGTGAATTTTCTAGAATTTTTTAGGAATTTTCTGTAATTTTTCGAATTTTTTTTGAATTTTATTTATTTATTCTGAAAATATTTATCCGGATTGGGCTTCTAAGGCCAACCCTCAAGGAGGCCTTAAGGGCCCAAAACTCATTCTCTTCCATTTTTAAAAGAAAAGCCTAAGTTTTATTCTGAAAACCCAACATGATTTAAACCTAAATCAGACCCAACTTTCTTTCTATTCTTTCCTCCGATGGCCCAATCCGAAAGCCTAACTTGTAGCCCAAATTGAAAAGCAAGTCCACCGGTCACAATGCCAAAACTAGCTTACGACTCAACCTCCCAAGCCTTTCCATTTTCCCAAACTGAAAAGCAAGTCCACTGGTCACAATACAAAATATGAATTTTTCAAAAATAAACTAGAAAAGACTGATCAAAATTTAGGTGTCAACAGGTTAATCCTTCTCTTTATTCCTCAATTGGTCATATCCTGACCGCAAGCCAATTTTTGAGAATACTGTAGCACTCGGAGTTGATCAAATAGATCATCTATTCTCGGTAATGGATATCTATTCTTAATGGTCACCTTGTTCAGTTATCTATGATCAATACAAAGTTGTAGGGATCCATCTTTCTTTTTTACAAATAGAACTGGTGCTCCCCACATTGACGTACTTGGTCGAATGAATCTTATATCTAACAATTTATGAAGTTGAATTTTTAATTCTTTTAATTCTGCCAAAGCCATTCTATAAAAGCGCCTTTGATATTGGTTCAGTTCTAGGAATTAACTCAATTACGAATTCAATTTCTCTTTTTGGAGGTAACCCAGGAAATTCTTCAGGAAATACATCAAAAAATTCTTCGACAATAGGAATTTCCTCAACTTTCATTTCCTTCTTTGTCTTATCTTGAACCATCGCTAGGTATCCTTGACAGCCTTCGTCAAGTAATTTCCATGCCTCCGTAGTTGAGATAAGCACACCCGACGTACTGGCCCCATTTCCAATAAATTCAAAACTAGAGTCATCCATTAGATTAATTCGAACCGCCTTTCTATGACAATCCACCCTAACTTGATGCCGTTGCAACCAATCCATTCCGACTATATTATCAAAATCTCGCATCTCCAAAACTACTAAATTTATTGTCATACTTCGGTTTCCTATCGTGATTTCACAACTTTCACATCCTATTGTCAACAATAGGCTATTTCCAAGAGGTGTGGTCACTACCGAGGGTTCTTCAAGTCTTTTAGTATTCAAATCGTGCAGCTTCACTTATTGAGCCAAAACAAATGAGTGAGTGGTGCCAGTATCAAATAATGCGTATGCTTTATGTCCACAGACAGAGAGCGTACCTGATATTACAGTTTTGAAAGTTGAAGCTTCCTCTTGTGCCCGTCCTTGAGCTAGAGGCCTTTGGGTGTTCCCAATTATGCGTGCTCCACCCGTTTCCTTTGGTCCACTCACCGTGTCACTTCCCCCAGTCGAACCACGTTGAGATTGCTAAGATCGTCCCACTTATGATGGTTGTCCACCTTGAGGGCAATCCCTTCTTAGGTGTCCATATTGACCACATTGATAGCATTGCTTATAACTCATGCATGGCCTATGTAACGCCCTGGGCCCACCGCGCACTGCTGAGCCACTTTGCAAGATATTATCCGCTTTGGACACACAGTACTCACGGTTTTGTTCCTCCGAACCCCGCCCATACAACGCCCGAAAAATGCGTCTTGCAAGTTCAAAGGGGCCAAGGCCTTATATGCTAGCTAGCCCAAGACCTCCCCCTAAGTAATGTGGGACTAGGGGATGTCACAGCCTATTACCATGGATTTCTCCACACCGACCACATACGCCATTAGCATACCCTTGTCCAAATCTCCCTCCGAATCGAGCCTTGATCCTTCATAGGGTATCAGTCGCTTATCCCTCCGCAAATTTCCTTGAAAATCCGGGAGCCTAGATCTTATGTGTCCCCTAATTTCCAATTCTTCCTTTCGAAGTTCCTCTTCGATCATCAAAGCCCGACTATAGATTTCATTAGAATCTTGGAGATTAGAGGGCACCAAATGCTTCCTTATCTCCATCTTAAGGCCATTTTGAAATCTTTTGGCTCTATTTATGAGGTTTTCCACCAATCTAGGAGTGTACCTGAATAGTCAGAAAATTTGGCTTCACATTAGCAGACTGTAGTGTTGCCTTGTGTTAGCTGCAAAAATTCCGCCATTTTCTTATCCCTAACACTAAATGACAAATATTGATTATTAAATGCTTCGATGAATCGATTCCATGCAACTTCTGTATCTTCAGGGAATACTACCCTCTTATAGCCCTCCATCAGTATTTTGCATTTCCAGTAAGTTGATGCTCCATTAGGATTAGTCGATCAGCATTCGTACAACCCAGTAAGCCAAACAACTCATCTATCTCGTCTGTCCAGTTTCAGCATCTTCTGGCGTTCCCATGCCGTTAAAATTCGTCGGCTTTAATTTTAGAAAATATTCTGCCAGTTCTTGTATCCGTCGTTCTCCTGCTGCGTTAGTCACTGTCGCATGCTGCTGAGTTTGTCTCTCAAGTATCACCCCCATATTGGCTAATACCTCTATGATTCCATCAATCCTTGGATCCGGTGGTGGTGGCGATGCCCTTGAAGGTGATGCAGCGCCTCTCAGCATTTTGCAGTTTTTCTGCAATCACATAATATTCTTTTTTATACTTTTAGCTTCATTATTCGTAACCCAATTGTTTATATTTGGTGACACCCAACTATTTAGGAAAGTATTTAGTGACATAACTAATACGTCACTTATATTCTACAAGTAGCTAATGTCCTATTAATGGCCTGTGATAAATGAGCTACTCATCCTATTTATCCAAACCAAGCACGCACATGCATTCGAAAAGTTAAAACAAACATCACACTTTAGTTCTTAAACCAACTCTCCTTATCACTCCAATTAAACCCCGCTTGTTATATTTATCTGTCATTATTTACCAAACTCACGACTGTGGTACACTACCTAAGACTATAACGCTCTCTATCATTAGAATTCTCTGGCTTGCCACTTTGTATAGGGGTTTGAACATTATCTGACTTTGAGGGCTGTCAAACCATGTACAGAACAATTCTTCTCACTTGCTTCAAATAAACGTCAGTATGACGAGGGATATTGAAATAAATCTGCTCGGATTCTTAGTGCGTAGCAATAGTGGAATTTTACACTCAAAATTTCTTTTTTTTTTTTTTAGTCTTAAGAGTTTCTGCCGTTTTATTTTTTTCCACATCAGCTTATACTTGAACTTCAAATTTCAATTTCTGGTTATGCTCACGTTAGACGATGGTCACTTAAACTGAACGCTTTTTCACCTTAAACAGTTCGGCTCTACATAGCATTATAAATAATAACAATAGCACATAAAACCGAAACCATGCAGCACCCCTTTCTATTTACTACCTCTACGGAATTTTACGTTAGTCTATACTCATTGTAGTGAGCGACTAGCAAATAGCAATATCACATTTTTCCAGCGTACATTATAAAGGCTCCCCATCGCTAACAATCGGTGCCGCATCAAAATGCCGTGACTATATGCTTGAATATTCTTAGATTTGCTACCTTCTAACGTACCCTACTTGGTTCTATTAAAAATCTGCATGTAAAGAAACACCGTGGGAATTCCGTACCAAATTCTTTCGTCCGACACTTAGTCAGAGTTACATACTTACGTCACGATATATTTTTACTTTCCTCAATTGTTATCTAAGTCTGTTCGGCATTCAATTTGCCTTGTAATCACTTAATTTCAAAAAACCCTTGAGGTTATTTTTTTTTTTGAACGTGTGCATTCACCTTAATAAACTACATCAACATTTTACTTCATAATAAGTCAAGCTCATATAGACTAGTAGATATAAGGAAGTTTGTTCACCACTTCACTAGTTAACATCCACTTGAGTTCTTAAGACTTGCATACATAACAGTACGAAATTCATTAGCTTCGTGGCACATGTCCTGCCCACATACCCGAGCTTAATACATCAAGATAAGAGTTATTAGTCCTTGCTATTCACAGACACAACAAAATGCCGCAACCCATAGACTGTTTTTTTGCGGACTCGCCAAAAACCTCATCCTCTTGACTCTGATAGCCCTCACGCAGCCGTACCCGACCCATCTACCCCACCAGCTCCATCGGCGGAACCGTCCTCGCTTCCCGCAGCACCATCCTCTCCTCCGCCATCCACGACGAAGAACTCGTGCAGAATCGGTCCCTCCCTTTGGCCTTCAATGTTGGTGAAAATGCTCACATATTTTTCCTCGACGTGAGCAATTCCCACCCCCACGTCCAGCTCCAAAGTTGAGACCACACATGTAAGGGTGATGCCGGGAGCCCTAGGAACATCGTAATCTTGGGTCTCAGGGTGAGAGAGATAGGGAGACCGTAATGGGCTCCGGGAGGGATCGGAATTGATGTCGACATTTCTTCAGTATGAACGCACATAAACCACAAGTGTTCGCATCCAAAGCAAATAAACCTCTTACTTAAACACTCATTCGGCTCATTATATTTAACGTGAACATGCAACACAGGTTGGTCAAATAATAGAATCATGTTAAGAAACATATAGACGGAGCATAAGAATTGTATGAATTGTATAGACATGCATGTATATATGAGTATATGCACTCCCATGCAAGGTTTTTTTTTTCCCAAATAGTTATCTCGTCCGCATATTGTACTAAATATATCTTTTGTCAAACTTAAGATTTTCAGAGATATTGAACACATCTTTAAAGAATCTGGAAGATTATCTGAGTTATCTTGAAAATTTTAAAAGATATCTTTCCTAATCTCAAAAGATGTGAATCCATGGTGGATAGGGGTTTGTCCTCTTGAAAATTTCGGCTAACTCCCCTAATTTTTGAAAATTGCTAAACTTGATCGACCCATTTTGTTAATTAAATATATTTACACATTTTTTAAAAAAAATACCTATAATATATGCTCTGCACGTGCCTAGACCCTCGGGAAAATTAAATCACACGCCTTACCCATGATCTTATGGGGTGGGATGATGATTTAGTATAAGACCTCGTATTCTTTCCCTTTGGCAAAAGGGACGTTGTTGTCTTATATGCGTATTCGCATACTGGCTCGAATCTTCAAGGACGTAGCGATAAAAATTCTACTCTAACCCGAATATAAGTGAATTATCAAAAATTCGGATTTAGGGTATATTATGGGCATCCTTGTTTAACTTTGTTTAAATTCTTTTTTAAGAAATTCGAAAATCAATAAAAAGAAGACCCCCCCAAAAAAAAAACTCAAGTCACATAAACCAATCACTTAAAAATTATCTCTGGTTCGTAGAAATAAAATAGTTTTTCTGCTATTTTATTTAGGTTTCTAATCGACCTACCAAGAAACAATTAGTGTCAGCTCCTAAATTAAAAATTATTTCAGTAAAATCTAAGTTGTGAATTAGTAGGGCTTGGGAGAGTCTGTATTATGTTAGTTAATTTATCTAATTAACCTAATAATCAATTAACCTAAGTTTAGGTCGCGACAGGTTTCGCCGTCGATCAATGGTGGAGAAACCTCGGCCACTCATTCTCTGATCGTTCGCTTGAGGAAGAAGACGATGACGTGGCAGGTTTGACTGGTCAAAATGCTGAGTTGGCGCTAACGTGATCTGACATGAAGCGCCACGTGGCAACATAGTAAGTTATTCTGTTGGTATAATAATCAAATGATCAGATGGCTAGTGGTGTGACACGTGGTTTAGCATAGACTGTTGGATCAGCGATGAAATTTTAGATATTCGAAAATAGGTTTAAAAACCAAAAAATTAATAAACAATAAAAATAGGGAACGACATGGTTTCAATTTTAGGCGAGCGGGTCTGGGTTTGGATTTGGTGGTCCTGTCCGCAGAATTGAAAAATAATAAAAAATAAAAAAGGAAAAATATAAAAATTCTAAAAAAATTCTGAAAAATCACAAAAAAATGGGAAATGACCACGTTCAATTGGTTTGATCCTAAATTGTGATTTTTGGGTTCCCGAAACTTCCAAATTGGCCATTTTATTCTTCTGGCCGAGCCAATCCCAAATTTAGATTGTAATTCCCTAAGCCTGTAGGGATATACTAGGTATGCCATATTCACTTTGTTGATTGATTTGATGCGATTTATCCTCACATGTTATTGATTCCTTGATTTGTGTACTTTAATTTCTGATTGTGAGTGATATGATATAAAATCCCAATCTACATGATACCCATAGGTCATTAAAGCCTGTCTCATTGTCACGCCCTGAACCCTGATCCTTTTATTGACTCCCAAGATCCCTCGGGTTACAACTCATATGATCCGACAAACAGACGGGAGCGAGAAGACATTTCCATACATATACAAAATCCAGATGACTTAGGATAGAAAGTAGTATACTTCTCAGGTTCATAAAAAAAAATCTTGCGAAGTGGTCAAATACTAATAGATCGATCCTTATATCCACAAATCATAATACAATCCCTCCTAATAACACAATATATGAATCCGCATCCAATAATTTATTCTCCGAACATCAAACCTTGATGACCTTTGATGTACCATCGCTTGGGACCTGAAAAATATTAATCCCCAACGGGGTGAGATATAAATCTTAGCAAGTAAACCC
Organism: Rhodomyrtus psidioides; assembly: GCA_021437785.1. NCBI lineage: Eukaryota > Viridiplantae > Streptophyta > Magnoliopsida > Myrtales > Myrtaceae > Rhodomyrtus > Rhodomyrtus psidioides. Next base: position 243,434 of record JAILYB010000178.1, on the reverse strand, counting down.
AACTTAAACCAAACCACAAGTGCCACTAGATCACACAATAATGCAAGAATGCAGGGAACTCACCAAGCATTGGCACATAGCATCTCAATATCACTTTCTTAAGGTACTTGATATAAAGAAATCACTATCAAGTACACCACAACTATGAGACCCAAGCTTCATACTTTAGTATCAATCAAACTCACAATAGTACAAGTCATCAAAATAACCATTTTATTCAATCATCGCCAGGGCTCCCAGTCACGATGTAATTCACAAGAGCATTCTAGCTAATTCATATCTCAGGGGCATTCCAGCCAATTGATATCTCAGGGGCATTCCAGCCAATTCAATTCACATGGGCATTTAAGCCATTTTGATTCACAAAGGCATTCAAGCCATTTTGATGTCTCAGGGGCTTCTAGCCAATTGATATCTCACATTATCAATCAACATGCTTTTGTCACACAACCATGCTACACAATTCATCTATCCAGTAGCATCCTGGGATTCAAGTAAATGTTTAGGAAATACTTACCCTTAACCAAGCTAGCGATTTCAATCACCAACTATCCTCCTAAAACAGCAACTTACGGCCAAATGACGGCCCTAGAGGAATTCCATCAAAATCACATCATAACCCGTTCATTCCTCAATCTCATCATACTGATACTTTAATAACTAACCAAACAACAATCTAGGATGTCTTAGTGACCATTTATAGACATGGCAATCCTCCAATAAACCCCCATAGTGTTCGGTTCACAAGGTCCATTAATATGACAGAATCGGTTTCGCCTTAGTCCGTTCAAATTAGTCCATAAATCGATCTTAGGTTCCAATTCCTCATGAAATTAAATTGCCAACACCTTATTCTACATGTCTAGGAACCTCACCGAGAGTTTCGGAGCAAGAACACCCCTTTTTGGTCTTTCGATCGGCCCTTTTCCTTTCGGCGTGTAAACGATCAGAATTTGTCCTATAAAAGTCACTTCATTTCAGCCATGAAAACACCTTAAATCCTCAATAAAATCACCACTTCTGCTCAATGAACTTGAGTTCTAGATGTTATAGAGATCCCACAAAAAGTTTGAAGTTAAACGAAGTCTCTAAGAGGGTGAACGGAAGTCTTATCCTAGCTCGCTCAGAATCTGTTCGGTTTTGATCTCGGGCTCACACAGGTAAAAATACTCAATCAATTGACAAACTACCACTTGGAACTTGTCAAGGACAGGTTGGGCTAGCTTCTGGTGGTCGGAGCACGGCGAGCTGGCTGCCGAAGGTGGCGCTCGAGCACACCGAACAGGGCGGCAGGAAGTGGTCGAACCGGTCAGTTTTTGCTAGAGAGGAAAAGAAGAAGAAAATGAAGGAAATGGAAGAGAGGGAGATGATGTACGACTGAAAATGGACTAGGGGGAGTGCTCCACCAAATTATTGGTGCAAAATTGACAAGATGGATTTTATGGGGCATTAATTGCATGAAGCCTTCTTTGAATGACACTTGGTAAACCACCAATTATTTGCCATTTAAACCTTGACTTCCATTGATCCACTCTCTCAAATTTTCGGCAGGCCCATGGAAGACTTAAAATGACCATTTTGTCCTTCCATTTCTCTTAAGGTAAGGGTAAAAGGTTGATGGGCAAAATGGTAATTTGACACTTTCTGTCCGAAACTTCATTTTTCCTATTTTGAATGACCATTGGTGAGGCGACGTCACATCATTTTCAAATTTTAAAATTCTTCATTTCCAATTGCCAATTTTGAGCTTCTATTTCGTGATCAACCTCTCGACAATCGTATATTCAGTTTATCTCGAACTAACGGGCGGCTTTTGCAGACGTTACGCGTATCGACTCTGTGACTCTCGTCACACTTAGGACGACTCAAGTTACAACGGCTTTGGTTGTCATGTAATTGCGAGGGTTCATTACTAGTTTCGACGGTTTCGATCATCATAGTTCGATTTTGGAAAACTTCGCAAATTATACATTGGTTATACGGCCTCACCCGCGCTCCAATTGTATAACACTAGTAATGGATTCCTTAATAGTTGTCTAATCAGCCTTATTGGCTCCAAATGTTCCCTCGGCAATCTTTATGGTCAAAGCGTCATTTCTTTTTTCGAGTTTCTTAGGTCCACGTACCTTGCCATGCGTTAGCCTTTCCCCTTTTGGTTAGTCTACTTATGATTGATCAGATCCGAGCGAAATACAACTGAAATGCATCGATAGATATGTCTCATTCTATAGTTTCAAAATGGCAGGAAATTCATAATGTCACGCTCACCTCCCAAAGGCATCTGCATGAATTCTTAGTCTCGAAATCATTCAACTTAAGTATCGGAAGGGCGTCACTGACATTCTCGATGTAACTAAATCTTCGAACCCATTTATCTGATTTTCGTAGAATCGATTGGTTATTCTCGGCCTTTCGATAGGGTTTCCGATCATACCCTCCAAAAAATGATTGGTGATGACTCCAATGGCACGGACATTATACACATGTCACTCGACCACACGAAGTCGGTCTCGACTTTAATTCTTTCCTTTCTGCCGTTGCGATTTGTGTAATGGATTTTGGGAGGGGGCCGCATCCGAAATCTGTACCATCTTGAGCATTTGGACGAAAAGGGATGACATATTAGCCCTTCCTTCGGGAGGAGGGAGGGTCGCGACACCGGGGAGTAGTCGGAATTCAGCTACATCCTCCTTCATTGCCGAAACGGGTAATCGTCGCTCTCGAGCTCCTATCTCGGCTCCCATGGAAACTCAACCAACCGACCAGTATTTTCCATCGTTGTTAGTTCATTTTGCTCTGGAACTCCCTCTGATCATGCCTGCCGGTTCATTTTGCATTTCCATCGTCTAAAACCATCGAGCCCATCCCGAACCCTGGCTTATCCCGCGTGAAACCGGACCCAGTGGTGGTGTAGGTAAGCTTCCTCATCCATATTTGATGTTGTTTGATAGATTAGGTTAAAGTTTCGACGTAAAAAATAGGTTTTTTAAGCTTGCGGAAGGCAAGTACTGTGGACATTCGGTTCACTCTTCTTCAGGGTTATTTGACTGGAAAATGGTGATATGATGATATGGGATGTCTGAGGAGTTGATGGGATCAAAATCACGGGTTTAAAACTATTCTTTTTACTTCGGTTTCAACTTCTCGACGTCGGTCATCTTCTCCGGTGAGCATGTTGACCAGTCAACGTTGACGTAGCCCCATGTGGCGCGCCTTGTCAGCCTGGCCATAATCTCTAAAAAAAAGGGGAAAAAAAATTGGATCGGATGGTCGTGGACTAGCCACGTGTCGTGATCCAAGATTTTCACAAAATGAAAATATATTTTTTTGAAATTAAAAAGGATTTCTAGAATTAAATAATCACTTTTCAGAAATTATAAAAAATATGATCTTATGGATTCAATCATGCCAAGTGGCATTCTGAGGACCGCCGATCGGCGTTTTATTTTCAATTTAATTACATTAGGATCGAACGCTCTAGGGGATGCCATGTGGCAAATCCTGAAGTGCCCGATCAAGGTTTTTAAGATAATTAGAAACTCAATTAAAAATAGAAAATTTTTCGAAAATCCTAAACTACGTCGTTTTTAGTACTGGTCCGACCATTAAGGTCTAGGGTCGAGCGCTAGAGAGAAGCGGGCCGAGGGCCCGATAGGTGTGGACCGGGTTGACCTTATCCGGAATATGTTTTTATCCAGAATATATTTTCTTTAACAATTAGAAATTTGAAATAATAAAAAAAATCTGGAATTTTGAAAAATAATTAAAAAATATAGAAAATCCATAAAAAAATTTCAAAAAAATTGGAAAATTCAAAAAATTATAAAAAAGAATCTCAAAAATAGAAAGTGATCACAATCAACTAACCAAGGCCTATTTGGGAATTTCATCCCTTGATCCTACAAAAAAATGACGATTTCGTCCTTCGGCAAATCGACTCCAAAAAAATTAGAAAAAATCTAAAAAATCTAAAAAAAGAGAGAGAAAAAATAGGGAATGATCACAATCATGGTCAAGACCTATTTTGGATATTTTGACCCCCCAATTCCTTCAAAAAAAAATGATGATTTTTGCCATTTTGATAAATTGTCTCCAAAATTTTTTCAAACTATCCTCGGCCTTGATCACCCATTATCTAAGCCATTATGGCTATACTAGGAGAGCCTTGATTTTCATTGACGCGCTTTTATTGGTGCATTTGATTGCGCATTTATCTCATTGACTGTGATTAGTTTTTAATCTTACATAAATTTTAGTTTTTTATTGCTGACTGGGATCCTCCGGCGAGCCATATAAGATTTCCAACAAAGTTCACTAGAGTTGATTCAAATCGTGTTTCAAAAAACTTGGCACTTAAGTGATTTAATTTTTTTTTTGGCGCAGTTGAAAAATTTTGGCCGTCGAGATGTACTTATGCGGTTAATAATTTGAAGAAAGATTAATTGGAAATTTGAAAAATTCTTTCTTGGATTCAATCCTGATGCAGCGCGCCGAAATTAATAAAGAGGGTTCAAACTTCAAAGAGTCGCTATTATATATTCTGAAACATATTATTGACAATTCCAGTCATTCTATTATTCTATGATATTTGTATTCTCGGACTGCTTCTCTCCATAGTCTGTACTATTATATAATTACTTACCTAATGATTCAAATGTTTGATAGTAAAACTGCAAAATCTTCACGGGTCAAATTTGCGAACAGGCAACGCATGCAATTGCTTGTATATGTAGCGAATGAGAGGTTCCTTCGCGACCTCGAGCTTTTTTTAGTCTAAGAAATTTCTCGGATTGCCCTGGTTCCCTTCGAAAGAAAGCACAATAGCCAACAGCCAATAACCAATGGCCAATTCATGAGAATCTTCCAATTCGAATGCCGCCGGATTTGATGGTGCTCTGTACCAATAGATTACCCGAATATATGCCTCAAGGTTAAAGAAAAAACTGTTAATACCTGTACCCTGTAATCCTCTTTTAAACGTTGAAAAAAAAAAACTGTTTTAAGCCAAGAAATTACTCTCAGCCAACAAATTTTTTTTGTCTAAATTGGCTAGATGGACTTACTTAATAGAAATATAAAAAGGTTTCGAACTAAATTGATAGCAATGCAATAGTTTAGGACTTTGTTTGGTAATTCCACTAAAGTGAGTGTCCTACACAAGTTTTGACACTTGTAGTGTACTTAATCTTTTTTTTTCCTTGTCTTGGTTATACATGCGGCGAATTAATCATTAATTCGCATTGCACAATTAAATTCACAATAAACCAACTTACTATGTTTTGAGTAAGTGTTTTTTATCTAAACAGTTGTCAATGCTCGCATATTGCCAAACCTTGAAAAAAGCATGACATCAATGCGAAAATGGTCGAAAAGAAACAGACCATGCTTGTTTTTTCAATCAAACTTCTCTTCTATTCGGTCAAACATATAGTTCGGGATTAACATCAAATAAATAAAAACCATTAATTAACATCGATTAAAGCTATTCGAATTCTCCATCTGCTTTAAAACGATTCATTCAATTAAGAAACACATAATCCCATTGCTTTTTCCACCGCGAAATATGCTTGGCCTCTTGCGCTCCGCCTTCGCTTTATCGAGAACATCGTTGAAATACTTTTGCGAGCAAAGTAGCTTGACTCGTTCATACTCCACAACGACTTCGTCTCGAAGCAAATCTTGAAAACTTTGGCATTTCAAAAATTCCAAAGGAACCTCGAAACGTACCTCCTGTTCGCCCACATATATGGCAAAGCATCCTCTTGGAGCCAATCTTGGCGATTTGTTCTTCAACCTTTCCATGATCAATGGAAGCTTTCGCGTAATTCTCACCATTGAACAATTCTTTCTATTTTCTCTTCTTCTCAGGAGTTGGTGGGAGCTTTAGACCGTTCGCAATGCAAGAGATTAATTGAGTTAGTACGTATTTATATAAACTACGGATAGGTTTACTATTCCTAGAAGATCAGTAAAAGTAAAAAGTAATCTACCGTTTCATTAACTGATTGGGTTAGACAGATACGGTTGATATATTCTATCTAGAATTTGAAACGAAGTACGGTCCATGACATGGATAAACGCTCTTTTATCTCTCAATTTTTTTTTTCAATAAGAAAAACGTGATGAAAATTATGACAGAAGAACAATGCTGGCAAAAAATTACAAAATGTGTGATATGGAATTCTTGATCTGATCCAACCCCACAAGCTAAGTTAGATTACTCATGGAGCATATGATGGCCTTTATTTTAAGGATAAGTACATGATGACCACGATGTAATCTTTCATAGCGTCATACTAATAGCCTAGACCCAAAACTAATATTGGTAGTTGCAACTCACATCGAAACAAAATTTAATCGATTTACATCAACTGAGGCTATTCTAATTCCTCGCAATCTCTATAATAATTTATTCAATAAGAAGAGCGTAATCCCATTGCTTTTTCTTCTAGCAAAAAAAAAAAAAATTCCCATTGCTTTTTCACCATGGCGTTCGCACTCACCTTCGCCTGATCAAAAACATAATAGAAATCCTCTTGTGAGCAAAGGAGATTGACGAGATTGCACTCCGAAAAGCTTCTCTCTCAAAGAAATTCTCGAAAATTTAGCATTCCAAAAATTCGAAAAGAACCTATGTACCTTCTCTTTGCTCACATATATGGCAGGAAAAATACAAAAAAGTCTTAAGTCTATTGCATTAATACCGATTCAGTCTCAAACTTTTCAATTATACCAATTTAATTCTAAATTTTTTGTCAATTTAATTCTAAACTTTTTGTCAATCACCATTTTAGTCACAATTACCTCTTCACATTCTGGTTGATCTAGTTCGTCTCAATATTCATGACCCTCAGAAAAATTCACATCATTCTTGATGTATTTATTCTCTCTCTCTCAAAATAGGCTCACGTTTCGAAGCAATCGAGACTAGTTAAAAGAGGTCGTTAAAGTTCGGGCCAACCAAGGTTGAATAAATAGTTCTTCATTTTCCTAGAGTAATTTTCATTCACTATTTTTTTTTGTAAGGTAAGTATGTATTGACTTTCAAGAAACTAGGCACAAAGGTGAAGTCGGCCACAAAAACCATGAACCGATAATGACACGAATGTGCCAGAATGGGTTCAACGGTGAACCGACCGTAAAATACAACATCGCGCTGCCGCGCGTCTACCTAGAGGCCAAGTGGTGGCCAATACAGAAGTGAAAGAAAAATATGGGGCAAGCTGAAAATGCTTGATCTAAAAAGTCAAGATAAAGACCTTGTATAAAGAGGTCCACAGAAAGAAGACCGAGCAATAGGGTGGCAACCCAAGCGGTGGACAAAACTCCTGTAGAGAACAACCCTGACTAGCACAAGAGTAACCAGTGGACCAAAACAAAAGCAAGCCCGAGCAGCACCAATGAAGCACCACAGCTAGAAAGGAAGGTTCAACCGCAACAAACTTAGCACTTGAAGCCCAGGCAGCAGACAACAAAAACTGAGAGGCATCCCTGGACAGAAACATGAGGAGGTATAGCCCAACTAGCCAAAAAATAGCAAAGAAAAGTACCAAAAGAAAGGCCAAAACAGCGGCTAGAAGAAGAAGTGGGGAGAACAGCAGAGAAGACCTACAAAGGGTAGAAACATCAACCAACAAACAAAGGCCTAGCCAGAGAGATAGTCTGAACATAGGCCAAAGACTAGCTGAACAGAGAAGTAGAACCATAGTGGCGGCATCACAACAGCATCAACGCAGCAGCATAGTAAAGGAAGATGAGATCCAACCAAAGCAGTCCAACAACTAGTAACCAGTATAACCGCATAAACATAGCCGGCCAGAACAGAACCTAGAAGATCGGAGAACATAATAGCAGCATGTTTGGGCAGAAGCTAATCAGGGGTGACCCGAATAGCACAAAAATAACTCCAAACAGCAGAACAACAATAGCTTAAAACCCCAACAACCAGCTCCATCTACAGCAACTAGGCAGCGTAGTATCGTTTGTAATATGGTTGGAGCAATAACATCAGTAATTAGGGGAGTAGCAGAATCGTAACAGCCAAAAAGATTACAAGACCATAGACTAGAAATATAACTTGAACAGAAAAAAAAAAAAAAAAAGAAGGCCTACTAGAATAAGGCCACCCTAAAGCCATAGAATGAGGGGAACATGGCCAGCCACACAAAGTAGAATACAAGGAGGGGCAACCATAAAAACAGTAACGTACAAAGTAAATCAGCAAGACAACGGCGACAGCTCAGGAGGTAGACGGCGATGTGCCAATCTTCAAAGATAGAGGCTGAGAGTCCCCAATTCCTTTGTAAGCGTCTATTGTGGGGGAAGATCTTGGATGTTTCCACACGATAGGGCTTTGTCCTTAACCTTCTTAGTAAGGCGTAAAATGATAGATGGTGTAAACAACACCATACCTCTAAATAAGATGTTATTTCTTTCCGTCCATATAATGTGGCAAAGGGCACCTAGAGAAAACCTAGCAATACGATGTGCAAATGATTGGCCAATTAGATGCTATTTGGCCCACCTTATAAAATCACCCCAAGGATGGTTTTGCCATGAAAGATTGCAATTTGAAGCCCCAAAAGCTGCAAGATTACTAGTTCTTGAGCATGCAAAGAATAAGTGATCAATGGAGTCCGGCCTAAGTCGACAAAAAGCGCATGAACCATCCTCTATCCTTCGATATTGAAGTAGCAATATCTGAGTAGGTAGCCGGTTGTGAGAGGCCAACCACATGAGAAAGGAATCACGCGGAGCAAACGCCTTATCCCATATAAATGAGTGCCAGTGAACTTGTCTTCCTTTGGGTCTAATATAGTTCCAGGCCGAAGTAACCGAAAAATCCCCAGAAGTGCTCTCCATCCACCGAATTTTATCATCTCTGGTTTCAACAAAAGTTGGTTTCTCGTGGAATACTCGACCGGTAAATATCTCCATATGTGACAAGTTTTTATAAAGGGCCTTTCTCATGCCAGTAATCAAACCAGAAAGACGTCAAGTGACCATTGCCGATGGTCCATCTAAACTGTAGAAAAAAATCATGGCGAAGGTCCAAGATCTTTTTCCAAGCCCAAGAACATATAGTAGGTCTTCTAGCAACAAAAAAATTTATCTTTTTCAAGAAAGTCGAATGGATCCACTTACACCACAAAGATTCTTTATCAGTAAAAAGAGTCCAGATATGTTTAAGGTTGAAAGCTTTGTTGCAATCAAGTACTCTCCTGATCCCTAGACCCTCTTTAGGTAAGCAGATAACTGCCCAAGAGACTTTGGCCCCCCAATGCCTAAGTCAAAGCCCTTCCAAAGGAATTGTCTGAGTATAAGTTCAATCTTATTCAAAACAGACTTTGATAAGGTGGACACAGAAGCCCAATAGAGATGAATAGAATGCAAGACATATTTTATGTGCTGCAGACGTCCAGCATAGGATAAGAATCTCTGAGACCAAGAGCGGGCTCTAGCAGAATAGTATTAACTAATGCTTCACAATCAGCCTTACATATTCTAGAAGCAATGACGGGTAATCCAAGGTAACGAAAAGGCAAGGTACCTTCATGAAAATTCATGCATTGTCAGATTTTTCCTTCAAGATGTTCGTGCCACCCGAGAGGAAGATTTCACTTTATCAGTGTTCGGCCAGAGTCCAGAATAGCTAGAAAAGACATCCAATCCATCCTTTAATAGTCGAATGGTGTGTAGGTTACCTTCAGCAAACAAGATGACATCGTCTGCAAAGAAAAGGTGAGAAATTCGGCTCTGTTTGCATCTCCAGAAAAAATTGAAACCCGGCATAGTTGCCTTGGCATAAATGATGCGGGAGAGGACTTCCATAACCAAAGTAAACAGGTAAGGAGAAAGAGGATCGCCCTGTCTAATTCCACTGGTACTCTTGAAGAAGCCATGTAGCTCTCCATTGATGGCCACCGAGAATTTAGGGGTGGAAACACATTCCATGATCAACTTGATAGTGAAATCCAGAAATCGAAAAGCCTTTAGAACCAATTCAAGGAAGCCCCAGTCCACCGTATCGTAAGCCTTATGGAAGTACTTTAATAGCACATTTGGGGAGGTACGACACATGATGAAAACCTGCAAAAGGCTCTTGTGCAAGCATAATGCTATCACTAATCCTCCTTCCAGCAACAAAGGCAGTCTGAGAAGGGGAAATGATGGATGGTAGAATAGATGCTATCCGATTGGCAAGGATCTTCGTTATGCATTTGTATACCATATTACAGCAAGCAATAGGCCGAAAGTCTTTCATAGCCATGGCATTCATGGTCTTCGGCACAAGAGCAAGAATGGTAGTGTTTGTTTCCTTGAGCAGTCTCCCAGTTCTAAAGGACTCTTTAATAGCTAGAATGACATATAGACCAACTATATCCCATGAGGTAGTGTAGAACTCAACACTAAAGCCATCGGGTCCCGGTGCTTTCCCTTTGGCAAGTTTAAAAAATGTGGTTCGGATTTCTTCCTCCGTGACCATTCGAGAAAGAGAGTGAGCTTGGTCTTCACCAAGAGTACAAGCAAGGAGTCCACGAACATCAGAGAGAGCCGGCCTAGTAGTGGTCGAGTGACCATTGAGAATATTCTCAAAATGGTCGACAATGTGGTCTTGAATCATAGCCGGTTCGGTCAAGGTTGACCCAGCCGAGTCCAAGACCGACAAAATCCGACTATGAAGTCTTCGCTTATTAACAAAGTGATGGCATTCACTATTTTAGTATATAGAATTTGCATTTTAAAATTTCTTATTTCCATCATCTCACTATTGTATATTCCAAAGAGGATCCTAAACTTAGGGAAAATTTCAAATATTTTTTTCTTTCCCAAATTATATTTCGGTTAGGTTTTTTAACATCATTTTATCGAACAAGCGTAAAATATTATTCTTTACCTTATCTCTCATGTACTCCAATCTTAAATTTTGAATCTTTTCTTATAGAAAAGGTTAAAGAAAAAAGTTTGAATCTTGAAATATTATCTCTATTCACGCACACGTGTCAATAATTGCAATTATGTTGAATTTGCATAGACGCAACTTATGCATTTTGCTTAAAAGATTTGGTGATTGCCTATGCTTCCTTTAGAATTATTTACAATAGCCGATAGCTAATTCATGAGCAATTATTTGGTGAAAATAATTTATAGGCTAATCATGATTTGAATATTTAATTTGAACCTCACGAAGATCTTTTCGGAGTACACCGTTTTGCACCAATGGGTTCCCCTAACATATGCCTAAGATGGTGAAGAAAAGAGTCTTACAGTTGTATTTTTACTCCTATTTTGTCTTGAAATTCCTCTCTTGCGGCAAATCCTACTATATCTTTGGCCAATTGGTAAGACTCACGCGCAACTTTTTTCCCCTTCTTTTGAAATAGAGATCGAATAATATCTCCAATCAGTTTTCGTGCATCAAATTAAATCGATTTCTCCAATCTAATAAAAAAAAAAAAACCACCCATCCACGACGAGTCTAGAGCATTCAGAAACGATTGCTTTCTTATGACCCGACTCCATGTGAGTGCACAGAGCAAGAAACGAACGTGAGGCTCCACATTTGAGATTCAAGATGAACATTGCCACGTTGGTTAGCGTGTGGTTTAATTTCTTGCAAAAATAGGTTGTAACAAGGTGGGATGATTATTTTGACGTCGATCTGATGCAGATGTTTATGGGCTTCTATAAATTTTCGATGATTATTCTTCATTTTTTTTTCTCATTTTCTTGGTCATATATGAGGCCAAATTAATCGTTAATTCACATCAGACAATTAATTCTCTTTAAGCGAGATACTAGGGTTTTGATTTGTGTTTTCTATTTCTATTCTAATCAATTGAACGCCATGCCTTCGCCATAGTTAAGACGCCCTTGCAAGTGATCTCTTTTTTAACCAAAAAAACGTTTGGCTTCTTTAAATAATCGATAATTAGGTGATTGTTAATAACCATGCGTATCAAATGCTTAGATTAAACCTCATAAAATAGATGTAAGATTATGTGATAATACTAAATTGCAAATTGATATATGCATCTCATGGTTTAAAAGACACAAATTGCATATCTTGATTGTCGAACATTGAAATTACCTTTTATGGTTTTAGTTAGTGATTAATCATCTAAAAAATTGTATGCCTTCGAACCTTGAAAAGAGGACGACATTGCTCCAAAATAGTTGAAAAAAATAGATTAAATTATTGCTTTCTATTATACCACTCTGCAATTCAATCAAACAGATTAAGATAGGCACTCATAGACATGGCCATTTGGGCCCGTGGGCCCGGAACCGGACCCGCGGGCCCGAACCGGAACCGGCCTTCAAGGGCCGGTTCCGGTTTCGAATTTTTCAGAACCGGCGGTTCCGGGCCGGTTCCGAACCGCAAAAAAAAGGGGTGGGGGGCGTCCCCCCCCCCCCCCCCCCGGCCCCTGGGGAAGAGCCGTGCCCCCCTCGGGAAGAGCCGTTAGGCTCTTCCCCCAATGGGCCGAGGCCCGTTGCGATCGCAATGGTCCTCGGCCAGTTGGGAAATTCGCAATGGCCATTTTGGCCGTTGTGAATTTCCTTAAAAAAAAAACTAAAAACTCTCTATAAAAACCTCACACTCCCTCTTTATTTTTCTCATAATTTCTCTCAATTCTCTCCAATACTCTCAACTCTCAAGTCAAATTCTCTCGATCCGATATTCTCTCTCAATTCCGTCTCAATTCTTTGAATCAACTTTCCGATCAATTCTCTCAAAGAATGGCAAGTGGAAGCAGAAATACTAGAAAGGGAAAGAGCCCGATGGAGATGGGAGAATCCAATTTTCCTATTCATGAATATGATCCTCGTGAATATGTATGTTGGGAAGACGACGATGTTCCCAATCCCGACGTCGAGCACGTCGCAACGCAAGAAAGTCTTTATCCTCCTACTACCACTGCCACTGGTGTCGAAGGATCGTCGATACCAAATGAGCCGGCACGGAAGAGCCGAGAATCCGACTTATGGCTACGCTTTGACAAAGTATGGATTGAAAATGAAGGTAAATTTGATATAAAATGTAAATATTTTCCGCAAAAATACAAACTTGGTAAAGGAGATGTCTATGGAACATTTCGTCGGCATTTGACGAAAAAACATCCAACGCAAGCGGGGATCGACACTAGCTAACAACAAATTTCCGGGTTCGCCAATCCTAACCCTCATCCTTTATTCCGTTTCGCTAATGCACTTTATAAAGAAACATTAGCTGAATATGTTTCCCTTGAGCATGCTCCGTTTAATACTGGTGAAAATTTTAATTTTAGATATTTGGTAAACACTGCGTTGGTTCCGCAAGCACTATCTGTTCCGAAGACTACTCTTAAATGCGAACTTAAACGAGTCTATAAAGATCGAAAAATTAAATTGAAAACGTTTTTTGAAGAATTCAAAGGACGTGTACATATAGGTAGTGATATTTGGAGTGATTCTTGGAATATTAATTCTTATATGGGTGTCACGCGTCATTGGATAGGTGATGATTGGGTTATTCAAAAAAGACTTCTTGCATTTCGAGTTTTTCCTGAAAGGCATACGGCCCATAATATTTATAGAATAATTAGGCAAGTTTTAGAAGAATATGGTTTGATTAATAAAGTTTTTTCAATTGATTTTGATAATGCCGCCGTAAATACTGCTTCCATTCCCGAGTTAGAAAAAATATGTAAACCCTCTTTTGGCAGACAATTTTTCACATTAGATGTGCTTGTCATGTTTTGAATTTATGTGTTCAAGATGGTTTACGAATTCTTGTAACTTCTCTCCACCCAATAAATAGTGCAATTAGATTTTTATGGAGCCGCCCTCAACTTATGAAAGCATGGGGAAAATTTTGTAAAGAAAATAGGAGAACGGCAAGAAGGTTTCCAAAAGATGTTCCGACTCGTTGGAATTCTACCTACGAGATACTTCTACAAACTTTTGATTACAAAGATTTATTATGTTCATTTATTTCAAATACTGTTCCCGATATTGCTTTACTCCCGCAACATTGGGACGTTTGTAAAAAAAAATTAGATAGTTTGAAAACTTTTAATGATGCTACTAAAACTTTATCTGGTATTTATTATCCTACTACGCATTTATTTTTAATATAGTGTGTTAATATTGCTAATGTTTTTAATGCATATGAAAAATATACTGACTTAGCTTCAAGTATTTTAGTAATGCGAGAAAAATGGTTGCATTATTATTTGAACATTCCTCTTGTCTATTTAGTTGGTATTGTTTTCGATCCACGTACTAAATTAGATGGTTTATTAGATTATCTGAGTGCTTATTATTATGATTGTTTACATTTGGATGAAGTAATAAATATTTCAATTATACAAGTAGAGGTTAAATAAGCTATAGTAGTATTATATAATGAATTTTGTAATAGATATGGTTTAAGCGACAATGGATATGAATCTGCCCAGCATATTATCTCAGAAAGCGATGCGGGTATTTCATTACTTAGTAGAGGGTATAAAATTCTCAAGACTAGGAAAAAAAAACATAAAGGGACATCAACAGGTAGTATTTCCAAATTAGAAAACTATTTAACAATTTCTTTTGAGTTTAGCGATTCAGAAAACAACGCAGATTTCAAGATTCTTGAGTGGTGGAAGAATCATTCAACTCAACTTCCAGTTCTCTCCCTCATCGCGAAACAAATATTAGCAACACATTATTCAACAGTGGCGGTTGAACAAGCATTTAGTGTTGGAGGATTAATTTTGGACCCCCGCCGTTCAAGATTAAGTCCGGAAAGTGTGGAGTGTCAAGCTTGTGTTGATGATTGGACAAAGGGTAAATTTCGCCAACAAGAGCTGGATCGAGAACACGAATTCTTCAGTGATAACTGTGGAGATACTACCACCACCACAACGGGTAGCGACGATTAACGATGAGGTAAGTTGGGGGTTACCAAAGGTAAGAGAACTACATGGGCTTTGATTCTTCTATCTTCAAGAAGATATGTAGGCGCTTAATGATAATTCATTAAGTTCAAGCCCATTCATTCTGTCTTTTTTTTTTTCAAATTTTATTACAATGTACAATTTGATTATAATTTGTAATTTATTAATTTTATTTTATTATTTAAAAAATAAAATTAAAAGTTCGGAACCGGAACCGGCCGATTCCACCTTTTGGTGGAACCGGAACCACCGGTTCCTGAACCGGAACCGGCCATGTCTAGGTACTCACGAACTAACTTCACATAAAAAAAGCAATTAATTTACATGGACTTGAAGCTACTCGGATTCTTCGTATGCTCTAAAACAATTCATTTAATTGAGAGGAACGTAATCCCATCTCTTTTTCTTTCGAGACATACCCTTGCTCTCTTCATGCTCCACCTTCGCCTCATCGAGAACCTTGGCAAAATGCTTTTGCGAACAAAGTAGCTTGACATGATCACACTCTGAAACCATCTCGTCTTGAAGCAAATCTTGGAAACTTTGGCATTCTAAGAATTGTAGAGGAACCTCGTAACGTACCTCCTCTTCACCCACATATATGGCAAAGCATCCTTTTGAAGCCAATCTTGGCGATTTGTGCTTCAACCTTCCCATGATCAAGTGAAGCTTTCTTGCAACACTCACCATTGAACACTTCATATTTTTTTTCTTTTCTTCTTTGGAGTTGCTTGGAGCTTTAATGCGATCACAATGCAAGAAACTAATGGGATTAATACGTGTGTGTACATGTATATATACGGTTAGGTTTACTATTCCTAGTAGAGGTAGTAAGGAGTAAGCCTTATCCACTGAAACGCTTAAGAAGATACGTTTGATATATTCTATCTAGAATTAGTTTGAAATAATAACGGTGCATGAAATTGATATACATTGTTTCATCTTTCATTTTTATGACAACAAAGAAGAACAATATCTTGCATAACAAAAGTATAACAATGCGTGACGTTGAATCCTTGTTCTGATCCAACCCAAATGGCTAAGATTAGATTACTCATGGAGCATTTGATTATTTTTTATTTTAAACATAAGTGTATGATGATCAGGATGTAATCTCTCATGGTATCTCAAACCCTTGTACAGAGGTTTTTTTTTTTTTTTTTCAAATAAATGCCGACTTAAGTTAAACACGTGTTCTCTCATTCTGGAGAAATTCTATTATCCCTGAAGGGAGCGAATCTCGAAAACATATACGTATATATACGTAGCGGATTAAATTGAATTACATGCCCTACATCAAGCTTGAATCACTAATCGGAGATGCATATCACGTATAACCAGTATACCTCGATAGCCACAGATTAAGAGCATCATAGCAGATGAGAAACTATCCAGATCCGCCGATCGATCGTCCACCGATAGAGATTTTTCATGAAATGTTTTTGAGGGATTTTTTCTTCAATAGAATTAGAACCTCGTACATTCTGAAAAGAGAATACACCATATTCTCTTCTTTGCAATTGATAAACAAATCACCAATTATCGCAATCAATTAAGACCTACCTTTTTGGTCTCCCTCTATATGGTAACTGATACCATATATTAAAAAAAAATTTATATTTGCTCTTTATGGACGTAATTAATTCCAACATCTCCCACGTGCCCACAAAAGGCTAAATGACTATCTTTCTTTCTCACTGCTAAGTTCATATAGGCAAATAATCCGTGCGACCAGCATACTATAAGAGTCATTGACATACATCCGTTGGGAGTATACAGCAGCTCAAAATAGACACATAACCTCATAGTAGATCCAGTATACAGTACCCTAGATCAATCAGTCACATTTACATCACATCTCTCTTTATCTTTTTTAGTACTCAAATACAATACATTGTATTCACAATCATGATTAAACTCGAGTAATCATAATTGGTCGACCTGTGAACACAAAGATTGATTGTGATATCAAAATAAATCGATATTCCTCTTTCCTTAAACCTTCCCACTAGATTGAATCAATCTCATAATTATTGGCAATACTATAAGATAGCGAACACTAAATAGAAATTTCAAGAATAAGCCGGAGTCGTGAGGGCACTAAGTTAAGGAACTCATATCCTCAAGAGTCTCACACTGCTATAGAGTTGAGATCAATACTCTTCCCAACTTTTCTTGGTCGTATCATGCATACGTAATATGAAGTGCGTACTACGGTATTCTCTCTTTTCTCATGGGGCAAATGTCTTCTCACTTAATACCGTACATATGATAGTTCAGACATACTCAATGTCTAACTTAGCTCACAAATCTACTCTTTTAAAGAATCCATCAAAACTCACATATGGCATCAAAGACAGATAAAATGAAATACACAATTACTTTACTTTCAGGCATAACTTATTATGACTTCATCTTAACACTCCTATTAAGGCGACATCACAAATTTCAAACTTAAGCTCTCAATTATCATTTAGATAATAAGTTTGAAATCGTCTCATTTGTATTCGTCAAACAGCAAATAGAGGCAATTACTCGTGTGAGTGGGCTAATCTTTTATTTGTCCAACATACTTTCTCAATATAATACACTAAGCATTAATATGCATAAATGTCATGTAAACTCATTAGACATCAATAATGATAATAAATGCCATTAGCTGTGAACTTTGAGAAACATAAATATCCAGTACTCTCATTTCTACGCACTTTTCAATGTAGGGAACTAATCCCTATGTCAAACATGATTGAGGAAGACATCTCTAGAAATTGACTCCATCATAGAATCTGCTATAATTCTGTGCATAGATATGCATTGTACGTTCACATCTTTTCGTATAACCATGTCTTTCACAAAATTATATTTTGTGACTATATGATTGGTCTTGCAATGGATCCTTAGTGTAAGCTATTACTACTTGGTTATCACAATTAACCAATAATTGAACCTGTAGCATCCTTAGCAACACCTCACTGACCCAAACATCTCTTAAGCCAAACATTCACTTGTACTGCTGCTGATAACACCACGAGATTAATTTCCATCGTGGATAAGGCTATACACTTTTGCTTCTTACTAGTCTAAGATTTTGTGCCAATGCACAATAAGAATACAAATCCAGAGGCAGATTTCTTCTCATTTAAATATCTTCCTCAGTCAATATCAATATAGCCTTCAAGCCACTAACCTTTGTTAACACAAAGAGATTTCGTGGAAGAAATCTTATTCCTCTATTTTCTGTATATTTTCTTCATATATTTTTACAATGACCTGAGGTATATATATACATATAATGGAAATAATTCTAAGAGATATATCCTCTAATCTAGATCCTATAATCTTGCTAATTACAACTAATAAGAATCTTCTACGATTACAATATCTTTTACAGCTCATCTAACACTCCTCCTCAAGTTGGTGCATAAATATCGTGAATGCCCGACTTGACAAATGAGTTGTAGAAGATCTTGCTTGATACCGCATTCGTCAAAATATCTACCAACTGATCTTCAGATCGAACAAATGGAAATTGCATCACATTGTTATCCAAGTTTTGCTTGATAAAATGACGGTCCACTTCAACATGTTTGGTACGGTCATGTTGAACCGGATTATGTGAGCTATCAATTACTGCTTTGTTGTCACAAAACAACTTCATCTCGGCTCTCGGAGTAAACCCAATCTCAGACATTAATTTCTTTAGCCATAGGAGCTCACACAACCCTTTGGTTATCCCTCTAAATTCGGCCTCTGCACTTGATAATGCAACTACCTTCTATTTCTTGCTTCGCCAGGTAACCAAGTTTCCTCCCACGAAAGTGAAATATCCTAATGTTGATCTCCAGTCATAGGCACTCCCAGCCCAGTCCACATCAGTAAACCCTTCGATCTCAAGGTGATCATTTTTCAAGAATTTCAGACCTCGCCCTAGAGAAGACTTCAAGTAGCGAAGTATACGCAGCACTGCATTCATGTGATCTTTACTCGGAGCATGCATGAATTGGCTAACAATACTCACCGCATATGCAATGTCAGGACGCGTATGCGATAAATAAATTAGTTTGTCAACTAACCTTTGCTATCTTTCTTTGTTTGTTGGTACTTGATCTGGATATACCCCGAGTCGATGGTTCTGAATAATTGGTGTGTCTGAAAGTTTACAGTCCAACATTCCCACCTCTGCCAAAGGTCTAACACATACTTTCTTTATGAGAGAAATATCCCCCCTATCGATCTTGCTACTTCAATGCCTAAGAAGTATTTCAACCCTATCAGATTCTTCATCTCAAACTCCTTAGAAAGTTTCTTTTGGAGCTTAGATATTTCGATCAGAACATCTTTAGTAATAATCATGTCATCAACATAGATAATAAGCAATGTTACCTTCCCTTGATGTCGTTTAAAAAATAATGTGTGATCCGAGTCATTTTGGGAATATCCATATCTCCTCATTGCCAAAGTGAACTAGCCAAACCATGCTCGTGGAGATTGCTTCAGTCCATACATTGATCTTTTCAACTTACATACCGCCTTAGGTTGTAAGGATGAATTATAGCCTGGTGGAACATTCATATAAATCTCTTCTTCAAGATCACCATGAAGAAATGCATTCTTTACATCATACTGGTGTAATGACCAATTTAAATTAGCTGCAAGAGATAACAAGGCTCGAATAGTATCAAGAGATAACAGGAGAAAAAGTCTCCTGATAATCAATCCCATAGGATTGCGTATATCCCTTCGCTACCAGTCTTGCCTTATATCTCACAATGGATCCATCTGCTTTGTACTTGACAGAAAAGACCCACTTACATCCCACAGTCTTCTTTCTCTTGGGCAAATTTACCAGCTTCCAAGTCTCATTTTTCCCCAATGCAGTCATCTCCTCCTCCATCGCTTGAACCCATTTGGGATCCTTTAGAGTATCGTGGATCCCTTCTGGAATACGAACTATAGAAATGTTCGATATGAACGCCTTTAGTGGGTTTGACAACCTTTTGGTTGACACATAATTTGCAATGGGATATACAGATCTCTTCTCTTCAGCGTTCGACGAATATCTATTCAGAGGTTTGCCTCGATTGTGCCTAGCATGTAGTTTATATCCCACAGAAGTACTAAGTTTATCAAAGACATAAGAAGGAGTAGACGAAATTATCTCAAGAATATTCTTAGGAGTTGAGCCAGGTACTGGAGAAGGGGGAAGCTGTTCTTCATGGTTCGGCTGAAGTTGCGATGCCTCAAATGATGCCTCAAGTGATGCCTCAGACGATGCTCTAGACAATGCGTCCTCTAATCTCTCAGATGGTGAATTAGATGATACCATCTTCTGAGAATCAGAGGACGTTTCAGGTGATACCTTCCCAACTTCCTGTTCAAATGATGCCTTCTCAGCTCCCTCAGATGATATCTCCACGACTCCCTTAAGATCTCCGTCTCCTCCGGACAATATACTACTAGAAAACTCTCACCCATTCACCCTTTCTATCTATGTCTCCTCCTGAAAGGAAGAATTAGAGTATGGATAAAAAGATTCAGCTTCAACAAAGGTGACATCCATAGTCACATATGTTCATCTGGTGGTAGGATCGTAGCAACGATACCCCTTTTGGTGTATACCATACCCCAAGAACAGGCATTGCCGTGCACAGGGATCAAGTTTTGTCCGTTGATTCTTCGGGATATGAATAAATGCAACACACCTAAATACCCGAAGGGGAATGGTCAGAACTAACGGTAGAGTAACATATGTGGACAAGGTCTATAGTGGTGTTCGAAAGTTCAATATTTTAGACAGCATCCGATTGAGACGATGGATAGCCGTAGTTACAGCAATGTCCCAAAACCTTTGAGGCACATGCCTTTCAATCAATAGAGCTCGAGCTATCTCGAGGATATGTCTATTCTTTCTCTCCGCCACACCATTCTGTTGAGGTGTTTGAGAGTAGGATGATTCATGAATCATGCCATGTTGTTGAAAGTACTCCGTAAGGTATTCATTCATATATTCTCCACCATTATCACTTCTTAGCACTTGGATATGTCCACTAAATTTGGTCTGTAACATAGTATGAAAATGTCTAAATCTCTTGGCTACCTCATTCTTACCTTTTATCATATAAAGCCAGGTCATCCTAGTACAGTCATCAACGAATATCACAAACCATCTGCAACCAGAAGCAACAGTGATAGGCCCCAAACATCTGAATGAATCAAAAAGAAAGAAACTTCACTTTTATTCAAACTTATAGGAAATGGAACTCTATGACTCTTAGCCAATATGCAAGTCTGACATTGTAAGTCTGAATCATTCAAATTCAAAAAAAGGTCAGGAAGTAACCGCTTCATATAACCAAATGATGGATGTCCCAACCGTCGATGCCAAAGCCATATCTATTTCTCCCTACTGATGGATGTACTCCGAGCATTATTTGCACTCCCAGAACTGAAGTCATCCATGTAATACAACCCCCCTCTCTTAGTACCGTGCCCAATTATCTCCTTCGTGAGAATATTCTGAAATAAACAAAAATGAGGATACATTATAATAGCACAATTCAAATCCTCAGTAACTTGTCCAACTGAAATTAATTTAGTCGATAAGGAGGGGACAAGCAAAGTGTTAGGAAGAGAAAAGGTAGAAGAGATCGCAACAACTCCAGCCCCAGTCATCGAATAGGTGAATCCATTAGCATTTGAGATACTGTGTCGTCGTGGATCTGAGGTACGAACAAAGCCATCATGGGCAAAAGTCATATGATCCTTGGCTCCCGAATCAATGATCCAATCATTGCAATTGGCCTGACTGTGATTAGCCAAAGCAATTCCATGGTTACCTTCTAACGTCACTGTCGCGACCCGTTTCCATTTTCTCCTTTTGGAACGGGCTAATGGATTACCGATCGGGCCCTCACCCACTTTGTAAAGTGGATCGCAGGTTTTCTCGGTCGGCGCGGGCCCTCCCAAGCACATACCAAATTGCGACGGGAATAAATTTTTGTAGGGGTTTCTCGACGATAAGGGTCGATCTCTTTCAACCTTGGTGTGGTCGTGGTGGCATGTGCTATGTATGCATGTATTTGGAGTCGCCACCGGTCCTTCTTGGAAGGTGGACCGGAAACCTCTCTAATCGATTGGGAGAGATCGATCAGTTCTGCGGAACCTGAAATTTTGGGTTCGGGGACTTGGTTACGTTGGCGTCTTTACCAATGCCCTTTCAGTATTTAACGCGAGTGATTTTCCTAACTGAGATTTCATGCAGGCGTAATTTTAGGTAAAGTAAGTCTGATTCAGGGGTTTCATACAGATTGGAAGACTAGTCATATCAAGTCACGATCAATATAAGGAAAGCGCAATCAAGTTCATAAATGAACCACGTCAATGCACATCAATTCAAATCAAGGGCTTCCTAGTATAGCCTTAAGGGCTTAAGGAATATGTGATTTAACTGATCACCTTGCGCCTTGTGACGTGTTGTTGGAAGAATATGGGTCGAGTTGAACCAATCCTACATCAACTTGAGTTGGTCATGAGAGGTGATCTCGATAGTATTCAATCGTACCATCGGTTTAGGAACATGTGATTCCAAGCCTAAATCGAGATATTTGAGTTGGTCCTCGACTCGTCAATAACTTGTGAGCTGACCTTGTTCGACAGAATGGATGGCGTGACCCTTAGTTTTATTTGGCGCCTAAAGTCAGTGACTCCAGAGATGTTTCAATAATTGACAAGTGGCGATTCCAAAGCTCAGACCGATGATGAAGAGGCAAATCGTTAGTCAACCCTACCCATTTAAATAGAATGCTCAAATTTCCATTAGCGTCAATCGTGATTGACATCTATGAAACAAGAGGAGAAATAGTGATAAACCCTGCTCGTTGGAAGCTAAGAGATGGTCGATCAATTCGTGGGAATGGATAATTTCCGTGGTTACTATGTCAACCAACAACTGGATTAGATAGCAAGTTTATATGGTTACAAGTTGGGTTAAATCTTCGAAGTTGGGTGATTTAACCTCTTTAAACGAATCGTGGATATGGAATTATGTCAGATTGGTAATCGAAGATTGCAAGTTAAGTCTAACTTGAATTTCGACAGTAGCACGGTGATCTAGCGCACCGAGATGAGATAGTCATTGCTATGAATGAGTAATGCCAATGAGCAATGACGAAGTGTGGAGTTGTCAGTCCCCCTATCCTTTTGGAGAATTGTTGTGGTGTAATTTCAAGTACATAATCCGTAAGGTGTGCAGAGCGTTTATGAGTTTGGATGAAGTTGATGAAAGGAAGATCACCAGTCCTAACTTAGTCGAATAGCCAATCGAAACGGTCAAGATCACCAGAGATAGACTGTGGATAGCTCAGAGCCATTAGGAGAGGTACGCCGATAATGGGCGTAGACTTTTGGGGCTGTAGGTAGGTTGACAGGGACAGCTCGTTTCAGCAAGAAATGAAAGCTGAGCCTAAGGTACGTTGAATCATTCGAAGTTCTGGAGCAGATTGAAAATCAGGCTTACTGTCTTGCATTGCCGCCGAAACTTGAGCAAGTACCTACATGTCGTTGTTGAGAAAGTACGAGCCGGACCCCGCTCATGTGCTAAGCTATAAGGAGATTGAGCTGGATGAGCGAAAATCGTATGTGGAGCGACTAGTCAGGATTGTGGACAAAACGAAAAAAAGAAGAAGAAGAAGCAAATGCTCCGAAACATGACAATCCCATTAGTCAAAGTGGTTTGACAACACCATAGGACTGAAGGAGCTACTTGGGAGAACGAAAAAGTGACGAGGGCTAGTTATCCTTATCTGTTTGAGTAAGTTTTGATTGTACTGTAATTTCGGGGATGAAATTTCATAAGGTGGGAAGAGTTGTGACGCCCTGAAAATTCACCTTTTGTAATATGACTGAATTCAATAAAAGGAGATGAAATCTAATTTCAGTCAATGTGAAATTTTGGATCGTATGGAATTAAGGGACGAATATTGGACGATTCTCGAAATTGTCAGTCAATTAGATTAGGCTCCGTAATTCTTAGTCACCGCGAAATATGATTCAAATCTTGGTGCCCGAACCTAACCTGTGAAAGACCCAAAAATATCCTCCGTCAGTCGAGCCAAATTGCGTTTTAACCCCGAAAACTGAAGTTACCTTAATGCCCCTCAATAATTTGCAAGAGCCAAAATTATTAAAATCTAATTTAACTAGTGGGCCCCACAAGTCAATGTCTCACCCACCCTAGTCAACTCACCACCCACCATCTGCTCTCTCTCTCCCACATGCTCTCTCTCTCCCCCTTCCCTTTCCTTCTGGACGTGAAAACTGTTCCCCCCTCCCACACACCGACGCTCTCCTCCTTCCTCCTCTTCGTTCTTACGACCACCGACCGCCACCACCTCCAGGCGCCTCCTCCGCCTCCTCCACCGCTGCCCCGATGCCATTCCGGCCGCCGCACGCCGCTGGAGGAACCAAGAAATAGCCCCAGCATCCCATGCCCTGTTTCGGATCCAGTAGGCGTTTTGAGCTTCGCCGGCTCTCTCGACCGTTCTTGACGACCATCAGCCACCTCATTAACTCTCATCCGTCCTTCAGGCCCCCCCTTCGACCGTCGCTTGCTGCCTTAAGACCCATCGGACGACCCTGCAAGCCTATAATCCCATTCAAATTTGACCTCCCTTGTTTCGGTGTTTCAACGGGATTCACCGCTCACCGACCACCTCAACTGACCTCCGTTGACTCTTCACCATCCCCTAAGGCCACTGGAGTCCGGTCGTGGACGGTAGAACCCGAAAACAGCCTCGGAACCGAGCACCTTATCCCACGCCCTATTCTGTTTGCGGTTGCTACGTCGCCTCCTGCCGCCCTCCGCCGCTGGCCGACCGACCCTAGCAAGGCCCCTCGACACCTCACCACCAGCCAAGACCGTTGGTAGCCACCTGTCACCTGTAGAGCTGCGAATTTGACCCAAGACCCGCCTCCCCTGTTCTGCTTGAGGCCTCTGCCGGATTCTGGTCGAGCTTCGCCACCACCTCTAGTTGCCTTCACCGACCACCGTTCGACCTTGTGAAACCCTCAATACCTCGTGGCACCCTTGCCTCACCTCCACAGCCCATGAAACTCCCTAAAATAACCAACTCCACTTCCTCTGCCTCTGCCGCCTTGTTTTCCCTTGTCCTGAACCTGGTCAGCCGCTGATCACCACCGTTCCAGCCACTAGCCGCCTTCCTCGAGCTCGTGCCGCTGTCTCGGAGTGTCGCTGCCTCCTTTGGGCCTCGCTTGCCAAACCTCGAAACTCGAAAATTGAGTCGGCCGTGAGTTTCCGAGAACCGTCGAGTCGGGCCTAGTTCTTCGTCGTCGTCGCTGAGGATCGCCGCTGCTATGTCGTTGCCTTCGTGACTGCTCGAGCTAGATCGAATGTGAGTTAACCCCTAATCCTTGGTTAGGGCGCCTAGGATTAGTTATTTAGTCGTTATGGTGGTTAATTAGATTAATCGCGGTCGGTTTAGATAGAAACTGTATTTTCAGGTAAATGATCGTGATTGATTAAGTTACCCGAACTAGTTTAGGTTATTTGTGGCTAATCAATTGCTATATGACTTGATTGATTGATTGATTGGGCAATTGATTGCCGTTGTTTGATCACGAGGGAGCAATAGATCAGAGCCAGGCGCCCGATCGGTAATTTAATGAAACTAGAAATTAATCATTGTCGCTTGATAAATTGAATTGGTTAATCGATCATGTATTGGCTGCTTGATTGAGTGCAGCTGATTGACTGTCATGTGATTTGACTGAAGTTTTGTGTGATTCATCATCCGTGTCAAGCGTAAGTTCAATTATGAAATTGCGCATTCATATGACCTGTGTGATAAAGTGCATTATTTAGCATGAAAACGGCCTTGGGCTAAGTCTTTGAGCACGTCTGTATGAGCATCCGGCCAAAATCAAAGTTGATAAAAATTGATTGATTATCGGATGAGATGTATGGTCATATGATTGGACGATAAAATTCCTGTCAAGGTCCTAACAAGATTGTACCGTGACAATCGAAAGAATACGATTTTTTGGAAGCACGTCATTCTGTGACCCCAGTTTGATGGATGCTGGTCACAGCTTGTGACGGACCGAAGCCTGGAAGGGATTCCTGATAGTTCTGTGCCGTGACAGCCGAATATCGCATGAACTACTGGATGCAGTCGCCGGAAGAAAGGGACGATGCCTGGTGCCGTTAGAAGAGTATCAATTGACCAGTGTACTAGGCACCATTGACCAGTGTGCCGAGGTGACAAACCTCATTTCTTAATAAATGGCTTCACATGGCATCTTGCATGTGTAAGCTTGTGATGTTTTTCCTTGATTGGGCTATTTGACTGTCATGTCGTGTCTGCATTGCATTATGTGTGGCTTCCTAGCGGGTAAGTTGTATGTGGTTGGATATCAATGCTGGTTGATATGCCATGTTGATTTGTTAAGATCTCTTGGGTGAATCAACGTCCTAACCCAGCTTAGGCGTTGACTTCACTGAGATTTATTTCTCACCCCGTCGTGGGATAATATTTCCAGGTCCCAAGTGACAGAGCCTCGAGGATACTAAAACGTGGACTTATTGGAGTAATCCCGGAGATCGTGTTAGACAGAACCTGATAGTCTGGGAGTTGTAAACCAAGAGCCAAAGAATGGCTTGTGACAATTGTCCAAACAAGATAGTTAAATAAAAAGGTTGACTTTGTGGGCTGTCATGATTTGATTTGATTGATATGACTAGCTGTTTAACTATCCATGTTGTTTGATTTGATGTTGGGAGTTGCACGTTTCCAAATGTATAATCGAAGATAAAATAAATGGGCCAATAACGTGCTTGGGACGTTATCTCTTATGACATGAGTTGACATTGTAGGGATGGCGCGTGCTCGAGGATCGGGGCGTGACATCTAGCATGGAGATTGAACATCTGTCACTAACCCAACCCAATACTTAATGTTAGCTATAGACAACCCGAACACCTCATCTCTTTGGTTTTCACTATTTTGAGGGTCATTTATTGCCTTGTCTTAAGAATAGGGTCATGAAAGATTGAGTGTCCCATTTCCTTCAATTATTAGAATAAGCGAGAACAAGTGTTGGTGAAAAAAAGATTATAAAAGTAGCCAAAAGACCTGAAAGTTTTCTTCCCTAAGCCCTCCACACTTCACAGACCCTTCAAGAATCTTCCACCAGGCATAATGTACTGTGACTGCTTTTCCTTGGATGAAGCTCATAGTACATATTAGGGAACTTAATTGGTTTGTAGCAATATAGTCTGATTGTGCCTGTTGATCTTAGCTGAAATTGGGGTAAATCACCAATCTTGTTGATTACAATCTTACCCTTCTCCTTTCTAGAATTGTTCACGCTTCCCTTCATTCTAATGGACTGACCCAACATCATAGATCACAGCTTGGAGTAAAGGCGTCACTGTCACCCTCAAATAGATCCGGCTACCATTGTTAAAAACCATGCATCTTTTGAAATTTAGTGGCTATGCCTATCAAATTGGCTTAAATACTTCATTCAATCTTTCTATTTTGTATTGCGATCAAGAACTACTTTCTTTGTACTTCTTAGCTGGCTTATATTCCTTTGCTATTCATTTTTCCTAAGGAGTGCACCCTGCAATACTGTGCCAATGATTTACCTATTGACAGATGATGAGCGTCCACATTGCCTATCATTCTTATCCTGATGCTCCAATTAGTATTATTATTGAAAAGTGTTGGAGTTGGTGAATACTTCGGGGACCCTTGTTTCTCACACCGGGTACGCCCACGTGAGCTTAGGGAAATCAAAGTGTTATCTGACGACATGTGACCCATGAGCGCCGGATGCGGGGGTTCGGAGGCAGCGCCCCCGACACGGGTGTCCCGCTGCCCGGTCAGCGGGTGGGTTCCGCTGATCAGGTTTGGACTTTTATTTAAGTTAACCCGTACGTTATGGGCTTAATAGAGGTTTCTCTAGGTTTAGGTTTTGGGCCCATTTATGGCATATATATTTTGCTCGTTTATGCTGATCATTGTAACGAGTTGACAGGCTGTAAACCGAATATCATAGTGAAATCTCTTGCAGGACGTAGCCCTATTCCGGGGTGAACTTGGGTAATCTCGTGCGTCATTCAATTTTTCTTGATTTCTGTGTGATCGTTATGATTTGGTGTGCGATAAATCCCATTAATTGGTATCAGAGCCTTGTGTTCGAGGAATTAGGGTTTATCTGAGATGTCAGGAGGGTCACGGATTGAGATAAAAAAATTCGATGGGACGCGGTTCGATCTATGGAAGATGAAGATAGAGGATCTACTTTGTGATCGAGATCTTTGGTCGGCAATCGTAACGGAAAGGCCTGATGCTGCGATGCTTGGTATCGTGATAAAGGAACCGGGGAAGAACGACGATTCATCCTCCAAAAAGGCAGATCCAAAGGAGATTGAAGACTGGGATCGGATTGATCGGAAAGCAAAGGGTTTGATCCGGCTTTGTCTCACAGACTCGATTCTGACAAACGTGATGAGCAAACCTACAACCAGGGATTTATGGCAGAAACTGGAGTCGCTTTATGAAAGTAAGTCGTTGGTTAATAAGCTGTTTTTGAGGAAAAGGCTGTATAATCTTCGGATGCACGATGGCAACTCGTTTTCTGCACATTTATATAACTTTAACACGTTGATTAGTCAACTCGTATCAATCAGTGTTAAGTTTCAAGATGATGACAAGGCGATAACACTACTTTGTTCACTGCCGGATTCATGGGATAACCTGATTGTGGTGATCGGTGGTCGGGATAAGGAATTATCGTATGAGAGTGTGTGTTCGGCTTGTTATCAGAGGAGACACGAAGAAAGGGGTCAGGAAATTTTGGTAAAGAGGCGTTAACTGCTAGGGGCAGGCCAGCAGAGAAGACTCTAAATCGGAGAGGGTCCAGATCCAAATCTCGTGGGCGATCGAAGAGTAGGGAGAGGAGGGTACAGTGCTGGAGATGTGAAGAATGGGGCCATGTGAAGCGGGACTGTAAAAACAAATCAGTTTTTAAGAAATAAGCTGAATCATCATTGGGAAAGAAGGAGGCCGATGCAGGAGATATGTATTTGGCTGCTGCTTGTATGGCGCAGTCAGAAAATGACATTTGGTTGATCGACACCGGTGCTTCATACCACATGACGCCTCATAGACACTGGTTTTGTGAATATGAGAAATATAATGGTGGAGATGTCATGCTCGGAGATGATGCTGTAGTTCAGATTGTCGGGCGTGGCAAGGTGAAGTTGAGGATGAGTAATGGCATGGTGAAAACTCTTCCAGACGTGATGCGCATACCCTTGATGAGCAGGAACTTATTATCAGTCGGTACGATGGCTGATTCAGGGGTTACTTTCAGCTGTGATAAGAATTCGTGCAAGATGACTCGAGGTTCCATTGTGATTGCACGAGGAGTCCGTTATGGGACATTGTATAAGCTGCTCGGGGAAACAGTGACTGTTGGTAGTGGTTTCATCTCTGAAAAAATCAAGGAAGATGGACATGATACGTCCATGTTGTGGCATCAGAGGCTAGGACATATCGGTGAAAAGGGACTGTCTACCTTAGCTTCGAGTCAAATGGTAGAAGGAGTACCAGATTGCTCTATCGGCTTCGGGTTCTGTGAACACTGTATTCATGGAAAATAGAACCGAGTTAGCTTCCAACACATCGGTACGAGAGCAATAGAGATTCTTGAGCTGATTCACAGCGATGTCTTCGGGCCTACTCCGACTCCATCTATTGGAGGATCCAGGTACTATGTATCGTTCATAGATGACTTTTCGAGATATAGTTGGATTTATTTTATTAAAAGTAAATCATATGTATTCGAAAAATTTCGAGAATTTAAGGTTTTGGTTGAAAACTAATTGGGCAGGAAAATCAAGATACTTCGTTTAGATAACGGAGGTGAATTCTATTCGGACAAGTTCGAGCAGTTCTGTGTGGACAATGGTATTGCAAGGCAGAAGACGACCCCATTACGCCTCAACAGAATGGTGTGGCTGAAAGATTAAACCGGTCACTCATAGAAAGGGCAAGATGCATGCTGAGTTGGGCAGGTTTGGGGCATGAATTTTGGGCAGAAGCTGTAGCCATGACCAGTTATTTGAAGAATCGGTCACCAACCTCATCAGTGAAGGATCGTACACCATATGAGGCAGCGTTTGGGAAGAAGCCGAATCTGTCACATGTTCGGGTGTTTGGGTGTGACGCATATGTTCATATACCCAAGGAGAAACGGGGCAAGCTTGACAATAAGTTTGAAAAAAAAAACATATTTGTCGAGTACAAGGAAGGGGTCAAGGGCTATAAGCTGTGGAATCAGAATCAAAGACCATTGTATACAGCAGGGATATTGTCTTTCGTGAATCACAATCTCAGATTGGCACACAGAAAGGTGATGAGCCCGAGAAAGTGGTAGTGCTTGAAGAAAGTCCTAAAGTTGAAACGGTGGAGATGGTTCCACAAGGTACGCCGGTAGAGTCTGATTCAGAATCAGAGTAAGGGGACTTGGTTAATGAAGTCGAGGATACAGATTCGGATGAAGACTCGAATACAGATAGCATTCCGGCTCTTAGGAGATCGATGCGAGAAAGAAAGGTACCACTTCGATACTCACTTAGTGCATTGAGTACGTTTCATGCTTTGAGCATTACTGGAGATGATCCTAGTTCTGTAAAAGAGGCGAGATCCATGGATGATGTGAATCAGTGGGAGCTCGCAATGATAGATGAGATGTAGTCACTTGATCATAATGAGACATGGAGCTTGTGTAAGTTGCCTAAGGATAGAAAGGCAATTGGGTGCAAATGGGTGTTCAAGTGAAAACTGAGATCGGATGGGACTGTAGAGAAGTACAAGGCTAGGCTTGTAGCCAATGGGTATTCTCAAATCGAGGGAGTTGACTATGACGAGATCTTCTCTCCCGTGGCGAAATTGACCTCGATACGGTTTGTTCTGTCCGTAGCAGCTGCATACGATCTTGAGATGGAACAGATGGATGTAAAAACGGCTTTCCTTCATGGGGACTTGGAGGAGGCTATATATGAGGCAACCAGAAGGCTTTGAAGTAAAGGGAAAGGAGAATCTGGTGTACAAATTGAAAAAGTCCTTATATGGGCTGAAGCAGTCACCGAGGATGTGGTACCAGAAGTTTGACACGTACATGCTACAGCTTGATTTTGTGCGTTCAAATTCTGACCATCGTGTTTATGTGAAGAGGACGGATGATCAGTTTGTTATTCTCACGCTATATATGGATGATATGCTGTTGATCGGGAATAGCGTGAAGATGGTGAGATCTGTAAAGAGTTTGTTGGCCAAGAAGTTCGAAATGAAAGACTTGGGGCCTGCAAATTTTAATTTGGGCATGCAGATTAGGAGGGACCGTGAGAAACGGAAGCTGTAGCTAGGGAAGGAGAAATACATCAAAGAAATATTGAAGAAATTCAATATGATAGACTGCAAGCATGTTGGTACCCCTATACCTTTAGGGACCAAGCTATCTGCGGAACAATGCCCTAAAAAGGGTGAAGAAGCTGAAGAGATGGCCCGAGTTTCATACGCGAGTGCAGTGGGTAGCTTGATGTATGCTATGGTGTGCACACGTCCGGATATAGCCCAAGCAATGGGAGTCTTGAGTCGATACATGTCTAACCCATGTAGAGAACACTGGAATGCGATCAAAAGAGTTTTCAGGTATCTTCGTGGAACTTCAAATTTTTCTTTATGTTTTGAAGGTATAGGGAATGGAAACATGCTTGATATCGTAGACCATGCAGATGCAGATTAGGGTGGAGATATTGATAGTAGACGGTCCACTAGCGGGTATGTTTTCACATTGTTTGGGGCTGCATTGAGTTGGATGAGTAGAAGGCAAAGCGTGGTAGCGCTCTCTTCTACGGAGGTTGAGTACATAGCTCTTACTCATGCTGGAAAAGAGGCCGTATGGTTATGGCGGTTGTGCTTGGAGCTTGGTTTTGAGCAAAGTGCCGTAGATGTGAGATGTGATAATCAAGGGGCTATTTATTTAGCTAAGAATCCAGCATTTCACTCACGCACAAAGCACATTGATATATAATATCATTTCATCCGAGAAAAAGTGAAGAAGAAAGAGGTTCGGCTTGTAAAGGTCGACACGGTGAAAAATAGTTCAGACTTCCTTACTAAAGCCATCACAGGTGCGAAGTTTGAATGGTGCTCTACTGCGATTGGATTGAAGAAGAATGATATTGGAAAGGCTCTCATTTGCGCGAAGTATCCACCAAGTGGGAGAATGAGTTGGCAAATACTTCGGGGACCCCTGTTTCTCACACCGGGTACGCCCACGTGAGTTTAGGGAAGCCAAAGTGTTATCTGACGACATGTGACCCATGCGCGCCGGATGCGGGGTTCGGGGGCAGCGCCCCCAACACGGGTGTCCCGCTGCCCGGTCAGCGGGCGGGGCTTCCGCTGACCGGGTTTGGACTTTTATTTAAGTTAACTCGTATGTTATGAGCTTAATAGAGGTTTCGCTAGGTTTATGTTTTGGGTCCATTTAGGGCATATATATTTTGCTCGTTTATGCTAATCATTGTAACGAGTTGAGAGGCTGTAAACCGAATATCATAGTGAAATCTCTTGCAGGACGTAGCCCTATTCTGGGGTGAACCTGGGTAATCTCGTGCGTCATTCAATTTTTCTTGATTTCTGTGTGATCGTTCTGATTTGGTGTGCGATAAATCCCATCAAAAAGGCGGTAGGCCTTATGTAACTTGGCTCTCTATTACATTGATGATAATAGGCTTCTGGTTTAGCTTAGTCATTAAAAAAATCTAGACAAAGCAAAGCAACAGTAGACGGCCATGAGAATTCCAAAAACTGTGCTTCAGTCTGTGAGAATGTGAAATTGCCAAGTTCAAATGAAGAAGATGAAGGAAGTACCGGTGGTTCTGGCTTGTTTGAAGAGGCAACTGGCTCAGACAAGCCTCTTCATAATCTCATGGACGATTCTGTTTTTATTCTCTCCTGATCTATACAGGTCAGTCTCTTCGTTATCTTGCTGTAGAGAGCCCCGACACAATGTGCCAAGTAGTTCTTCCATACCTCTTTACCATGCTGAAGGTCTCATATAAACTTCCTACACAAACGTCCATGTTTTAAAAGTAGGAGACGCTGAGTGAGACATTGTATCTCACTGCGTACACTTATCCGCAAGAGTGGTGACCTTTCTGGCCCCTGTTTGCTGATATGTCACTTTCATTGTTCAACCGTACTTGGCCTAGCGAGATCTCTTCTGTTGAAGTTTAGGAAGAGAAGTTTAAGAGATTTCAAAAACAGAGGCCCCGCACAAACCTTTTGTTTTACTCCATCTCCTAGCGAGTAATGGCAAGTGATGATGCTGGTGTCTTATGCATCTTAGATTGTCGGTGACATGCTATGAGGTCCGAACCCAAAAAAAAAAAAAAAAAAAAAAACTGTGCAGTTGCTTATCTGAAACTGCATGGGCTGAATTTCTACATAGGATTCATTTTCTCAGATACTTCATTTTGTGATATGAAGTAAGATAATTGACTTGATTTTCTTTATTAGGTGCCGATAGGTATTACTACGTATGCATGAATGACTCACTTGCACTGGGTGGCGAAAGCAACTTTGCCTTGTCCTTATATGGACATCTGTAAGTTGACATGTTTACAAATTTTCATTTTTCCAATACAGGAGGTCCATTTTAAATCATCTTTTTTATCTTATTATGGAAAGGTTAATTGGAACAAGTAGACCCTGAGAAACATTTGGGAACTTGTGTTTGGCTCACAACCCCGGAGTTCGAGTTGAAGAGTGTTGAGGTGGCAAGTTAAAATCTCCATGCCTGCCTTCAATTGCAATCACTAGCTGCTCTCAGGAGAGACTCCCTCTGATGAAGCATTTGTTTTGATGCACGACTTTCGATTTGCAAAGGCTTTGAATTCATCTTTCAACTTGAGTTTTTCTGATGAATTAAATTTTCGTCTGAGGAAATTGATGATTAATATTGACAACACATCATGTTAATCTCGCTAATTAGATTGGCTATTTGCATGGACTGGGAAGTGCTGTGAAATGTGAACTTTGTCTTGCTTGCTTAAGGTTCGACATTTCATGTGGGTTGTGCCACCTTAAATAACAAGCCTTCAACCAAATCGCATGTCTTTGACCAAAAAAAACAAATTGCATGTCCAGCTGCTAATGTTCACATGTCATCTCTATCCTTGCAGATTAACCTCTACATTTCATATTATTAATCACATTGTCTCGTTTGTGGTGCAGTTACGGGGCTTCGCTCACTCATCACACTGCACTACAAGACCTAAAGCTGCAACGATGCCTGCTTGTGCCATTCTCGGTAAAGTTCATTTATATTGCTCCATTTTTCGCCATTGACATACTGCCAATATCCCGCCAGATAGGTCTATTTATTTTAGTTTGATGTACCCTTCGAGGTATGTGATGAGGCCATACGACCGATGGTGCCGGTCACTTAAAATCTATTCATGTTTAAACCCATTTCGACTCGTTTTTAATTCTTTGATAACTTTTGCATCGGCATCAACTTACATAAGCATAAGGAATTTTTACTCGGGTGCACGGTTGTTTCTGTTAATCTGTTTTCTTCAATGTGTAGATTAGTAAAGAAGAAAAGATAGTTCCACAGTTGATGCTGATGCAAAAGTAGCATACCTGAGCGGTGCTCATATTTTCGAGAGGGAAATTGACGTGAATTAGCAATTTGATCATAAACTCAAATCATAGAAGAAAAGAGATTCGTAATTACAAGGGGGTTCTTGGAGAACTACCTAACTAAAGGGAACTTTCATGGTAAAAACCAGAGGTGAAAAACTACTACAAATGAATGATTCTGATAACAGTTTCATCCAGACTAAATCTTTCATCCATGATAACCCGTCTTCATATGTGGACTTTGATAATGCATCACAACGACTCTCAAATGCTCTACATTCTCGATGGATCAATGCCAAGATATGGAGAAACAAGACTATCGAAATAGATAGCATGTTCGATAAGCTCCCCCTCTTCTATGGGATAATACTCCCAACAATGATCCTCCGGATTGAACAGAACCATCTGCTCGATATGCCGAAATTCCATATGCTTAATATCATCCATAGACACCCTATATATCATCTTTACCTCCTTTGGCTCCAAATCCTGTATATCCATAAAAACCATATCCATATGCATCCGAAAAACAATTTTCCCACTCCTTGTGTAGGCCATGGGGGCCCCCTGTGGTGGTGCATGTGATCAATGCTGAACCATTTTGTCCATGATCCTCCTCTCCAGTGCTGATTCATTATCCATGCCTCTACGTGACGACCATTACCTCCGTTGTATATGAACAAGCTGGCCTCGTGGATCCCGATTCCCGCTAAGACTATGTCCATATTGACTTCAGGGACCGGGAGCTCCCGATGGAATTTCTCCTCCGCCAAATCAAATGACATGATCACACCCTGCCTCCTGTGAGCGGCCCTATAGTCAACGAACCAGTGTATGCCCCCATTCCAATAAACTCCTGAACCGCCTACTTCGAGATGGCTTTCTTCCTGGAACTGGAACGGGACTTGTATACTTCTCCAGCAACCGGACTTGAGCGAAAATATTTCCAACTCCCAATTGTCATAACCGACAAAGCCCTCTACTATTTTGTAGTCATCAGATCGAGAGTCGTATCCGAATCCTACGAATCCAAAATTGGAACCGGGCAACTCCCTATAAATCCTGGTGGCAGGGTTATATATGAGAAATCTTTTGCCGCAGACACGCAAACATATCAAGCCATCGCAAGACCCCACGACAGCGGGGACGCAGAAAGGATAGTCCTTAGATTTACTATATGGACAATGAATATATGGACAATGAAGCTCTACCGGTTCGCAATGACGTCCGTCGCTACTGGCGCCTTCAAGAGCTTCAAAATCTATAGTCATGAGGGGTCTCCCGAGGATGTTTCTCTTGATGATTCCCTGACAAGGAATTGAGTCCCCTCCCTTTAGCCTCTGCAGATGTGACTGGGCAAAGCCCGGGTCGGATATTAAAGACTGCCAGCGTTTGCAGACGCATTTGAATAGCAT
Source organism: Rhodomyrtus psidioides (assembly GCA_021437785.1). Classification (NCBI taxonomy): domain Eukaryota; kingdom Viridiplantae; phylum Streptophyta; class Magnoliopsida; order Myrtales; family Myrtaceae; genus Rhodomyrtus; species Rhodomyrtus psidioides. Next base: position 207,353 of record JAILYB010000178.1, on the reverse strand, counting down.
CAAGGACTTGACCGGTAGCCTAGAGAGTATCTCGACCCAGATATCCTCGGGGAAACTTTCTGACATTGTTTCGGCAAACGGTCTGTTTATTGGCAGGTTTTGAGCGAATGATCTGTTTCTCACTTCAGTAAAAGTCATCCAACCACAATTCTAAGCCAAAGAAGCTTACTCAGATCAGAACAAGACGAGGGTCGATTGGGTCGGCAATTGCTGTAGATGGCCTCCTGGAGGTCCAAGGCCGTCGCAGGACCCGGGCGGAGGAGGGTTCGCTGGTGTGGACGGCGGTCGCACGTGGAGTCCAGCAGCGCCACCGGATATGGCGGGGTCGAGCGGCGGATGGGCGGAGGCAAGGCGAAGGAGAGATCGGAAGTGAGGTCATCACATGCAACCCTAGGCCGAATTTTCTTCAATATATAATATTGTCTCACTTTGTGCATTGCCCATAATGTCCTCGGGAGAAAAGCGTCAGCATCTTGGTATAGAAGGATAATAACGTACATCCATACTTTTTTAATTGATTGAATCACCTTTTGAAACGTGGATCAATGTTCAACCAAAAGACAAAAGCATGAATGGATGAGTGAATCGAGAGAAGATTGTGTCTTTCTTGATTATTGGACAATAAATATAAGCGAGAAGACAATTAAAGATTCTGTTATTTAACAGATCTATTCAACGAGGGTATAAATAGGTCGATCGTTGAATAAATCTGTGATTTAACACAGACCTACCCATAGGAAACTTGGATTTCTCCTCATTCCCGACAGAGGGTGTCCCAGCTGCGGATGGGTAACCCCAACGACAGACTGGGCAAACGATGGAGTACAAAGCCCCCCACGATGGCACCTCTGCCCCCCTGTTCCCCCTGAATCTTTGTCTTCCCCAGGAGAAGGGAATACCCTTACAAAATACTCCTTCATCAGCCACCAAACCAGGTTATCCCTGGGAGGCCTCTGGAGCACCAGAAGGTAAGATCCTAACATGTAAAGATATAAACAAGAAGATAAATTTGAACAAACATTGTTCTTTGAATGCTTAATGATTGTACCAATTACAATTCAAATATATAAATATTTAATTTACAAATAACAAACGGCTACAAAAAAAATTAAACTAGTTCTACTTGCTCCATGCAATTTAGCAATTCTTATTCACATGTGTGGGCTCTCGATTCCACCACCTAAAGGTTATGCTCCTTCCATCGACAGATATCTTTTTTAACGTCACACCAAATTAGTCGGTTCTACTTAATTGCTTCTCTAGCAACTGCATTTGAGGCATTTGTTTCCCATGCCTGATTAACATGTCTCTGATTTTATCAATTTCTGTAGTTTATATCCGACTTTATCGGTTCCATTACTTGGTAGTAATTCTGTATCTGTTTGTCGACAGTTATAACCCGACCTTTTTATCAGTTAACTCCACTTTGTATGTCAACATTTCGTTCCAAGACTTGGTTATGTGTCGTATATTCCATGTCTGTTAAACTAATTTTGTTGTCAACTAATATAGTCTGCTTAGTAAAAGCTTTCAACATTTGACAAATCTTACCTTTGTCACCTCTAGCTCGGTCTCTGTCGAACGAGATATTGATCAGGCCCCCTTTCAAAAGAATCAAATTTTTTTTTATATTCTTTTAAATATCCATAATCATGATCCACAAATTGAAGAGACGTGCATTCAATCATCGTATCTTTCATGTAAGTCTTTTAACTGGCATACTCTGCACGTTCCGTATGACTTCTTTCGAGAAGCCCCATGTGACACTCGCTAGAAAACTTATTTATTAGATGACATGTATTTAAGGCTCCTTTGTTTTGCAAATATGAGATATTTTCAAAAAGTAATTTTCTAGAAAAACGACTTAAGAATGAATTGGAAAACAATTTTTATCGTTTGGCAAGAAATTAATTGTCCTTTTAAAAATTACCAAAAACTTTGAATTTTTAATTATTTCAGCTAAAGAGTGTTTATTTTTATTTTTTTATTTTTATTTTTATTTTTATCTTGCTTCTTATTCTTCTATTTTTTCTTTCTCAACCGATCGTTGGCCATAGCTATTCGCCGAAGGTTCCACCTCGACAAATTCGGCAAGGTCGCAGAGGCTCGAGCTCGGCCGCATTTCCTTGCGCTGGGGAAGCTTAAGCGCGCCCGAGGTCGAGGAACTGACCTTGCCAGCCTTGGGCGAGTGGCTGCGGCAGGTTGTCGTGGCCATCAATCTATGAAGAAAACAAAGAAAACAAAAAAAAATGAAAATAAAAAATTACCAGGAATTTTATTCGAACTTTTTTTAAATTAATAAAAAGAAAATAAATGTAAAAGAGTTAAGGGAGGAAAATGAGGGAAAAAATTTCCTCTTTTTGGAGGAGTTTTTTTTCCATGTGTGGAAAATATTTTTCTTAACTAAGCTTATTTTTTGTGAATTCTCTTCCTGCTTAACCTGCTTACTAACTCTGTGCACTGCTTTAATCTGATACTATATATGACTAAAGCCAAATGCGGAAGATTAACAAACAATGAGGCGATAATAACTACAACCTCCAACCTACCACACGCGCGTAAGAAATAATGGTACGGCCTGCTTGGGTTTATCTTTATTCTTTACCCGTCTCTAATATGTTTAACATTTACACGTGAAGAGCACAAAGTTGAGCACATAAGACCAGGTTTTTATAAGCAAACAAAATTTTAAAGATTCCCGCCAAATTTTTTTTCCCATTTTCAAAAGGTGGAATGGATCAAATCAAACCATTCATTTTGATTTGAATAATCCGATTTGATCAATGGCACTCTTAACATTGAATTGGCAGTGTTAGGGGATCCATTTCGGGAAACATATATACATAGCTACTGCTAGACCATTGGTTTTCCTCACATATCACAAACTAATTTCTAGGTGATTGGAGAACGTAGCTATTACTAAAATCCCACAACGTACACATCCCCATCTCCAACATCACGAAAACCCATTGCTCGTCGTCGTCGCCAGCACCACCATTACCATTGTTCAGGCTTCAGTGCTAGCGGGAAACGATATGGCATTGGACCCGTGACCAATCCTACATCAACCATCAAAACAGATACCAACTTCCTAAACTGAGCCTCTGGGAACTCCCGTGATCTTCCCACTCGGTAGTAAAATTCACAAAGCGCCCCATACCGTACCACGTGAGATGTGGGTAGTACTGACGGCATATTACTTATCTGAAAAACACAGAATAACATCACTGAGCCAGGGCTCAGCAACTAAGTCTAACATGATAAATGCTAAATGTTAATCTTAGAGCGCACACATCAGACACCATAGGACAGTTCATAAAAGGTGAACCAGGGGAAAACTTCAAGAATCTGAAGAACGATATGCACTATGGATTTCATGAATGCGTATATGTTCCCTCATCTTTACTTTTTCATCTTTTTCCAAGCAGGGGGATGCATGATCTGCTACTTATTGGATATTATAATCTATAACTGTTGACTCAAGGCTTGTCCAGGCCGAGTTCTAAAAAAGAGAAGTCTCACTCTTCGTACTTTTCTCATGTCATTCCAACAAGCAGATTTGCCGATTAAAAAAAATAGCAGATTTGATGGACTCAGATCAAACAAGCGTGAGCATGATGGGCGCGCATGAAAACATTTCAAAATTTTCATTTCCCTGCCAGATCGACTTCTGGCAGAGAAATTCGTTTGGTAAACTCACTTCTGAAGCAGAAATGCGTTTGGTAAAAAAATTGACTTTTGATCGGATTTTGAGAAGCTAAAAATTTTTACTTCTCAGCTCTAGAATCATTTCGTCTATCACACGAGCCTCGACCGAGCACCACCACCAGTCGCTGCCGCCGCCGCCGCCGCCCGTCGCTGGAGGCCACGGCTGCCGATCGTCGATTGCTGCCACGGCAGGTGACCTACTGCGGCGGCGGCGACCGACGGCAGCCGCCAATGATTTTGTTAATAATGTTTCAAAAATAGAAAGTTTCAAGCGTTACCAAACGAATTTCTTTGATCAGAAGTTAATCTGAAGTAAAAATAGAAAAATCAACTTCTGCTTTTGAGGAGAAGTGGAGAAATCAATTTCTAATCAGAAGTTGAGAAGTTGGCCCGAAGTGTTACCATTCTTAATAACCAAATAAAAATAGAGGATAACCAGCTCCACTGCATGTGGGAGTGCGGTAGATTATAAGGATCTTATTGTGATCTCAGGATAATTTTTCACCTACCTAAACATAATAACTTCACAGGTTAAACTATCTTTTCCTTCTAGTGAAATCATACAAATACTTGGGATTTGTGACGTTGAGTGTCATGACCCGAGGGCATGAACTTGGTCCGAAGAGATTGAGAAGTACATTAACAATAACTTCGCTTGAAGAGTTTCATAATATCCCCACTTAGACAGGATCCTTATCTAAAAATGCATTGGCCTAATTTCTACGCATGATACGTGTTCTGAGGTACTTCACTTTGTGATATGAAGTAAGATAACCAACCTGATTTTCACATGAATTGAAGTCAATCATAGAAGAACGAGGGGTCCTTAACTACATCGAGATACTTAAAGGAGCGTCTTACTCAAGGAACAGAACAAACGTCCATGGTAAAACCAACGACGTAAAAAACTACTACGATGAATGTGTAACTTGTTCTATAATCATTGTGGCAAAACAGTTTCATCCGAACTTAACCTTTCACCCTGATCTGCGTCATGTCTTGGGACATTGCCGACCCTGTCGATGGATAATGTGCGTCTTTGTCTATAGACATCAATAATGTACGAGAACGACTCTTAAAAGAGCAAGATTTTTTATGGCTCACCATCTATCTAAAGACAAGAGTTTCCAAATAAATAGTATGTTCAATAACCCATCCCTCCCTATGGGATAATCCTTCCAACTATTATCCTCCAAATTGAACAGAATCATCTGTTCCACATCAATCTGAAGAACAATTTTTCTGCTATCTGTTTACGTGAGGGGGACCTTCACAATGATGAGATTTATCGCAACCGAATCAGAACGATCAAATAGAGAATCAAGAAAAATTAGACGACGCACAGTTTACCCAGGTTCACCCCAGAATAGGGCTACGTCCTGCAAAGAGATTTCACTATGATATTCGGTTTACAGCCACTCAACTCGTTACAATGATCAGCATAAACGAGCAAAATATTTATTCTCTAAACGGGCCCAAAACCTAAACCTAGCGAAACCTCTATTAAGCCCATAACATACGGGTTAACTTAAATAAAAGTCAAAACCCGTTGAGGTTTCGGGGGCGCTGTCCCCGAACCCCCGCCCACTCACCGACGAGTGGGGTAGCCGTCCGCTGACCGGGCAGCGGAAGCCCCGCCCGCTGACCGGGCAGCGGGACACTCGTGTCGGGGGCGCTGCCCCCGAACCCCCGTATCCCACGCGTATAGGTCACATGTCGTCAGATAATACTTTGGTTTCCCTAAGCTCACGTGGGCGTACCCGGTGTGAGAAACAAGGGTCCCCGAAATATTCGCCAACTCCAACATTCTCCCACTTAGTGGATACTTCGCGTAAATGAGAGCCTTTCCAATGTCATTCTTCTTCAATCCAATCGCAGTAGAGCACCATTCAAACTTCGCACCTGTGACAGCTTTAGTAAAGAAGTCTGAACTATTTTTCATCGTGTCAACCTTTACAAGCTGAACCTCTTTCTTCTCCACTTTTTCTCGGATGAAATGATATTGTATATCAATGTGCTTTGTGCGTGAGTGAAATGCTGGATTCTTAGCTAAATAAATAGCTCCTTGATTATCACATCTCACCTCTACGGCACCTTGCTCAAAACCAAGCTCCAAGCACAACCGTCGTAACCATACGGCCACTTTTCCAGCATGAGTAAGAGCCATGTACTCAGCCTCCGTAGAAGAGAGCGCTACCACGCTTTGCCTTCTACCTCTATTACACGGACACGCCGTTTGTCAAATATTTGCCATGTCGGACACGTGCCCGACTCGCTCGGACACGATTCGTAGTATCCTCAAGTCATAACACACAAATTTTGCACTTCAAATTTCCATCTGCACTAGCCCATCACTTGCCCATCAGGCCTCCAGCCCAACTGGCAGCCAATTTACAATGGCCCACTTGAGTTGCTCCATTGAGTCTTTCTTTTATAGGAAGCTTTCAACGCGTCCATTATTTTGCAGGCGATGTGGGACACGGAGAATGCCTACTCTTCCTCGATCAGTCAAATTTCAGCGTCTAATTCTGTTTATTGCCGAATTGCATCAATTACATCTATATTTTGGAGCACTTTGGTGTTGAAATTTATAGTTGAAATCATAAAAATATTAATGTTGAAGTCATAAAAACATTAATTTATCATGTATATATATATACATATAATATACAACCGTGTCCCATAGTGTCGGAATTCTCTATTTTTTGAGAATTGTCGTGTCGGTGTGTCGTGTCGTGTCGTGTTGCGAGTCGTGTCTTGTGCCCGTGTAACATAGCCTTCTACTCATCCAACTCAATGCAGCCTCAAACAATGTGAAAACATACCCGCTAGTGGACCGTCTGCTATCAATATCTCCACCCCAATCAGCATCTACATGGCCTACGATATCAAGCATGTTTCCATTCCCTGTACCTTCAAAACATAAAGAAAAATTCAAAGTTCCACGAAGATACCTAAAAACTATGTTGATCGCATTCCAGTGTTCTCTACCTAGGTTAGACATGTATCTTCTCAAGACTCCCACTGCTTGGGCTATATCCGGACGCGTGCACACTATAGCATACATCAAGCTACCAACTGCACTCGCATATGGAACTCGTGCCATCTCTTCAGCTTCTTCACTCGTTTTAGGACATTTTTCCGCAGATAGCTTGGTCCCTAAAGGTATAGGGGTACCAACAGGCTTGCAGTCTATCATATTGAATTTTTTCAATATTTCTTTGATGTATTTCTCATGCCCTAGCCACAGCTTCCATTTCTCACAGTCCCTCCTAATCTGCATGCCCAAAATAAAATTTGCAGGCCTCAAGTCTTTCATTTCGAACTTCTTGGCCAACAAACTATTCACAGAACTCACCATCTTCACGTTATTCCCGATCAACAGAATGTCATCCACATATAGCGTGAGAATGACAAACTGATCGCCCGTTCTCTTCACATAAACACAATGGTCAGAATTTGAGCGCACAAAATCAAGCTGGAGCATATACGTGTCAAATCTGATACCACATCCTCGGTGACTACTTCAGCCCATATAAGGACTTTTTCAATTTGCACACCAGATTCTCCTTTCCCTTTACTTCAAAGCATTCTGGTTGCCTCATATATATCTCCTCCTCCAAGTCCCCATGAAGGAAAGCCGTATTTACATCCATCTGTTCCACCTCAAGATTGTATGCAACTGCTACAGACAGAACAAACCGTATCGAGGTCAATTTCGCCACGGGAGAGAAGATCTCATCATAGTCAACTCCCTCGATCTGAGAATACCCCTTGGCTATAAGCCTAGCCTTGTACTTCTCTACAGTCCCATCCGGTTTCAGTTTTCGCTTGAACACTCATTTGCACCCAATTGCCTTTCTATCCTTAGGCAACTTACACAGGCTCCATGTCTTATTATGATCAAGCGACTGCATCTCATCTATCATTGCGAGCTCCCACTGATTCGCATCATCCATGGATCTCGCCTCTTTTACAGAAATAGGATCATCTCCGGTAATTCTCAAAGCATGAAACGTACTCAATGCACTAAGTGAGTATCGAAGTGGTACCTTTCTTTACCGCGTCGATCTCCTAAGAGCCGGCATGCTATCTGTATCCGAGTCTTCATCTGAATCTGCATCCTCGACTTCATTAACCAAGTCGCCTTGCTCCGATTCTGAATCAGACTCTAATGGCGTACCTTGTGGAATTATCTCCACCGTTTCATCTTTAGGACTTTCTTCAAGCACTACCACTTTCTCGGGCTCATCACCTTTCTGTGTGCCAATCTGAGATTGTGATTCACGAAAGACAACATCCCTGCTGTATACAATGGTCTTTGATTCTGGATTCCACAGCTTATAGCCCTTGACCCCTTCCTTGTACCCGGCAAATATGTTCTTTTCAAACTTATTGTGAAGCTTGCCCCGTTTCTCCTTGGGTATATGAACATATGCGCCACACCCAAACACCTGAACATGTGACAGATTCGGCTTCTTCCCAAACGCTGCCTCATATGGTGTACGATCCTTCACTGATGAGGTCGGTGATCGATTCTTCAAATAACTGGTCGTGGCTACAGCTTCTGCCCAAAATTCGTGCCCCAAACATGCCCAACTCAGCATGCATCTTGCCCTTTCTATGAGTGACCGGTTGTTGACACCTGATTTTTGACCATCTTTTATTTTAGTTTTTATTTCTAAAATTAATTAAAAATAGCAAAAAAGGTCAAAAAATTGCAAAATCAACTTTGGGAGCCTTAGCCTAGCCTTAGGAACCAATTTTGAACAAAAAATATTTTTTGAATTTTTTAATATTTTTTGGAATTTATTTAATTATAAAAATACCCAAAAAATCAGAAAAATACCATCCGTGGTCAGAAAATTACAAAAAATATTCAGAAATTTTATTTTAATTCTCTCTTTAATATTTTCACTTTTTATTAGGGAAATTCGGCTTGGTTCATTGGGTTCCTTCACAAACCTAATCCCAAACCGGGCCTAAAAAATCCTTTTCGAGTCTTTTAATTTTCAATTCTCGGTTTTTATAAGCTATGACATTGGACTCTAAAGTAATGAAATGCAATTGGGTCAATTTGCCCTCCAATTTGATCAATTTTAACCAAAAGGGCTTAATTGCATAAAAATCTTTCAATTTAGTCCCCGGTTTCACAATTTTTGAAATTAAATTTCACACGGGCACACCCATTAAAATTAAACACCTCTGCCCAACATTTTTCATCATGCTGAATCCATTGGTGGGCTCAATTTTGGCTAATTCGATCGTTTAGGCCTTCGATTTGGCGAAATTAAATTTCGGATCCTAGGGACAATTTGGGGTTTTCACAGAATTTCAATAAATTGATTCACGAAAATACCCATATTTGATGGAAAACATGTCAAGGAATCCGATTTTGCCATCAATTTCATGAAAAGAGGTCATTTAGGGGGTCAATTTGGCGATTTGGGCGATTTGGCCGAACCGGGCCGGTCGGGTCCGACCCGACCCGACCCGGTCCGACCCGGATCTGCAGACCATGCACAGAATGTGCAGAATCTGCAGAACGTGGACAGCAAAAAACGGGGGAACGTGGGCATGCGGGTTTTCGAGAAAAACAAAGGCGAACGAGCGTGGGGGACAGAAGAGGGAGACCCATGCTCGTGTTCTGAACGTGGAGTAGGCACCGAGGTCGCCGGTCGGCCATAAAAATCGGCGGGATTCTCGGTTTAAGGGGAGAGGGAGGCCGAGAGAGAGGGGGATTTTTTTTTGAGCGGAGGGGGAGCGCGAAGAGCTTCCTCGGACCTTCAACGTACCACAGCAAACATCGCCAAGGGCTTGGCGGTCGTCGGCAAGCTCCGGACGTGTCGGTATTCTCTCTCAACCTCCATTTCTCGCGCGCCTATAACGTGTTCGACGAAATGCCCGAATGAGGGCTTGATATTTTGGCTCTCGGCCGAGCTATCCCCGAGCTCTATTTGTGCGAAAACCGCCTTTAAGCTTCATTAGAACTTGTTATAAGCTTGTTTCCATATTCATTTTGCACGGAACGATGCCGGGAGCGATGGCCGGAGTTCGATGTGCTCGGGCCGAGCCTAAAGCTCACACCGGCGAAGCGCACGGCCACCGACCATCAAAGGACCATAGGTAAGCTTCTAAACCTTCCTTAGATGCCACGTGAATGCCCGGAACCGAGTTTAGTCGAATAAAATTTTCTACAAAATTCCTCGCCGGAGCCGGGTTCGGGGAGGTCCGGTTTTGCCTATTTGGGACGCGTTCATGGCCTTCATTTCTGTGGTATGATGATGTTGAAATGTTAGGGAGTCTAATGGTGTAAAAATCTCCAAAAAATTCTGAGTTTTGGTCAATTTTGGGCATTTTCCGGCGACCTCGCCGGAATTTTTACTATTCCCGCCGGATTTTTCACTGTTCATCGTCTTCTCCGGCGACCCTCCGGCCGGTCAACGGTCAACGGCCGACGTGGCGTGCCACGTAGGCAGCCACGTCAGCCGGGTGGGGTCCGGTCCGCTTATTTTCAAATAAAACAAACGGACGGCCACGATCGCGACACGTGTCGCGATCCTGGAATTTTTGGAAAATTAAATAAATGATTTTCGAATAATTGATCCGGCGGCCGAGAATGTGCCAAGTGGCTTTCTGTGGATCGTCCGATCTTGTCCAAGATCGGACGCACCAGGAGTAGCCACGTGGCACAACGTGGAGCGTTTGATCCGAAGGTTTTTCTAAAAAAAGAAAATAATTGATTTTTGATCCGACGGCTATTATTGAGCCACGTGGCTCTCTGTGGGTCGCTCGATCTAGTGGAAGATCGGACGCACGAGACGAAGCCACGTGGCACAACGTGGACCGTCCGATCCGGGGAATTTGCGGATAATTAAATAAAATAGATAAAAAATAAAAAAAAATTGTTAAAAAATGGAAAAATGTTTAAAAATATAAAACGGCGTCGTTTTAGGCCGGTTTCGACCCCTAGGGTCGGGCCGGGCGCCCGAGAGGCGTGGGCCGGGTTTGACCCGGCCCGTAAAATATTTTTAAATATTAAAAAATTCAGAAAATAATAAAACAATAATAAAAAATTCAAAAAATCAATAAAAAATAGAAAATTCATAAAAAATTCAAAAAAATTCGGAAAATTCAGAAAAATTCTAAAAAATTCCAGAAAATAGGAAATGGCCACATTCAACTGGCCACGACCTGTTTCGGGTCTTTCGACCCTCGATCTTTCCAAAAATGACGGTTTTGCCCTTTCGGCAAACCGTCTTCCAAAAAAATTCTAAAAATCCAGGAAAATCCCAAAAAATAGGAAATGGCCACAAACAACTGGCCAAGGCTCATTCCGGGTGTTTTGAACCCCGACCCTTCTTAAAATGACGATTTCGCCCTTTGGGCGAATCGTCTTCCAAAAATTGAAGAAAATCAAGAAATTCCAAAAAATTCTCAAAAATGGGAAGTGGCCACAATCAACTGGCCATGGAATATTTTGGGTAATTCGGTATCCAAACCTTCCAAAAAAGACAATTTTGCCCTTCGGGCTAATTGCCCCCGAATCTTCCCATTTTACCCCTAGCCCTAAATCACATCTTCCCTAAGCCCTTATGGCTATACTAGGAGGCCAATGATTGAAATTGATGTGCATTGACATGATTTATTTATGCACTTGATTGCGCTTTCATTATATTGACTGTGGTTTGATAGGACCAGTCTTCCAACCTGCATGAAACTCTGACTCATATCACCCAAAATTGCGCCTGCATGAACTCTTAGTTAGGAAAATCACTCACGTTAGGTACCGAAAGGGCGTTGGTAATGACACCGACGTAACCAAGTCCCCGAACCCAAAATCTCTGGTTCCGTAGAACTGATCGATCTCTCCCAATCGGTCAGTAAGGTTTTCGGTCTACCCTCCAAGAAAGACCGGTGGCGACTCCAAATGCATGCACAAGTTGCACATGCCACCACGACCACACTGAAGGTCGAAAGCGATCGACTCTTATCGTCGAATCCCTTAAAGATATACCTCCGCCGCGATTTGGTATGGGCCTGGGAGGGCCCGCGCCGATCTAAGGCCCGCGATCCACATTTCAGAGTGGGGGCCCACGATCGGTAATCCATTAGCCGCGTCCGTTTATTTCGGACGGGTCGCGACAGCTGGCGACTCCACTGGGGAAATTGTTCTAGAACACTTGGTTCTGGACCTCAAGTGGACTTAGGCCGTAATTAAAACGCTGAGTGATTTTTCTAACCCTGCAGGCGCTCTTGAAGGTGAGGTAAGTCCGCTCACGATAGGTGTTATATGTTTTTGCAGATTGGAGTGATAAGGGGTGTAGTCTGTGATTAACATTGTCTTATGCAGGATGGGCGTAGGAATGTATGTTATATGGATGATTTGAAGCGCTGATTGATATATAAATTGTTGCGCATGGTTCACTGCATATTTGAGGATCACGACACTTTGCACAAAGCGCCCAAACCCAGGCCGCGAAATCACCTTTTCAGGTAGCCATAGATCAGGGATCGATATGCAATGCTCTAGCGTGGATTGCGCTGGGGTTGACCATATTCGATCCCACTCACTATCCAAGTCGAGACTTTTATCCATTTGTTGTGGATTGCGCTCATGGACGAATTTATCGACTCGGATAGAGAGAGGCCTCTAGGTTCCTCACCTAAGCCATTTTGATTTCTAGAGTCAAGCCTCACTTGTCTCATGCGCATGTATATGGATGGTTGGTATACCTAAAACCAAAAATCATTGGGTACCTCTCTCGGTAAGGTCCTGCCATTTCTATTTGAATTCACTTGCAGCTCTTTTTTATATTGCACAACATGCTGCATTCATCAAATCCGAGGGTTGAGTTCAATTCCATTATAGAGTATGGATAGAGTAGAGATGATCTCTCCAAGTCGGTCCCACATCCCGGACGTATTCAAGTATGAGCGACGTGTCACCCGCCATCGGACTGTCGGGACATTCAACGGAGTTCACCCTTTTCAAGTTGTCCAAGGGATGGTCCGGTAACCATACCGGAAGTTGAAGGACAGGTGATAACAGCAAATTCGAGACACCTACCGGACATTATCAAAAGGGCACCTGATAAAAACGAAGACCCGAAATAGCCGGACCAAAGACATCAAGCATCGTCCCTCGAAGACCTAACTTGGGGCATCTCTTTAGGTTCTTAAGGGTCACGTTCCAGTCGTCCCTTTTCTTTTATCAAGATCATCGAGTCTGTAAAGAGCACCCGTCTGTGGGTCTCCCATCTATCTTTTACACCTCGATTCCTAAGTCTTGTCTAAGTGTCTTGACATTGGAACGTGACACTGGAATTTCTCTCAATCATTCGGACTTTCCGATTCAATTGCGTGTCTCGCCCAGATGAAATCTTCGTTAGAACTCACACTTGGCATGTCTAACCCAAGTACGAGAATCTAACATTCATTTCATGGTGCGCCGGACATGGAATTGAACCGGTTTATAGCATGCACCCTTGGTAATCCTTGGTAATTAACTAAAGTCGTCCATGTTTCCTGAATTCAAGAGGAGACATGATATCCAAATTACCTTCGGGAAATCATCTCAATTTGGATGTCCTATTTCCCACCGAATTTAGGACACATCGAAATTGCAATTTTATCTTCTTGGACATTCCACAGATTTTCTGGGGATTGGCCAAAAGTAATGACCATGGATTACACTCCTTTTAGTTTTATGTTTTCTCTTGAAAAACATCGATAAGAATTTTTCACACGAGGCTAAGGCTTGTGTAAAAGTTTTTATCCTCGTTAATCACAAGAAAGCATAAAATTAAAAGGATTTATGCTTTACTCCCCTTTCTAACATAGTCCTGTCATTCGAAATAGGTGTTTTCCGGAATCAAAAGCCAAGAACTTGTGTGAAGCTTCAGTCACAGGTTAAAATGGATCGGATTGGCCTGGAGAAGCGCTTGGCCGCACTGGAGAGTCAGATGACTCAGATATTGGCAATGATGAAGACATTCCTCCTCACTACACAAGAGGCGTCCCCGACGACCTTCAATCCTGATCTGACCACCCGACCAGGTTCAACCGGCGTGCCAGATGTTGATCGAGCCCTGGAAGTAGAAGACTTCTCCGAAGGCACACCCATGATGAGTAACCTGGAAGAACAGCATAAAGAAAAGTATGGTGCTATGGAGGAAAATGAGATGACTGGAGAGGATCTGTTCGTCACACACCTGATTCGGGAGAAAAACTATAGTCACCAGCAGGATGTTGGAGGTCGTGCGAACCCGATCCCCGCTGAAACCCGTCCATACAATGTCTCTTCTACATGCCCCAAAGGGAAGACGCTTGAGATTCCCCAATGGCCGGGACTTGCTAGGAGATATGGTGGTGTCGGTTGCCCAAGAACTCATATCCAATACTATTTGGAGGCGATGATCGATTTCGATCGTGACGATTTGCTTCTTGTCCAAAATTTTCGGCATAGCCTGGTCGGTCCCGCGTTAGAATGGTTCACGAGGCTTGATGTCGAGGGCATCCGAGAATGGAGTGATTTGGCTAATCAGTTTCTCCAGCAATACGATTTCAACAGGAATGCCACCCCTACCAGAATGGATCTGATGCACATGAAGCAAAGGAGAAATGAAAGCTTTAGATCATTCACACAAAGGTGGAGAGTAAAAGCAGCCCAAGTCCAACCTCCGCTGGACGAAGATGAGTTAATAGAGCACTGTCTGAAAGCTCTTCCCTATGATTCCTTTAATCGATTGGGTACGGCTCATTACCAATCATTTTCACAACTTGTGCATGCCGGTGAAAGGATGGAATGGGCTAAGCGCGATAGCATGATCAGAAACAAAGAAAGCCGCGGAGAGCTTTCTCAAAGGAGTAAAGAACCGGTCAGGGAAACGACGACCGACTATCAAAGAATGACGTTCACGAGTCAAAATTCCGTACACGTGGCAAGACATCAGCCGCCTGATTTCATTCCTCACCAGAGACAACCAGCACCTAAGATAGAGAAATCTGGCCAGTCAAGCAAGAGAAGTCCCCCATTATTCACACCGCTCCCACTTCCTATGTCAGAACTGCTCCATCGGCTTTTGGAGGAAAGGTTGGTAGCCAAGAGGCCACCAAGGGTGAAACCGCCAAGATTCCAGGGGTTCGACCTGAATCAGACCTGTGCATACCATATGGGGGAGAAGGGACATAATGTCGACAATTGCCGAACTCTACAATATGATGTGCAGGCTCTCATCGACTGTGATATACTAGTGTTCGATAGGACAGGACTCAACGTCCGGCCTGACCTTTTGTCGGATCGCAAAATCAGTGACGTATCCGAGGTTGGACCGGAAAGCGATCTAAGGCTTATCACCAACGTACCCGAATCACGTGAGGTACCGACTACATCTTCTCAAAATCCGGAGAAGCATACCACCTCGATGGGGCGGAAAGAGCCATGCTTAACCGAGATGGGTAGTATGGGCATCATCGGTAGGGTTGAAGACCCCGCTTTTACAACTTCCTTCGCAAAGTTGAGCTTAACCTCTGAAGGATATGTGATAGAGGCTATGAGGGAAGAGTCATGGGAGAACATGCGGCAAAACCAACAAGCGGACAGGGTATACGAAGACAACCCCATCAATGACCGCGCCGACCCGGCTGATCGGACAATTGATGATGGCAAACTACATGGATGAGGGAGTCACTTCCTCCTTTCCATCATCACTTTTTAGTCTATTTGCATTTTAGTCCATATATAGTCTCGAGTGCAGTCTCCCTAAAAAAAAAAAAAAAAAAAAATCAAAAATCAAAAATCAAAAATCAAAAAATGGGGACATGGGGGAGCACCACAAATCGGTCAATGACGACAAAAAAAAACAAAAAAAACAAAAAAAACAAAAAAAAACAAAAAAAACGAAAAAAAAAACAACAAGAAAAACAACAAAAAAAGAGAAAAATTCCTGAGACCTGATTTCCCACATGTCTCCTGGTTTTCAAAACCTTTCGGGGTAGCGAAGATATCCGATGATAAGAGGATTAGCCCCCGTTCCCCACCTTCTAATCAAATCTTTCAAAATGTGTTTCTAAGAAAAATTCGTCATGTATGGACTCTCTTTTCCATATTTGGGCTAACTGGCTTCATGGCATCTCAGGTGTGCCGCCCAAAGCATGGAACGCCCAAGAGAAACGGAGTGGTGCTTCAAGAAGATTGAAGCTGGTCGATAACTCGAGCCACCGGGATGGACATTTGAAGGCAGACAAATGAGTCGACTTCTCACAAAAAAGCATACCGGAGCAAAGGCCCATCGAGACGAAAAGGGGGACGAGAAACTACAAATGGCATATATCCCCAAATTAAAAAAGAACTGCAAAAATAATGAAGGAGGTCAAAGCAGTCAACTAGGGCAAACGCCACTTAGCCAGGGCAAACGCCACCTGACCGGGGCAATCGGATCGAGGATAAGGACGTGTCGTTCCTAATTGATTTTCAATCAGATATTGGCGTAATATTTCCTATCTCTTCCTCTCAGGTGAAAAACAGGTCGAGAAGAAAAATCCATCTGCGGATAGACAGGAGGGACATGTTTTACATGGCAGACATTTGCCGAAAATGCCCTCATCTGACTACATGCAAGATGATGGTGGAACGATGGATAAGATGGTTGAAGACCAACAAATAGAAACTTGCATTCCCTACAAGAGGAAGAGGAAGGTGCCTTCATCAGATGTCACCCCCATTGGGTTGGTAAAAACAAGATGGATCAAATCAGGTGATGATAAAAGTGAATGGGACCACCGAAGAATCTCCATCGTCTTGGATGCCCGAAGATGAAATAAAAGACTATTAAAGCGTAAGGCGAATGCGACAGGACACAATGAAGGAAACCATGGCCTGTGAAGTAACACTTCAAGATGTTAAAGTATTCGACCACATGTACACCCGTGCTTGCTGATGTCAAATAGCAAGAAGCTCGAGGGATGTCATGAAACGATGACAAGGCAGAAGGTGCATGAAGAAATCAAAACGCACTGATGAGACTAAGAAGTGTCGGAACATCAAATGCTGAAATCTTCGAAGGATTGTATGAGCATATCATCTGGTATCCCAAAAGAGAATACATAGTAGATACCAGGCGTCAGAGAATTTGAAAGGTGCGGGATGCCAAAATCACCTGACACGGAGTGGATCGGCTCCGACTAAGTGGGAATGCATCGACACGGCATGATCAAACTACCCATAAATAAATCAGTCAGCCCCAGACAACGCATCCAGTTGCTGGGGGCAAATCACTCTCTACCCAGAAAGGGTACCGAATGTAGGATATGCCGAATTCACCATGGGGATACGTAGGGGAAGTCCCTGAAGCAGTTATCACCCATGAATCATGATGAAGTGGAATAATCAATCAAAGACAAAACACATCAAACCCTTCTAAATGAGAAGGAGAACAATACGGAGCAATCGATTCTGGTAAAAGGACGTATCGTTCCAAAATGATTATTTTCTTGATATGAGAATAATGTTTCATTTCTTTTTCCTTTCAGGTTGGGAACAGAAGCAGAGGGCCCAAGAAGCAATGCCTTCAAATGACAAACAGGGAGTACCCCTTTTCGTGGCATCTCAAACATGCACTTTGGCTAAATATTTTTAAGAGCACTCTAATAGCTCAATTTGTGAACAAAACCTTTGAGAAAACTTGAAGAAGTTTATCATCATTTAGAAATCTCTGTGAAAAGAGCGCTTGAAAAGAAAATTTCAAGTTTTCCAGATTGACATATCTGATAAAAATGCTTTCTCTGAATAGAGTGAAAAGCACGAACTCATGTTTCGTTGCTGGCACACCTAACATGCATCATGCATATCATGCACATATCCTGCATACAGAGAACCCAAAGGGAGAAATGCCGGTTCCCGCAGGATAAATTTCAAGGGTAAATTGTATCGACTCCAACAGTCAATTATACATGCCCTTTACTCATGAGATTTCTTCTTTTCAATAGGGGAACATCGAACATCTCAAATGGCGGCTGTGATCGAGAGAATCACCAAACCGCCACATGACAAATCCCCAGATTGTCAGGCTGTCTAGGGACAAAAAAAATAATAATCGAAGAATCTGGCAATCGAGATAGATGACCAGAATCGACAAAAATTCACGAGAGCGGGCTCCCCCACCTGCTTCGAGGAGCCAAGCCGGGGGCAAATTCTCACGATCCCCCATGAAAGTGCATCGAACCAGGGTTATCAAACCCAGAGATGACGAACACCGAGACAAGCCTTACTGGGGCAAAATACTTGGAAAACACTGCTCCTTCAAATGTTGGAAGGACGAAGTCTCGAAGGGAGTACCTCCTTCCTGAAATTTCAAATGAAGCCAGATAAATCCCCACACCTGTCTCTTCATATGCAGGTGCATGAATGTCTTCAAATCGGATTGAAAATCGTCCAGGAGCATGGGAATGCCAAGGCATGCTGCCAAGATGAACACCGCCCAACTGGGGCAAAGCAGTTGTCGACGTGATTGAGGATCGTCTCACGAACAACACCCACAAATACAGACGAGATGAAGCAGCATCCATCACCCACATCAAATGAGAAGCGTCAATAATCGACGAAGGAAAGGAATACGTCAGTAAGGCGTCATCAGGAATCCCAAGAGGGAAGACATCCCCAAAGAGGATGGAGATTATAGCAAAACGCAGGAATGAATTTAGCTGGGGCAGGCATCACCTAGCCATGATGAACCACGTCTAACCGGGGCAAGTGAATCATTTGTGTGCCGGACAAAGGAAGGACATTTCTTCTCTGGAAAAATCCATGGACGCAATGACAGAGTCGTCCCCATCGGAAGTAAACCCCAGGATACAAACCTGGGTGAACGGTAACTTTGTATCGTTCCAAATTGATCTCCCAAAGATCCCGTGCTTAACATGAGTTTGTTCTCATTTGGCAGAAAATTGGTGGCACCAAAAAGCCACAAAAGAAAGGATCTCGCCCAACGTGGAAGCGAAAAGAAATATCCGTTGTAGGGGGCAAGCTGCCAGGAAATGGAACCCCGCAAAATGGCGTTAGAATACGTCCAAAAGCAGAAATTGATCTCATCCGGTGCAAATCCTAGAGAAAGATTTCGTGGCCAAACAGATGGGTAGATCATGGTCGCGAGCTAGATGGCCGACTTCAACAAGCCTTACATTTGCGTTCAAAAGGAGGCGCGAAGCGAGAGTAAAGCAGTATCGTTTCGATTTGTCTTGAATTTCGAAACACGAACTGACACTTGATGTTTATTGTTGACAGGGATTCGCCGTCAAGATGGACAGAAAATTGTTGGCGCCAAAAAGCCGCAAAAGAAAGGAATTCGCCGACAAGGAGGCGAATAGAATTATCAACTTTGGAAGCCATGACTCCAAGAAGTGATCTTTGATTGAACTTTGAAGATTGGCGTGGGAATGCATCCAAAAGCATGAATGAATCTCCTATAGTGCAAATCCTAGAGAAGGTTCCATTGCCAACCAGATGGAGAGATCATGGCCACAAGATAGAGGGCCAAATTCTGCAAGCCGCGCGTTTGTGTTCAAACGGAAACACAAAGCAAGAACAAGGCGGTATCGTTCCAATTTGTCTTGAATTTTGGAACGCAAACTGACACATAATTCCCGTCTTTGACAGGGGATCGCCATCAAGGCGAAACAGGTTTTCACATCCCATGTATTACCCATGGGAACACATGACCAAGGGTGAGATGTATCGTTCTAATTCTTTGAAAAATTCATGAACATACAATAACATGTTTCTTCCGCATTTTCAGGGATCTCCAGCCGCGAGGGACAGGTAAGTATCCCTCTCCCCAATCCATTGAAGATGTTAAACAAAAAAAAAGAAAAAAGAGAAAAAGAAAAGTTTTCAGAATCTAATGTCTAGAAAAGACATAGAGTTCTAACTCCATTAACAATCATGTTTTGAAAACAGGAGGTTGTCTAAACATGATTAGAACATGCATGGTGCATCATAAAATCCTCTTTGATGGGTAAAATTTTTGGAGAAAATGAAAGAGATTTTTCCAATCAAAGGTTGTTCAAAACCTTCAAAAGGACGTTTTCTCAAAAGACGAGAGGCAAAGCCTAATCTAAACACGTCCTACACACACTTGAGAGAAGAGTGGAGCGAATCAGGTAGCAAAATCTGGACCTACGGAAGTAGGGATCATTCGCAGCAATTACATGGATCGGGACGACGGAGGCATTCGTTTCATATCCCCAAACACAACAGGTGACTATTGACAACCCCTTTGAACGGCGGTTTCCATTCTCAACCCTGTCAAGAAACACCCCATATCGGGGCAAGAACGAAAGTGAGTTCAGCAGCATCAGGAGAAAATAGTTAGAGATTTTCTTGCTCGGACTAACATTAATCTTTGTGTGTTGTTTATATGGTAATCCAAGTGCCATAGGATGACGAGAAGCATTCATTTCTCTATCCCACACACCATATCCTTTGCACAGCCAAGTTGAGCCTGCAAAATCATTTCATAAACCCGTTGGTGATCATTGCACATTCCAAGACGGATGCATCATCACTTCAGAAACGGAAGAGTTCAAGACTTAGGGTTTGCAAAGAAATTCCTAAGATAATGCTTAAAGTCGTTAGACCTTTGGTCGCATGTCTAACACAATCTCCCGAAAATGAGAAAAAGCGGGATTTCAAAAAAGAAATGATGAGAAAAGCCCCCAGCATCAAGAAAAAGCAAAGTGCCTGGTAAAAGCAAGGCCGATGCTTGGGTGAACAATTTATATCAATCCCCCAGTGAAACCTGTTTGAAAAGGGGAGAAGAAAAATTCAGAAGGAGTCAGATTCCAAAAACTACTCCTCAAACGGTATCAAGCGCGGAGCAGAGACGCAGATAGAGTTGTTAGTCTCTCAATGCAGCCAGAGGCGCTTTCACAAGAATTTGTGCACACCTCAAAAGCGGTCGTGCACCTCAAAAATTGAAGATGCAGAATGGAAAAGACAGGTGACAAATTTGCAATGATCACCAATGTCAATCCCCTCATAATTTCCGGGCCAAAAACAAGCCTTTTCTCGGTCCCCAATCCCACCAAAGTTACAACCCTGAAACAGTCTTCTCTGATTAAGACACTTGGGTTAACATATAGCTTAGCTCGAAGAGGTACGAGCAAGACTATTTCTTTCTCATTTTGCAGGGTTCTTGACTTGTAAATCCGGAGCAGATGATGAAAGCTTTCGTTCAATGGCCTTGACTCAAAAAAAAGAGTCCCCCTTGCAGACCAATATCCAAGCCCAACATTACGGTCCCGTGGAAGACCTCCCGACCGATCAAAATGTATGCGCTGCGAATGAGCCTAAAACCTAGGCACAGGTTAGTAGGGAACTGAGTACGTCCCTTATAAAAAAACCACTATCGCAAAACAGGTGAGAAGACCTCCTCGTCGAGAAATATTCCAATTGATGTTTTGAACAAACTCTTCCTGGAATTTTCAAATTATTTGATCCAGATTTTCCGTGCAAGGGATTTGTGATCACATTTGCATGTTGCAAGAATGCTTTGGAAGACCTCCAGCATCAAAATGCACATTTCATGATTAAACTAAAGTCATACGGCTTCGGCAAGTGGCCAGCCATCGTCTTCCTAGAGATTACTAACATTTTCCTGGTGAAGAAAGATATTTCAGGCTCAAACTTCTGCAGGATACCTGGAGAACCCAGCTCCCAGAATGTCGCCTCAACAGACTCAATGGTAGAAACCGCCTGAAGGGTCAACCAATGGTAGACACCGCCTGAAGGGTCAACTGAAGGTAGAAACCGCCTGAAGGGTCAACCAAAGGTAGACACCGCCTGAAGGCTCAAATGATGGTAGAAACCGCCTGAAGGATCCACCAAAGGTAGAAACCGCCTGAAGGGTCAACCAAAGGTAGAAACCGCCTGAAGGGTCAATCAATGGTAGAAACCGCCTGAAGGGTCAATCAAAGGTAGAAACCGCCTTAAGGGTCAAATGATGGTAGAAACCGCCTGAAGGGTCAACCAATGGTAGACACCGCCTGAAGGGTCAACTGAAGGTAGAAACCGCCTGAAGGGTCAACCAATGGTAGAAACCGCCTGAAGGGTCAAATGAAGGTAGAAATCGCCTGAAGGGTCAATTCGAAGGTAGAAACCGCCTGAAGGGTCAACTCAAAGGTAGAAACCGCCTGAAGGGTCAACTCAAAGGTAGATACCGCCTGAAGGGTCAAATCATGGCAGAAACCAAGTAATCCCATCGGACGTGGAAAACCTCCGTTTTTGGAACCTTTTCAAAAATCAAACAGTCTTAGCATGACGTGGAGAACCCTCGTCCTAGGACCCCTTTTCAAAAATCAGGCAGTCTTAGCATGACGTGGAGAACCCTCGTCCTAGGACCCCTTTTCAAAAATCAAACAGTCTTAGCATGACGTGGAGAACCCTCGTCCTAGGACCCCCTTTCAAAAATCAGGCAGTCTTAGCATGACGTGGAGAACCCTCGTCCTAGGACCCCTTTTCAAAATTTAGGCAGTCTCATCGGACGTGGAGAAACCTCGTCATGGGACCCCTTTTCAAAATTCAGGTAATCTCATCAGGCGTGGAGAAACCTCGTCATGAGACCCATTCCCAGAAAAACAGGCAATCTCATCAGGCGTGGAGAAACCTCGTCATGAGACCCCTTCCCAGAAAAACAGGTAATCCCATTGGACGTGGAAAACCTCCAATTCGGGAACCCATTTCAAAAATTAGGAAATCCCATCGGACGTAGAAAACCTCCGACTTGGGAACCTTCTGGAGAACCAAACATTCCCACCGGACGTAGAAAACCTCCGACGTGGGACTCCTTTTGAGAACCGGGAAATCCCAGCGGACGTGGAAAACCTCCGACTTGGGACCCCTTTTAATGAAAACCAAACCATCCCGTCGGACGTGGAAAACCTCCGTCTTGGGAATCTTTTTCAAAAAATAGGCAATCCCATTGGACGTGGAAAACCTCCAATTCGGGAACCCATTTCAAAAATCAGGAAATCCCACCGGACGTAGAAAACCTCCGACTTGGGAACCATTCGAAGAACCGAGCAATCCCATCGGACGTAGAAAACCTCCGTGTTGGGAACTCCTTTTGAAGAACCAAACATTCCCATCGGACGTAGAAAACCTCAGACTTGGGAACCTTTTCAAGAAAATCAAACAATCCCGTCGGACGTGGAAAACCTCCGCCTTGGGAATCCTTTTCAAAAATAGGCAATCCCATTGGACGTGGAAAACCTCCAATTCGGGAACCCATTTCAAAAATCAGGAAATCCCACCGGACGTAGAAAACCTCCGACTTGGGAACCATTCGAAGAACCGAGCCATCCCATCGGACGTAGAAAACCTCCGTGTTGGGAACACCATTTGAAGAAACAAACAATCCCATCGGACGTAGAAAACCTCCGACTTGGGAACTTTTTGAAGAACCAAACATTCCCATCGGACGTAGAAAACCTCCGACTTGGGAACCGTTTGAAGAACTAGACATTCCCATTGGACGTAAAAAACCTCCAACTTGGGAACTTTTTGAAGAACCAAACATTCCCATCGGACGTAGAAAACCTCCGACTTGGGAACCTTTTCAAGGAAATCAAACAATCCCGTCGGACGTGGAAAAACTCCGCCTCGGGAATCCTTTTCAAAAATAGACAATCCCATTGGACGTGAAAAACCTCCAATTTGGGAACCCATTTGAAGAACCAGGTAATCCCACCGGACGTAGAAAACCTCCGACTTGGGAACCTTCTGAAGAACCAAACATTCCCACCGGACGTAGAAAACCTCCGACGTGGGACTCCTTTTGAGAACCGGGAAATCCCAGCGGACGTGGAAAACCTCCGACTTGGGACCCCTTTTAATGAAAACCAAACCATCCCGTCGGACGTGGAAAACCTCCGTCTTGGGAATCTTTTTCAAAAAATAGGCAATCCCATTGGACGTGGAAAACCTCCAATTCGGGAACCCATTTCAAAAATCAGGAAATCCCACCGGACGTAGAAAACCTCCGACTTGGGAACCATTCGAAGAACCGAGCAATCCCATCGGACGTAGAAAACCTCCGTGTTGGGAACTCCTTTTGAAGAACCAAACATTCCCATCGGACGTAGAAAACCTCCGACTTGGGAACCTTTTCAAGAAAATCAAACAATCCTGTCGGACGTGGAAAACCCCCGCCTTGGGAATCCTTTTCAAAAATAGGCAATCCCATTGGACGTGGAAAACCTCCAATTCGGGAACCCATTTCAAAAATCAGGAAATCCCACCGGACGTAGAAAACCTCCGACTTGGGAACCATTCGAAGAACCGAGCAATCCCATCGGACGTAGAAAACCTCCGTGTTGGGAACTCCTTTTGAGAAACAAACAATCCCATTGGACGTGGAAAACCTCCAATTCGGGAACCCCTTTCAAAAATCAGGAAATCCCACCGGACGTAGAAAACCTCCGACTTGGGAACCATTTGAAGAACCGAGCAATCCCATCGGACGTGGAAAACCTCCGACTTGGGACCCCTTTTCAAAAACAAACAATCCCGTCGGACGTGGAAAACCTCCGTATTGGGAACCCTCTTCAAAACTTGAAAAATCCCCTCTGGCCCCGCTAGTCAGCGTCATGGGATCCTCTAAAGCAAATAGGTGCCTAGAAGTCGACCCAAGACTGGAGCTCAAAAGGCTCGCTTGCCGTTTCGAAAGCACGATGACCTAAATAAATCTCTCTGTAAGTGTTCACAGGTTGGTAGCCGCAGATCTGTCATCTTCCGGACCGGATCGCCAATTTTCAGCTACAGAAGATTTCTTCCACCCCAAATCCCACCAGACAGGGATTCACGACAGAGGTGTCTCAAAGCACAGTTCAAGATCGGAGCCCATAACGCTCGCGACTTGCCGCCTAGAGATACGGCGACCGCTTTTTCCACGAAGCACGCGCCGGATAGCCACGCCTCGAAGCTCTCGCCCTTCGGAATGGATTGCAGCCGGTAGCCGCGGGAAAGACATTTATTCCACCCAAAGTCCCACTACACAGGGATTCACGACAGAGGTGTCTCAAAGCACGGTTCAAGATCAGAGCCCATAACGCTCGCGACTTGCCGCCTAGAGATACGGTGACCGCCTTTTCCACGAAGCACGCGCCGGATAGCCATGCCTCGAAGCTCTCACCTTTCGGAATGGATTGCAACCGGTAGCCGTGGAAAAGAATTTCAAGACCCCAAAGTGGCAAATCAGGAGCCATGAAGGGAGTAATAAAAACCCAGCATGGCGAACTAGACGCCACGAAGGGTAAGAAAAAAAAAAAAAAAAAAAAAAAAACCTCCTCAGACTCCGCGTGCGCAGCATTCAACAGGCAGGTAAACGTCAGGTAAGCCCCCCTCGCTCCGACCCGTGTTCTAATTGTCAGAGTAAATCGGTGATGAATTTGAGCATTCATCAAAGGACTTAAGGGTTCGATGTCATAGCCTTTCTTTTCCCCAGTCGAGTCGGTTAAGATTCAGGTGTCATTTTGTCTTTGAAAGCAACCTCTGACGAGCTCACTCTCAAAGAGGGGCAGCTGTTGACACCTGATTTTTGACCATCTTTTATTTTAGTTTTTATTTCTAAAATTAATTAAAAATAGCAAAAAAGGTCAAAAAATTGCAAAATCAACTTTGGGAGCCTTAGCCTAGCCTTAGGAACCAATTTCGAACAAAAAATATTTTTTGAATTTTTTAATATTTTTTGGAATTTATTTAATTATAAAAATACCCAAAAAATCAGAAAAATACCATCCGTGGTCAGAAAATTACAAAAAATATTCAGAAATTTTATTTTAATTCTCTCTTTAATATTTTCGGCTTGGTTCATTGGGTTCCTTCACAAACCTAATCCCAAACCGGGCCTAAAAAATCCTTTTCGAGTCTTTTAATTTTCAATTCTCGGTTTTTATAAGCTATGACATTGGACTCTAAAGTAATGAAATGCAATTGGGTCAATTTGCCCTCCAATTTGATCAATTTTAACCAAAAGGGCTTAATTGCATAAAAATCTTTCAATTTAGTCCCCGGTTTCACAATTTTTGAAATTAAATTTCACACGGGCACACCCATTAAAATTAAACACCTCTGCCCAACATTTTTCATCATGCTGAATCCATTGGTGGGCTCAATTTTGGCTAATTCGATCGTTTAGGCCTTCGATTTGGCGAAATTAAATTTCGGATCCTAGGGACAATTTGGGGTTTTCACAGAATTTCAATAAATTGATTCACGAAAATACCCATATTTGATGGAAAACATGTCAAGGAATCCGATTTTACCATCAATTTCATGAAAAGAGGTCATTTAGGGGGTCAATTTGGCGATTTGGGCGATTTGGCCGAACCGGGCCGGTCGGGTCCGACCCGACCCGACCCGGTCCGACCCGGATCTGCAGACCATGCACAGAATGTGCAGAATCTGCAGAACGTGGACAGCAAAAAACGGGGGAACGTGGGCATGCGGGTTTTCGAGAAAAACAAAGGCGAACGAGCGTGGGGGACAGAAGAGGGAGACCCATGCTCGTGTTCTGAACGTGGAGTAGGCACCGAGGTCGCCGGTCGGCCATAAAAATCGGCGGGATTCTCGGTTTAAGGGGAGAGGGAGGCCGAGAGAGAGGGGGATTTTTTTTTGAGCGGAGGGGGAGCGCGAAGAGCTTCCTCGGACCTTCAACGTACCACAGCAAACATCGCCAAGGGCTTGGCGGTCGTCGGCAAGCTCCGGACATGTCGGTATTCTCTCTCAACCTCCATTTCTCGCGCGCCTATAACGTGTTCGACGAAATGCCCGAATGAGGGCTTGATATTTTGGCTCTCGGCCGAGCTATCCCCGAGCTCTATTTGTGCGAAAACCGCCTTTAAGCTTCATTAGAACTTGTTATAAGCTTGTTTCCATATTCATTTTGCACGGAACGATGCCGGGAGCGATGGCCGGAGTTCGATGTGCTCGGGCCGAGCCTAAAGCTCACACCGGCGAAGCGCACGGCCACCGACCATCAAAGGACCATAGGTAAGCTTCTAAACCTTCCTTAGATGCCACGTGAATGCCCGGAACCGAGTTTAGTCGAATAAAATTTTCTACAAAATTCCTCGCCGGAGCCGGGTTCGGGGAGGTCTGGTTTTGCCTATTTGGGACGCGTTCATGGCCTTCATTTCTGTGGTATGATGATGTTGAAATGTTAGGGAGTCTAATGGTGTAAAAATCTCCAAAAAATTCTGAGTTTTGGTCAATTTTGGGCATTTTCCGGCGACCTCGCCGGAATTTTTACTATTCCCGCCGGATTTTTCACTGTTCATCGTCTTCTCCGGCGACCCTCCGGCCGGTCAACGGTCAACGGCCGACGTGGCGTGCCACGTAGGCAGCCACGTCAGCCGGGTGGGGTCCGGTCCGCTTATTTTCAAATAAAACAAACGGACGGCCACGATCGCGACACGTGTCGCGATCCTGGAATTTTTGGAAAATTAAATAAATGATTTTCGAATAATTGATCCGGCGGCCGAGAATGTGCCAAGTGGCTTTCTGTGGATCGTCCGATCTTGTCCAAGATCGGACGCACCAGGAGTAGCCACGTGGCACAACGTGGAGCGTTTGATCCGAAGGTTTTTCTAAAAAAAGAAAATAATTGATTTTTGATCCGACGGCTATTATTGAGCCACGTGGCTCTCTGTGGGTCGCTCGATCTAGTGGAAGATCGGACGCACGAGACGAAGCCACGTGGCACAACGTGGACCGTCCGATCCGGGGAATTTGCGGATAATTAAATAAAATAGATAAAAAATAAAAAAATTGTTAAAAAATGGAAAAATGTTTAAAAATATAAAACGGCGTCGTTTTAGGCCGGTTTCGACCCCTAGGGTCGGGCCGGGCGCCCGAGAGGCGTGGGCCGGGTTTGACCCGGCCCGTAAAATATTTTTAAATATTAAAAAATTCAGAAAATAATAAAACAATAATAAAAAATTCAAAAAATCAATAAAAAATAGAAAATTCATAAAAAATTCAAAAAAATTCGGAAAATTCAGAAAAATTCTAAAAAATTCCAGAAAATAGGAAATGGCCACATTCAACTGGCCACGACCTGTTTCGGGTCTTTCGACCCTCGATCTTTCCAAAAATGACGGTTTTGCCCTTTCGGCAAACCGTCTTCCAAAAAAATTCTAAAAATCCAGGAAAATCCCAAAAAATAGGAAATGGCCACAAACAACTGGCCAAGGCTCATTCCGGGTGTTTTGAACCCCGACCCTTCTTAAAATGACGATTTCGCCCTTTGGGCGAATCGTCTTCCAAAAATTGAAGAAAATCAAGAAATTCCAAAAAATTCTCAAAAATGGGAAGTGGCCACAATCAACTGGCCATGGAATATTTTGGGTAATTCGGTATCCAAACCTTCCAAAAAAGACAATTTTGCCCTTCGGGCTAATTGCCCCCGAATCTTCACATTTTACCCCTAGCCCTAAATCACATCTTCCCTAAGCCCTTATGGCTATACTAGGAGGCCAATGATTGAAATTGATGTGCATTGACATGATTTATTTATGCACTTGATTGCGCTTTCATTATATTGACTGTGGTTTGATAGGACCAGTCTTCCAACCTGCATGAAACTCTGACTCATATCACCCAAAATTGCGCCTGCATGAACTCTTAGTTAGGAAAATCACTCACGTTAGGTACCGAAAGGGCGTTGGTAATGACACCGACGTAACCAAGTCCCCGAACCCAAAATCTCTGGTTCCGTAGAACTGATCGATCTCTCCCAATCGGTCAGTAAGGTTTCCGGTCTACCCTCCAAGAAAGACCGGTGGCGACTCCAAATGCATGCACAAGTTGCACATGCCACCACGACCACACTGAAGGTCGAAAGCGATCGACTCTTATCGTCGAATCCCTTAAAGATATACCTCCGCCGCGATTTGGTATGGGCCTGGGAGGGCCCGCGCCGATCTAAGGCCCGCGATCCACATTTCAGAGTGGGGGCCCACGATCGGTAATCCATTAGCCGAGTCCGTTTATTTCGGACGGGTCGCGACACCGGTTTAATCTTTCCTCCACACCACTGTTGAGGCGTATATAGGGTCATCTTCTGCCTTGCAATACCATTGTCCACACAGAACTGCTCGAACTTGTCCGAACAGAATTCACCTCCGTTAACTGCACGAAGTATCTTGATTTTCCTGCACAATTGATTTTCAACCAAAACCTTAAATTCTCGAAATTTTTCGAATACATATGATTTACTTTTGATAAAATAAATCCAACTATATCTCGAAAATCATCTATGAACGATACATAGTACCTGAATCCTCCAATAGATGGAGTCGGAGTAAGCCCGAAAACATCGCTATGAATCAGCTCAAGAACCTCTGTTGCTCTCGTACTGGTGTGTTGGAAGCTAACTCGGTTTTGTTTTCCATGGAGACAGTGTTCACAGAACCCGAAGCCCATAAAGCAATCTGGTACTCCTTCTACCATTTGACTCGAAGCTAAGGTAGACAGTCCCTTTTTACCGATATGCCCTAGCCTCTGATGCCACAACATGGACGTATCATATCCATCCTCCTTGGTCTTTTCAGAGACGAAACCACTACCAACAGTCAACGTTTCCCCGAGCAGCTTATACAATGTCCCATAACAGACTCCTCATGCAATCACAATAGAACCATGAGTCATCTTGTACGAATTCTTATCACAGCTGAAAGTAACCCCTGAATCAGCCATCGTACCGAATGATAACAGGTTTCTGCTCATCAAGGGTATGTGTATTACGTCTGGAAGAGTCTTCACCGTGCCATTACTCATCCTTAACTTCACCCTGCCACGCCCGACAATTTGAACTGCAGTATCATCTCCGAGCATGACATCTCCACCATTATATTGCTCATATTCACAAAATCAGTGTCTATGAGGTGTCATGTGATATGAAGCACCGGTGTCGATCAACCAAATATCCTGGTCTGACTGTGCCATACATGCAGCAGCCAAATACATATCTCCTGCATCGACCTCCTTCTTTCCCGAGGATGATTCAGCTTCTTTCTTAAAAACTGGCTTGTTTTTACAGTCCCGCTTCACATGGCCCCACTCTTCACATCTCCAGCACTGTACCCTCATCTCCCTACTCTTCGATCGCCCACGAGATTTGGATCTGGACCCTCTCCGATTTAGAGTCTTCTCTGCTGGCTTACCCCTAGCAGTCAGTGCCTCTCTACCAGAATTTCTTGACCCATTCTTCGTGTCTCCTCTAATAACAAGGCCGAACACACGCTCTCATACGATAATTCTTTATCCCTACCACCAATCACCACAATCAGGTTATCCCATGAATCTGGCAGTGAACAGGGTAGTGTTATCGCCTTGTCATCATCTTGGAACTTAACACCGATTGATACGAGTTGACTAATCAACGTGTTAAAGTTATACAGATGTGCAGAAAATGAGTTGCCCTCATGCATCCGAAGATTATACAGCTTTTTTCTCAAAAACAGCTTATTAACCAACGACTTACTTTGATATAGCAACTCCAGTTTCTGCCATAAATCCCTGGCTGTAGGTTCGCTCATCACATTCGTCAGAATCGAGTCTGCGAGACAAAGCCGGATCAAGCCCTTTACTTTCCGATCGACCCAATCCCAGTCCTCAATCTCCTTTGGCTCCGCCTTTTTGGAAGTTGAATCGTCATTCTTCCCCGGTTCCTTACCCGATTCCTTTATCACGATACCAGGCGTCGCAGCATCAGGCCTTTCCGTTATGATTGCCGACCAAAGATCTCGATCACAAAGTAGATCCTCCATCTTCATCTTCCACAGATCGAACCGCGTCCCATCAAATTTTTCGATCTCAATCCGTGACCCTCCTGACATCTCAGATAAACCCTAATTCCTCGAACACAAGGCTCTGATACCAATTGATGTGATTTATCGCAACCCAATCAGAACGATCAAATAGAGAATCAAGAAAAATTAGACGACGCACAGTTTACCCAAATTCACCCCAGAATAGGGCTACGTCCTGCAAAGAGATTTCACTATGATATTAGGTTTACAGCCACTCAACTCGTTACAATGATCAACATAAACGAGCAAAATATATATGCCCTAAACGGGCCCAAAACCTAAACCTAGCGAAACCTCTATTAAGCCCATAACATACGAGTTAACTTAAATAAAAGTCCAAAGCCCCGCCCGTTGATCGGGCAGGGGGACACCCGTGTCGGGGGCGCTGCCCCCGAACCCCCGCATCCCGCGCGTATAGGTCACATGTCGTCGGATAACACTTTGGTTTCTCTAAGTTCACGTGGACGTACCCAGTGTGAGAAATAAGGGTCCTCGAAGTATTCGCCAACTTCACCAACACACAAAGGGGGTCGTGCAATATTGGAAGGCAGGTATTCAATCAATTCTAAACCATTTTGTCCACGATCCCCCTCATCTCCCATGCTCATCCGTTATCCATGCCTCCAGGCGAGGACCATGGCTACTGCTGTACATGAACATACTGGCCTCATTGATCCCAACTCCCACTAAAGTCATGTCTACATCGACTTCAGTGACCGAGAGCTCCTGGTGGAATCTCTCTTCCGACAAATCAAATGACATGATCACAGCCCCCTCTCTTGGCGTATGGAGAAACCAATAGTCAAAGATCCAGTCGACGACGCGCCAGTGAAAGGCCCCATTCCCATAAAATCCTGGGTCAGAAACTTCGAGATGGCTTTCTTCCTGGAACTGGACCTGTATCCTTCTCCAAGAACCAGCACCTCCCAATTTTCACCACCAATGACGCCCTCTACGACCCCATCTACTATTTTTAGTCGTGAAATCAATAGTCCTATCAAAATCCACAGAGAGTTTCTCCAACAAAATCGGAACCGAGCAACTCCCTTTACTCCCTGGTGGTCGAGTTGTGTATGAGATAAATTCCAGGGACAGGTAAATATACCAAGCCATCGCAAGAGCCCACGACGCAGATTCTCATAGAGGAGTGATCGCACCACCACCGCCACCACCCAATCCTCGCCACCATGGTCGAGCGCCTCGTAGTTCATGGTCTTGAGGGGGCTGTAGCGGCTGCAGATGACAATTATCTGGCTAGAAATCAAATCCCCCGCCTTTAGCCTCCGCAGATGCTATGAGGTACCACCACGCGATCCTCCTTACTGCCGTTGAGCGCTTCGTAGTCTGTGGTCTCCATGGGGCAGATCTTGAAAATTCTCTGGCTCGAAAATATATCCCCTGCCTTCAGCCTTTGCAGATGCAACTTGACGAAGCTCATGTCAGAAATTAGAGACCGCAACCCTTTGGACATGCATTTGAACCGCATCAACGACTCGACAGGTAGCCTCAAATATATGTCGATAAAGATATCAATGGTGAAACATTCGCCCATTGTTTCGGCAAAAACTCTGTTCATTGGCAGGTTTTCAATCTTTTTTGCTGAGCAAGGCTCATACAAACAAGTGTTCAGCAAAAGTCACTAATTCTAAGTTGGAGAAGCTTGGTCTGTATGGTAACGTTTCTGCTCCTGAGAACATTTTTTGGAACAAAAACACTTTTTTCTGTTTCTGTTCCTGGCAATGATTTTTTAGAACAGAAACTGCAAAAAAAATTATGTTCCCAGAACAAAAAAAAAAACATGCTTGATAACCAAAAAAAAATATTCTTAACTTTTTAATTTAACTAAGGGGACTATCTATATTAAAATTAAGATGTCTTTATCTTTTTAACTTACTAAATCAAATTAATTCTCATTTATTAAATTTATTAAATCAAATTAGACCTATATATATATATATATATAAGTAATTTATGCACTATTTATCAAATTACAATATGGACAAGATTCAACTATTAAAAAAAACTAAAAAAAAAAGACGAATTGGTATTAGACAACGAGAACACCAAGTATATTTTCTATGGATAGGCAAAATAACAATTATGAGTCATACGTAAATATTTTCAAGTAGCTAAAAATATGATTACCTTTAAATGAGAACCTCTAGAAAAATATTAATTACACTTTGAGTGAAACTGGAGACTAATATATATATATTTGTGTCTTTTGGTCCTTTTAATCCAAATGTGCATTTTTGTTAACATGGAGACTAAAATTAAATGCAGGGTATCAAAGTCTCATGATTTGAATTTAAAAGTAAAAAAAAATGGCTAAAATGATTTAAAATGAAGATTTTTAGTCAATTTAGGATTATGCTCAATGAAGAGGCATGTGGTCCCAAACTGAATTTTTAAAACTTTAACAAGCCAAAATGAAAAGAGAATTGAAATAAAAATATGGACTATTTTGGCTACATTTTTCTGACCACGAATACTATTTTTGCTTATTTTTGGCTATTTTTATAATTAAAGTAAATCCAAAAATGTCAAAAATTATGAAAAATATTTTTTATCCAAGATTGGTTCCTAAAGTTAGGCCAAAGCTTCCAGATTGATTTTGTAATTTTACGAATTATTTTTATATTTTTAATTAATTTTTTAAAATAAAATGATTAAAAATTACATGCCAATATCATGCAATAATAAAAGAGAAGAGAGTGTGTTCAAAAATAAAATTATTCCCAACTGTTTCTAAAAAAATGTTCAAAACGTGTTTCTAAAAAGTGTTCCAGAAACATAGAAACAAGTTTTTTTTTTGTTTCTTGTTTATGCACCAAAAGTGTTTTTGTTTCTCAAAAGTATTCACTGACTTTGGAAACACTTTTTTACCATACGCGTTTCTGTTTCAAAAGTGTTCTGGGAATACTTTGGAAACAGAAACACTTTTTCTGGAGTGTTACGATGCAGACCCTTACCATACAGACCCTTACTCAGTCTCAATTGGGTCGGCAATGGTCGCATGTGGCTTTCTCAAGGTCCAAGGACATCGCTGGACTTTGGCAGAGGGCGACGGTTGAGTGTGGAGCGTATGGGGTGCAACCAGATAGGGTTTACCCCGAACCCGAATTAGCCCACCCGAAAAATAGAGTCGGGAATCGATTCTTGCTCAAACTAGTCTAGGTACATGTTCCAATTTTTGGGAACCGATTGAAATCGATTCGGTTCTCGATTCTAGGTGAAGACCCACTGGACCGATTTTAGAACTATTTTTTAGTTACTTTCAAAAAAAGAAACCCTAGTTTCGTCGCTTGCCCTTTTGTTGCTTTAGGTGGATTTAACTTTTATTTTTCATATCAGGTTTGTTGTTTTTGATTGATCATACTATTATTTATTATTATTTGTTGGATTGTTGCTTTTGGTATATTGGAATTTGTATTGCTCATTTCATCTATGCTCATTATTCTGTTTATGAAAAAAAGAAGGAAAATAGGTTCTTGGATATACCCTAGAACCCGACCGAAAAACAGCGTCGGTTTCAAAACAGGCTTCAAGATAAATAGAGTCAGTTCTTGGTTCCAAAAATTGAAAACTGATTATAACATGGTTGGTTCCAGAGTCTAAGTCTGGAGCCGGCTCATGCTCACCCCTAGTGGAGTGCAGCAGCTAGGCAGAGTCACGACGGAGGAAGAGAGAGCCGGTATGAGGTTATCAAATGGACATATTTTTAACCCTAGACATCTGGCTCATTTTTTTTTAAACCGTGAATCTCTTATATCTGATATGCTGCGTAGCCAAGTCTCACCATGCGTATTGTCCATAATGTCCTCCTGAAAAATGTGAGCCACTTTGGATGTTTTTGTTTCATGGAAAATCAAAAATTTTAAAAATATTTTTTTTAAAATAAATACTTGTATTACTCATAAAAATAAATGAATGCAAAATATTCTCACCCCCATGAAAATAGTTAGGTATATATTATTAATGATAATGAAAATATTTTCTGTTAACTAATTTTTCCAAAAAATATAAGCATTCGTTTTTTGAAAAATATTTTCCAAATTTTAAAATTTCTGCGAAACAAACAAATGCTTTGTGAGCGAGTATTTGTATTTGATTAAACGAATAGTTATTAAGACATGAAGCTAGTTCAACGTGCCTCATGCAATTTAGCAATCCCAAATTCACATGTCAGGATTCCGCCATCTCATGTAATTAACTACGCTCCTTCCCAATGGTTACTTCCTTTGACGTTACCTAAGCTCGTCAGTTACAGTACTTGGTGATTACTCCTATGACGATTGCACCTGAATCAACTGATTCAACGGCCTGATTAATATATCTCTGACGGTTGCACCCATATCAATTTCTATAGGTTATATCCAACTTTATCAGTTCCACTACTTGGCAGTAATTCTATCTCCAGTTTGTCGACGGTACAACTTGGTATTTTATCATTTAACTCGATCTTCATTTATTAACGTTTCGCTCGAAGACTAGGTTATTTCGCCTATATTCCTTGTCGGCTAAAACCAGTTTTATTACCATCTAACTGATGAGTTTGCCTATTAAATTACCTCTGTTGCTTGTCACTCGGTCTATGTCGACCAAGATGTCGATCAATTTTTATCAGGGTATGCCCCACTTTCAACAATGTCAAATAGTTTTCAATTCTTTTCAATATTCATAATCATGATCTACAAATTGAATGATGTGCATGTTAGAATATTCCGTTTTAATATTCAATTGTGGGCTTTATTAATTGTTACTGTAATTATTATTTGGTCTAATAAGAAAGAGATATATTATTTCCTAATTCAAGTAGGATATGGTGCTGGATAGTATGGGCCGAGATATCCTTATCCTTGATGAGGGGGTAGGGTTCATTCTCTATAAATAGTGCTTAAATCCTTCCTCTAAACCCTAATGTCCACATAACCTCACATATAGAAATCGTCAGAAACGACAGTGAGGGGCCGTCTCATTGAAGCCAGTGATCAAGGGGGTTCATAGAGGAGAAGCTCTTAAGCGTCGGATTCTCGCAATTCCGCATCAAGAACGATGAATCCAAAACAAGGTGCGTTAAATCTTTTACTCTATGGATGGAACAGGGATTTGTGTACCTGTACGTGTGTATCTTGGGTTACTGCATACGGATTAGAATCGCAGCTTACATGTGGTATCAGAGCCTGCGCGTATTAGGTCACGAATCGCGTTCTTGGAGTATTTTGGAAATTTTGTTTTTATCGAAATTCAAAGAAAATTATATATTCGGAAAGGGCTCGACGAGACGAGCAAAACCATATAAAGATCGCCGCCAGAATCCACCGGACGCGCCGCCACGCGCCGCCACTCGCCGGTGGCTATCGGGCGCGTGGCGGCCACGCGCCCCACACACGCCACGCGCAGACCCGGCCCGCACGTGCGTGACACATGCGGGATGACGTCACCTGACGTCAGTCAGCCGGGTGCAGACCCGACCCGACCAGGAACCCGACCCGATCCGTTGCCCCGACCCGGAATGGTTGACCGTTGACTCGGACCTTCCGGTCGGACCGGTCGCTGACCGGTTCGACCGGATCGCCTCGACCGGGTTCGCCAAACCGGTTCATCGTAGCGGTCGGACCGGTCGAGCCGGTCGGACCGGTTTCAGAACCGGCTGACATACAGAACACGTGCGCGACACGTGTCTGCGCGTGAGCTTCACGCGCCGAAGCTTCAGGTGGCGCGTAAGGGCGCGTGCGGGCTCCGATGGAGGTGTTCCAGGTACCGGCGTACTCGTATACTCATGCTCTACAGGATGGTACATTTATTTTTCATGTTTGGTATTTTCATGGATGGAAATATGTACGGAACGTCAAATACGAGGGTATTTTGGGGTATTTTTGAGGTATTTTCTAGTATTTCTGTAAGGATTTGTGAAGTACAGGTACATGCTTACATGAAAGTATCACGTGGAATTATGTGGAAATTTTTTGATCAATTTCATTTTTATGGTTTGACATGAATTATTGAGGTATCGATGTAAATTAGCGGCGTGTAATTTTGTGGATGATTGCCCCTAATTTCTGAAATTACATGCATACGGTAAATGTGAAATATAAAGTTATATCCCAATTTCAGGTAAATTCAGTTGGGTTGTGACCGCCAAAGCGGCACACTTAGTTGAGTTTAATAAAGTACATTTTACATAGTATTGGGATGTCTCCTGTTTTAATGCGTAGTTATACTCCCAAAGGAGGTAATTGCGTATTTTTGCATGGAGGGTTACATGTACAGCATATGGTTGAGGATTGATTAGTCTAAGTGATGTCATACACCCAAAGGTGGTGATTAACGAAGATTGAAATAAGTTCTCATGGCCGCTGTAATGTAGGGAGTATACAACTGCATGTCATGTTTTCTGCCCAAAGGTGATTATGTGATGATATATGTATCTCTCAAGGTGAAATTTCACATTATGCTAATTAAAAATATTGATTATTTTTTAGTCACCCTTTCTGTGAACGGCAACTCTGTTAGAATTAAGACTTATTGAGAACTGAATAAGGATTATCTGTTTACAAAGAACTAGCAAATACTTATATTACTCTTGTCAAGAAAGACACGTAGTTCTCACCTTCATTGGTGAGAACTTTCAAGAGCATTATGTGCTTATTGGGTAAAGAGTGATCGGATTCGCTTATTTGATATGAAGCGGTCCACTAAAGAACACTTGAAAAGTGTTTTCTACCAGTTAACTGCACTGCTAAGTAAGTAAAGGAAGCCTTGAAGGCTTTGAAATTATATCTCATTTATTATTAAGAGTGGTAAATATCTGCAATGACTCCTCAACATCAAGTGTAATGGTTCTATTAAGATTAAGGATTACGTCTTAAAATTGATGAAATTATATTTTGAACAGTTCTAAAATCATACTCATAAAGTATTATATTAAACCACTGGTCATTCTGATGATTTGGATCCATGAAAAGCATCCTTTGAAAAGGATGGTGATTGCTACTTCTTTTATAAGAAGAAAAATCACATAAAGAAAGACTACAGTTAATACAAAGACTTGGTTATCTAAGTATGAGCATAAAGTAATGATTTTTTGGTATTGATTTGTGAATTCATTCTATCTTAGGCCTCATCTGGTTATGTGATGGCTAAATAGTGGTGCAGCATATTGTGTTGCATTTACCATATATGAATTCTTAAACTGAAAGGTACCAAATTCAGGTTGAATCAAGCTCATTATGGAAACAATTATAAAGTTGACGCTAAATTGATGGGAATGTCATTCCGGATTCTGGTTTTATTGTGACATTATGAAACATATTTTATGTACTCTTCTTAAAGACGGAATTTATTTTCCGTATCAAGTATGGACATGTGTAGTTACTCCTTTTTTGAGATTTCAAATAAAATAATTACTATTTCTTTTAAAATAAAGTTGGTTACTACTCCATGTCCAATGGATTGTACAGATTATGTTTATCTCCCAATGAATTATACGTAACTTATACAGCTGAAAAGTTGTTTACAAAATTTATCTGCCTAAGGAACAATCATGCGTATTATGGAATAAATTTCTTGGTCACATCAGTAAAGAAAGAGTGAAAAGACAGATAAAAGCAAGCATTCTGCTCACTCTTAAAAGTGACCTAGACACATGCGTAGATTGAAGCAGATATAAGATAACCAAGATAAATGGTGAAACTGTAGTCGATAGTTATGACCTATTGAAGGTCATTTATACTGGTATAAGTGGATCTTATATGGTAATATTGTGTAGAGTTTTTATTACATTTAAATGATGATTTTTCTCTATATGTTTTTCATACTTGGTTAAAGAAAATGTTTATTTCCGTGACAAGTTCAACATATTTTTGACTATAGTCGATAAATTTATTATAAAAAATGTCGTTTTTGACTAAGATGGTGAGTATCATGGTTGACATGGCAATGCTGGATAGCTTAAAGAGCCATTTGCCAAATATTTGAGAGGATTCTGGGTTGTGATTTTGTGCCCGATACTCCTCAATAGAAAGGTGTGACTGAAAGGCAAGATCACACCATACAGATATGATAACGAGTATGATATGTAAAATCAATTTATATATTTGTTCTGTGGGGTAAAACTTTAAAAACAACCCATTATGTTTTTATCAAAATATTTCATTGACTTCTTTTGAGTCATGGATTGGACGTTAATATAGTTTGAACCATATTAAAGTTTGAGGTGTTCATGCAGAAATAAAGTTACATAATCCAACATTAGATAAGTTGGACTCCAGAACCACTCGATTTTACTTCGTGCCTTACCCATATCATCTAAAGGGGTATTGATTTATCATCCCAAAAGATGAACAAGAATTGTGGAATTACAGATAGCTAAATTGCTGGAGCTTGATATAGCCGAATAATGGTAGTTGCTCACAGACTATTAAAGGTAACAGTATGGTAGGGATAATTGTATCGTTTTTCTCTGTCTATACAGATGATCATGGAGCATTCTACATTATAGTATGATTCTGTTGGGGTTCAGGTTCTTGTTATTAAGATAATACCTGATGAAGTTTATCAAACCCTACAAGCGCAGAATAAAGGTTAAAGTAGCTCTACCTAAAAGATCTATCAGGCAGAGATGATCAGTTGTATCAAGTCACATTGTATAGTCTATCCGGAAGAGCATGACTACAAAATCGACTATGTAAATAATCTAGTAATTTATACAGTTGCTATTTCTTGTTTTTAATTATAATTGTGATTGGGTGCATGGTAAATGAGATATAGACTATAAAACATGCGGTGTTTGAAAGCTTATTAGTATGCCTCAAGGTCACAAGTCCATCTGCTGCAATTGGGTGTGCATAACTTAAGGGACTCCAGATGAAAGTTTTTTGTCTACTTTATTATATCAAATTATATTTTGATCAATATTTTTATTTAAGAAGTTTAAAGACAGATTGGTAGCGAAATTTTTCACTCATAAAGAATGAGCAGACTTAAAATAATTTTTATTCAGTCTCTCATAAAGAGTTTTTCAGAGTGATTAAGGAATTAATAGCTTATATTGTAAGGAGCTTTATCATACAGATATTAAAACTTCTTTTTTATTGGAGTTCTTAATATAAAAGTATACAGCAGATGATTCAGATAAACTTGTGCGTAAAGAGAGAGGAATATCATATAAATATCATGGAATAAAGTTTGATCATATTTATGGAGATTCTAGACTGAAAAGTCTATTTTATGGGATCAAGTAAGCTTTTAGACAATTGTGGCTTGAAGTTTCATAGTATTGTAGCTTTATCATGTTTTGTCAAGAACAAAGTAAGTTAGTATATATACTACAAGATCAGTGGGAGGAATTTATTTTCCTTCTGTTCTATGCAGACGATATCTTGCTTGAAAGGAATTTTCTTGAATTATTGCATAAGATGAAGCAGATATTGTCGAAGCATTTTTACGTGATTGATCTTGATATAGAGTGTTTTGTCCTAAGCATTGGGATTCGTATGGATCATTCTTGTAATGTATTGGTTAAATCCAGGACACGTTCACTGGGTGATTACTAAGAAAGTTTTGAGGTACTTAAAGAGGACAAAATATTTTATGCTAATTTGCAGACATATTCAGGACCTGCAGCTAGTAAGGCATTCGGGTTTTAGCTTTGTTAGCTGTTAGGATGATGTGAAGTTGACAACTACAGACATTTATATGTCTAAAGAAAAGTGTAGTATTACAGAAAAGTGTGAACATAAATCTATGTAATCATCGATTAAGAAAGCAGAGTTTGTGGTATGCTTTTCAGCTACTATTCAGGTTATTTGGCTTCGGAATCTCATTAAAGAATTGGTCGTATTTAATTTTATGAATAGACCCATACAGTTATATTGTGACTATAACTCTGCAGTATTGTTCATTAACAACAGT
This sequence comes from Rhodomyrtus psidioides, assembly GCA_021437785.1. Classification (NCBI taxonomy): domain Eukaryota; kingdom Viridiplantae; phylum Streptophyta; class Magnoliopsida; order Myrtales; family Myrtaceae; genus Rhodomyrtus; species Rhodomyrtus psidioides. The sequence goes on along the minus strand of JAILYB010000178.1, from coordinate 166,862 downwards.
AGAGGTTCTAAGGGGTCTGAGCATCTGGCGGTCAAGGTTTTGATCATAAAGGTAACAGATGAAAGGGTGACACTATAGTAGAGCTTATTACACAGATGATAAGGCTGCAGACTCACTAACTTAAGGTCTCTTCCCATACACATTTAGATGACATGTCGCAAATATAAAAGTATCGTGGGATGCTGATATGACGTGTTAATTGACGGGTTGAGTAAGCATCATGAGATGCTGTTGTTCAGTGGGAGCTGCATTCGATATTTTCTCTAATAAAGTTTATATCTGTGTTTGTTACATTTTGTAACATATAGATATGTATCAACTCCATTGCATGCAATAAAGCTTTAATTATTAAGGGGAGTTAAATACATATATCAGTTGAAAATCTCAAGGTATCGTGTAAACCTTGAGTGATGGCTGGGGCATTTATTTATTTTAGCCAATGGCATATGTCTTGTTACACGTAAAGTATAGTTAACTATAAAGGTAAGACATATGTTGGTTCGTTGGAACCGTAAAGATGTTCTTTCGTGACACATCCGATTTCGTGACACATAAGGTGAGAGAATGGTGACTGACAAGGAGGATAACATATAAGGTGTCTCTGTTATTTGAGATGTTATCCGTTTGCCATACTACCATATCAAATCCATATCAGTAGAGTTAAGAGCATCTGTGATCGTGGATGGCTCTGTGTCTTCTGATGCAGTTACTAGCATGGTCCAGTGCTTAAGACTTTATGGGATCGGATTGACTGTTGAGAATTATCTCTAGACCAATATAAAGATGCACATATACAGTACAGTTTCAATTAGTTTAGCCCAAGTGGGAGAATGTTAGAATATTCCGTTTTAATATTCAATTGTGAGCTTTATTAATTGTTACTGTAATTATTATTTGGTCTAATAAGAAAGAGATATATTATTTCCTAATTCAAGTAGGATATGGTGCTGGATAGTATGGGCCGAGATATCCTTATCCTTGATGAGGGGGTAGGGTTCATTCTCTATAAATAGTGCTTAAGTCCCTCCTCTAAACCCTAATGTCCACATAACCTCACATATAGAAATCGTCAGAAACGACAGTGAGGGGCCGTCTCATTGAAGCCAGTGATCAAGGGGGTTCATAGAGGAGAAGCTCTTAAGCGTCGGATTCTCGCAATTCCGCATCAAGAACGATGAATCCAAAACAAGGTGCGTTAAATCTTTTACTCTATGGATGGAACAGGGATTTGTGTACCTGTACGTGTGTATCTTGGGTTGCTGCATACGGATTAGAATCGCAGCTTACAGTGCATTCAACCGTGGTACCCTTTATATCAAATCTTTTCACCATCAACACTCTTCATCATTTCCCTATATTTTCGTATCGAGAAGCCCTACATCACACTCGCCTAGAAAACCTATTTATTCATATGATATGTATCGAATTAGAGTTTGCGACTTTACCTTTTCTTCTCCACGATCTGAATCATCTTCGACCTTTCCACTCTCAAGCTTTTCCGCAGCACCCGCTACTCGAGCTTCAGCCCTCTCTCCTCGACATCCAGAAATGTTGTCTCTTAGTTTACTAGCCTTGGATAGGGCCGACTGACCAAATCATTCTCGGTCCTCATTTCGATAACCTCCCGTCTGCCTATCTTTGATCAGTTTTTTCCTCGCCTCACAAAGAGATCCTCCCTATCCATCGGGATTTCATCTTCAAACGAATGTGGTCGAAAAATAAATTTATCGGCTCATGAATTTTCCAGCATCCAATGAAAGATGTCCTTAGTGGTTCTCGAGGCTGAGGCCTCACATGCTGCCCATCTAGAAACAGGAAATATTTGAATTGACTTCGGAACTCTGTTGCCTCAACTTGGATTTGAATTTTAGCTTGATAGGTTCCTTCTGCTCTTTTACTCTCCTGCAAACTGCTTACATCGCTGGAAAATAGACTTGGACGCTCAATGCACGTGTTTTGTCCATATTACTGCGCAGTTAAGATAGGAATAGTCCCCAAGTGTTTGATTACGCCTTAAACCAAGCAGAAGAAACCAGGCATCATCGAGAGCATGGGTGAGTTTGACTGTGATTTGATAGGTGTGCACGATCTAGGCGGTCGCTGATCGAAATTTTTACTGTTAGTTCCAAGTTCTAATGTTAAGATGTCCCCCAGAGCAGAAGAAATATGATTCAATAAAATGGATGCAGGGATGACATTTTTTATCAGAGGTCGACGAATGTCGTTATTGGCGAGTTCGATCCCCAGTTTATGTGCAGCCCATACGAAGTGAGGCATAGTTTATATATGCAGAAGAAGTGGGGTGACAAAATGGATGCATGATTGTGTAGAATTGTTGTTTTTTAACTAGAGTTCGAATTTCGCCGATATCGATGGATTCTATTTGTAAAATTTCCAATAATGCGAAATGCACGACGAATCTTTACGCAAAATGTAAGTGTCAACAAGAATTGAAAGGGCCACTTCTCATTAGCAGCAAACGAGGCAAATTTTTGCTCAGTCCCAAAAGTTCAGGAAAGTGCAGTTATCAAGAAGTAAACATAATTCTTTTGAAGGCTACTTCTCATTAGCAGCCAATGAGGATGTCAGCACTATCAAATGCTTTTGAAGGCTTCTTCTCATTAGCAGCCAGTAAGGTGCTTTCGTACCACATTCCATTTTGGGTTTGGTATTGGTTTTAAGGGAGAAATGTTCAATTATGTGGGTAAGGACACTGTTCATTGGCTTTGCAATGCCTCGTGGAGAAACCAACCTGGACTTTATATCTCGTCAAAACTCACAGTTTCGAGCAAAACCAAATTAAGAACTTAATCTAAATCACTGTAACTCTTGGTTCAAAATAATTTTTCATATTTAATACTCTCTTAAGTTCAAAGTACAAAAGCATCATATCCTATCGCATCATTAGTAAAGGAATAGTTCTGTCATTTATTTCTTCTCTCACCCCTTTCCATTAACCTAGCATGGAGATTGAAGATCCATCTCTAACCCAAATCATACCTAATGTTAGCTATAGACGACCCGAACGTTTCAGGATCGTTTATCGCCTTTTCCTTAGAGTAGGGTCATGAATGTATGAGTGTCCCCAGTCCTTCAGTTCAACAATGTTAACAACATCATGCTAATAATCGAGGTAGAAACATAATCTGCACAAAGGGAAACTAAGCCATAATTAGGCTTCGACCAATTCAAAAATAAACTTTCCCCAGAACTCTAGAGCTTGCAGCACGCCCACAAGTAACTACAATTTACTTCCAAGATCACGAAATCCATAATCTGCACCTTATTCTAATGATCAAAGTTTCTGGAAAAGAATAACAAAAACCATCCAAGAAACACATTTTAGAAAGTAAGACGTGTCACAAGAATAATAATGCCCCTGGTACCATAGAGCCATCACCCAAGATTTGATTCTACCAGATATCTCCATATGTATAGCACTATAACATAAAACGCAAAAGTGAAACTAACTGAGGTCAAACTTCATTATCTATTAAGTTTATCATGGCACCAAAAAACCATATATTGAAAATATACCCAACTTAAAAAAAAAAAGGAATTCTCACTTGGAAAAGGACAAACTTAGATAACACAGCTTAAGATCAAATCTACTGGGTGTAACAAACTATTCAGTTGAACCTCCACTCCTCGTGTGACTGTAGCAAAGAATCTAAGCCAAGGCCACAATACAGTTCAACAATGTTAACACCATCATCCTGATAATCGAGGCAGAAAAATGTGGAGGTACAAACAGTTAATATTGCAGGTATTCTTGGATCAAAAACAGAAAATGCACAAGATAGAACGCTAAAACCATTTCCAATAATGTATCTGTTACATAAACATTGTGATAAAAACAGTTTCATCCGCGTCATGCAGGATATCACCATCACCAACCCTCCCTGTAGAACACTAAATCTTCTTTCTCAAAGCTGTTTTACCCATCTAAACTTCCAAACTATCATTTGTAGCATGACAAGCAGCACCACTATCCAACCACCACTCAGAAGAGACACTGACCTTTCCATTCTTCATCATTCCATTGAAGGCTTAAGGCTTAGACTCATTAACTAGCATATTAGCCTCATTTTGTGGTGTGTCGCTCTTTGGCTTCTTTGGTAGCTTACACTCTGCTGTCCAGTGACCCCACTTTCCACAGTTATGGCACTTGCCCTTCTTCTTCCTTTTGGAGATAGTCTTTTTGGCCTCTAACTGTGAAGAGGATTCACCTTTTGGTGACTTGGATTTTTTTCGAGGTCTATTGGAATGTGAAACAAAGTTGGCAACTGACTTTTGTTAACCTACTTGTTCCAAACAAAGTTGGCAACTGACTTTTGTTGACCTATTTGTTTCGGCAGATGGTCTGTTCATTGGGCAGGTTTTGCTAAGCGAGCCTTATGTGAACACTGTTCAGAAAAAAAGTCACGAATTCTAAGTCGAAAAGCTTACTCAAGTTGACGACGTCGATTGGGTTGCCAATTGCTGTAGGTGACTTTTTCTCGGGGTCCAAGACCGTCGCCGCCAGGACAGGGCGGAGGGAGGCTCGCTCGCGTCGGCGGCAGTGGCGCGTGGTGTTCAGTAGCTGGGCGGAGGCAAGGCGGAGGAAGGGAGAGCGGGTCTGGGGGTGACAGCAACCCTAATTTACCTCATTCAAATCATCCTCCGAGCAAAATAATTTCAAACTGTAATTCCAGCAAAGAATATAAATGGCATTTTGGTAATTTTGTTTGTTTGTTTGTTTTTTCTTCCTTTTTTTGTCGTAATGATGCATATGTTAAGCTGAATTTGAACAAGTCAGCTGGGCCTCGGAACAGAGGAGAGCCCAAAGTAGAGTAGGTGGAGAAGTGGACCAATCTGAAGGCTCCAAATGCCATCATTTTTTCAAATAAGGGATTGAAGTTAATTTAAAAAAAAAAAAAGACTTGAAGTGCTTTTTTTGTTTCAAACTAGGGCCTTAATAAGGATATTTTCGACTTTTTCCATTTTGTTATAATTATCCCCAATTTTTTCCCTTTCTTCTTTCCTTTTCCCTATTTTTTTTCTCTTCCCCTAACCGAAGGCCGTGGATTGGGCGTTCTCCCCGGCTACAGGCGAGAGCTAGCCTCGCTTGCGACCGCAACGGCTCACCTTGCCCAGCCCAGGCGAGGGCCGACCTCGCGGCCACCGGTGAGGGGTCGCCTCGCACTGCCTAGAGTCGTGCCAATGTCATCTGCACAAGCTGGAGAACGGAGCCTTTGTTTGAGCCATGCTAGTATCATCCACACCAGCTAGAGCTTGCTCCAATCGAAGTAATCGGCGGTGGCTTGGATAATCTCATCGAAGAAATCGGGCCCGAGGGCGTACGATCCGGCAGGGGAGTCAGCGCACAAGTCAAGTGGGTCTGGGTCGGCGTCGGAGAGGGAAAAATCATGGGGGAGGAAGTGACCCAGCAGCTCAAGGTGGTAGAGGCAAGAAGGCGTCGGAATGGCAGAAATGGGGATTGAGCCTAAAGGAGGGGTGGAATCATGAAAGCCCAAGGCCTTCATGATGGAGTCCCAATCCAGGGTCTTGAGCACGTCCCACTGGAGGACGACAAAGCCATCCTCAGCGTCGCCCCTTGGCAAGGAGAATATCTCGATGGATTGTCAGACATGGGTCGACGGAGGTCGAAGACCGACGTGGACTCGTAGCAGAGGAGCGGAGGAGTGCGGCGGCGGCGTTTTGCTGTTGGGAAGTGACAAGAACTCTCATAGCTCGGCGAGACGTACCCATTTTTCCTTGTCCTCGGTCGATCGATTGTGGTGTGGTTTTTGGTGTTAGATATTTGAGCTTGAGTTTCTGTGTCTTGACTTATAAATGGTGGTTTCGAAGGAGAGGAGGAGGAGGAAGATGCGGACGAGGGATAGTTTGGTGGAAATAGAGGGAACAGCGGGGTCGGGTTTTGATCCGGCCCACAACCTAGTCTTTTTTTTTCTTTTTAATAAATAAATAGCTTTCTAAAAATGCAATTTGATCGTCGAACTTTTTAAAAATTACAATTTGATCCTCGAACTTTCTAAAAATTGTAATTTGATCCTCGAACTTTCTGAAAATTATAATTTGGTCCTCGACCCTTCTAAAAGATTATGTTTTGTCCCTATTCTTTTAGAAAATAACCCCGTAAAATTCCATGTCTTGTAAATTCTCGTTACTTGATAGTTGTATCATGGATTATGAGTAGTCCACCCCTTTTGGTTTCCGTATTCATTACAAAAACAATGGCACAACGGCGGCACAACGGCGGCGTACCCCCAAATTGCCAAGACAAAGGCTTAGAATGCAAAACTTAATTGTTTGCGATGTGAAATGGAGGCCATAACATGGGATGGGAGGGCCAAATTGATTGACCATATCATCAATTTCGATGAGAATTTATAAGATGTCGTTTGGGCTGGTTACTGCTTGAAAGAGCTCGACAAGATCGTCGCTTTTAGCGATAGTCTACCAGAAAGTCAAATGGACTTTCTTCATGCTCTCTGGGAGAGGAAGGTTGCCTAAAATATAACAAATTTCTTGAAGCCTTCATAAGAGAGGATATGAAGATTAAGACGGACTCTTTCTGTAAGCACCATCTGACGCAAGAGTACGCCTTGGCACAAGTCAAAGGAACTTGCTAAGGCCGTAGCCCTATGGGGGTATGGTAAACGAAGAGCTTCCTGAACGTTTCTATAAGACTCTGCCGTTCTATAAGCTAAAGATTGTCGGTTGAAGTGTTATTTCTTTTAAATGATGCCTAGCTGTGGGACCCATTGTCTTTTGACTTGAGGATTGTTCTATTTTCACGTGGCTCTTTACTAAGTTTTTTAATTGAACTTGTTTAATGGCTATTTTTATTTCGATAATGAATAATAAATTGCAGCTATTATAAATATTTTTTTATCGTGGTTATTCTTTATGTGTTCAAGTGGGAATTCAATTAGTTTGTGTAACTATTTAAAGAACTCGATTTATATAAATAATTATATCAAAGATAATTTCAAATTGGGTTTTTGGACGATGATTGGGAACATGTGAACTTTCGAATCTTAGGGCTTTTTGTGAGACTATTCGTTAATATAATTAGTTAGTATAAATTTTTATACATAAAAGTTAGGCATTAAAAGATTCGTGCAAATAGTGTATAAAGAACTTTGTGTTATTATATAATGCCTTCAGCAACAAAAAACATCGTAACTGAGCTGAATAATGGTGAAAAGCTTAACGGTGAGAATTACAAGATATGGAGCATGAAATTCCCATATGTGATGGAGGAACATGAAGCACTAGAAACCCTGAACCAAGTCATGGATGAACCTGAAGAGGGCTCCACTGCACAGCATCGAAGAGACAGAGATGCTTTCACTGCTTGGAAAAGAAAAAACTCTCTTGCTTGTATTACGTTGCTGAGCAGCATGGAAAATGACATAATGAGAGAGTTTAGGCGATTTGATAATGCCAAGGATATGTGGGATGCATTATAGGCCAGGTTTGGTCAAACTTCGGTGACTAAACGTAGACAGCTCACTATACGGTTCAACTCATATAAGATGCCTCACGGCCAGACTACGAAACAACATCTAAGGTAGATGTCGAACATGTTAAGTGAATTGTCTGATGCTAGATACATAATAACTGACGAGCAGCAAATACAAGCGGTTATACGCTCTTTGCCACAAAAATAGGAAAATATGAAGATCCACTTAACTCACAACGATAATATTGAAACTTTTTAGGATGCAATGCGACATCTAGAGCTGGAAGAGGACCACCTCCTGGCGGCTAAACTACAAGAAGATATTTATTATGCCGCTTCTAGCTCACATAGAGCTGTGGGCTCCAAGCGCAAGCATCCATGTGATTTTAAAAAGTGGAAGGGCAAAGGAGCGGAATCTTCAGGGAAGAAACCTTAGATCAACCAATCAAAGAAAGGAAAGCATCCTTTCAAAAAGAACATTTCAAGGGTGAAATGTTTTAATTGTGGCAACAATGGCAATTCGCTCGCGATTGCACTCAGCCGAAGAAGGTAGAAACCTTGTGTACACTTGTGAGTATTTCTTATGTTTCTAGTTCGATCTTTTTAAGTAAATCTCATCTTTTGTGCATTAAAGACTCAGGTGCCACAGACCATGTGACGAAGGACCGATGAGCCTTTATGGAATTTCGACAAGTTCTACTTAGAGCAAAGTAGATATATGTGGGAAATAACTCCAGAGCAGAGGTGAAAGGCATTGGCATCTGCCAATTGAGTATGCACGGTGGTCGCACTTAATCCTGCATGACGTACTATATGCTCAAGAAATTCTTCGAAATTTAGTTTCAGTATTGGTTTGGTCAATGTTGACACCTGATTTTTAATCATATTTTATTTTTGATTTTTACTTTAAAATTAATTAAAAATAGCAAAAAAGTCATAAAATTACAAAATCAACTTTGGAAGCCTTGGCCTAGCCTTAGGAACCAATTTTGAACAAAAAATAATCTTCGTAATTTTTAATATTTTTTTGAATTATTTAATTATAAAAATACCCAAAAAAATAATAAAAATACCATTCGTGGTCAGAAAAATGCACAAAAATAGTCAATAATTTTATTTTAATTCCCTTTTCGTAAGGGTTTTTATAAATCTCAAAAATTTGACTTGGGTCATTATGTTCCTTCACAAACATGCACCCGAATCAACCATAAAAATTCCTTTTTGAACATTTTAATTTTCAATTTCCACTCCCAATAAGCCATGACATTTGAATCTAGAGCCTTGAAGTGAAATTGTGTCGATTTACCCTTCAATTTGGTCAATTTCGACAAAAGGGCCTAATTGCACAAATTTCCTTGCAATTTAATCACCGGCTTTGCTTTTCCTAAAATTAAATCTTTGCTAGGGTCACCCATGAGAATTAAACATTCCTACCCTATATATTTCACCATGCCGAATCCAGTGGTGGCCTCGATTTGGGTCAATTCGGTCATTTGGGCTTTCAATTTGGCAAAAATCAATTTTGGATCCTATGCGAAAATTGGGGTTTTCATTAAATTCCAAGCCAAAAATTCATGAAAACACCCATGTTACACGAAAATCATGCTGGGAAACCCAATTTTGACTTCAATTTCACAAGAAATGGTCGAATTGGGGCCTGATTTGATGAAATCGTCGAAATCGGGTCCGCCGGATCGGACCCGACCCGACCCAATAGATCCGGGTCTGCCACGCACCAGCACTCACGCGCGTTTCCCTTCTCTCTTTCGTTCAACTCCGCGCGACGTCGCCTTGGCAAAAAAAAAGATCCAGAACGTTCCTCCATTTTTGTCGCCTACTACACAAGATGAGGTGAGTGAGCTGGCAAAGGAAGGAGGACGGTTAGAGGAGGTCAAAAAGAAAGGACGGTACGTGAGGGAATCGCAGCAAGGAGGGAGGAGGAAGAGAGAGAGAGCGGTGGCGAAAACAGAAAAGAGAGGGGGGTCGCGATTTTGAAAAAAGAAAAGGATCCGAGAGTGAGAGAGCGGGGGAGGCTCGGACAGAGAGACAAAAAAAAAGGAAAGAGGGAGGAGGAAGAGAGGGAGAGCGGTCGCAAAAACAGAGAGTAGGGAGGTTCACGGTTTCAAAAAATCTTGGAGAGAGAGGGCGAGATCCGAGAAAAACCGAGAGAGGGAGAGCGTGGCCGAGGGTTCTCCGCAAGTCTTCAAAGCCTCAGGAACCCGGAGCACCGTCGCCGAAGCCCCGAGCCGCCGGCGAACCGAAGCAAGGTCGGTACCCCATTCCCCTGTTCATCCCCTGTTTTTTTTTTTCTCTACTGTGGGTTTGGCTCGGTTTGACTTTTTGGTCAAACCGAGCCAAACCGAACCTATACCGATGCCATGTCGAGTTTTCCTAATGATGCCTGAACGTTATTTGCATTCAGTTTAGCTCGTGTGACCCTCGGCGTCCGTTTGAATGTCTGTGTTAACACGCACACAACCTGTTCGACGAAATGTGTTCCGGTGGTTTATATACATTAGCCTTCGGCCGAGTCGTCCCCTGGCTCTATCCGTGATATTTTTGTTTAGGAACCAACCCATAATCGACTCTAAGCCTCGTATGCTCTCTGTTTTGCAATGTTTGGCGCCGAGAATGGCGGTTGGAGCTCCCGGGCCCAAACCCGAGCCTAGAGCTCGGTCCGGCGAAGACGGAGGTCGCCGACCCCTAGGCGACCTCAGGTAAGCTTCTAGACCCCGATGGCATGCCTTGTGAACGATTGGGAAGGAGTTTGAAACAAAAACAATTTTCGGAAAATGCCTCGCCGGAACCGAACCTGTAGATGTTCGTTTTGCCTGTTTCCGGTATGTTAGTGGCCGTAAATCTTGATGTATGTTGATGTTGGTTGCTTAAGGAGTCGAACGCCGCGAAAACAAGCGAAAAATGTAGAGGTTCGGGCTCGGTCCCGATTTTCCGGCGAGGATTCCGGCGAACTTGCCGGAAAAATCACTGTTCCGGCAAGTCGCCGGTCATCCTCTCCGGCGGATCATTGACCAGTCAACGATAGTTGACTGGTCAAAGGTGACGTGGCGCCACGTAGGCGGCCACGTCAGCCGCGGCGGGGTCCGCGAAAATAATAAAAAAAATTTAAAAAAATAAAAAACGGCGTCTTTAGACCGGCTCCGACCCGTAGGGTCGGGCCGGGCGCCCGAGAGGCGCGGGTCGGGTTTGACCCGGTCCGGAAAATATTTTTATAATATAATATAATAAAAAAATTCAAAAAAATTATAAAAAAATCCGAAAATTCATAAAAAAAAATAAAAAATCATTAAAAAATTCAAAAAAAATTCAAAAAAATTCAGAAGATAGGAAATGGCCACAATCAACTGGCCATGACCTATTTTGGGTCTTTCATACCCCAATCTTTCCAAAAATGACGACTTTGCCCTTTAGGCGTGTCGTCTCCCAAAACATTGCATAAATTCTGAAAAATTCTAAAAAATTCCAGAAAATAGAAAATGGCCACAATCAACTGGCCATGACCTATTTTGGGTCTTCCAAACCCTAATCTTTCCAAAATGACGATTTTGCCCTTTTGGCAAATCATCTTCCCAAAAATTGAAGAAATTCATAAAATTTCAGAAAAAATTCAGAAAATAGGAAATGGCCACACTTCAACTCCCAATCTTTCCAAAATGACGATTTTTCCCTTTTGGCAAATCGTCCCCCAAAAATTCCAGAAAGTTTCAGAAAAATGCCAGAAAATAGGAAATGACCACAATCAACTGGCCATGACCTATTTTGGGTCTTCTGAAACCCGACCCTTTTCAAAAATGACGATTTTGCCCTTTAGGCAAATCATCTCCAAAAAAAATCAAGGAAATTCAGAAAATTCTAAAAAATTCCAGAAAATAGGAAATGGCCACAATCAACTGGCCATGACCTATTTCTGGTCTTCTGTATCCTGATCCTTTCAAAAACGATGATTTTGCCCTTTAGGCATATTGTTTCTCTAGAAATCCCGATAAATTCAAGAAAAATTTCCAAAATAGGAAATGGCCACGATCAACTGGCCATGACCTATTTTGTCTAGTTCAACACTCAAACCTCCCAAAAATTGACGATTTCGCTCTTCGAGTAAATCGTCCCAAAATCTTCTCAGTCTACCCCTGGTCCTAAATCACACCTTCCCTAAGCCCATAAGGCTATACTAGGAATCCATTGATTTGAATTGATATGCATTGACGTGGTTCATTTATGCACTTGATTGCACTTTCCTTATATTGATTGTGATTTGATAGGACTAGTCTTCCAATCTGCTTGAAATCCCTGAATCAGACTTACCTCACCCAAAATTGCGCCTGCATGAAATCTTAGTTAGGAAAATCACTCGAGTTAGGTACCGAAAGGGCGTTGGTAATGACACCAACGTAACCAAGTCCCCGAACCCTAAATCTATGGTTCCGCAGAAATGATCGATCTCTCCCAATCGATTAGTGAGGTTTCTGGTCCACCTTCCAAGAAGGACCGGTGGCGACTCCAAATGCATGCACACATAGCACATGCCACCACGACCATACCAAGGTCGAATGCGATCGACTCTCATCGTCGAGAACCCGCGTAAATTCATTTACTCCCGTTGCGATTTGGTATGGGCCTGGGAGGGCCCGCGTCGAGAAAGCCAGTGATCCACATTTCAGAGTGGGGGGCCCTATTCGACAATCCATTAGCCCGTAAACAAAATTTCGGGTCGCGACAGACTGGCGACTCCGCTGGGGACCGAACCCCTAGAACCTAAGGTCCTAGGCCTCAAGTGGACTTAGGCCGTAATTAAAACGCTGAGTGATTTTCTGACATGTTTTCTGTAGGCGCTCTTGAAGGTGAGGTAAGTCCGCTTACGACAGGTGTTAAATGTTTTTGCAGATTGGAGTGATAAGGGGAGTAGTCTGTGATTAATATTGTTTTATGCAGGTTGGGTGTAGGAATGTATGTCATGTGGATGATTTTGAAGCGCTGATTGATATATAAATTGCTGTGCATGATTCACCTGCATATTTGAGGATCACGACACTTTTGCACAAAGCGCCCAAACCCAGGCCGCAAAATCACCTGTTTAGGTAGCCATAGATAGGGAATCGATATGCGAGGCTCTAGCGTGGATTTGCGCTTGGGTTGACCATATTTGATCTCGCTCACTATTCAAGTCGATTCTTTTATCCATTTGTTGTGGATTGCGCTTATGGACGAATTTATCGACTCGAATAGTGGGAAGCCGTTAGGTCCATACCTGAGCCATTTTGATTTCTAGAGTCAAGCCTCACTTGTCTCATACGTATGTGTATGGATGGTTGGTATACCTAAAACCAAAATTCATTAGGTATCGCTTGTGGTAAGGTCCTTCCATTTCTATTTAATTTGTCTGTCATCTTTGATTTCGCACAACATGCTGCATTCATTAAATCCGATGGTTGAGTATAATTCCATTTTATAGTATGGATAGAGTAGAGATGGTCTCTCCAAGTTGGTCCAAGATTCTCGAGATATTCGAGTACGAGCGACGTGCCATCCGTCATCGAGCTACCGAGGCATTCAACGGATTCCACTCCTTCCGATTTGTCCAAGGGAGGGCACTTACTGGACGAAACCTCATCCGAGGGACGGGTTGCTTCTACACCAAGTCCGCCGAGCAACTCGAGCGCAAGCACAAACACGAGCACAATATGGAAGGGATGATGAACCTCTATCGAAAGCGGAAAAAGGCATTTCGAAGGACCATAACCGATCCAAGACCCCCTCCAGAAGTTATCGAGATTTCGTTAGACGAAGAAGAGTTTCTCGAAAGTCAGCCACCCTCTTTCAACCTCATAGATGTTTCGTCAGGTGAAGAAGGCGATCCGAGCTAACCGGAGCAAGGACGACGGGCAACATTCCCCGAAGACCCGACTTGGGGCATCTCTTTAGGTTCTCTAGGGTCGCATTCTGATTGTCTCCTTGTTTAATTATTTATCCGAGTCTTCGAGTCTGTAAGGAGTGTTCGCCTGTGGAACTCCCTTCTACCTTTGGTACTTTAGTCTTTGAGTCATTTCTAGGCGTCCCAACATTGGAACGCTACGCTGGAATTTCTCTCAACCATTCGGATTTTTTGGTTCAATTACATGTCTCATACAAACGAAATTTTCATTAGGACTCACACTTGACGTGTTTAACGCAAGTACGAGAGTCTATTCCTTATTTCATGGTGCTTGGGACATGGAATTGAACCGGCCCATATCATGCATCATTGGTAATCCATGGTGATTAACTAAATTTATCGTGTTTTCTGAATTCAAGAGGAGAATAGATATTCGAATTATTTTTGATAAACAATTTCAATTTGGATGTCCTATCTCCCACTGAATTTAGGACACATTGGAATTGCATCTTTATCTTTTTGGACATTCCACAGATTTTTCTGGGAATTTGTCAAGAGTAATAACCATGGATTACGCTCCTTCCAATTGTATGTTTTCTTTTGAAAAACATTGATAAAGAACTTTTCACACGAAGTTAAGGCTTTGTAAAAGTCCTTATCTTCGTTAATCACAAGAAAGCATAAAATTGAAAGGATTCACGCTTTACTTCCCTTGCTAACATAGTTCTGTAATTTAAAACAAGTAATTTTCAAAAGCGAAATCCAAATACCTGCATGGAGACTCAGTCACAACTTAAGATGGACTAGGATGACGTGAGGGAACGCTTGACCACCCTAGAGAGCCAGATGACTCAGGTGATTCCAACGATGACAGAGATGAAGGCACTCATCTTCACCATACAAGGGGCATCCCCGACGGGCTCTAATCTTGACCTGACCGTGCGACCGGTTTTGCCTAAAATATCGGACATTGATCAAGCCGTAGAAGCAGAAGTCTTCTCCGAAAGCAAGCCTATGATGGCCGATCTGGAAAAACAGCACAAGGGAAAGCTTGGTATTATTGAGGAAGATGCATTGACTGGAGAGAATCTGTTCGTCACGTACCTAATTCGAGAGAAAGACTTTAGTCACCAGAAAAACGTTGAAGGTCACGCGAACCCAATCAACGTCGAAACCTGTCCACGCAATGCCCCTTTCACATGCCTTAAAGGGATGATGCATGAGGTTCTACATAGGCCAAAATTTGCCAAGAGATACGATGGCATTGGTTGCCCGAAAACTCACATCGATTACTACTTGGAAGCAATGGCTGATTATGACTGGGATGATTCACTTCTTGTCCAGAATTTTCGGCATAGCCTGGTTTGTCCCGCGTTAGGATGGTTTACAGCGCTTGACGTCAAGGGTATCCGAGAATGGGACGATTTGACCAATCAGTTTCTCCAACAATACGATTTCAACAGGAAGGCTACCCCTACCAGAATGGATCTGGTGCGTATGAAGCAAAGGAGAAATGAAAGCTTTAGATCATTTGCACAAAGGTGGAGAGCGAAAGCGGCCCAAGTCCAACCTCCGCTGGATGAGGATGAGTTAATAGAGTACTGTTTGGAAGCTCTCCCCTATAAGTCCCGCAGTCAATTGCGTACATCTCGTTACCAATCATTCTCGCATTTTGTGAATGTGGGTGAAACGATGGAACGGGCTAAGCGCGATAACATAGTAAAAAAATAAAGAAAGTTGTGGAGAGTCTTCCCAAACAAGTAAAGAACCGCTTAAGAAAATGAAGACCGCGCATCAAGGAATGATAGTCGCGATTCACGCTTCCGAACACAAGTCAAGACATTAGCCACATGATCCCGTTCCTTACCAAGGACGACCAGCACCCAAGATAGAGAAATCCAGCCAGTCGAGTAGGAGAGGTCCCCCATCTTTTACACCACTCCCACTTCCTATGTCAGAATTGCTCTATAGGCTTTTAGAGGAAATGTTGATAGCCAAAAAATCACCGAGGGAGAAACCGCCAAGGTTCCCAGGGTTTGACATGAATCGAACATGTGCGTACCATATGGATGAGAAGGGACACAATGTCGACAATTGTCGAGCACTACAGTATGATGTGCAAGCTCTCATCGACAACAACCTGCTGGTGTTCGATAGGGCAGGACTCAACGTCCGGCCAGACCTTTTGCCGGATCGCGAAATTAGTGATGTATCCGAGGATGGACTAGAAGGCGATCTAAGGCTTATCACCAATGTACCCAAATTACATGAGGTACTAGCTTTATCTTCTCAAAACCCGGAGAAGGGTACCACCTCGATGGGGCGAAAAGAACCATGTTTGGCCGAGATGGGTAATATGGGCATCATCGGTAGGGTTGAGGACCCCGCTTTTACGGCATCCTTCGCGAAGTTTAACTTAACCTCTAAAGGATATGCGATAGAGACTATGAGGGAAGAGTCATGGGAGATCCCTGCTGGGTATTCATTGAGCCTCAAGGATATTGAAGAGATCGAGGAATTAGAAGAGTACGAGGAACGTCTAGAAGAAGCGCCCCGAGAGGACAGAAAGTTCATCTGGGATGCCAACAAAGGGGGCGAGATGCCACTTAGAAGGCATCGTCCGGTATGTGAGGCCAACGGGACAGTCACACTAAGCTCATGAAAACAAGAGGGCCCGTCAGCACCAACTTCCATCTAGGGAAATGCCTCTTGCGGAACATCGAGAGTTTGCGAGCCCAAGAAGAAATCTCTCATGCAGTTTACATCACTTCCAAGGCCACTATCAAAATTGCTCCCAATACTCTTGGAAAAAGGGATGGTGACCAAGGAGGTGTCGAGGTATAATCCTCCCTTATTCAAGGGATATGATGAAGCCAAGTCGTACGCCTACCATGCAGAGGAGAAAGGGCACAACGTAGACAACTGTATTCGACTGGAAATCAGGGTGCAGAAACTCATCGACAATGGCGTTTTGGATTTCGAGGAGATAAAGAAAAACATGTAGCAAGACCCGTCGTTGGATTGCCAAAAACTGGACAGGGTGTACGTGGATAACCCTATCGAAGACTATGCTAGCCCAGCTGATCGGACGATCAATGACGGCAGACTACACGGACAAGGGAGTCACTTCCTCCTTTCCATTGTCACTCTTTAGTCTATTCGCATTGTAGTTCATCTGTAGTTCAAATGCAGTTTTAAAAAAAAACACAAAACAAAAACAAAACAAAAAAAACAAAACAACAAAAAACAACAAAAAAACAAAAACAAAAAAAGCAAAAAATGGGGACATGTGGGAGCCACAAATCGGTCGACGACGACTAAAAAAAAGAAGAGATAAAAGAGATAAAAAAAAAAAGAGAAAAAGAGAGAAAAGAAGAAAAATCCTGAGACATGATTTCCCACATGTCTCCTGATTTCAAAATCTTTTGGAGGAGCGAGGATGTCCAACGATAGGAGGACTAGCCCCCATTTCTCGCCTTCGGGTCGAATCTTTCAAAATATTTCCCTAAGAATTCATCACACATGGATCCTCTTTGCTATATGTGAGCTAACCATCGTCATGGCATTTCAGATAACCCTCAAGAAGAAAATCAGCCAGGAGAGACATGTTTCCGATTTTACAAGACACAAGACAACATTCAGTCAAAGGACGCCTCAAGAAGCGGTGTTTCAAGAAGATTGAAAATGATCAACAACACAAGTAACTAGAATAGATGATTGAGGATCCACTTGGATCAGACCCCCCACCAGAGGAGCATGTTGGGGCAAAGCCATCAAGACCCTGGTGACAAGTAGCGAGGCATAGGCTATTGGGGCAATATACTGGAAATAGATAACGTCAAGCGTTGAAAGATGAAAAGAGACATGAAGCCCTAGACAAAAGACATCCCCAAATTGAAAAGGAGACTGCAAAAGTTACGAAACAGATTAATCTAGTCAGCTGAGACAAATTCCACCTGACTAAGGTGAAGGCCATCTAACCGGGGCAAATGGATCAAAATGTGTGATCAAGAGTAAGGCAGTATCGTTCCAATTTCTAATACGGAGCGTACACTAACTCTTCATTTCTTATCTTGACAAGGACTTGCCGTCATGGTGGACAGATAAGTATCCCTTTCCTTTAAGGCTCCGAAGAGGCTTTAAACTTTTGGCCATCTCATCTGATCGAGTGGATCGCACATCCTCAGACTCTATGCAATTACATCCAAATGAGAACACATAATCAAGGGTGAAGTTGTATTGTTCCATTTTTCCCTACATTTGAGAACATATACTAATGCATCTCTCTTGTATCTCCAGGGACTCCCCACCATGGCGGACAGGTAAGTATCTCTTTCCTCATCTCTTAGAGCTTAAAATTGTCGGAACCACTTGCACTTACGTTCCGACTTTGAAAATCCTTGAAGCCATCGAGATTTCAGAGAGTCTAGAGATACTCAATAATTCCATGTAAAAAAAAAAAAGAAAGTGTGAAACTCTTGAAATCCTTTCATCTGCATTCACATTTAAAAGCTTCTGAAGTCATCCAACACATGCATTGGAACATGCATCATGCATCAAAGATCGTTATAAGGGACGTTTTTTTTTTAAAAAAAATGAATTTTCGAAAGGGAATGTTTAAAAACGTCAAAAGGAGTATCTTAGACGACGAGAGGCAACCCGTGCCCAAACATGTCCCTACCTACACTTGAGTGATAAGTGAAGTAAGAATTAGAATAGGAGCCGTGTTCGAGGATGTAGTGATCATTCGCAGTGGCTACCTAGATTGAAAAGACGAAGGGCATTCTTTTCCCTATCCCAAACACCGCAGGTTATCCATTGTTAAACCCTTTGGAGCGGAGGTTTCATTTCTATAACCCTGTTAAGAACCACCCCACAATGGGGCCAATCAGAAGGAATTCCAGCGGCGGTATGATGTAAATGGTTTGAAATCTTCTTGCTCGAACCAACATCAATCTTCGAGTGTTTCTTTACATTCAAACTCGTACTGTGATTCAAGTGCTTTAGGACGACGAAAAGCGGTCGCTTCTCTATCCTACAAACACTCTTCCTTTGCGCAGCCCCATTGAGCCTGCATATCCGTTTCGTAAACCCCGTTGGTGATCATTGTTCATTCCAAGATGAAGACAGCGCCACCTCAAATCGGGAGAACTTAAAAGGATTGGGTCTATAGGAAAGTCCTAAATTAATTCTTCAGTGTGCTAAGATTCTGTTTGCATGTGTGTCTGGCATAATCTACAAAAAATCTTGTCCAAAAAAAGAGAAGAAAAGAAAAGGCAGGATTAAAAAAAAAAAAAAGGAGGCAAGAGCTAATCCTGGGCATCAAAAAGCAAAGCGCATGGTAAAAGCAAGGCCAATGCCCATTCAAATTCTTGCGTATTTATAAATCATCTAAAGGATTCCAAAATATCCAAATGTTAATCCCCAGTGGAATCTACTTGGGAATCAAGTCATGAGGTTATCCCCAGTAGGGGCGCGTCCAAGTGACGACTACACCATCCTTGAGCAACGAGGGTGTTTTCTGAAGATCATTCCAAGGGTCAAGATCGGTGGTAAATCTGCAATGATCACCAACATCAAACCCCTTTCATATATTCTGAGCCAAAAACAGTCCTTTCTCAGTCCCCAATCCTCACCTACGTTACAACCCTTGAAAGTCTTTTTCGACTAAGGCACTTGAGTTAACGTAGATTTTAAATGATTTTAAGCATCGCTCGAAGAGGTACGAGCAAGACTATTTCTTTCTCATTTTTGCAGGGTTCTTGACTTGTAAACCCGAAGCAGAGGATGAAGATTTTCAATTTATTGGGCTCGACTCGATCACGAGTCCCCTTTGAAAACCACTGACCGAACCCAACATTACAGTCCTTTAAAAGCCCCTTCTGATCAATCAAGGGGTGTACACTGCGAATAGTTTCGAAACCTTGAACATAGGTTCGAGAGAGAGAATTTAAATGTTTCAAAAGGAGAGGAAGTAAGAAGAAACCTCCTGAAAAATGGTGAGGAGCCCTCTTTGATGAGCGTACTCCAATTGGCGTTTTAACCAAACCCTCTTGGCGATCTCAGATCATTTGATTCAAAATCATTCCTAAAAGGAGCTTTGATCGTCATAATATGTTGCAAGATGTTTTGGATGACCTCCCACATCATTAGCATACCCAATTGAAATTTTTGTCCAAACAAAATTTTTAACCTTCTGTCAAAACAAAAAAATCCCTCTGCTTGGCATGGAACCCTCTGTCAAAACAAAAATCCCTCTGCTTGTCATGGAAATCCTTTTAAAAATCAGAAAAATCCCCACTGACGTCAAGAGTCATCGTCATGGGAAAACCCTTTCAAAACCAGTAAAAATCCATCTGCTTGTCATGGAAATCCTTTTAAAAAATCAGAAAAATCCCCACTGACGTCAAGAGTCATCGTCATGGGAAAACCATTTGAAAACCAGTAAAAAACCCCTCTGCTTGTCATGGAATCATCTTTCAACACAAGAAAAAAAAATCACTCTGCTTGTCATGGAATTCTCTTTCAAAACAAACAAAAATCCCTCTGCTTGTCATGGAAATCCTTTTAAAAATCAGAAAAATCCCCACTGACGTCAAGAGTCATCGTCATGGGAAAACCCTTTCAAAACCAGTAAAAATCCCTCTGCTTGTCATGGAAATCCTTTTAAAAAATCAGAAAAATCCCCACTGACGTCAAGAGTCATCGTCATGGGAAAACCGTTTCAAAACCAGTAAAAACCCCCCTGCTTGTCATGGAATCATCTTTCAACACAAGAAAAAAAATCCCTCTGCTTGTCATGGAATCCTCTTTCAGAACAAACAAAAATCCCTCTGCTTGTCATGGAAATCCTTTTAAAAATCAGAAAAATCCCCACTGACGTCAAGAGTCATCGTTGTTGACACCTGATTTTTGACCAAGTTTTTTTCAATTTTATTTTTTTTTTGAAAAATCACAAAAAATTCATGAAAAGTCAAAAAAATTACAAAATAAACTTTGGTGGCCTTGCCCAAGCCCAAAGAACTATTTTTGACCAAAAAATAATTTTTCACATTTTTCATATTTTTTAGTATTTTTGGAAAATAGAAAAACACTTAAAAAATCAAGAAAAATAGCATTTGAGGTCAACAAAATATGGAAAAATATCCAATATTTTTCCTTTTTATCCCTTGTATTTTTGACCTCACAAAAAATCCAAAATCAGATTCAATTTTAGGTGTTCCTTTGTAACCCGTACTATTGAATTTGAAGAAAAAATAACAATTGAGTCTTTTAATTTTCAATTTTGGCATTTTCTAGGACCTTGACACTCAATCTAATTGTCCCCTATTCCAATTTGAACTAATTGCTCGGACAAGCTGTTCAATTGCAAAAATAATTGCATTTTAGCCCTTGAAATTGAGTATAATCGAAATTAATTTCAATTCAAGGACCATCATTATAAATTGAACATGCTACCCAATGGATTTCACCATTTTAAATCAATTGGCATAGGTGGTTTGACTCAATTTGATCATTAGCACCCTCAATTACACGATCCCCAATTTCCAATTAAATGGGAATTTGGGGGTTTTGTAGAAATTGATGAAAACTTTTGGGCAAAACCACATTTCTTGATAGAATTCATGCCCTAGAGTCGATTTTGAGGTTCAATTGCAAAATTTCCCCATTAATTTGGGTTTAATTTCGAAAATAGTGAATTGGAACCGGTTCTGACCGGTCAGACCGCCGGTCGGACCGGTCGAACCGGTTTGCTACAGTGTCATCGTCTTCCCTCAGAACCTGCGCAGATGAACAGTTCCAAGAGTGATTTTGATCTTCAAATTGGAGGTCAATTCGTGGATAATCGAACACGCAATGGTGGGCGTATTGTTGCTTATACTCCTGCCTATCAACTAACACCGGTGGCGCTGCTCGACGTCGACGGAGTAAAAGGCAGTTGGCAGGTCAAATCTCGAAGCTGCAAAAAGTCAACAAAAGCACAAAACAGCTCAAATTCGTGACAAATTCGCGTGAAATGAAGTCCACCAGAGAACCAAACGGGGTTAGACAGAATCCTCATCCTCCCCGACGTCGTTTGAACCTAAAATCACGTGATGGCACGTGCTATTCAAGTCAGTTGGTCGTCCTCGATTCGGCGCCAAAATTCTAAGAGCTATAAAAACCTATGTTCGTTTTCTGTTGAAGGAGAGGGGAGATTCAGTTAGTGGAGGACAAAGAGAATCAAGAGAGCGCTTGCGGGAAAAGGGCGAGAGCGAGAACGCACAGAGAGAGAAAGAGCTCGCGAGACAGAGAGCTCGCGAAAAAAGCGAGGCAGAGGGAGAGAGAGACAACAGAAGGCGAGCGAAAAGAGAGAGGAGGGAGAGAGAGAGCGCGCGCGGCGGCCATGGGAGCTTCGAACTCAAGAAGTTCGAGCTCGGGTTCCCGGTGATCCAGGCGACGTCGTTCGATGCCACCACTCCTATTAGCTTCATCTCAACCCAAAGAACGTGTCAGACCGGCCTGTGCTCGCCGACGCTCTTGAAAAAGGTAAGTCGAGTCGCCAAGATCAAGCTCGACCTTTAATGGCAACTTAAGCTAGGGTCAGTCATTCGATGCCATTTTTGTTGCAATTTGTTCGTCTCGCCTCCCTGAGCATCTTCGCTTTTGATCCCATGTCATTTCGACGCCGGAATCGCCGAGTCGGCCCCCAACCAAGACGGATCGATTGCGAGCTCCATGGCTCGTTCTAGACCAAACCGAAGCTCTGCAACGGTCAGGTAAGTCTCTTCAATCTCCTGTGATGCTTCTTGATCGATTAATAGGCTCAGATGTCTCTAGAAACGGTTAGGACGGTAGCTCGCCGGAGACTAGCTTCGGCCTTGATTTGCAGGTTAGTCAAGCTTGATGCTGCTGTGGTAAGAGTGATATATGTTGTAGAGCAGGCCAAGGCGAATCATTTGCCGTTGATTTCGCGTCAATCCGACGTCGGGAGGCCGAGAAATCATACTCCGACGAGGCGCCGGCGAGGGAGCGCCGGCGCCGATCATCTTCTTCAGCCAGCCTGTTGACTGGTCAATGAAAGTTGACCAGTCAACGCCCACGTGGCGCTGACGTGGCTCCCACGTGGCAGCCACGTTAGCGCATTCGGTTAAAATCGAATAAAAATATATAACAAAAACAGATCGGGCGGTGGATATTTGGCCACGTGTCGCGATCTCACTTTTTCGGAAATAAAAAATGATTTTCAGAAATTAAATAATACCTTAGATCGGACGGTTACGGTTCAATCTAGCTCTTTAATCTGAACCGTTGGTTCCTTGCATAGATCAGGCCGTCCGTAGTCCGCCACGTGGCGCAATCAGGGCCATTGGTTCAATTTGGGCGGGAATTGAAAATTTTGAGCGGGATAAATGTAAACGGCGTCGTTTCGGTGCGGGGCCGAATCCGGGCTGGGCCGGTCGCCGTGGGCCGTGGGCCGGGTCACCCGACCCGGCCCGAATAATATTTTTTAAATAAAAAAAATTCCAAAAATGATTTTAAAAAATAAAAAAATCAGAAAAATCTTAGAAAATCCAAAAAATGCTAGAAAATTCCAGAAAATTCCAAAAAAAAATGTGAAAAATTGTGGGAAAATCCTAGACACTCCAGAAATCCCCAAAAATTGAGGATTGACCACAGACAACTGGTCAACCCTATTTTTGGGGTTTCTTATCCGTTCTTCCGAGACTTAACGACATTACCCTTTAGGGGTAAGTCGCCTCTGCTGTGTATGCAAGATAAGGCCGATAACGCCAAGGTAAGAATTAGGGTCGATTAGACGATCAATTCTTAGGTTTGGGTTTTCGAGTCCCGCTTCTTTTCTCAAAATGACGATTTTGCCATTTAATGGGAAAATCGTCTTTCTTGTCTCAATCGAGTTCTGAAAATTGCTTAAAGTTAGGGTTTGGGTCAGGTGGACGACCGACCCTAATATTTGAGATTTTCAGTCCTCATCTTTGTCCAAAATGACGATTTTACCCATCCAAGGGTAAAATCACTTTTAAATTCCAGAAAAATCCTAGAAATTCCAGAAAAATAAGAAATGGATCGGATTGATGGCCAATCCAATTTCCCCTGTCTTCTGACTTCCCGATTTATCTAAAATGACAAATTTGCCCTTTTTGAGGTGAATTGTCCCCGAATTGTTCAAAATTATGATTTTGCCCCTCATTGGCAAATCATGCCAAATTCATTCCTAAGCCTTGATTGCTATTTCTCTAGGCTAATAGGGCCTCATTAGGGATGACATACTGATTTCATGTGTTTTATCCGCATGTACTTGATTCCTTGATTTGCGCCCTTACTTTTAATGATTGTGAGTGATAGGGTAGCTGTTCCCATCTGCATGAACTCCTAGATTTAGGATCTGTACCCCACTCATCTGTATGAAATCTTAGGATCAGATAAACCATTCAGCTTAGGTACCGAAAGGGCGTCAACTCTGACAGTTGGCGTAACTAAGTCCCCGAACCCACTTCTTTGGTTTCCGCAGAATCGAATAGACCACTCCCAACTATTCGATAGGGTTTCCGATCGTACCTTCCACGAAACGATTGGTGGCGACTCCTCGACATGTACACTCATCACATGTCACTAGACCACACTGAAGGTCGACCACGTATATCCAGCAGTTGCGACTTGGGTAATGGACCTTGGGAGAGACCCGCGTCCGATCAAGCCAGCGATCGGGCGGCCCATTAGCCCTCTCCCCGCCTCACAGCTCGGGAGAGGGTCGCGACAATCGTCATGGGAAAACCCTTTCAAAACCAGTAAAAATCCCTCTGCTTGTCATGGAAATCCTTTTAAAAATCAGAAAAATCCCCACTGACATCAAGAGTCATCGTCATGGGAAAACCGTTTCAAAACCAGTAAAAATCCCACGACTTGTCATGGAATCCTCTTTAAGAACAAGAAAAAAAAAATCCATCTGCTTGTCAAGGAAATCCTATTTCAATACAAGAAACAAATCCCTTTGCTTGTCATGGAACCTTCTGTCAAAACAAAAAATCCATCTGCTTGGCATGGAACCCTCTGTCAAAACAAAAATCCCTCTGCTTGTCATGGAAATCCTTTTAAAAAATCAGAAAAATCCCCACTGACGTCAAGAATCATCGTCATGGGAAAACCCTTTCAAAACCAGTAAAAATCCCTCTGCTTGTCATGGAAATCCTTTTAAAAATCAGAAAAATCCCCACTAACGTCAAGAGTCATCATCATGGGAAAACCGTTTCAAAACCAGTAAAAACCCCCCTGCTTGTCATGGAATCATCTTTCAACACAAGAAAAAAAATCCATCTGCTTGTCATGGAATCCTCTTTCAGAACAAGAAAAAATCCCTCTACTTGTCAAAGAAATCCCCTTTTAAAAATCAGAAAATCCCCTCTGACTTGGAGATCCCTCGTCATGGAAAATCCTCTTTCATTAAGAAATCCGAAAAAATCCATCGGACGTGGAGAACTCTCGTCCTGGGAACCCCTCTCAGACAAGAAATCCCCTCTGACCCCGCTAGTCAGCGTCATGGGATCCCCTAGAGTAAATAGGTGCCTAGAAGCCGACCCAAGACTAAAGCCCACAAGGCTCGCTTGCCGCTTCGAAACCACGATGACCTAGATAAATCTCTCTGTAAGTGTTCACAGGTTGGTAGCCGCGGATCTGTCATCTTCCGGACCGGATCGCCAATCTTCAGCTTCAGAAGATTTCTTCCACCCCAAATACCACCAGACAGGGATCTACGACAAAGGTGTCTCAAAGCACAGTTCAAGATCGGAGCCTATAACGCTCGCGACTTGCCGCATAGAGATACGGTGACCGCCTTTACCACGAAGCACGCGCCGGATAGCCATGCCTCGAAGCTCTCACCCTTCGGAATAGAGTGCAGCTGGTAGCCGCAGAAAAGACTTTCAAGACCCTGGTATAGTGAATCAGAAGCTACGAAGGGAAGAATAAAAACCTGGTATAGTGAATCAGAAGCTACAAAAGTTCAAAAAAAAAATCCGGTGAGCTTCAGATTTCGACACCCCAGGAGCATAATGATGAGCCCTCAGATCCCACAACCACATCATCCGACAGGTGAGCTTCAGGTAAAATTCTCCCTTCCCAGCCTGTGTTTAAATTGTCAAGGCAAACCGGGGATTAATTTGAGCTTTCATTGAAGGACTTCTCCGAGTCCGATGTCTTGGCATTTTTCCATTCCCAATTAAGTCGATTAGGACTCAGGTGTCATTTTGTCTTTGAAAGCAACCTCTGACGAGCTCACTCTCAAATAGGGGCAGCTGTTGACACCTGATTTTTAATCATATTTTATTTTTGATTTTTACTTTAAAATTAATTAAAAATAGCAAAAAAAGTCATAAAATTACAAAATCAACTTTGGAAGCCTTGGCCTAGCCTTAGGAACCAATTTTGAACAAAAAATAATCTTCGTAATTTTTAATATTTTTTTGAATTTATTTAATTATAAAAATACCCAAAAAATAATAAAAATACCATTCGTGGTCAGAAAAATGCACAAAAATATTCAATAATTTTATTTTAATTCCCTTTTCGTAAGGGTTTTATAAATCTCAAAAATTTGACTTGGGTCATTATGTTCCTTCACAAACATGCACCCGAATCAACCATAAAAATTCCTTTTTGAACATTTTAATTTTCAATTTCCACTCCCAATAAGCCATGACATTTGAATCTAGAGCCTTGAAGTGAAATTGTGTCGATTTACCCTTCAATTTGGTCAATTTCGACAAAAGGGCCTAATTGCACAAATTTCCTTGCAATTTAATCCCCGGCTTTGCTTTTCCTAAAATTAAATCTTTGCTAGGGTCACCCATGAGAATTAAACATTCCTACCCTATATATTTCACCATGCCGAATCCAGTGGTGGCCTCGATTTGGGTCAATTCGGTCATTTGGGCTTTCAATTTGGCAAAAATCAATTTCGGATCCTATGCGAAAATTGGGGTTTTCATTAAATTCCAAGCCAAAAATTCATGAAAACACCCATGTTACACGAAAATCAACACCAAACTTAAAAATAGACAGAAGACAGTTCATTATGACCCAAGAGAAAAACAAATCATTCTACCACTGGAAACTAGCGATCATAATTAGACTTCGAACAATTCAAATGAAAATTCTCCGCAAAACTCCGGCGCTCGCGTTCCGGCCACAAGCACTAAAATTTACTTCCAAGATTAAGAAATCCATAATCTGCACCTTATTTTAATTACCTATTTGCTGGAAAAGAATGATGAAACCCGTCCAAGAAACACATTTTAGAAAGTAACATGTGTCAATGGCTTCGTCACCAAAAAAGGTACCAGAATAATAAGAATGCCCCCCAGTCCCATTCATAGTTGTCAAGGCGTCGCCTAGGCGACAAGGCGACCTCACAACATCATCCTAATAATCGAGGCAGAATGAGGAGGCACAAACAGTTAATATTACAAGTATTCTTGACCAACCTAAGAAGTATTCCCAAAAGATATCCACTCACATCAAAAACAGACAACGCACAAGATAAAGCACTAAAACTATTTCCATTAAGGTATCTGTCATATAAACATTGTGATAAAAAACAGTTTCATCCGCGCCATGCGGGATATCGCCATCACCAAACCTCTTGGTAGATAATGTGCATCTTCGTTCGATAATGCACTCTAGATTCCTAATGTCTCACCGCCAAGATATGGAGACATAAGTGTTTCCAAATAGATAGCATGTTTGGTACGGCCATCCCCCCTCCTTACGGGATAATCCCTCCCACTGTTATCCAACGGATTGAACAGAATCATCTGGTCCCTATTCATCAAAAGAACGACTTTCCCGCTCCTTGTGTACGCGAGGGGGAGTTTCTCGCTCCTACTGTTATCCAACGGTATGGAATCCATGTTGAACCATTTTTTCCACGATCCTCCCTTATCCATTATCCATGCCTCGATGCGAGCATCAAGGGTGTTGCTGTATAAGAACAGACTGGCCACGTGGATCCCGAGTCCCACTAAAATCAAATCCACATCGACTTCAGGGACTGGGAGCTCCCGGTGGAATCTCCTTCCAACATATCAAATGACATGATCCCACCTCTTTCTCTTAGGCTATTGTGAGCGACCCTATAGTCTACGAACAACTCATGGGGCACCAGTGTATGGCCCCGTTCCAATAAACTCCTTGTTCGTGTACTGTGTGACGGGTTCCTTCTTGGTACTGGACTTGTATTGTTCTCCAGGAACCAGACTTCAGCGAAAATATTGACACCTCCCAAATTTCATCATTGACAACCCCGTGTACTATTTTGTAGTCATCAGATCGAGAGTCATATCCAAGTACACGTAATGAAGCAATTTCTCCAACAAAATTGGAACCGGGCACCTCCCTATACTCCCTGGTGGTCGGATTGTATATGATATATATTCCGAGGACATGTAAACATACCAAGCCATCGCAGGACCCCACCACGCAGGGCTTCCAGAGAAGATCGATGGTATGAGGAACCGCTACCACCCGATCCTCGCAGCCGCGGTCAAGCGCCTCGTAATCTATGGTCTCGAGGGGGCCGTATTTGGTGCTGATGACGATCCTCTGGCTAGGAATCATATCCCCTGCCTTCAGTCTCTGCAGATGCGACTTGACAAATCTCCGGTCAGAAATTAGATAGGAAATTAGAGACCGCCACCGTTTGGACACGCATTTGAACCGCATCAGCGACTTGGCCGGTAGCCTCGAGAATATGTCGATGAAGATATCCTCAGTGAAATTTTCGCCCATTTGTTTCGGCAGATGGTCTGTTCATTGGGCAGGTTTTGCTAAGGAAGCATCATGTGAACACTGTTCAGGCTCAGGTTGACGACGTCGATTGGGTCACTGTGACGCCCTGAAAATTCGCCTTTTGTAAATGAACTGAATTCGATAAAGATGAGTGAAATTGAATTTCAATCAATATAAAATTTGGATCGCAAGGTATTAAGGGACGAATTTTGGACGGTTCTTGAGATGCTAGTCATTTGGTTTAGGCTCCGTAATTTCTAGTCGTTACGATTTAGGATTCAGTTCCTCGCGCCCGAGCCTAACTTGTGAATTACCAAAATACCCTCCACCCAGCGTACCAATTTCATTTCAGTCCTGAATTATCCAAAGACAATTTTGCCCTTCAATAATTCAAATCGTGGGCCCTACATGTCAAATCCCACCAACCCATCACCATCAAGTCAACACCCAACTACCATCCAACCCTCTCTTATCTACCTCTACTCTCTCATGCCCTCTCTTCTCTGCTCTCTCTCTCCCACGTCTGTTTCCCCCCTCACTATTGCCGAAGGAGAACCGGCCGAGCTCCTACTTCCTCCTCCTATTTTGCGTCGCCGGCCACCAACTCTGACCCCCAGCCCTTCCTCCGTCGTCGCCCTGACTGGTCCGGGCCACCGTTCGCCGCCGGACAGCCACAGGAGGGCTCAAGAAGCCGGTGCCCTGTTCTGGCCTCCACTATCCCAAGAGCTCCAGTCCCTTCCCCGGCCGTTTGGGACGCCTCCGCCACCCCGTGTGCCCCATCGATGACCACCACCCTCCTAACCACCACCTTGACCCAGCCACACCGACCGTCGAGCACCGGAACCGCCGCGAGCTGGCCACGAACTCGCAGTGCCCTGTTTCGGCCCAAAGCGAGATTTGCCGGCTCCCACCACCATTTTGCCGTCCACCGCCGCTCACCTCCACCTCCTACGTCCTCCTCGAACCCCTCCCTAGTTTCCCTGAGGACATGGAAGCCAACCGCCGCGCGTGGAGGAGCTCGAAGATAGCCCAGGCTGACCACCCCTGTTTCGACGTCGTGATTGCCCTGTTTCGATCGGTTTTGTCCAGCCACCGTTCGGCCATCTCCATCCACCCTCCACCGCCCATTTCCAATCCCGACGGTCGTCTTCAGCCCCTCAGTGAGTCCCATAGCCCTTGCCGACCTTTCCTTAGCTTTTGAGGCCGAGATTCACCGTGAAATAACCATGTTTCCCCTATTCTGCTGGCTGTCCAGCCACTGTTCCAGCGTTGTCGCCGCTGCTCTAGCCACCGTGAGCTTCCGTCGTCGTCACCGTGAAGTTCCCTAAGTTGTGGATTGTCAACATTAGGTCCGGGAAGCATTGTGAATCCGAGAACCCTAAAATCAAAGCTTGGCCGTGGATTCGCCGAGAGCCGTCGCCGCCGTCGTCGCGACCCATCATCACCATTTTGAGATCGCCCGAGCTAATTGGATGTGAGTTAACCCCTAAACCTTGGTTAGGGCGTTAATTGCGCCTAGGATTAGTTAATTAGTCAATTAGGGTAATTAGTTAGAATAATCGTGGTCGGTTTAGATAGAAATCGGGTTTAGGGTAAATGGCCATGATTAAATAAGTTAGTCGATTTAGTTAAGTTTTCTGTGGCTAGTTGGTGGTTAGAATTGATGGATTGACTGATTGGACATCGATTGCCATTGTTTGACCGCGAGCGAGCGATAGTTCAAAACCGAGCGATCAATAAATAAATTGATGAAATTGGGATTAATCAATGCCGTTTGATTAATTGAATTGGTTAATCGATCGTGTCTTGACTGCTTGATTGATTGCAGTTGATTGATTGTGATGTGACATGATGGAATTTCTGAGTGTTTCATTGTCCGTGTCGGGCGCAAGCCTAGTTATGAGATTACGCATTCATATGACCTGTGTGGAATCAAACTGCATGATTTAGCATGAAAATGGCCTTGGACCAAGTCTTTGAGCACGTCTGTATGAGCATCCGGCTTAAATGAAAGATGATAAAATTGATTGATTGTCGGATGAGATGTGTGGTCATATGATGGACGATGAAATTCCTGCCAAGGTCCTGACAAGATTGCAGCATGACAATCGAAAGAATACAACTTGTCGGAAGCATGTCATTCTGTGTTATCAATTTGATGGATGCCGGTCGCAGCTTGTGACGGACCGAAGCCCGGAAGGGATTCCTGATAGTCCAGTGCCGTGACAACCGGATAACCCATGGACTACTGGATGCAGTCGCCGGAAGTAAGGAACGATGCCTGGTGCCACCAGAAGTGTACCAACTGACTAGTGTATTAGGCACCAATGACCAGTGTGCCGGGGTGACAGACCCCATTTCTTAATAAATGGCTTCGCATGGTGTTCTGAGTGTGTAAGCTTGCGATGCTTTGCCTTGATTGGACTGTTTGACTGTCATGTTGTGTCTGCATCGCATTATGTGTGGCTTCCTGGTGAGTAAGTTGCTTGTGACTGGGTATCTGTTCTGTGATGACTGTCATGTTTATGAGGTAGGATATCCTAGGTGAATCAACGTCCTAACCGAGCTTAGGCATTGACTTCATTGAAATTTATTTCTCACCCCGTCGTAGGATAACATTTTCAGGTCCCAAGTGACAGAGCCACGAGGACACTATGACGTGGACTTATTGGAGTAGTCTCGGAGGCCGTGTTAGACCGAACCTAATAGTCCGAGAGTTGTAGACCTGGAGCTGAAGAATGGCTCGCGAATATTGTCTAGACGAGATAGTTAAATAAAAAGGTTGACTTTGTGAGCTGTCATGTTTTGATTGATATGACTGACTGTTTAACTATCATTGCCTTTTGATTTGTTGTTTGGGAGTTGCACGTTTCCGCATGTGTAATGAAAGATAAAATAAATGGGTCGATAACTTGCCTGTGACGTTATCTCTTATGACCTGAGGTGATTTGGTAGGGATGACGCATGCTCGAGGATCGGGGCGTGACATCCCCGCCCAATGTGGTATCAGAGCAAGGTCAATCTGATCCATCCAGTCATTGGCTTGGAGTGATAAGGAGCATGAGAATTGGGATAGTTAGTAGGACTGAAAACCCTATGCATGTGATTGTTGCTTAAGTTTTCGGGCTGTAAATCTGAACCCTCATTTGTTTTACTTTTGGGTGAGCAGGATCCCGTATAGTATTTGCTGAGAGTGTGGTTTGTGAAACTGGTTGGGTTGAGTTTGGAACCGTAGAGAACGGTCTTTATGAACCCTATAATGCCAAAGAATGACTGTTGTAAGATACTTGGGTCGTAAGTTAATTGTCTGGAGTCATGGAAGGGGAACAGATTCGAATACGATGATAGTTATGGATTGCCTTGGAGTTACGATAAATGGTTGACATCAGGCGATCTAATTTAAACCGCTAGATGGGGTTAGTTGTGAGCTTAGTGATGATTGATGAGGAAGCTCGACCATCTTAGTTTTGTCTCTTGAGGTGACTCGTCTGTTGGTAAGTGGTTGTTAAGATTATCCGGTGTATGTGGTTGATACTTATGTTGGGAAACCCAGAATGGAAGTTATCGTTGTTGTGTGTGAATTTTCGATTGTCTTTCCCTAAGAGTCGCCAAAGTATTGCTAGAAAGGGAAGTAGAATCCATGGTAGCGCTGGCCCTTGAGATGGAGTCGATCTCTAAGGCACCATCTAGAATGGCATTGTCGGAACTAAAGGGTCTCAAGGTTCGGATGTAGTAGCTATTGGAAAAAGGGTTCGTTCATCCTAGTGCATTGCCTTGGAGAACTCCAGTGTTAATAATTAAGGAGAGAAGATGAGTCATTGAA
Source organism: Rhodomyrtus psidioides (assembly GCA_021437785.1). Lineage (NCBI taxonomy): Eukaryota > Viridiplantae > Streptophyta > Magnoliopsida > Myrtales > Myrtaceae > Rhodomyrtus > Rhodomyrtus psidioides. The sequence goes on along the minus strand of JAILYB010000178.1, from coordinate 134,897 downwards.
ATTGTACATTAACTGCAGACCGATTACCGGGTGGTGATTTGGAACAAGAACCTAATGCCGTGAGTAAATGATTTGTTCGACCAGCCGTAATGGCTTTGATATACTCGAAGATCAATGTGAGGACGAGATATCAACGATTAAGGATTACAATGAGGACCTTGAGAAAGTACAAGTTGTTTGTCCGGCTTAGGAGATACGAATTTCGGTTAACTCCTTTAGTTCGTCTATTTATGTGGTTGTCGATGAAGAGCCATCAGTGGACTTGGCCAAGATCGATGCAATCATGGATTCGATGCAGTCATGGATTTGACAAAGTCATCGATAGTGAAAGAAGTTTGAAGTTTCTTACCTTGGCGAACTATTATAATGCTTTGTGGAAAAGTCCTCTGTAGTAGCTAAGTCTTTGCCTCGGTTGTTTAAGAAGGACGAAGAGTCAAATTGGAGAAGGACATACTGTTATGATGAATTCAGGAAAATGATCTGAGAAGAGATGATTGATAATTGCGGATTAGAGATCTAAAGTCGTGTGGCTCATTTGTCATTAAGTTGTCGAGTTTATGGACAATCTTAATTGGTGAGAAAAGAATCGCAGGAAAGGACGAACATTTGGACTAACGACCAATGCGATGGAAGGTAGGTGAGAATGCTCGGGACCGCGATCGAACATGAAATTACTTATCAATCCTAGGAAATCGATCTCCGAGATGTAATAGTGGCTTGAGGAGTCTGAAAATCCAAAGCGAAAACCATTCTTGAAAGTGGGTAATCTTGTATTTGGAGTAGCCGATGAAAGATTACGAGTTATTTGAGAGGTCACCATACAAGCAATGCCTTGAAGTCTACTGGGATTGATAAGAGGTTGTGGTGCCTTTGAATGGGAGTCAAAATGGTCTCATGCTATATTACTATAGAGGCCTAATGACGATTGGAGATCCATATGAGATTGATGACAAGCGACTCAGTAAGATCATGGTGGAGCGTATGTTGTCTGAGAACTATGATCAAAGAGACCTAAGGCAACACATGGAGTAAAGGCTAGGGGAAATGAACAAGGAAGTTCGTAATGATAAGCTAAGGGTGAATGGCATCGCGAGATTCGCCAAATGATGATATTAGTTTTCGAGATCTGTGAGGACCAAAATAAGATTAATATTATGAGATGTGGCATTTGTTGACACCTGATTTTTGATCAGTCTTTCATAGTTTATTTTTAAAAAATTCATAAAAAATCTATAAAAAGTTAAAAAAAATTAAAAAATCATCTTTGGTAACCTTGACCAAGCTAAAGGAACCATTTTTGATAAAAAAAATAATTTGTCATATTTTTTAATATTTTCCAAAAATAGAAAAATACATGAAAAATGAAGAAAAATAGCGTTCGATGTCGTAAAAATATAGAAAAATAGTCAATATTTTTATTTTAATTTCCTTTTCATTTTGAACTCATAAATAGTCAAAATTCAAGTTCAATTGCATGTGTTTCTTCACGACGCATAGAATTGAATTTGGCAAAAAAATGTCATTCGAGTATTTTAATTTGTAAATTTCTACATATTTTTTAGTCTTGACGTCCAATTAGATCGACCACCATCTACAATAAATTCCCCTTGCTGAATATTTTCGTTTTTGTTTCACATGATTTCATGGTGTAAAACGCCGAGTGGATTCCCAAATATAATCGGGTCGGCTCGTCCAAGACCAAACCAGGGCACGGCGAACCCCATGTGAGTACTCTCGAACTCCTTCGATGCTTCCTAATGCTTTTCTTAGGTTAGATCGTGTGTAGAATGGCTAGGACAGCTAAATCATTCTTGAGCTGTGATTGATAAATAGGGCCTTACTAGGAATGCCAAGTGATTTATTTGCATATCTAGATTCCTTGAGTTGCGCATTTTATTACTGATTGTGATTGCTAGGATAATCACTCCTATCTGCATGAATTTCTAGATTTAGGGTTCATACCTTACTCATCCGCATGAATCTCAGGCTAGAAAATTCAGTCAACTTAGGTACCGAAAGGGCGTCAACTCTGACAGTTGGCGTAACTAAGTCCCCGAAACCATTTCTCTGGTTCTCGCAGAATTGAATAGAAACTCCCAACTATTCGATTGGGTGGTCCAATCATACCCTAAAAAAATGATTGGTGGCGACTCCATGGCATGCACACTTAGCACATGTCACTAGACCACACTGAAAGTCGATCACGCATACCTCCGTTGCGATTTGGGTAATGGGCCTTGGGAGAGGCCCGCGTCCGACCAGACAGGACGGCCCATTAGCCCTCGAGAGCTCGACAACCTCAAGAGGGTCGCGACAGCATTAAGAAAGACTAATTACCAGAGTGCGCGTCGGAAGCATGGTTATTGCCATACAGTCTCTTGGAGTAACGACAGTAAGGGTCTTATTTTTGGGTTAAGCAGAAAGCCTACTAGAATCCACCGCAGTAACTACAGTATTAGTCCGGATAGCATGAGAAAGGCACCACGACTTTAGCTAAGTTTGCTAAGGAATTGACAAGAAGGCTTGTGCGACTGAGCACTGGTGAAGAGTTTAGTACATGGATAAGTCAAAGCGTAATACTACAAGTCTAGTGAACGGTTACTACAAGTCAAAGCTTATTTGTGTTTATATACATTCAGATTGAAATTTGTTGTATTTCTATTGACTTGTCATTGGAATGTGATAGTGGCATTTCTTCTAATCACTCGAATACTCCAAAATCAATTTTATAATTCCTTTGGATGAAATTGAAATTGGAAGTCTTATACAACCTTTTGGCCGTATAGGGCAATACAATCTCAATTTCGCCAGAAGGAATTATAAACTTGAATTGGTTCATGCATGTTTTGCATCATTGGTAATCCACAATAATTGATCAAGAATATCAAGAGTATTCGTGTTTTTCAAATTTAATGAAAAGATAGATATCCAAATTACTCTCGTTCTTAGCAAACAGCTTTAATTTGGATACCGTATCTTCAATTGAATTTAAAACACATCGTAATTGTGTACTTTTGAACATTCCATTGATTTTCTTGGAATTGATCAAAGGCAATTATCGTGAATTACATTCCTTTCAATGATATGCTTTCCTTTGAGGAATATCGATAAAAGCTTTTGCACAAGGCCAAAACCCTTGTAAAAGCTCTTATCCCTATTAATCATAAGTAAACATAAAATTGAAAGGATTTATGCTTTATTTTTCAAATTCTTTCTTCTGATTCTGCCTTTTCATTTGAAACAGGTTAAAAACAAGTAGAGAAGAGAAGTCTTTTTGTGGATAATCGCGGTGGGAGGTTCCTTTATCCGATCATAAGCAAGATTAAAAAATCAAGATGTACACGCTCGAATCATCAATATCAAAGTGCAGCTTGCCTAGGTTGAGAGTGGTCAGGTGTTCGAGAAAGTCAGCCATACAGAAGTTGAGACACACACATTAGAGCTTTCATTCATTTCGCTCAATCGAGGGACCTTAAAAGCAGATCATACAAATCATCGGGGTGGAAACATAAAACCGCAATGAGCCCTAATTAGCATCACAAAGGAACCTAGTTGGCCCTCCATATTATTGATGCTTTGCTTATACTCACCACCTTGAGACTCGAGATCTGCAAGCTTAAGAAGAAGGCGTTTACATTCCCCTTTAAGATCGGCAACCTTGGTCCCGTGATCTTCGGCGGCTATTTCCAGGTCCCGAACTAGTCCTCTCCCATGGGCTATATCCGCGGTAATGCTGTCAAGCCTTTCTTCCTGCCACTCACATTGAAACTTCAACACGACATTACGACGGTCGTGCTCATAGGTGGTCAGGGATAAGGCCAAGCGCTCCACCAAATTTCCCCTCTCGCGAAGCAACATCGAGACTCGCTTGTTGGCGAATTCAACAGCCTTTCTGTGACTATCGGCCACAAGGTTGGCCAACACCAAGCAGTTGGACCGATCCTCATAGCGAGCTCGCAAAACGTGAGCCACGGTAGCTTTTCGATGAGCGACACGGTAAGTCTCTAAAAAGTTTATAAATAGGGTTGGGAAGATTCTATATTCCCTCTCTAAATTAGTGCCCTCGATGGAGGTGGTGTCTATTTCCACGAGCAAAATACGGATTTCATCTTCAGTTTCTGGGTGATCGGCTATATGAGCATAGCCTCGACCGAGGAGGTTATAGAGTTTTTCCCACTGGGCCAAAATTTCGGCTGAGAAAGCGCGAATAGGAGAGGAGGTCATTTTCGTTGGAGTGAGGGAGAAGAAGATGAGTGTGGTAGAGTGATTAAAATACGAAAAGGCAATTATGTAAGAGTGTTAATCTTCTATGCATTAACTCCTCCTTTTATAGCAACTCGAGAATGAAGAAAGGCACAGCAATAATGCTCGTGGAGCCAAGTTAATTGGGTAAAGCAATGGTGGCTCTTTCGGTGAACCATCAGATTTGTCCCAGTCCGCGATTTCAGGCTTGATAAACCTAAAAAAGTTGTAAAAAGATATGTCGGTGTCACCATATTAAAATTGAGCGGGAGTTAAGCGCAACTATCGAAAAAAGTTGCGAAAGGATTTGGCGGTCCCATCATATTAAAAAACTGAGCGGGAGGCGAGCGTAGTTCCACCTTTTTGAAAATAAGTGGGAGACAGACATGGATATCGAGAACAGGAAATCGATTTGGTGTCCCTCCACGTTGAAAAGAAGAAAGAAGACGACAAAGCGGGAAATACGAAATCTTGGGAGCAACGCTTGCCTGATGATCTTCATCCATGTTTAAAGAACGTTTCATGGGCATACAGAACCACTCAAAAGAAAATTTAGAGAGAGTGAGCATACATGAGAGAGTAGAGAACCCTGAGTGAGCAAAAATTGATCGAACATTTTTCGATCCAACATGTTTGAGAGTTACCATCAGTTGCTAGAGGCGACTGATCCAAAAATCTCAGAAAATGAACTACTGAGAGATCTCGAAGATTCTAGGATGGCGTCTGGTACCAGAACCACAGAACCCAACCCTTTCGGCAACGAAGTTCAGGATCTCAGCAGCGACGACAACAGCAGCAGCGATGGTCAATCCCGGAAAAGGAAACGTCGCCAGTGCCACACTCAGAATGAAATCCAAGAGCTTGAAGCTTTCTTTAGTGAATGCCCTCTCCCGAACATGAAACAAAGAAATGAATTGGGCCAGAAGCTAGGGATGAAACCTTTGAGGGTCAAGTTTTGGTTTCAAAATAAGCGAGCCAAATTGAGGGCTCAACACAGACGTCAAGAACTTGCGATTCTAAAGGAGGAAAACGAAAAGCTTCGAGCGGAGAACATGAGGTATAAGAAAGCTCCCAGCACTATCGCTTGCCTTAATTGCGGTGGCCCTATCACTCTCGGCGAAATGTTCCTTGATAAGCCTTATATGAGGATTGAAAATGCTCATTCACCACCCCACTCCCTCGAACCATCTTCGATACAATCAGATTTTGTTGGAGATATGCATGAACAAATCAATTCTACGAAGTCAATACCGATGCCTTCTAAAGGATGTGATATGCGTCACCATGATTGGAGTTTCCTTAACGATGAGCTTACTATCACGACCGACCAATCCAAAGCTGATGAATTCCCTCCACAACAATTTTCGGCTCGATCAAATCCTACTGGAAATAGGCCAGAGAGCAATAGCCAAGTTGTCAACACTGTTCCGGGTCGCAAGAAGACGAGGGTCAATTGGTCCCCCGAGCTTCATCTCAAGTTCCTTAGTGCGGTTCAGCAACTAGGGATCAACTCAGCATATCCAACGTGCATACTTGAGATCATGAACATACCAGGACTCACTAAATATGGAGTCGCGAGTCACCTCAAGAGCTACAGAAGGACGCTAAGACAGCGCCACACAGCATTGAACCTGAAAGAACTCAACTTGTGCCTAAACACTAGGCATGGCTATAACTACAATGCCCCTGAAGTAAGAAATACCCTGCCGAATCTAGGCACCGACCAAGCTGGTAGCAGCACCATCGACTACTTGGGCGCTAATCAGAATATTCCCCCGAATCATCTCAGCACCCCTCAAGAGTATATGCCACAAGTGCAGCAGGTACGAACTCCTTGGTTTGAGCAGCAACTTTTCGCTAGTGCTCTTCCTATCCCCGATCAACATATTGCGCCTAGTGTTCAAAGATATGCCCGGCTTGGGCATATGATTTCGGAAGATCAAGCGGGCGGATGCTCTGAGGATTGTTGTTTCTTCCATTCCCAAATGGAAGGTGCTTTTGATAGTGAACCGATCAATCATCCTCTTATAATCTCGAGCAACGACGAAGGTTCTAGCTCGAAGAATCAGATCGCTCACAACAGAAATAGGAATCCTTCAACGCCAAGCGATGATGGTCAACCCGAATATCAGTTGCTCGAAGAATCAAAAGATTTCCTTGATGAGGAGCTCCATATCTGGATCGATCAGTTTAAAACTGATGGGCTTATGAAGTTATGATCCAAAATGACGATTATATGTCTGATTCATGGTGTAACTGGCTGATCACCGAGAATCCTCAAGGGAACTAGGCACATGTGACTGGATGTATCATTAATCTTTCTGTCATAAAGTCTTCCATGCAAGATAATCTTCCTTAATGCCTAGAGTTAATCTGGGGCAGCGATCAGTACTACCTGCGAGCATCATCATGCTTGAGTGCGACAATCCCTTGTTAGATTAGAGTCGAGGCGAATCAATTGAACGCCACGAAGAAAAACATTTAAAGGCTTCACATAGGAAAATGCGAGCAAAAGCCCGAGCGAGCTCAAAGACGGTTAGCTCTGTATCGTTCTAAGGGACCTTTAGTCGTTATGAACTCTAAATTGAGCTTGTTTCATTCTCGATGGGGGTCGCTAACTGCTTCAAGAATTTTATAACAAAAAACGAACCAGTTAGGGACGCCAATAGTGCTGTGTCCTGGTAGTCAGTGAAATGGAAGTGGTACGAAACGTCAGGTGTTCGATCTCGGGATTGAAAAATCATTTTATCAGTTGGTCTATCACCCGATGAAGTTCAAAGAGATTCGACGCAGATGACTATAGAACTTGGGGCAATTCGAAAATCATCGATTCATTTTCATCAAGCGGCGAAGTTGGTATTGTAAAATGTGAAGCATGCAAATGACAAATCCGAAGCAGAAGGAGATGAATCATGATTCGCTTATCCAAGGTCGGGATTTCAACCTTCGACTAAAGCCAAATCTAGGATGAGTTTTTGATCTTGCCCACTCGACAAAACCCATCTCCACTGAAAATGGGGGCAAACCATTCCTACATCCGGAAAGCATGTCGAAGCCGAAGACATCAAATTCATCGTTTAATCCGTGGGGCAAGTCCCTGAAGCGATAGTTATCATCCGCAGAGCGTAATGGAATCCATTCTTTCAATGTAAAACGCATTTGGCCGCGGAGCCACCCATTTGGTAAAAAGAACGTATCGTTCCTAAATGATTTTCAATCAGATGCGGGGATAATGTTCTCTCATTTTCCTCTCAGGTGATGAACAGAGACGAGGCACCCAAGAAGCCATGCATTCAAATAACAAAACAGTGCATGAAACACGCCCAAAAAGATGAATGAATCTCCTCCGACGTAAATCCTCGAGGTGGATTCGTTGCCCAACCAGACGAAGAAATCATGACCACAAGCTTGAGGGCCGGCTTCTACAATCTGCACATTGGCATGCAGAATGGAATTCAAATCAAGAGTAAAGTAGTATCGTCCCAATTTGTTTTGAATTTGGAAACCCAAAATAATGCTTAATATTTATCCTTGGCAGGAGCTCGCCATCAGGGCAGACATGTAAGTTTCATTTTTCTCCAAAAACCAAGAAGTCGAAAGAACTTTAGAACACCTAACAATCTTGTGTTACTATGTGAAGTGCAGATTTTCACAACCCTTGTACACTCGTTGGAGCATATGACCAAGGGTAAGATGTATTGTTCCAATTTTTGTAAAGTTTTAGAATATACGATGACATATCCCTTTTATATCTCCAGGATCTCCAGCCTCGATGGGCAGGTAAGTATCCCTTTTCCCAATTCATTGGAGATTAAAAAATTTCAGAATTAATTCGATTCTCACATCTAAAAAGACATAGAATTCTTACTTCATTGACATTCATGTTTTAAAACATGAGATTGTCTGAACATGAATTACACATGTATGGTGCATCACAAAATCCCTTGGAAGGATAAATCTTGATGAAATGAAATGAATTTTTCCAACAAGAGTCGTTTGAACTGTTCAAAAGGGTATTTTCTCATAAGAGAAGCGAGCCTAATCCAAACACGTCCCATACACACTTGAGAGATGAGGAGATTGGAAATGATAGCGAAACCTTAACCTATGGATATAAGTGTCATTCGCAACGATTACATGGATCGAGATGACAGAGGCATTTATTTCTTCATTCCAAACACTACAGATGCCCATTGAGAACCCCATTGAACGGCGATTTTCATTCTCAACCCTGTCAAGAACCACCCCACATTGGGGCAAATGAAGGTTAGTCCAACAGTATCAGAAAGTAAACGGTTTGAAATTTTCTTGCTCGGACTAACATAAATCTTTGTGTGTTGTTTATATGATAATCCAAGTGTCATAGGATGACGAGAATAATTCATTTCTCTATCCTACACACTGTTATCCTTTGCACGACCAAGTTGAGCCAGCAAATTCATTTCATCAACCTATTGGTGATCATTGCATATTCCAAAGCAAATGCAACATCACTCTAGGAATGGAAGCGTGCCAAAGTTTAAGTTGCATATCTAGCATGATTGCCGAAAATCCTAGCTCCAAAAGAAAAGAAAAACACGGGATTAAAAAAAAGGGGGAAAAGAAAAATCCCTAGACATCAAGAAAAAGCAAAGTGCCTGGTAAAAAGCAAGGCTGATGTCTATTCAAAATATCCCCAGTAAAGTCTAGATATACGATGAAAAGACCCTGCAAAGGAGTCAGATCAAGATGACTACTCTCCAAATGATGTCGTGCTCAAATTGCAAACACACAAACAGACGGTCTCTTAATGTAACAAGAGACGCTTTTAAACATCCTTGTGCGCTCTAAAAGAGGAGTGTACACTTCAAGAAATGGAGATGTTCTTCGAAGGACATGTGGTAAATTTGCAATGATCACCAATGCCAAACCCTTCACAATTTCTGGGCAAAAAATAAGCCTTTTTCGGTCCCCAATCCTTCCAATGTTACAACCCTGAAGCAGTCTTATCTGACTAAGACACTTGGGTTAATGTATAACTTAGCTCAAAGAAGTACGAGCAAGACTATTTCTTTCTCATTTTACAGGGTTCTTGACTTGTAAACCCGGAGCAGATAGTGAAAATTTTCGTTCAACGGCCTTGACTCAAAAGTGAGTCCCCCTTGGAAACCGATATCCAAGCCTAACACTACGGTCCCGTGAAAGACCTCCTGATCGGTCGAAATGTATGCGTTGCGAATGATCCTGAAACCCAAGCATAGGTTGGTAGGAAATTGAGCACTTTCCCTATTAAAGATCATTATCACAGAGCAGTGAGAAGCCTTCTTGGATGAGAAATACTCCAATGGATGTTTTGAGCAAACTCTTTTTGAAATTTTCAAATTGTTTGATCTAGAGTTTCCGTGCAAGGAATTTATGATCACATCTGTATATGGCAGGAATGTTTTGGATAACCTCCAGCAATCAAAATGCACATTTCATGACTAAAACTTAAGTCGTAGAATTTTGTCAGTTAGACAATTATTGTCTTCCCAAAGATTACTAATATCTTCTTGGCGAGGAAAATATTTTCAGGTCTAAGCTTTCTGCAGGACTTTTGGCCGCCCCAAAGACTGGGTGCGTCATCCTTAGATGAAGCCTTTTAGTAGGCAAGTCTTTTCTAAGACCGATCCACAGAATGATCGAGTCTCCGACTAGCCCCGAAGAGTGGGTACGTCATCCTTTGATTCATATCAATTTGGAATCTCATAAATGGTAGAAACCGCCTGAAGGGTCAACTCAATGGTAGAAACCGCCAGAAGGGTCAATCAATGGTAGAAACCGCCTGAAGGGTCAACACAATGGTAGAAACCGCCTGAAGGGTCAATGTATGGTAGAAACCGCCTGAAGGGTCAACCAATGGAAGAAACCGCCTGAAGGGTCAAAATAATGGTAGAAACCGCCTGAAGGGTCAATGTATGGTAGAAACCGCCTGAAGGGTCAACCAATGGTAGAAACCGCCTGAAGGATCAACTCAATGGTAGAAACCGCATGAAAGGTCAATGAATGGTAGAAACCGCCTGAAGGGTCAAAGGACTGGTAGAGACCGCCTGAAGGATCAACCCAATGGTTCGATCCACCATACGGATCAAAACCTTGATGAATCCCGAACGCGGGAGGATTCGTTTTCCCTAATAAGCCTTACATTAGGCAAGCCATTTCTAGTTTAGTCCACCACACGGATCAAAACCCTTGGCAAATTCCCAAATGTGGGATGCGTCTTCCTTAGGTTCCTATCAGTTAGGAATCCCATTATGGTTTGACCTACCATACAAGTCAGAGCTTAACATCCCAAGGACACTCCGATGACAAGTCTTTAGGAATCTACTTGAACCCATCAGACACAGCAAATGCTGCAAGCATTCGACAAGTAAGGGGCAGGGAAGTCTATCTACTCCTTAACTTTCTTACATCATATCAGGGAATTGAATGAGCACATCTCTTTTTAAGGAAAAGCACACATTGATGGGCACGAAAATTGGATGTCATGATTTCTTTTACTTTCCCAGTCGAGTCGATCGGAATATAGGTGTCACCTTGTCTTTGAGAGAAACCTCTGACGAAATTCCTCTCAAAGAGGGGCAGCTGTTGACACCTGATTTTTGATCAGTCTTTCATAGTTTATTTTTTAAAAATTCATAAAAAAATCTATAAAAAGTTAAAAAAAAATTAAAAAATCATCTTTGGTAACCTTGACCAAGCTAAAGGAACCATGTTTGATAAAAAAAAATAATTTGTCATATTTTTTAATATTTTTTAATATTTTCCAAAAATAGAAAAATACATGAAAAATGAAGAAAAATAGCGTTCGATGTCGTAAAAATATAGAAAAATAGTCAATATTTTTATTTTTATTTCCTTTTCATTTTGAACTCATAAATAGTCAAAATTCAAGTTCAATTGCATGTGTTTCTTCACGACGCATAGAGTTGAATTTGGCAAAAAAAATGTCATTCGAGTATTTTAATTTGTAAATTTCTACATATTTTTTAGTCTTGACGTCCAATTAGATCGACCACCATCTACAATAAATTCCCCTTGCTGAATATTTTCGTTTTTGTTTCACATGATTTCATGGTGTAAAACGCCGAGTGGATTCCCAAATATAATCGGGTCGGCTCGTCCAAGACCAAACCAGGGCACGGCGAACCCCATGTGAGTACTCTCGAACTCCTTCGATGCTTCCTAATGCTTTTCTTAGGTTAGATCGTGTGTAGAATGGCTAGGACAGCTAAATCATTCTTGAGCTGTGATTGATAAATAGGGCCTTACTAGGAATGCCAAGTGATTTATTTGCATATCTAGATTCCTTGAGTTGCGCATTTTATTACTGATTGTGATTGCTAGGATAATCACTCCTATCTGCATGAATTTCTAGATTTATGGTTCATACCTTACTCATCCGCATGAATCTCAGGCTAGAAAATTCAGTTAACTTAGGTACCGAAAGGGCGTCAACTCTGACAGTTGGTGTAACTAAGTCCCCGAAACCATTTCTCTGGTTCTCGCAGAATTGAATAGAAACTCCCAACTATTCGATTGGGTGGTCCAATCACACCCTAAAAAAATGATTGGTGGCGACTCCATGGCATGCACACTTAGCACATGTCACTAGACTACACTGAAAGTCGATCACGCATACCTCCGTTGCGATTTGGGTAATGGGCCTTGGGAGAGGCCCGCGTCCGACCAGACAGGACGGCCCATTAGCCCTCGAGAGCTCGACAACCTCAAGAGGGTCGCGACAGCATTAAGAAAGACTAATTACCAGAGTGCGCGTCGGAAGCATGGTTATTGCCATACAGTCTCTTGGAGTAACGACAGTAAGGGTCTTATTTTTGGGTTAAGCAGAAAGCCTACTAGAATCCACCGCAGTAACTACAGTATTAGTCCGGATAGCATGAGAAAGGCACCACGACTTTAGCTAAGTTTTCTAAGGAATTGACAAGAAGGCTTGTGCGACTGAGCACTGGTGAAGAGTTTAGTACATGGATAAGTCAAAGCGTAATACTACAAGTCTAGTGAACGGTTGCTGTCATCAAGGATTCCAGAGTAAAGGACGGGAGCATATCACCAAGGACATGTGATGAAAGTGTTAATAATAATAATAATAATAATAATAATAATAATAATAATAATAATAGGGGAGAAATGACTCAATTTGAAGGACAGTAAGACAGTAACCAGATCGATGAAGTATGCTTAGGTTATGACAATGCGAAGAGATTTTTCTAGGAACGAGTACGACGCCCAAGACTTAGAACCGATCTAAGTGTGGGACTCGAGCTATTCAGAAACAACAACAAAGGATTGAGGAGGCCACTGAAAGTTTAGAAGTCTCCTTCGATACGGACTATAGCCTGACTTGCCAGTTGACTATACTGATTGAGGTTTGACTGTGTGGCGATATGAAATCAAGCATGGATCGATTTGGTCTGATCTCGCTCAGCTGTAAGTCGACCACAGAATTTGTCACATCCCGAATTCTCCAGGAAAACGGACATGATACGGCCGTCCTTTTTCCTCAAAGGACGCAGCCTCAAACAGAACATGATATACAAATATATATACCTCCATATATATCTGATAACACGGTCATATATCCACAAAATACCAAAGCTCGTCTACTAAAACTAAAAAGATAACATGTAACTATTCTTTCACATCAAGCTTGAGCTCACCAACTATATACAACTTATCCAAAAATACAACCCCAAAAGTCCTGCAGCTAACGTACTCTCGATCCTACTTGCGACTTACCGTAGAACCTGAAAAACAAAAGAGATAAAGGAGTGAGCGAACCACAGCTCAGTGAGAAGTACAAACTCTTCTAAGCGGATCGAGAAATTACCATGCAATCATCAAAGTAAACAAAATATCAACTCATAGTAATAACAAACTATCAATGGTCTAATCCATTGATTAATCTCATCAAGACAATCTTCGATGGTCTATCCATCGAATAATCTCATACTCGTCATCCCATATGGTCACTTTTAACGCCGTGACAAGGCGACTAAGTTTACCCCTCTTGGTTAGGTCTATCGCCTATTTCAGCCAGCGATTCGGCTTAATGACGTCCTGACAGTATGCATACTACCCCCACCTCAGTGGGTTCTAAACATAGAGATATGAGTAGTAGCCACAATATCAAATCCAGAAAAAACCACAACCATTCAGTTTCACAAACTGAATCCACAGCCTTCCACCAACATATTTCTCAAATAATAAAAAGGGCAGTAATAGCTCGATCTTGTTCATGCAGAAATAATGCTCGAAACATCTCTTTCTTTACCTTGTCAAGAACTAAATCAGAAAACATGTACTCATCTTTAAAGACATGAGTTTTATAAACTCTTAGAAGAGAAAGTACAACTCACCTTAAAATCCGAATACCAAATTATAGTCGCAAGACTTGAAATCCTAGAAAGGATAATGAAAAACAACATCAAAAGCTGGAAAATTACTACGCTAGCGAACAATTGGACTAAACGACGCATAAACGTCGATAATTCGACACTTAAAGACTAAAAAGCTATTGGTCGCACATTGGACAACCCGCGTGCCGAACTTCAAAAATTTCATTCGGGCAAATCGTAAACCCGATTTACGAACCGTCGAAGCCATTAGCTCCATAACACCCTTAAGGTTGTTGACTGCTTTGTTCACCGCTAAACGACACCAAAATCAGGCCTCATGACACAACAATCTCCAAAATTCGGATTTTCCAGCATAGTTTGCGAGAATTTCCTTAACTTTCTCATACGAGCCCCAATTAAGGCCATCTTACTGTCCACGCGAAGCTTATTCGACATACTACAAAAGTCCTAAGAGGTTCAAGCTCATCCGGCAAGTTAAAATTGAGGAAATCAGCCCTCGAAGTTTACTGTTCACGCGGCAGATTTGCGCACTGAAATTGAATTGCTCACTTCGGGCAAACCACAACACCAAATTACGATCCGTCAAATCCTACAGCTTCATAACATCCTAAAGTTTCATTCCCAAGGAAAAACACAGCCAAACTCCCAACGAATTAAACACAATGACTCAATTTTGTCCAAAATCTGAATTTGAACCCTAAAATTCGAAAATTGTCTCAATCGGAGGAAAGAGGTATAGATAACTTACCGGACATCGCTATCCGGTGTCGGGGTAGCTTGGCGAGGTAACATGGCTTGATCGTGAGGGAAACCCCCTCTCCTTTCTCCTTCCCTTTCTTTTCTCTCTTCCTTTCTTTCTCTTTCTTTTCTCTCTTCTTTCCTTTCTTTCTTCTTTTTCCTTATTTCTGTGCAGGAAGTCTCCCGATCCTTTTATGCTAGCTTCTCTCTCTCTCTCTCTTTCTTTTTCTTTATTTTATTAGTGGGTCCCACCATTTCTTTGACCCTAGTCAACAAAGGCCCAAAATATTACATTCTACCCTCCTTAAAAAAATTTCGTCCTCGAAATTTAGACATACCTTAGTCATTAAATAAGTGAGGATATTTGCGCCTCGCTTCCTCCTCGAGCTCCCAAGTGGCCTCCCTCTCCGTGTAGTTCTGCCATTGAGTCTTCACATAAGAGATCGTACGACGCCATAACACTTGATCCTTCCTGTCCACAATGCGTAAAGGCTGCTCTTCGTATGTTAAGTCTTCCCTTAATCTCAAGGGAGTGTAATCCAAAACATGCTCAGGGCTCGACACATATTTTCGCAATAAAGATACATGAAACACGTCATGTATTCCAGCTAACGCTGGTGGCAATGCCAACCTATAAGCCACCTCGCCAATTCTCTCTAATATCAAGAACGGTCCCACATATCTAGGACTCAGTTTGCCACGTGTGCCAAATCTCATAACGCCCTTCATCGGAGAAACCTTCAGAAAAACATGATCGCCCACCTCGAATTCTAACTGACGTCGTTTGAGATCGGCGTAACTTTTCTGGCGGCTTTGTGCTATTCTCAAACGCTCTCGGACAAGTCTGACTTTCTCTTCTGATTGCTGTATAAACTCGGGACCAATTACTCTTTTCTCACCCACATCGTCCCAACAAACTGGTGTCCTGCATTTTCGACCATATAAAGCTTCGAAAGGAGCCATCTTAATGCTAGAATGGTAACTGTTATTATAAGAGAATTCCGCCAAATGCAGATGCTCATCCCAAGATCCACCAAAGTCCATGGCACATGCTCTTAACATATCCTCTAAAGTCTGAATGGTTCTCTCTGACTGGCCATCTGTCTGTGGATGAAAAGCTGTACTAAAGTTGAGTTTAGTACCCAATGCTCCTTGAAGACTCTTCCAAAAGTTGGACACGAACCGTGGATCCCTGTCAGAAACAATGGTCACTGGAACCCCATGAAGCTTCACTATCTCATTAACATACCGTTTGGCCATGTCTTCAAGTGAGAGGCCGAATCTATATGATAAAAAGTGAGCCGACTTAGTTAACCGATCGACAATCACCCATATAGCATTCTTACCGCTTGGTGTCCTCGGTAACCCAACAACGAAATCCATAGTAATATGCTCCCACTTCCATGTAGGTATCTCAAGTGGGTGTAGCTGTCCACCTAGATTTTGATGTTCAATCTTTACCTGCTGGCAAACAAGACACTGGTTGACATATTTCACGATATCTTTCTTCATATTGATCCACCAAAAGTTTTCTCTCAAGTCTATATACATCTTAGTACTTCCTGGATGAATAGAAAATCTGGTGCTATGGGCTTCCTGCAATATTTCCTTTTTCAATTCTGGGTCATCAAGGACACAAAGTCGACCATGATATCTGAGTGACCCATCTGTTGACACCTGATTTTTGACCCAGCCTTTTTATTTTTTGAAAAATCACAAAACATTCATAAAAAGTCAAAAAAATTACAAAAATAACTTTGGTGGCCTTGGCCAAGCCCAAGGAACCATTCTTGACCAAAAAATAATTTTTCATATTTTTCATATTTTTTAATATTTTTTAGAAAATAGAACAATACTTAAAAAAATCAAGAAAAATAGCATTTGAGGTCACAAAAATATGGAAAAATATCCAATATTTTTATTTTTAATCCCTTGTATTTTTTACCTCACAAAAAATCCAAAATCAGATTCAATTTTAGGTGTTCCTTTGTAACCCGTACTATTGAATTTGAAGAAAAAATAACAATTGAGTCTTTTAATTTGCAATTTTGGCATTTTTTAAGATCTTGACATTCAATCTAACTATCCCCTATTTCAATTTAGCCCAATTTTTTGCGCAATTTGCTCAATTGCACGGATTTGACAAAATTACATACTAAAATTGCATTTTAGTCCTTGAAATTAAGCATAATTGAAATTACTTTCAATTCAAGGGCTATCATTGCAAATTAAACATGTTACCCAATGGACTTCACCATTTTAAATCGATTGGAACAGGTGGTTTGACTCAATTTGATCATTTGCACCCTCAATTACACGATCCCCAATTTCCAATTAAATGAAAATTTGGGGGTTTTGTAGAAATTGATGAAAACTTTTGGGCAAAACCACATTTCTAGATAGAATTCATGCTCTAGATTCGATTTTGAGGTTCAATTGCAAAATTTTTCCATTAATTTGGGATTAATTTGAAAAATCATGTTCGAAACCGATTTAGACTGGTCAGACCGGCGGTCGGACCGGTCGAACCGGTCCAGAACAGTGTCGTCTTCCCCGCTGAGCCTCCGTGCAGATGAACAGTGATTGACTAAGTTTCCAAGACCAAATTGAAGGTCAATTCGCAACTAATTGAAAGAGGAACGGTGGGCGTTTTGTTCCTCTCATCTTCCCCGGTCGATTGACATCGACGGCACTATCCGACGTCGCCGGAGGAGGGAGCAATCGGCCAGTCAAACCTGCCCACCTGCAAAAGTCAACAAACGTTAAACACGAGCCAAATACGCGCCAAATCGCGCAGGATTATGGCCCGCCGGAGGACCAAACAAAGCTAAACGGAATCCCTAGTCTCCCCGACGCCGTTTGGACCTGAAATCACGTGACCACACGTGCGATTCGAGTCTGTTAGCCCCTTCCGTTCCGCGCCAAAAACGCGAAAGGCTATATAAGCATGTGGAGACTTTCAGTTAAAGAGGTTAGTGAGTTCAGTTAGAGCGAGGAGTACAGAATCGCTCGAGAGAGAGAGAACGCGAGAGAGAGCTCGTTCTCCGACCCCTGTCGTCGAGAATTTGAGCTCGAATTGCAGGGCACCGGTTGGGCTGTTTCCGGCTGAACCACAGCCAAAGAAGGCTTTCTGAAGCTTGACCAGAACGCCAGGAAGCCATCGCAGTCGGCCGCGCACAAGGAATCTGCGAGAACAGGTGAGTCGCAGTCTCGATTTCTTCCTTGGGCATTCATGGCGATTCACACATTCCATGATCGTTCTTGCAATTAGTATGTGCCTTTCATTCCTTGAACATCACTGACCATGTTCGCGTCTTCATTTTGCATTGATTTTGCTCACATGCCCCGAATCGAGTCTTCCGATTTAGCCTCCATAGCCGATTCTTGCCCAGCCAAATCTGGGCCGAGCGAGCTCAATCGGAGCTCGAGGTAAGTCTTCTGGACCTCCACTGATGCTATTCTGTGACTGAATTTCTTTGATTTTGAGTGAATCGCATGATTGAGCTTCCCTGGCCATACTCGGCGATTTGCACGATGTTCTTGATTCTGCGAATGAGATGTTTCGATTCTTAGATATGTCGAACTAGAGCTAATCGCGAATCGATTGACGTTGGTCTCGAGTGATTCCATTAAGATTTCACCGCACGATCATCGCCGGAGAACCACAGCCGTCCATCCTGCCGGAGTCGCGAGGTTGAAGACGAAGCTGACATGGCGTGGTCAACTAGTCAAATGTCCAGATGTCTTCCCGTGATTGGTCCACGTAGTGTCGAGTCAGCATGGCCGTTAGGGTCTGTTATTCGAATTAACGGATCGGACGGCTGAAATAAATCGAACTTAAATTCTAGTGGCCGTCCGATTAATAAATAGAATTAACTGAAAATGATTTTCGAAATCAGAAAATAAACAAAGAGTGGAAACGGTGTCGTGTGGATTAATGAGAAGGCGACGTCGTTTAGGGTGATAGAATAGACGGTCTAGATCGAGTCTCAGGATCTAATCGTGGCCGTAGGTTTAAGTAATCGGATCAAACGGTCCCGAGAGAGTCGTCGTTCAATCTAGACCGTAGATTCTAGTAATCAGATCTAAGCGACGCGGACAAGCCACGTGGTCCATCAGGGACCGTTGGATTAAAACCGGATAATCCGAAAATAAAAAACGCGTAATACGGCGTCGTTTCGACCAAAGGTTTCGCGGGTTCGGGTCTGGGCCGGGTTCCGACTCGAGTGGGTCGGGTCGACCCGGTCCGAATCATTTTTTTTAATAAAAATAATCGGAAATAAAAAAAATAATAAATAAAAATATGAAAAATCTTAGAAAATCCAAAAAAATGTTAGAAAATGCCAGAAAATTCAAAAAAAATGTGGAAAAATTGTGAGAAAATCCTAGACACTACAGAAATCCCCAAAAATCGAGGGTTGACCACAGACAACTGGTCAACCCTATTTTTGGGGTTTCTTATCCGTTCTCCCAAGACTCGACGACATTACCCTTTAGGGATAAGTCGCCTCTACTGTGTATGGGAGATAAGGCCGATAATGCCAAGGTAAGAATTAGGGTCGATTAGATGACCAATCCTTAAGTTTGGGTTTCGAGTCCCGCCCCTTTTCTCAAAATGACGATTTTGCCCTTCAATGGGAAAATTGCCTTTCTTGTCTCAATCGAATTCTGAAAATTGCTTGAAGTTAGGGTTCGGGTCAGGTGGACGACCAACCCTAATATTTGAGATTTTCAGTTCTCATCCTTGTCCAAAATGACGACTTTACCCCTCCAAGGGTAAAATCACTTTTAAAATTCCAGAAAAATCCTGGAAAATCCCGAAAAATAGGAAATGGATTGGATTGATGGCCAATCCTATTTCCTCCGTCTTTTGACTTCCCAATCAGTCTAAAATGACAGATTTACCCTTTTAAGGGTAAATTTTCCCCGAATTGTTCAAAATTACGATTCTGCCCCTCATGAGCAAATCATGCCAAAATCACTCCTAAGCCTTGATTGATATTTCTCTAGGCTAATAGGGCCTCACTAGGGATGCCATGCTGATTTCATGTGTTTTATCCGCATGTACTGATTCCTTGATTTGCGCCATTACTTTTAATGATTGTGAGTGATAGGGTAGCTATTCCCTTCTGCATGAACTCCTAGATTTAGGATCAGTACCTCACTCATCTGTATGAAACCCTAGGATCAGATAAACCATTCAGCTTAGGTACCGAAAGGGCGTTAACTTTGACAGTTGACGTAATTAAGTCCCCGAACCCACTTCTCTGGTTTCCGCAGAATCGAATGGACCACTCCCAACTATTCGATAGGGTTTCCGATCGTACCCTCCGTAAAACGATTGGTGGCGACTCCTTGACATGCACACTCATCACATGTCACTAGACCACACTGAAGGTCGACCACGTATATCCAGCAGTTGCGATTTGGGCAATGGACCTTGGGAGAGGCCCGCGTCCGATCAAGCCAGCGATCGGGCGGCCCATTAGCCCGCTCCCCGCCTCCGCCTCGCGGGAGAGGGTCGCGACACCATCGGCATGAATACTGAAGTCCTTTTGCCTTCCAGCTTCGACGCCTTCTCTAATCTTCCTCAATGGAGGATCATCATTCTGTCTTGCTTTAATTCTGTCTATCAACTTGGGCTGTACTCTCAAATTAGCTAACTGGGCGCCAAGATGATGTATCAATACCTCTAAGTCCAGCTTCCGCATATCCTCGAGAATAGGCTTCTGAGAAGTAAGTAATATTGCCATATTTCCAGAAGATTTACGGCTCAAAGCATCAACTACTACATTCGCCTTACCTGGGTGATAATTAATGGACAAGTCATAATCTTTCAAGAATTCTAACCATCTCCACTGTCTCATATTGAGTTCTTTCTGAGAAAATATATACTTCAAACTCTTATGATCAGTAAAAACTTCACATCTCTCGCCATACAAATAGTGACGCCATATTTTCAAGGCAAATACAACTGCTGCTAACTCCAAATCATGTGTCGGATAATTCTTCTCATGTGGCTTCAATTGTCTAGATGCATAGGCTATAACTCTCCCGTCCTGCATAAGAACACAACCTAGACCTTCTTTAGAAGCATCACAATAGATCATATAACCACTGGTACCTGAAGGCAAGGTTAATACTGGAGCTGACACCAACCGTTTCTTTAGTTCTTGAAAACTGCGCTCACATTGATCAGACCAAACAAATTTAACTCCTTTCTGAGTTAAGCGAGTAAGTGGACTGGCAATCTTGGAAAATACCTCCACAAATCGCCTATAGTAGCCTGCTAAGCCAAGAAAGCTTTTGACTTCACTGACATTGGTGGGGCGTCTCCATTGAACAGCCGCTTCAACTTTCTTCGGGTCAACTGAAATACCATCTTTCGAAATTACATGACCTAAAATTCGATGTGATCAAGCCAGAATTCAAACTTACTTAGTTTCGCATAAAGCTTCTTTTCGTGCAATGTCTGCGAAACAATCCTCAAATGTTGCTCATGTTCCCCTGGACTTCTCAAATACACTAGAATATCATCAATGAATACCACAATAAACCTGTCGAGATATTGCTTGAACACCCTGTTCATCAAGTCCATGAAAGCCGCATGTGCGTTCGTTAATCCAAAAGGCATGACAAGAAATTCATAATGGCTATACCTCGTCCTAAAAGCGGCTTTAGACACATCATCGACTTTAATCTTCAGCTGATGATATCCAGAGCGAAGGTCGATCTTAGAAAATACTTGAGCTCCCTGAAGCTGATCAAATAAGTTGTCAATTTGGGGTAACGGATATTTATTTTTGATCGTCACTTTGTTAAGCTCCCGATAGTCTATCCATAGCCTCATACTACCGTCTTTCTTTTTCACGAACAATACTGGAGCTCCCCAAGGTGAAACACTAGGTCGGATAAACCCCTTATCCAGGAGTTCTTGCAGCTGTGTTTTCAACTCCCTTAATTCAGCCGGTGCCATTCGATATGGTGCTTTAGAAATGGGTGTTGTGCCAGGCATCAGGTCGATGAAAAATTCGATCTCTCTATCAGGAGGCAAACCAGGTAATTCTTCAAGAAATACATCTGGAAAATCTCGAACAACAGAGATACTTTCCAACTTTTACCACATCCTTGTTCGCGTCTTTCACGTAAGCCAAATAACCACGACAACCCTTCTTCAAAAGCTTTCTCGCTTGCAAAATCGAAATCAACCTTGGAAAGATAATCTTACAACTTCCCAAGAAAGAGAATTCAACGTGATTTGGAGGTTGAAAAATAACTCTTTTTCGCATAACAATCGACTGTAGCATGATAAGTCAATAATCAATCCATTCCCAGAATGACATCAAAATCCTGTATATTTAATTCCACAAGATCCACAGGCATCCTGACATCATCAATCCAAAGCATACATCTCTCATACACACGATCAGCAATCAAGAAACCACCAGTGGGAGTATCTACACGCAATTCACCATCAAGAGACTTAGGCAGCACATCAAGTTTCTTAGCGAATTCCATGGAAACAAAAGAATGCGTTGCACCATGATCAAATAGGGCGTAAGAATATCGTGAGGCAATAAAAACATCACCTGCAACAACTGCATTGGACGCCGCCGCATCCTCCTCTGTCAACGCAAAGACCTTCCCAGTTGTCCTTTGCCTTTGCTGATTTTCCTGTGGCTTGTCAACTGGAGGTGCATTCTTTCGCATAGGACAAGTGCGTGCTAAGTGTCCATGTCGCCCACATACAAAACAAGATCTGCTATCTGCTGAAGCATTCCTTTGCATAGGACAATTTTGTCGTATATGTCATGCCTTCCCACATAAAAAGCAAACTCCAGTCTTCCAATAACATTGACCACCATGGTATTTTCCACAAGTAGTGCAAGGACCATGTTCAGTGAGATTTTTACCCTTTCCAGTTCGGTGGACGGCTCTTCTCTTTACGCTTCCACTTGCATAACTTTCTTGAGAATCAGTGAATTTTGGCTTCTTAGGCTGAGAACCACCTTGTATATTGCATTCTAGAGTGCCTTGTTCCACCCTCATCGCTCGTTCCAGCACATCTCTGTAGGTTGTGAGTGCAAGAGGCATAAGTGTGAGGCGAATCTTGGGTCGAAGCCCTCTTTGAAAATGCTCAGCCTTATTCTCGTCACTAGCTACAAATTGCTCTGCAAATCTACTCAACTGGTTGAAGCGACCTGCATACTCTAATATGGTAGAATCACCTTGAGATACATGTACGAAGTCGCTCATCATCTTTGCCTGGAATGACTTCGGGAAGAATTGAGCATCGAATGCCTCGGCAAAATCTTTCCAAGAAATGATTGCATCTCTGCCTCCAAAAGCTGGTCTAGTGCCTTCCCACCAATATTCAGCCTCGCCCTCTAAATACTGCGTGGCGAAATCAACTTTCTTCACTTCGGGAACTTCTTCAACTCTAAAAATTCCCTCTATCTTCTTAATCCAACGTTCAGCCATAAGAGGATCGGTTTTCCCATCATAAGTTGGTGGCTTCGCCTTCCTGAATTGGGCAAAGGTGTAACTTCGATCACTGCTAGGTTCGATAACTCCAGATATGTTGTTTTGAGTTCTTGGCTGTTGGCTTTGTTCTCTTGTTTCATGTGAATATGCTCTTGCATCATCTTGTTGTCTTGCCGAAGGCCTGCCTCTAGAACTTCGGGGCACATCTATGGGATCAAAGTCAATAGCTCTTTTTCCCCTATCTCTGACAAGAGCAACAAGTGATGGATCCGAATCGGAGCTCATAATTACCTGGAACCACCAATAGAACATAACCTTAGTATCTAAAAAGAAAACGCGTTAAAATCTATCACACATCTCGCAACGACCCATATCTATACCCAAAAATCATAACCTATGCTCTGATACCAACAAATGTCACATCCCGAATTCTCCAGGAAAAGGGACATGACACGGCCGTCCTTTTTCCTCAAAGGACGCAGCCTCAAACAGAACCTGATATACAAATATATATACCTCCATATATATCTGATAGCACGGTTATATATCCACAAAATACCAGAGCTCATCTACTAAAACCAAAAAGATAACATGTAACTATTTTTTCACATCAAGCTTGAGCTCACCAACTATATACAACTTATCCAAAAATACAACCCCAAAAGTCCTGCAGCTAACGTACTCTCGATCCTACTTGCGACTTGCCGTAGAACCTGAAAAACAAAAGAGATAAAGGAGTGAGCGAACCATAGCTCAGTGAGAAGTACAAACTCTTCTAAGCGGATCGAGAAATTACCATGCAATCATCAAAGTAAACAAAATATCAACTCATAGTAATAACAAACTATCAATGGTCTAATCCATTGATTAATCTCATCAAGACAATCTTCGATGGTCTATCCATCGAATAATCTCATTCTCGTCATCCCCTATGGTCACTTTTAACGCCGTGACAAGGCGACCAAGTTTACCCCTCTTGGTTAGGTCTATCGCCTATTTCAGCCGGCGATTCGGCTTAATGACGTCCTGACAGTATGCATACTATCCCCACCTCAGTGGGTTCTAAACATAGAGATATGAGCAGTAGCCACAATATCAAATCCAGGAAAAACCACAACCATTCAGTTTCACAAATTGAATCCACATCCTTCCACCAACATATTTCTCAAATAATAAAAAGGGCAGTAATAGCTCGATCCTGTTCATGCAGAAATAATGCTCGAAACATCTCTTTCTTTACCTTGTCAAGAACTAAATCAGAAAACACGTACTCATCTTTAAAGACATGAGTTTTATAAACTCTTAGAAGAGAAAGTACAACTCACTTTAAAATCCGAATACCAAACTATAGTAGTTTTTCGAGTCGCAAGACTTGAAATCCTAGAAAGGATAATGAAAAACAACATCAAAAGCTGGAAAATTACTACGCTAGCGAATAATTGGACTAAACGACGCATAAACGTCGATAATTCGACACTTAAAGACTAAAAAGCCATTGGTCGCACATTGGACAACCCGCGCGCCGAACTTCAGAAATTTCATTCGGGCAAATCGTAAACCCGATTTATGAACCGTCAAAGCCATTAGCTCTATAACACCCTTAAGTTTGTTGCCTTCTTTGTTCACCTCTAAACGACACCAAAATCAGGCCCCATGACACAAAAATCTCCAAAATTCGGATTTTCCAGCATAGTTTGCGAGAATTTCCTTAACTTTCTCATACGAACCCCGATTAAGGCCATCTTATTGTCCACGCGAAGCTTATTCGACATACTACAAAAGTCATAAGAGGTTCAAGCTCATCCGGCAAGTTAAAATTGAGGAAATCAGCCCTCGAAGTTTACTGTTCACGCGGCAGATTTGTGCACTGAAATTGAATTGCTCACTCCGGGCAAACCACAACACCAAATTACGATCCGTCAAGTCCCTCGGCTTCATAACATCCTAAAGTTTCATTCCCAAGGAAAAACACAGCCAAACTCCCAACGAATTAAACACAACGACTCAGTTTTGTCCAAAATCTGAATTCGAACCATAAAATCCGAAAATTGTCTCAATCGGAGGAAAGAGGTATAGATAGCTTACCGGACGTCGCTATCCGGTGTCGGGGTAGCTTGGCGAGGTAACGTGGCTTGATCATGAGGGAAACCCCATTTCCTTTCTCCTTCCCTTTCTTTTCTCTCTTCCTTTCTTTCTCTTTCTTTTCTCTCTTCTTTCCTTTCTTTCTTCTTTTTCCTTGTTTCTGTGCAGGAAGTCTCCCGATCCTTTTATGCTAGCTTCTCTCTCTCTCTCTCTCTCTTTCTTTTTCTTTATTTTATTAGTGGGTCTCACCTCACTGTTGCCGAAGGAGAACCGGTCGAGCTCCTACTTCCTCCTCCTGTTTTGCGTCGCCGGCCACCAACTCTGACCCCCAACCCTTCCTCTATCGTCGTCCTGACTGGTCCAGGCCTTCGTTCGCCGTCGAACAGCCACGAGAGGGCTCGAGAAGCCAGTTCCCTATTCTGGCCTCCACTGTCCCGAGAGCTCCGGCCCCTTCCCCGGCCGTTTGGGATGCCACCACCGCCCCGCGTGCCCCACCGATGACCACCACCCTCCTAACCACCACCTTGACCTAGCCACACCGACCGTCGAGCACCGGAACCGCAGCGAGCAGGCCACGAACTCGTGGTGCCCTGTTTCGGCCCCGAGCGAGATCTGCCGGCTCCCACCGCCATTTCGCCATCCACCGCCGCTCACCTCCACCTCATACGTCCTCCTCGAACCCCTCCCTAGTTTCCCTAAGGTCATGGAAGCCGACCGCCGCGCTTGGAGCTCAAAGATAGCCCAGGCTGACCTCCCCTGTTTCGACGTCCTGATTGCCCTGTTTCGATCGGTTTTGTCCAGCTGCCGTTCGGCCGTCTCCAGCCACCCTTCATCGCCCATTTCCAGTCCCCAACGGTCTTCTTCAGCCCCTCAGTGAGTCCCATAGCCCTTGCCGACCTTTCCTTAGCTTTTGAGGCCAAGATTCACCGTGAAATAACCTTGTTTCCCCTTTTCTGCTAGCTGTCCAGCCATTGTTCCAGCGTTGTCGCCGCTTCTCTAGCCACCGTGAGCTTCCATCATCGTCGCCGTGAAGTTCCCTAAGTTGTGGGTTGTCAACATTAGGTCCGGGAAGCATTGTGAGTCCGAGAACCCTAAAATCAAAGCTTGGCCGTGGATTTGCCGAGAGCCGTCGCCGCCATCGTCGCGACCCATCATTACCATTTTGAGATTGCCCGAGCTAATTGGATGTGAGTTAACCCCTAAACCTTGGTTAGGGCGCTAATTACGACTAGGATTAGTTAATTAGTCAATTAGGGTAATTAGTTAGAATAATCGAGGTCGGTTTAGATAGAAACCGGCCATGATTAAATAAGTTAGTCGATTTAGTTAGGTTGTCTGTGGCTAGTTGATAGTTAGAATTGATTGATTGACTGATTGGACATCGATTGCCATTGTTTGACCGCGAGCGAGCGATAGTTCAAAACCGAGCGATCGATATATAAATTGATGAAATTGGGATTAATCAATGCCGTTTGATTAATTGAATTGGTTAATCGATCGTGCCTCGACTGCTTGACTGATTGCAGTTGATTGATTGTGATGTGACGTGATGGAATTTCTGAGTGTTTCATTGTCAGTGTCGGGCACAAGCCTAGTTATGAGATTGCGCATTCATATGACCTGTGTGGAATCAAACTGCATGATTTAGCATGAAAATGGCCTTGGGCCAAGTCTTTGAGCACGTCTGTATGAGCATCCAGCTTAAATGAAAGATGATAAAATTGATTGATTGTCGGATGAGATGTGTGGTCATATGATGGACGATGAAATTCCTGCCAAGGTCCTGACAAGATTGTACCGTGATAATCGGAAGAATACAACTTGTCGGAAGCACGTCATTCTATGTTATCAGTTTGATGAATGCCGATCGTAGCTTGTGACGGATCGAAGCCCTGAAGGGATTCCTGGTAGTCCTGTGCCGTGACACCCGGATAACCCATGGACTACTGGATGCAGTCGCCGGAAGTAAGGGACGATGCCTAGTACCACCAGAAGAGTACCAACTGACTAGTGTACTAGGCACCAATGACCAGTGTGCCAGGGTGACAGACCCCATTTCTTAATAAATGGCTTCGCATGGTGTTCTGAGTGTGTAAGCTTGTGATGCTTTGCCTTGATTGGACTGTTTGACTGTCATGTTGTGTCTGCAACGCATTATGTGTGGCTTCCTGGTGGGTAAGTTGCATATGACTGGGTATCTGTTCTATGATGACTATCATGTCTTTGAGGTGGGATATCTTGGGTGAATCAACGTCCTAACCAAGCTTAAGCGTTAACTTCACTAAGATTTATTTCTCACCCCGTCGTGGGATAACATTTTCAGGTCCCAAGTGACAGAGCCACGAGGACAGTAAGATGTGGACTTATTGGAGTAGTCTCGGAGGTCGTGTTAGACCGAACCTGATAGTCCGGGAGTTGTAGACATGGAGCCGAAGAATGGTTCGCGAATATTGTCCAGACAAGATAGTTAAATAAAAAGGTTGACTTTATGAGCTGTCATATTTTGATTGATATGACTGACTATTTAACTATCCTTGCCTTTTGATTTGTTGTTTGGGAGTTGCACATTTTCGCATGTGTAATCAAAGATAAAATAAATTGGTCGATAACGTGCCTGGGACATTATCTCTTATGACCTGAGGTGATTTGGTAGGGATGACGTGTGCTCGAGGGTCGAGGTATGACAGTCACCAAGCCAATGGCTGTAGGTGACTTTTTCTCGAGGTCCAAGGCAGTCACCGCCGCAACAGGGCGGAGGGAGGCTCCCTTGCGTTGGCGGCAGTGGCGCGTGGAGTTCAGCAGCTGGGCGGAGGCAAAGCGGAGGAAGGGAGAGCGGGTCTGGGGATGACAGCAACCCTAATTTACCTGATTCGAATCATCCTCCGAGCAAAATAATTACAGACTGTAATTCCAGAGCAAAGAATATAAATGGCATTTTGGTAATTCGAATCAGCTTGGCCTCGCCCACGTGCAATTTAGCAATCCTCGTTCACATGTCCGAGACCATCAATCCCGACAACTGACGCTCATGCTCCTTCCGTCCATGGTTACCTCCATTGACATTACACCTAAGTTCTCATGTATTCCTTGTCGGCTAAAACTATTTTTTTTTATCAGTTAATTGGATTTGCCAATACAAAGCTTTCGGCACTTGTCAAATCCTAGGCCAGTCACTTCTCACTCGGTCTTTGCGATCAGATGTCGAGCAAGGACATGGACATTTTATTTTTTGTCAAGGTATGCCCTCTTTTAAAAGAAGTAAATAGTTTTCTATTTCTTTAAATATCCAAAATAATGATCTACAAATTAAAGAGATGTGCATTTCAATCATCTTACCTTTCACATAACATCTCTACATTGGCATACTCTACACGTTCCCTGTCACTTCCTTTGGAGAAGCTCCAACGTCACACTCGCCTACAAAACCTATTTATTCAGATGACATGTATGGAATTAATGGGTACAACTTTACATATGTTTATTTATGATCTGAATCATCTTCTGCCTTTCCATCTTGAAATATATGTCTCTTGATTTGATAGTCTCCAAAAGTTGGAGCGAAAAGTTAAGCTTTCCTCTTAAATTTCCAATTGTACAAAATGCGTCAGAAACCTACAAGTGTCGACAAGAATTAGATTTCATTTTTTTTTTCATGAGAAGTCAGACAATTTGAAATAGATTTTCTTAATTTGTTCATATATATTGTTTAAGTAAGATTTGTTTATGTTTAAACTCACTTCAAAGAACAAGACCGTAACCACAAGGAGCTATATCGAGGATGTATGTAACTGAGGAATATAACCAAGGTAAAAGCAATGAGGTCAAAAAGGATCTCAATGACCGTAAACCGCTCCCTAGGCTTTACCTTTCCCATCACGTGCTATACAGTGCCTCTTCAAATTTCTAATTTTGACCCGCCTTATGGCAATATCACCAGTTTTATTAATTGGAGACTACACTATGCTTCTATGCCGTTCTCGTCCCGTGCAAGAGCAGCCAGGGTAGAATATGGGTCATTTAACGAAATCTTGTACAACAATAGTATAAACGACTTTTAAGTGTTCAAGAAGGGCAAAATTCGAAAAGCAAAACAAAGAATTGTAATCATGTTAGACAATTTGACTATACTGATCCAAGTAAAAAGGATATCTTCACGAAGAATTGTAATCATGCTCGAATTTTACAGTTGCTGACGTTGTTGGATAAGGATATCTTAACGAAGAAATCATAAACTTTCTTTTTGCCTTGAATGGTGGTCCTGTCTATGGTACAATTTGACTATACCGATCCAAGTAAAAAGGATGACATGAGAGTAAAATTATGTTTGATATGCACTGACTGGTTGGCTCTTGAGCATCCTAGTTTCCTCAGGATCTGGAGTTCTGAATTTAGCATTAAGTAAAGTGTTCAACTCGGACAAAGTTTTGAATTTGGCATTAACCAGATGAAAACTCATAAAAGCACCATGTATTGTCGAGAGATGCCGTTGCAAAGTAGTTATTCGTGGCAGGAACTTTGATTGCTTGCACCTGGAAAGATGAACAATTACCTCACACAAATAATCACAAAGAGGGGTTATGCCATAATTCTGCCCAACATCGAATTTTTCAAGTGAACATTTTTTAGGATATAATTGTGCAATCTAGGGCAAAAGAATCTCCTATTCCAGACGGTTTCTTTCATACTTGCTAATGATATCTATAGCATTTTCTCGGTAATTACGACGATCATCAGACACCAAATTAACATCCCACCGGCATCCACCATCAACTTGCAGTAATTTGAAGTTGATTAGTTGCTAACTACATGAAGCCAGCAACATAATTGGATAGTTCCGTCCCCAGATGATATAGGAAAAATTGTCAGAAAAATAAGAAAGAAGCTTCTACGATCAAGAATAACTTCTTTAATATTAGCTCAAATAAAGCAGCATTGAGATTAAGCAAACTTGAAAAGCAAAACACCATTACAGTATATCAACGATCATGCAACACAGCAACAGATCTATAACCATTCTAGTGCTAATATATGATTTTCACTACCAGAATCAGGAATTTGAAGGAAGAGGATGTTGAAAAAGGGAAGGAAAAAGATCACGTGTCATTGCAGAAAAGAGTAAAACAAAGTTTCCAGTTCAACTCATGTTTAAATTAACATAAGTAATATATGCATATAACAAAGTTGCTCAAAATGCATAATCACTTGATTTGGTTATTACAGTCTTCACAAGAATTATCACCCATAGAAGACTTACGAGGTTGACAGAAACAAGGAGATTCATTATTGAGTACAAAATTGCAGTCCAATTGAGTCCTATAACAAAGCTCTAGACATAAAAATTCAAGAACATGCAATTTTCAAGAAATAAACATTATTCATTCCAAGCTAAGAACATATTGTCCTGATTCAAAAAACTATCAATCCCATTGAAAGGATAATGGGAAGTAGATTATCTGATGAGTGGTGATTTGTTTTCATATGTAGGATGTGAGCATCATACATCTCCTTTTGGGTTTGTTTTATTGGTTTATGGGAGAAAGGTTCAGTTATGTGGGTAAGACAACCGTTCATTGGCTTTGCAATGCTTCGTGGAGAAACCAACCTGGACTTATTTCATCAAAACTCACAGTTTCAAGCAAAACCAACTTAAGAACTTAAATCCACTGAAAATCTTGGTTCAGAATAGTTTTTCGTATTTAGTACTATCTCTTGAGTTCAAACAGTCAGGCATAATCTAAGAACTATGAACAAGACATAAGGACAGAAGCATCATATCCTATCGGATCATAAAGTACAAATAAAGAATAGTTCTGTCCATTTATTTCTCCTTTCACGCCTTTTCCACTAACCTAGCATGGAGATTGTAGATCCATCACAAATACCTCATCTCTTTGGTTTTTCACTATTTTCACGATGATTCATTGCCTTGTCCTTAGAATAGGTCATGAAGGTTTGAATCTCCCCTGTCCTTCAGTTGTTAGAATAAGCGAGAACAGGTGTTGGTTAAACTAGATTATGATAGTAGCCAAAAAGACCAGAAAGTTTTCTCTCCTAAGCCCTTCACAGGCCCTTTAAGAATCTTCCACCAGGCATAACAATCTGCCACTGCTTTTCCCTGGATAAAGCTTCTGGGACATACCTATTGTGAAATATAATACTGCACGGTTATTATCCATAGGAAACTAGTGTGAGCAGGAGATAAACAATTCAGGTGGTGAGGCATGCACAAGCCTCCACAAAATCCCTACATATACATTTTGAGACACCCCAAGGCACTCAAGCATTCTAGCACTTGGCAGTGGTGTCTGCACGACCTCGTAATGGAAGAAAATAAATATGTTCAGCTGATCAATTCAAATAGTAAAACCTAATACGTTTCAGTTGGCAGATGAGTAAAGCACTACTATGCAGTACATTGTCAATCCACTTCACCGAAATAAGCTTATGTTCTTTTTAACTGATTTTCTTTCTTAAAAACCCTTTTAGCTATTTTTCCTCTTTAACTTTCAAACTGCTTAACTGTCAAGCTCTTTTTCAAGGAATACATGCATATACAAGCTCTTTTCAAGGAATACATGCATATACAAATACATATACATATATATACTGGAAACTGGAAATCAATACCAAACTTACAAACAGAGGGAAGACGGCTTCATTATGCCCCACGAATAAAATCATTCTACGACTTGAAAATAACAGTCTTAATTAGGCTTCAGTCAATTCAAAACAAAATTTCACCCCAGAACTCCAGAGCTCACAGCACCTCCACAAAGTACTAAAATTTGGTTCCAATATCAAGAAATCCATAATCTGCACCTTATTTTAATGATCTATTTTCTGGAAAAGAATGATAAACCTGTCCGAGAAACACATCTTAGAAAGTGAAACTGGCTTCGTCACCAAAAAGGTACAAGAATAAGAATGCCCCCAGTCCCATTAAGCCATCACCATAGATCAACAAAGCCTATCTATAGCACTATAACGTAAAACGCAAAAGTGAAACTGGCTTAGGTTATCCTTCATTCCAACTAAAGAAACCTGAATTCTCACTGGAAAAGGACAAACCTTAAACAACACAATTTAAAGTCAAATCTGCTGGGTGTAACAAACTATTCAGTTGAAACTCAAATCCCCGGATGACTGCAGCAAAGAATCTAAGCCAAGGCTACAGTACAGTCCAACAATGTTCACACCATCATCGTAACAATCGAGGCAGAAACATATGGAGGCAAAAACAGTTAATATTGCAGGTATTCTTGATCAACCTAACAAATATTCCCAAAAGATACACACTTACATCAAAAACAGACACCGCACAAGACAAAACACTAAAACTGTTATAATGAGTGTATAATTGTTCTATAAACTTTGTGATAAAATAGTTTCATCCAGTGTAAACCTTTCGGATCATGCGGGGATGTTGCCATCGCGAACACTCTCGATATATAATGCGCGTCTTCGTATGTGGACTTTGACAATCCACTGGCACGACTCTTGGAGGCTACATTCTTGATGGCTCACCATCGAGATAGGGAGAAACGAGAGTTTCCAAATAGATAGCATGTCGTATAAGGCCATCC
Source organism: Rhodomyrtus psidioides (assembly GCA_021437785.1). Classification (NCBI taxonomy): domain Eukaryota; kingdom Viridiplantae; phylum Streptophyta; class Magnoliopsida; order Myrtales; family Myrtaceae; genus Rhodomyrtus; species Rhodomyrtus psidioides. The sequence continues at coordinate 102,370 of JAILYB010000178.1, read as the reverse complement.
CTCCCAATGGGATAGTCCTTCCAACTGTTATCCTCCGGATTGAACAGAATCATCCGGTCCATATCCATCCGAATAACGATTTTTCCGCTCCTTGTGAACGCGATGGGGGTCTTCCCAAGGGGGGTCTCCCAATTTTTGAAGGCAGGCATGCAAGCAACGCTGAAACATTTTGTCCACAATGTTCCTCCTCTCCCATACTCATCCTCATCAGTTATCCATGTCTCGAGCCGAGGACCATGGCCGCTGCTGTATATGGACAGACTAGCCCCATGGATCCCAAGTTCCACTAAAATCATGTCCACATCGACTTCAGGGACTGGGAGCTCCCGGTGGAATCTCTCTTCCGACAAATCAAATGACATTATCACAGCCCTCTTTCTTAGCCTATCACGAACGACCCTTTCGTCAAGAAACAAGTCGGGGAAGCACCAGTGTAAGGCCCCGTTCCAATAAACTCCCTGGCCGGAAACTTTGAGATGGCTTTCTTCCTGGAACTGCACTTGTATAGTTCTCCAGTAACCGGACTTGAGCGAAAATATTGCCACGTTCCAATTTTCATCACCCAAGATGCCCTCTACTATTTTGTAGTCATCAGATCGAGGGTCGTATCCAAATCCATGGAATAAATCATATTCATGTTTCCCAGGAAAATTGGAAACAGGCGACTCTCTATACTCCCTGGTGGTCGGGTTATATATGAGGAAAATGCCGGGGACAAGTAAACATACCAAGCCATCGCAGGACCCCACGACGCGGGGCTTCCAGAGAGGATTGATCGTATGAGGTACCACCACCCGATCCTCGCCGCCGCGGTCGAGCGCCTCGTAGTCTACCGTCTGAAGAGGGCTGTAGCGGCTTCCGATGACGATCCTCTGGCTAGAAATCAAATCCCCAGCCTTCAGCCTCTGAAGATGCAACTTGACAAAGCTCCGGTCAGAAATTAGATCAGAAATCAGAGAACGCCACCGTTTGGTCACGCATTTGAATCGGATCAATGACTTGGCCGGTAGCCTCGAGAGTATGTCGATGAAGATATCCTCGGTCAAAATTTCGCCCATTGTTTCGGCAGATGGTCTGTTCATTGGGCAGGTTTTACTGAGGAAGGCTTACGTAAACAAGTGTTCAGCAAAAAGTCACTAAGTCGAGAAGCTTACTCAGCAATGGCCGTAGGTGACTTTTTCTCGAGGTCCAAGGCCGTCGCCGCCGGGACCGGGCGGAGGAAGGCTCACTTGCGTCGAGGGCGGTGGCGCGTGGAGTCCAGCAGGGCAAGGCGGAGTAAGGGAGAGCGGGTGTGGGGGCGACTGCAACCCTAATTTACCCGATTCGCCCCATCCTCCGAGTCCGAGCAAAGATAATTACGGACTGTAAGGCTGCGCATGCTAACCATTCTGGTTCTTATTTTGATTTCTGATTCTAATTAAAATGACTTTTCTGATTCTGTTCCTGAATGAGTTTTAAAGAATGAAAATACATTTGATAACTGCTTAACTTTTCTGTTCCTGGATGAGAAACGCGTTTGATAACTGCATAAAGTTTCTGTTTCTAAAAACTGTTTCTCTTCCGTCGACAACACGTCTGACCACCACAACGGCCTCCTCGTGCTGTTGCGAAGCCCGCAGGTGACGAAGCTCATGGTGGGCGCTTGGTGGAGACGCGACAGGAGCGAAGGAGTTGCGACGAAGCGAGAACGAGCGATGAGTCTGTTGTGTTTTTCTTTATGCGAAGAGAATGACTTTGTTAAAAGTGGGATGAGTTTCAAGAAGCTACTTTTTTCTGCTTTTTTTTGTTAGCTTTAAAAGTGATTCTCATCCAGAATGAAAATCACTTTTATTTGCGTTACCAAACGCCATTCTCATTTTTTTTTGTTCCAGAACCAGAATTACAAAATGAGAATGGTTACCATGCAGGCCCTAAATCGCCTTTTGATACGTTGATCGATGAGTAGAAATTGCCTTTTGATATGTATTAGGGATAACAAACCGTTACCAAAACATTAAGCTAATTTTACGTTCAATGCAATTTAGCAATCCTCGTTCACATGTCCGAAATCGTAGATCCCACCGGCTGACGCTTATGCTCTTTCCGTCCACGGTTACTTCCATTGACATTACACCTAAGTTCGTCAGTTCACTCAATTGTTACAATTGCATTTGAGTCAATTATTTTCATGCCTGATTAAATGTCTCTCATAGTTGCATTGCATCCCTATATATGATATCCGACTTTATCAATTCCATTACTTGGCGATAATTTAATCTCAAGTTCGTCGATGATTACGAGACGGCCTTTTTCAGTTAACTTAATCTTCCTTTTCTGACCAAAAAACCTCATCTTCCTTTGTCAAAACCTCATTCCAGGAATTAGTTGTTTTGTATATATTCCTTGTCGATTGAAACTAATTTTCTTATCGATTAATCCAATTTGCCAATACAAAGCTTTTGACACTTGACAAAGCTTTTCACACTTGACAAATTTTATCTCGGTTGCTTCTAACTCGGTCTTTGCGACCAGATATCAAACAAAGATGTGGACATTTTTTTTTTGTCAAAGTATGTCCTCTTTTAAAAGAATCAAATTATTTTCAGCTTCTTTAAATACTCAAAATAATGATCTGCAAATTAAGGAGATGTGCATCCGTACCTTTCATATTACATCTGTTCATTGGCGTACTCTACACGTTCCCTATCATCACAGTACAACTTTACATATGCTTCTTTACTACCTGAATTTTCTAACTTTTCACTCTCAAGTTTTTCGATGGCACCGGCCACTCGAGCTTCTGCCTTCTCTCCTAGACATCTTGAAATGTATCTTTTGATTTGGTAGTCTCCGAAAGTTCCAAGGAAAAGGTAAGCTTCCTCTAAAATTTCCAATCATACAAAGTGCATGACACATCCTACAAAAAATTGTCATTTCGCGAGAAGTCAACAATTTGAGATAGATTTTCTTAATCTGTTCATATATAACGTTTAAGTACGATTTGTTTATGTTTAAACTCAATTCAACTTCAGAGAAGAACAAGAGACCGTGCCCACAAGGAGCTATTTCGAGGAAGTATCTAACTGACGAACATAATCAAGGTAAAAGCAGTGAGGTCATCCCAATGAACGTAAACTGTTCCCTAGACATTACAGTAAAAGATCATCCAGGCTTTAAAACCTTTCGCGTCACGTGCTATATCGTGCCTCTTCGAATGTGGGCTACGGCAAGTTATTCGACAACCAATTAGGAAATGGCAATATCACCAGTTCTTTTTAATTGGAGACTACACTATGCTTCGATGCCGATAAATGGTTTCTCATCCCGTGCAAGAGCAGCCCGGCTAGAATATGGGTCATTTACCGAAATCTTGTACAACAATAGTATACACGACTTAGTGTTCAAGAAGGGCAAAATTCGAAAAGAAAAACAAAGAATTGTAATCATGTTAGACAAAGAGCTGCTGATTGTTAAGTGCAGCAGATTCTGATTCAGCTGGCACAAAGCTTAAGTGCGCGAGTTTTCTAGTGCAAGCATATAACGAAACTCAATCTCTACTTCGCTGTCTCTCCCAAATGCTGATTCTACCTGCTTGTCGCGATCGCGACACTTCATGATTCCATGGCCCCATCCTCAGAAGGCAAGCCAAAGATTCGCAAATTGTGATCCATCGATCCGATGGCAATGTACTTTGAATCTGGACCGAACTTAACGCACGTCACTTTACCTACAACCATGACCAGAATATCAGTGGGGGGCCACATTTGAGACGTGCAAGATTTTAAAGAAGAGGAGAGGAGGGCGAAAGATAACCTGTCCCAGATAGATCAGGGAAAGTCTTGATACAATTCCACTCTGATTTTACACTGGCAACTTGATATACTCTGGCATAGCACAAAAATTGAAGTTAACCCTAAAATAACAGGTCCTGATTCTAGACGTGCATTTCCCACTTTTCTGACCATGCGTTTGGTGGATTTTTTCTATAAGCAAATCATCAAAAGCATGTTTTTGTTTTTCAGGAAATAGTTCTCAGCTATCAGTGAAATTGAAAGCAAGGAAGGCTACCAAATACAATAAAAATAAAGAACAGGTAAATATTCTCTAAAAGAACACAAACCTATGCTACCTTATTATTCTCACAAGTTGAGTACAAAATCTACCATATAGAAACTCACCTTGTATCTGAGCCGGCAAGTCCAAGGTAGCATCCACTGTGATCAAATTCAACTGCAATAGGAGAGAGTCATAGTTACTCTTTGCACTGATAATTCACACACTGAGCCAACCCTACTCCCCCTCCCCCCTTTGAAAAAAAAGGGGAAGCGGAACCAGTATAATGTATAATCTTCTTTGAGGGAGTTCAATAGAAAAAGTTCACTCTTCATAACAAACCCAACCAAACAGGAAGGTATCTAATGCTCACTGCCATCCCAGATCTACTTTCACTACAACAAGCAGGCCTAAGAGGATGTGATACCAGAATTTGTCCCAGTGTCTTTGTCATACGCTGAAAATGTGCGGAAGTTCTTCAACTTCCGCAGATCCCACAGCTTAACCCCATCCTGAGCTGCAGTCTATGTAATAAATATCTAAGTCAGATGGCAAGTCTAAATTTCTGTTGATAATAAAAGACAGGTCAGAAGAACATGTACCGCAAGGAAGTATCCATTCTCAGAGAAAGATATCGCAGTAATCGCCCCCGTATGACCAGAAAATGTCGTAACATTTGCCTGTTTCAAAATGAGAAAAAGTTACAAAAGTATGTCATCAACCAAAAAGGGACAGGAAGAGGAACAACAAATGCGCAAGAAAAACATGAGCAGCAGGAAGGAGAAAAGGAGGAAGGGTTTTTTTTTTTTATGGGGGAGGTGGGTGTTGGGAGGGTGCGTGGGTGGGAGGAGGAGGGATTGAGTTATTTGAAAATGATTGAGCAAAACTGTTAAGCTATGCCATGAAAAAATACTGGAATATTAACAAAAAAACGAGGATGCCAGTTATATAATGGCTATGGAGTTCAGCCACTTACAACTTCCCTCCTTTTTATAACAGCATGCGAATTCGCATATAGCGACTAACCTAACCATGATGGAAAAAAAGTTGAAAATAGACCATGGTGTACTGCACATGCAAACTGTCGGTGGGAAGCATGATTGCCATACATCATCTATACTACATAGAAATATTAAGACTAATAAACAAGTGCGGTGAAAATGCCCATTCAGCTCAAACTGTACACAGAGAAACAATTGTGGACCCAGCCAGCAACAGCATTCCCTTTCCATCTCAGACAGGTTGCGAACATAGTACCTGTGTTTTTACATCCCATATTTTAACATCGGCATTCGAGGTGCCAGTACCAAGGATGAGACCATCCGGATGAAAAGCTGCAGACGTATAACCCTCAGATCCTGAAGCGCCTTCAACCTGCAGAATGATGGAGAATATAAGCAAGGGTGATCTAAAATATCATGTGACAATTGAGAGCAGACAATCTGGACCATTCATAATCAAAAGCACTTCCACATTATGACCTATAAAATTGTATCAGCAGTAAAACTATCTCAATGCTTCAGGCAATGGCCTCAGATTATCGTATTTACTCAGGTAATAAATTTCAAAATTTAAGGATAGTTGTTCTTAGACTGTTTAGACCAGGAACATTCTTTCAAAGTAAATTATGTCGTAAAATGATGTAACATATGTCATCAGCTTACTTTGGAATATAATACATGTTTTTGCCATATATATACATATATATGAATTGCAAAAGCACTTTAAGCACGAAGCAAATGCAGTTTTTGTAGAAGCCTAGGCAATGTTCTCAGATTATTGTATTTACTCAGGTAATAAATTTCAAAATTTAAGGATAGTTGTTCTTAGACTGTTTAAACTAGGAACATTCTTTCAAAGTAAATGATGTAACATATGTCATCAGCTCACTTTGGAATATAATATAATATAATATAATATAATATAATATATATTGCAAAAGCACTTTAAGCGCGAAGCAAATGCAGTTTTTGTAGAAGCCAGGCATTCTTTCTGCTCGATCATTACAGTGTCTTTGCCTGAACATCCATTACACACAACACAGATGTTATAAGTTTTATTTATCAATTTACATGGAAAATTGCATGTATATCCTCACACGTGCAGAGAGAGAGAGAGAGAGAGAGATTTGAAACCTGAGTAAGACATAAACCAGTTGAAAACTCATAAAAGCACCATGTATTATCGAGAGATGCTGTTGCGAAGTAGTTATTTGTGGCATGAACTGTGATTGCTTGCACCTGAAAAGATGAATAATTACATCACACAATAATCACAAAAGGGTTATGCCATAATTCTGCCCAACATCGAATTTTTCAAGCAAAATTTTATTGGGAAACATAGTTAAGCAATCCACGGTAAAAGAATTTCTTATTCCAGATAGTTTCTTTGATATTTGCTAATGATATATCTAGTATTTTCTCGGTAATTATGACGATCATCAGACACCAAATTAACATCCCGCCAGCATCCACGGTCAAAACTTGCAGTAATTTGATGTTGATCAATTATTAACTACATGAAACCAGCAACATAATTGGATAGTTCCTTCACCAGATGATATTGGAAAAATCGCCAGAAAAATAAGAAAGACGCTTCTACAATCCAGAATAACTTCTTTAATATTAGCTCAAATGAAGCAATATTGAGATTAAGAAAACTAGAGAAGAAAACCAACATTACAGTAAACCAATGATCATGCAACACAGCAACAGACGTATAACCATTCTGATGCTGATACACGATTTTCACCACCAGAATCAGGAGTTTGAAGGAAGAGAATGTTGAAAAAGGGCAGGAAAAAGGTTCACACATATCATTGCAGAAAAGAGCAAAACATAGTTTGCAATTAACTCATATTTAAATTAATAAAAAAAACGAGATATGAACAGAGGCATCATATTATTCAAAAAAAAAAACCGGGAAAAAAAACACACACACACGCACAGAGAAGCATCATATCCTACCGCATCATAAAAAGGTTCTGTCCATTTATTTCTTCTTTCACCCCTATCCATTAACCTAGCATGGAGATTGAAGATCCATCTCTAACCCAAACCAATACTCAATGTTAGCTATAGACAACCCGAACGCCTCATCTGTTTGATCTTTCATAATTTTCAGGATTATTTATTGCATTGTGCTTAGAGGAGGGTCATGAAAGTTTGAGTGTCCCCTGTCCTTCAGTTGTTAGAATAAGCGAGAACAGGTGCTGGTTAAACTAGTCTATAATAGTAGCCAAAAAGACCAGAAAGTTTCATTTCCTATGCCCTTCACAGGCCCTTCAAGAGTCTTCCACCAGGCATAACGTAATGCAACTGCTTTCCCCTGGGTAAAGCACCTAGGACATACCTAATGTGAAATATCCTACATTCCCACAGTTACTTCTTACAGGAAAATTTTTTGAGCAGGAGATACGCAATTAAGGTCATGAGACATGCACAAGCCTCCACAGAATCCCTACATCATAAATTTTGAGACACCCAAGGCACTTGATCATTGTAACACTTGGCAGTGACGTCTTCCATGACCTCATAATGGCAGAAACTAAATATATTCAGCTGATCGATTCAAATAGTAAAGCCTCATACGTTACAATTGGAAGATGAGTAAGGCACTCCTATGCAGTACATTGTCAATCCACTTCACTGAATTAAGCTTATGCTCTTAGTAACTGATTTTATTTCTCAAAACACCTTTTTTTGCTTAACTGTCAATACCAAACTTACAAATGGACAAAAGGCGGCTTCATAATACCCCAAAAATAAACTTGAAAATAACAGTCTTATTTAGGCTTCGAACAAGTCAAAATAAAATTTGCCCCCGTAACTCCAGAGCTCATAGCTCGTCCATAAGTACTAATATTTACTTCGAAGATCAAGAAATCCATTATCTGCACCTTTATTTAATGATCTATTTTCTGGAAAAGAATGACAAAACCGGTCCAAGAAACACAGTTTAGAAAGTAAGATGATCAGGGGCAACATCCAGAAAAGGTACAAAAATAAGAATGCCCCCAGTCCCATTAAGCTATCACCCAAGATCAAGTTCTACCAGATACCTTCATCTTTATAGCACTATAACGTAAAATGCAAAAGTGGAACTATCTTAGGTCATCCTTCATTATCTGCTAAGTTTACTATGGCACTAAAATAAGATCTACTGAAGATATACCCAACTAAAATAACCTGAATTCCCACTGGCAAAGGACAAACCTTAGATAACACAGTTTAAAATCAAATCTATTGGGTGTAACAAGCTATTCCGTTGAACCTCTACTCTAATCCTTGGATGACTGCAGCGAAGATTCTAAGCCAAGGCTACCAGTACACTTTAACAATGTTCACACCATCATCCTAATATTCGAGGCAGAAACATGTGGAGGCACAAACAGTTAATATTGCAGGAATTCTTGATCAACCTAACAAATATTCCCAAAAGGTATCCACTTACATCAAAACACTAATCAGACAATACACAAGATAAAATACCATGTTCTTAAGCAAGCTGGCAGACAATAAGCTGCACAGTTCAACTGCACATGAATGATGAAGAAATTACCATCACCGTGCATCAAAATCATGTCTTTGGTTCCCAATGAATGACTAGATTCTGGTACTCCTCTAGGCTGCCTGTGTTTTTAAGCCTCGTGGCTGTATCTAAAGCTATTTTGACTCACTGAACAATACTAACGCGAGAAGCACATCCATGCTTCAAATAACATGAAAAAATCATCGAGATTATTGACGAAACCAATTGAAGCAAGAAAACAGGCAAAAGGATTTCAAACAAGCAAGACTCCAAGAGTCGTAAATTTTACACCAAGGAAGCATTTTTAAGCTACAAATAAAGCATAAAATGTTGAGAAGGCATTTCTATGATTACGACCAAGACAAATGTGACGAGGAATGTGCTTTTCCTTTTCATAGTTGAAGGCAAGGTATTTGATTAAGGGGGAAAAAAAGGCCACCAAGAGTACCTCAGCAGTGTGATCTTTCAATATATGCCGACAGTTATAACTCCCATCTTCAGAACCTTGCCACACCCGCACAGTCTGCAGATCAAACACGGAAGCATCTAGAGAAAGCGTGACAAAACTACAGTAGTAACTACTTAAACAAACTGCTGTAATCATTATGGTTGAAATGATGAGCACAATGTATACAGAGCGGACCAAATGCAAGATGGAACATATTCACCAGACTTATTTTTTTCTCCTCTTTTTCCTTCCTTGTCATAAGGGTACAAGAGTATAGAAATGCGGAGTTATATATGCAGAAGATTCACATGTTCAGCAGGTTAGTACGTCAGATGAATAGTACATGCCACTCAAGTTCATGTAGTACTAAGGACAGAAGAAAAAGATTCTTTAAAGAGTGCAAAAAAATCCAGCTGCCAGACATTTTTAACATCTCTTGACACCCTCATGAGGGGGGAAACATACATTCTGGCCCGTAGGTCGATAAATTCAATAGCAGGATGCATAATGCCCAATCAATTCAAATCATCCAGAAAAGAAGGAAAAACCATTTCTATCAAGCCTATGCAAAGAATCGGCCAAGAGAATCTTGCATGGGCATATAATAAGTGTAAACTATACCAGGCTGCTAATTATTGGATTTTATACTTGACCAAACATTTTGCTATAACCACAGCAATTTAGGAAAGAAAATCATCAAATCATTTATTTTAAAGTTTGATTCAGACCCAAACAAAAATACTTTTGCACCTTTTCTTTGCTCTGCATTTTCAGCCCTCCTATTACCAAAAAAGGCCAATGCTCAATGCTCGTGTCTCCGACCAAAAAAAGAGCAATGCATGTGTCCTCCACAAGCAAGATACAGCAGTATTTTGATGAATCAGTTAAATAGAAGAGAAAATAAGAAGCTATTGGCTTCCTAAAGCATCAATATAATATAATATCTCCGAGTCTCTGACCAAAGACAGCTTTGTATCACCATCGATTTCTCCTATAACACTACTTAGCCAACCTACTTGTATTATTGCTGAACAAACAGCAATGTCTCAATTACTGTAGCATTTCTCAAACTTAATGCCCAAGTGCAAGCCCTAGAACTAACATATGTATCCATTTATTTCAGCTCCTTCCTCAATGCCATTGCTAACCATATACTTGCTCTTTATTTTAACACGTAATCCTAGCTTTGTGGATGCTATATGCATGAAGGATGGAATATCTGGAAAGATGGTTCTGAAAACAGCTTACCTTATCTGCAGAACCAGTTAAGACAAGGTCACCTTGGGCATCAAAGTTTACACTGGTAACCTAGAACAAGATGCACAAACAAGGTGAGAGTCATTTGATGACGAGACAAAAGAAGACATTCATTCTCCAAACACACACACACCCCTGGTTCTTCCCTCCCCCAACCAAACCCCATAGCCCCTAAAAAATTTCATCAGAGGAAAACCTTCTTTGAATGCCCTGATAATGTAGACATGATCTGTCCAGATGATCGATCAAAAAGTACAGCAGATGTGTCAATCCCACCAGTTGCAATGATATCCTGTTCATAGGAAGAAATGCTTAATTAAAGCAAAGCAAATAACTTTCGTGGAAGAACATCATTAGCAAGATGATTCGTATATTGATTAAATTGCTGAAGCATAGTGAGAGGAATAATCAGCATTGCCAACATAAGAGAAGCTTCCAGTGGTCCATAACAGCATACTAAATACAGAACACCCGCTTTTCCAATTGTAAATAGAAAAAAGCCCTCGAGTTAGACTTTGCGAAAAACATCAAACTAGATTTGAACAATTCCACCATAAACTCTCCGTCGTCCAGAAAAGACTTGAATTCATTATGAAGCACTACTAATAATATAAGACCAATAATGTATCTCAAAGAAACAAGAAAAGAACAAATTAAGCCCTCAAATCTTAAGTTAACAAGTCGGAGTATAGAAAACAGAGACCAAACTTCTGTTTTTTTTTTCCTCCCCTTTTTGGGTGTCCGCTTTGGGTATCAGAACCAAATAATTTTACATTTTTGGATTCAGTTAACAGATCAAGACTTCAAAAGCCTGTTACAACCAAAAGAAATAGTGTTGCAGCAAACAATAACATGCCTTCATTTCACTTTTCCATTGACAGATGAGGCTTTAATATTAGCCGCCCTAATAGTGGTGGTTTCTCATCTATCAAAGCTAAGGTCAAATTTCTGACCAAGTATTATTTCTAATACTGCATCTCTCTGTCTCTCACACTGTCATCTTTCAAAGTAAAGGCTTTAGCTTAAGCTATATTCTGTGCCCTCTCAGCAGATAGATCAGATTAAACAATAATAAAAACTAGAGAGAAGGGATCTGCCAGTGGGTTGAAGCCCTACACTACAATGAAATTTTATTATGTACTTTGATCCCGTGTTGGGGCTATTCTTGTAACAAATACGATGACTCCAGCAAGAAATTTTCCAAGAAAGAGAGAGAGCAGAATCACCAAAACTAAGTGTAAGGTCTCTATCAGTTGATCTACATAATTGGCAGCTTCATTTATCGATTTGGTTTTTCATTTTCCTCATTCATCTAGCAAACCAGGAAAAAAGATGTCATATTCATTCTTCCTAACCAAAAAGTTGAATTCAAAATCCATACAGGACAGAACCATGGCTCTAATTCAATTTGACTTTGATTCATCTATATTAGGTTTACTTTTAATTTACAAAATCAATACCCAATGGATGCTCATTATAAAGTCAAACAGAAACCTGGATTGAACCATTTCAACTTGTATCCCCTTATCATAAGCAATTGAGCATTTTTATAAGCTTTGAGTTGCACTGAACAACAAAAGCAACTAAGATGTTGATAGGTTTTCAAAGCAACTCTGAGTCTCTGAAATACCTTGGGTCAAAGTTCTAATACTTGGCAAGTACTTCTTTTTTAAATTCAAGCCGCCTCGGCAAAGTCTAAAGGCCGAGGTAGGTTAAAAAAAATCCCCAAAAAAAAAACAAACAAACAAACAAATTGTCAGGGTTTTCAACATTTTCAGGATACCAGGTGGGAGAATTAACGTATGTTTCGGCTTCCTATCTTGCCCTCAATAGCTTATTCCTGTTTCTTATTCTATGCTAAAAACCCAAGCATGCTCGCAATCAAGTAAGGGAAAGGTCAGCTGCCTGATGCCTCAGTGTGACCACTCTGGCATGATCGCCAACATCACTTTGAAAGCCATAAGATGATGATGATGAGAGAGAGAGAGAGAGAGAGAGAGAGAGAGAGAGAGAGCAAGAGAATAGCAGTGGTAGTCACTGACACCACTTGGTCTTGCGATCTTGCATGGGTCATGCAACCCAAGCATTGCCTCGTCAAGGCCGCTAAAACCCCCAGGTGAGATAGCTCTCATCAGGTCAACCCTAAGTGAGGCATATCACTAAGTTGTAGGCAACCCCAGGCAAGCCGCATCTTCCATAGGTCTTGCCATCCCAATGTCGAGTCAACCCACTAGGCTTGTGTTGTCCATCCGTGCTTATCTGCATCTGCACTCTCCTTTATTATCTTTTTCATTTTAAAAGTTGCTTTGTATTGTGTTTTGCATAGGAATACCGAACGCTATTTTGCTTTCAATGAAAACACTTTTAAGTCAAGGTCCCTTTTGTCAATGCAAATTCTCGAAGACAAAGCATTCCCAAGCTCACCCCCAATCAAGCATTATTCACCAGTCCATCCGTAACACGCTCACTATGACTACCCTAACTTTGGTACTAAATCCACAAGAAGACAGACAAAAGGTCAAAATCCTAATATATCTTTTACAACCATGCGTCACTTTATCAGCACATGAAGCTCACAAACGGTCGAAGAATTTTCAGAAATAATGTCAACTACATTTAACAAATTCTGGATGAAAGAGGAATATTTAGAATCACACCTTGGAATGACAGATGTCAAGAGATGTAATGCCCGGTTTGCCGGTTTTGTGCAGTGGATAACTAGACAGTTGGGTGTACCTCTCCACATCCTCAACAGGAGCCAGTGTAGAGGGAATCTGACAACATTTAAGGCCAGTTATAGATTAAGAACATATGTAGTAACCATGAATGAGAGGTGAGAATGAAAATAAAAAGCTGCCACCAAAAGGACAAAAGGGCAAAATTATGGCATAAAATGTAAAACCAGAAGGACAAAAAACTGATACTAATGTACCTGTCGCTTTTTACGCTGTTGAGAAAGTGCTAAGTTACAATCTGTTATCTCAGTAATGATGCTTGAAGAAATACCAGGTCGCATTTTCTTCCCAGCATAGCCCGGCTCTTCATCTAGAGAAGCTATGACATACAAAGAAAACCAAAGTAACTATTTGATCACTGACCAAATGGTAAAAAGCGATGCAAAACATAAAAAGGAAGAACCTTTCCTCCCATTGCTCAAGGCAGGAGCATTCACTGCAATATCAGAAGATGCTGTCATGGGTATCTGTCTTTCAGCCTGTGCAAGTAACGATCGGGCTTCATCCCTTTCCTTTTTCAGTCTTGCAATAACACGGCAAGCAGCATCATGCTGCAAAAAGTGACAAAGCAGGGACAATTCCATGAAATAGTCTCACAGACTTTAATTGATGAAACTAGTTATGTTTGACGAACCAGCAAATCCAAGAGCATACTTATTATAAATATGGTGGATAAAAGAAAATTGATACTCTCAAAATAATCCTAGCCGGTTTCAACATTATACAAGCTTGTATTATAGAGACCAAATAATATGGCAATGCTGACTTCGGTCAAGACACCTATTAACTTAACATCTTATCCTAAATGACGGGTAACGAGTATGATACTGCATTGTCCAATACCTGGTACAATGCATGACTTAGTTCTTGCCTAGCCGTGTGCAGTTGTTGCTCCAGCGCAAAGTTGGAAAGCATCAAGCTGTCCCATTCCTATCAGATAGAAACAAAATGACTGTTAAACACACTAGCATTGGTCAAAAGAATTTTGAGTATCCACTGCATGCCCAAATAAAAAAGGTAAGATATAGCAAAATAGCAATACACTACATTTTGGAAAATGCTAAGCAACCCAGGTATGCTGGCAGCCTGCAAAGGTCTGGGCTTGACTATCTGCATTAAAATCAACGGGGATCAAGAAGAACTTCCATGAAACTAGTGGAGCATTATAAAGAATTCAAACTCATAATGCCAAGAATACCTTTCCCATCTTCACAGGGAGGATATCATCCATGGTAAGTTGTTCCCCAGTAACTGGGCACTTTCCATAATCCTACCCAAATGATCAAGAAAAATTAATTATTCTCACAAGAAGACAGCCGTGTAAGAACTTTATGCATTAAGACCATATACAATATAGAACAAAGAGTAAATCCCTAAACTTTACCAATCACACGTGTTAAACGGTCAAAAGATGCTTGATTCCTTATCATTTTCATGAAAGATAGTAACACGATGATTCCACCTAACAAAAAGGAACAATCTTTTTTTTATATTAATAGAAGTATGCAGAGTCATGTATCTTATATTTTATATATCCAACTAGTTATTCAGGGGAAAAAAAAGTTCTTTCGATTGGAACTCTATCATACCTTACTCTTATAAGATTAACCTATGGATTAACCAAAATTTATTAATTCCGTCTCTTCTCTGTGTTCTCACCAATTAAGAAGTGCCAAGAAGCACGACCATCAATTCAGAAATTTCAAATCACCAAGAACTTATTTAACAACAGAAAAAAGGAAGCTACTACTGATTGCAAGGTCGTAGGCTTCTGTCACTGTCGCAGTTTCCCTAGAATTGGCGAACAGCTTGAATAAACTATAACCTACCCAAATGCTCCTCTCTCTCTCTCTCTCACTCTCCCTTCACATTCATATGTCTCTCCGCAACAAGAATGGAACAAACGAAACAGAACGAAGAACATAAACCCAAGAATGTCAGAACCAGACCGAAACGTATCGCTCGATTAGACGCTTCTCGAAGACATGGCCGGACTTCGTCGAGACGACCGGCTCCTCCGGCACCTCGCCGGATACTGCAAGCACAAAAGAGAAAAACCCATCAAGAGCTCAGATCAACATCTCGGCGGCAAACACCAAAACCCACCGAAGCAAGTGCACAGGCACACCACGAGAGATAAGTATTTCGACACAGCGAGAGAGAGACATACTTGAGCAGTTCATTTCGCTGGAGAGAGAGAAGTTAGGGCTTCGGTTCCGCTACAAGCAGCTTGAGGGAGGGGAAGAGACAGAGCGTGTGTGTAGCGAAGGCTGCTGCTGCTTCGAAGAAGAAGAGATTTGGTGGAAGATTTTCGAGAGCAGCGGCAAGAGGGGAGAGAGAGAGAGGAGAGGAGAGGGAAAAAATGGAGGAGAACCGAGGAAGAGAGCGTGAAAAGGACCCCAATATGCAGGCCCAGGTATCAGGCCCAAAATCTAAAACGGTCCATTTGAGCTTGGATTTTGGTATCTCTATTTTAAAAAATGAGTCCTTGAACTTTGACTCGATATGCAATGTAATCCCTAAATTTTTAATTTTTTTAATTATGATCTTCGAAATTTAGCCTAATGTTTAATCTAGTCCTTAAACTTTTGAGTTGTTCAATATGATTTTGGACTTTTGGTACGTGTTCAATTTAGTACCTAATTTATAAGATAATGTTCAACAGTCCTTGCATTAATTTATGAATAAGGAAAATATCAAATATTTTCATATAGTCTAGAAACTAGATTAAATATGTATTAACATTTCAAGGACCACACTGAACAAATTAATATTTCATATACCACATTGCACACTTTATTAAGTTCAGAGACCACATTGCACATTGAGCTAAAATTTTATGGGTCAGTTATGTTTTTTTCCTTTTGAAATGCCTTCAACTCCTTTTTCATTGCCTAATGCTAAGAAAAAATGGGGAAAAGATAAGTCTGAGGAGCTGAGTGCTTGTGGGGGCATGACCATGTATTTCGACCTTATAGCGGGTTACTATTTAAGACGCGCCAGCGCTATAACCCAAGGGGTCGTTGAGCGTAGGTCCTTAAGGTTGCTCAAGGTTGGATGAGACAACTTAGATATCGATGGTCAATCCTTCGAATGTGGTGGTTAAGACGAGAACGGGACTTTTAGGCATTAAACCTTGCCTGAGCCACATGGGCCATCCTAGTTCAATTTTATGGAAAAAAAAAAGTCTTAAACCTCTTTGTATTAGTGTTAATTCACTTCTAGACCTTTTAATTGTGTCAATTTAGTTATAACCTTTTTGTATTTGCACCAATTAAGTTCATCTAGCCAATTTCAACTAGAAAATCACTGATATGGACGGCGGTCATCCAATGTACACATGAGCGCCTGCTATGTCACGTAAAATGATCGGCGTCCAGTCAGCGATTTTCGACTAAGATTGGCCGAACAGATTCAATTGAAACAAATGCATAAGATTGAAGATAAAATTTGCATAATTGAAATGTTTAGAACTGAATTAGCGTCAATGCAAAAGGTTTATGACTTTTTTGGATTTTTTTTTTTTTTGATTTTATGATGGACCTTTTGTGGCGCTATAACCATATCCACACAGGGACCTATGAGAACTAGCAAATTTTTTACTCTTCTTGCGCCTAGTGTCGTCAGAGAATCTAACGCGGGTGTTGACTAGGGATGCGCGGCTAATTATGCGTCGAGGTCGAGTTTTTTGTTCTCGTGTCGAGTAATTTTTTGAGATCCTCTGAAATTAGATTCTAAATGTACGTGTTACGGTCATTTTTCAGTCGACCAAGATACTTTTCATATTTCGTGTGGAATTATACAGGATAAATTATACAAAAAGCCCAATCTCTCTTTTCCCCTCTTCTCTCGAGCTCTCTCACCTTCAGCCACCATTTCACGTTGCCCTCTTCATCTCTCGCCAACCCCGGAGATGGAGACGGAACCCGCTGAGTAGCAAGGCAACGGCAAAGGCGGTGGAGGGTCCGCGACCTCCAGGTTGGTGTAGGCGGAAGTATCGCGAGGTCAGGAAGGCGTGATGGAGATGGTGGCGAGTGGGTGGCTAGCTGCAGAGGGCGCTACAAAATGGTTGGATCACTGTAGAACGAGAAGCAAGCAAAGAAATTAGGGAAAAAAATAAAGGGAAAAAAATTAGAAGGAAAAATTCAAAGGAAAGTATGTAAAAAAAACGCAGTAGTCGTTCATTTTAAAATGGATAGTACTTTTCTGACAGTGCTGTAAGTTATTTCTGACCGTAGATATATACACAATGACCACGTATTTTGTCTAAAACACTCATTAATTTAAAAATCATAGTGTAAAAAATAATGATAGTACTTTCAAATTGTCAAGGTAACAATTCCCTTTTAAAATTGATGGAAATAAAAGCCTCGACCACCCTTAGAAACTCCTAACAATTTCCTTTGATTCAGCAATTCAAGTACATCTAGACATATTTCTAAGTTAGTCCAAAAATTAACTTCCTCATAGACTCCATATGCAATACAAGTTTACTATACCATTTTAAATAAGCAACATGACCTATTGAACCCGAGTAGGCTGGCAATGAGGCATTTTTTTTGGGGGGGGGGGGGGGGGGGGGGGGGGGGTGGTGTTCTTAAGAAGTCAATGATCCCAATTTCGATCAAAGGTGTGTCTGATTTTTTGAGGTCACCTCCTTAAAAGTATCAAACTCGTATGACCTTGTAATTTCTAAATGAGGTTGAATTGAGGGGATCGCCAGATTGGAGTTTTTTTTTTTTTTGGTCAAAAACATGAGTAGCCTTTATTTCTCAACCTGGATTAGCATAAAGTAAGCTTAAGCCAGGAGCATCGCAGCAAAGAAAGTCCCATAAGGTTTGGGGGGTTTACAAATCCAAAAAGCGGGAAGCAAATTCAAGCGTGATCCTTTTGAAATCCAATCTGCAACTTTATTTTCGGATCTCCTGCAATGGGCCACAGTAAGGTTCGTGAAGCTCTGAAGATGTGCTTGGGCCTCCAGTACAACCGACTCACACTCCCACGGGATTGAAACTCGTTCAAGTACAGCATCAATCAACGCCTTGCAGTCTATTTCCAAGTACAGTTCCTCCCCTCTTCTAGATCTGAAAAACTCCAAAGCTCTCACGAAGGCTCTCGCTTCCGCATGAAAAGGTGAGCAAGCTTGGATTTTTTCTGCAAAACCTTCAAGTAACGCACCCGATCCATCTCGAAGAATACCTGCGATCGCTGCTTCTCTATTTGCAGCATCAAAGGAGCCGTCAATATTGATCTTTAAGGCTCGATTTTTCGGGGGAGACCACGTAGGTTGCAGGTGAGGTCGAAATTGCACAGCTTTCTCATCTCTCTTGTTCCACCTCTTGTAGCTGCAAATCAAGGCATCTGCTGTTTCAAACAAGACATCTATGTTGAGGTTTTTACTTCTGAAGACACGATCATTACCAGATTTGGCACATCAGATCGGAGTTAGGCAATCCTCAATTGGAGCTAGGGTTGGGAAATGAGTCATGCCAGCCCAACACGACACTACCTCGAAGGTTGAATCCGATGGGTTTTTAGGGTCTCAAACCCGAATGATCAATCACTGGATTGGGTTGGAGTAGACATGGCCATTTGGGCCCGTGGACCCGGAACCAGCCCGTTGACCGGGCCCGCGGGCCCGAATCGGAACCAGCCAAAAAAAAGGGAGGGTGCGTGGCGTGGGGGGCAGTGGGCCCCCGGCCCCCCCTCGGGAAGAGCCGTTGGCTCTTCCCCAACACGGTCCTCGGCCCGTTGCAAATTTTCCTTTAAAAAAAAAACTCTATAAAAACCTCACAATCCATCTTTATTTTTCTCACAATTTCTCTCAATTCTCTCCAATATTCTCAAGCCTCAACTCTCAAGTCAAATTCTCTCGATCTGATATTCTCTCTGAATTCCGTCTCAATTATTTGAATCAACTTTTCGATCAATTCTCTCAAAAAATGGCAAGTGGAAGCAGAAATACTAGAAAGGGAAAGAGCCCGATGGGAGAATCCGATTTTCCTGTTCATGAATATGATCCTCGTGAATATGAATGTTGGGAAGACGACGATGTTCCCAATCCCGACGTCGAGCACGTCGCAACGCAAGAAAGTCTTTATCCTCCTACTGCCACTACCACTGGTGTCGAAGGGTCGTCGATACCAAATGAGCCGGCACGGAAGAGTCGAGAATCTGACTTATGGCTACACTTTGACAAAGTGTGGAATGAAAATGAAGGTAAATTTGATATAAGCTGTAAATATTGTCCGCAAAATTATAAACTTGGTAAAGGAGATGGCTATGGAACATTTCGTCGGCATTTGACGAAAAAACATCCAACGCAAGTGGGGATCGACACTAGCCAACAACAAATTTCCGGGTTCGCCAATCCTAACCCTCATCCTTTATTCCGTTTCACTAATGCACTTTATAAAGAAACATTAGCTGAATATGTTTCCCTTGAGCATGCTCCGTTTAATACTGGTGAAAATTTTAATTTTAGATATTTGGTAAACACTGTGATGGTTCCGCAAGCACCATTTGTTCCGAAAACTACTCTTAAACGCAAATTTAAACGAGTTTATAAAGATCGAAAAAATAAATTGAAAACGTTTTTTGAAGAATTCAAAGGACGTGTACATATAGGTTGTGATATTTGGAGTGATTCTTGGAATATTAATTCTTATATGGGTGTCACGTGCCATTGGATAGGTGATGATTGGGTTATTCAAAAAAGACTTCTTGCATTTCGAGTTTTTCCTGAAAGGCATACGGCTCATAGTATTTATAGAATAATTAGACAAGTTTTAGAAGAATATGGTTTGATTAATAAAGTTTTTTCAATTGGTTTTGATAATGCCGCCGCAAATACCGCTTCCATTCCCGAGTTAGAAAAAAAATGTGTAAATCCTCTTTTGGCGGATAATTTTTTCATATTAGATGTGCTTGTCATGTTTTGAATTTATGTATTCAAGATGGTTTGCGAATTCTTGTAACTTCTCTCCACCCAATAAATAGTGCAATTAGATTTTTATGGAGCCGCCCTCAACTTATGAAAGAGTGGGGAAAATTTTGTAAATAAAATAGGAGAACGGCAAGAAGGTTTCCAAAAGATGTTCCGACTCGTTGGAATTCTACCTACGAGATACTTCTACAAACTTTTGATTACAAAGATTTATTATGTTCATTTATTTCAAATACTGTTCCCGATATTGCTTTACTTCCGCAACATTGGGACGTTTGTAAAAAAATTTTAGATTGTTTGAAAATTTTTAATGATGCTACTAAAACTTTATCTGGTATTTATTATCCTACTATGCATTTATTTTTAATAGAGTGCGTTAATATTGCTAATATTTTTAATGCATATGAAAAAGATACTGACTTAGCTTCGAGTATTTTAGTAATGCAAGAAAAATGGTTGCATTATTATTTGAACATTCCTCTTGTCTATTTAGTTGGTATTGTTTTCGATCCACGTACTAAATTAGATGATTTATTAGATTATCTGACTGCTTATTATTATGATTGTTTACATTTGGATGAAGTAATAAATATTTCAATTATACAAGTAGATGTTAAAGAAGCTGTAGTAGCATTATATAATGAATTTTGTAATAGATATAGTTTAAGCGACAGTGGATATGAATCTACCCAGCATATTGTCTCAGAAAGTGATGCGGGTATTTCACTACTTAGTAGAGGGTATAAAATGCTCAAGACTAGGCAAAAAACACATAAAGGGACTTCAACAGGTAGTATTTCCGAATTAGAAAACTATTTAACAATTTCTTTTGAGTTTAGCGATTCAGAAAACAACGCAGATTTCAAGATTCTTGAGTGGTGGAAGAATCATTCAACTCAATTTCCAGTTCTCTCCCTCATCGCGAAACAAATATTAGCGACCCCTTCTTCAACAGTGGCTGTTGAACAAGCATTTAGTGCTGGAGGATTAATTTTGGACCATCGCCGTTCAAGATTAAGTCCGGAAAGTGTGGAGTGTCAAGCTTGTGTCGATAATTGGACAAAGGCTAAATTTCGCCAACAAGAGCTGGATCGAGAAAACGAATCTTCAGTGATGACTGTGGAGATACTACCACCACCACAACGGGTAGCGACGATTGACGATGAGGTAAGTTGGGGGTTACCAAAGGTAAGAGAACTACATGGGCTTTGATTCTTCTATCCCCAAGAAGATATGTAGGCGCTTAATGATAATTCATTAAGTTCAAGCCCATTCATTCTCTCTTTTTTTTTCCCAAATTTTATTACAATGTACAATTTAATTATAATTTGTAATTTATTAATTTTATTTTATTATTTTAAAAATAAAATTAAAAGTTCGGAACCGGAACCGGAACCGGCCTCTTAAGGGCCGGTTCCGGTTCCACCTTTTGGCGGAACCGGAACCGGCGGTTCCACGGAACCGGCCATGTCTAGGTTGGAGCCAAAAAAATTCCACCTACATAAATTGGCTCGTTTCCATCGTTCGCCAATCTTCACCTATGTATCAGTTACAAACGCTCTTGCTCTCCCAAACCTTTTTGCCAATTTCATTTATTTCCTCTTCAATTACAAAGATTTAATTGCGATCTAAATATTGCAATGCATGGAAAACAACAACAACAACAACAACCACCGTGTCCGATTATCCAAACTTAATTCGGACTTCATTTTGCGATTTTCGCGGAACTCGTTCAGTGAGTATGTGACAACAATGGGTGCGAACCAGCACAAGATCTATGCCTCGTCCAAGAGACCCCAAAGCAATTGGGGGTGCTAGCTGAGCGGAGAAGACCGTCCAAAGTCTGGAAGACATCCTAGCTCGGGATCGAATTCAATGGTGTCAAGAGTGCCACTTGCGCTATGTGTGCCAAAAGATTTATCCAGTGAATCGTGCTAGCAATGATATATCTTCTTCCGTGCGCCCTTAATGATGGAAGAGGAGAGTCACCAGCTTGTTGATTCTTTCGACCATGGCTCGTGAGTCGTGACATACTGACCCCCCACCAGCGTCTCTACATGTTCAGTACTATCCAATGGATCTTGAAAGATGGTAGGCATATAAACTCGTCTGCGAAAAATTTAGAAACTGCAACAACCGGAAGGCATGATAGGTTTTTGGAACAATTGAAACCACATGAAAGTGTCCGACATGATCAGGAGGACAGCGACGAAACTATATTGTCTGCATCATGATGAAAGATATGGTATCAAACAAAATCAAATGTTTGTTGGACACTCTCTTTGGGTGTGATTTGTGTGCAAATATCACTAGGGCACAGCTTTGTAAAAAAAATTCCAAATTATTTGGAGATATACTTGGAACTTAATATTTGGTTAAATTGAACGAGTATATTCATTAGTATTCATCAATTGATTTGCTATTATGTCTTAACATTTGGAAATAGAATTAAATTAATCTTGATGCATTTATTTTTTGCCATTTCCTTTTGGTAAGAGCGGGGGCTCCGGGCCAACCCTGTCAAATCTCTCCATGTTCATCCGATCTTTGTTGATTTAGTCCAACGATTCTTGGCACATATGCAATCATGTGAATCGTAATGGCGTCTTTACGCTGCCAGGAATATTATGTGTTTCCTCTTTCCTAGGGAAGACCTCAACTGTGTCCAAGGCAAAATCTTCAGGTTCCCAGGAAAAGCACATTGTGTCCTATCACTCTCCTAGGAATTTCATCAAACATGGAAACCCCGCTAGCGCCACGGAACCTTTCCCAATCTGGCAAGATAGAAGCTTTGTCCCTAAGGCAAAACGAAATCCCAACATGAGGAATCGAGATTCGATCGTGGGTGGATTTTTGGCCTGAACAGCATCGACAATATTTTCGTCTGAAGGGGAGAGGTTGGTGGAGAGATTTGACCCATCTTTAGTAAGACACCGAGCACGGGGGCGTTGTTGGGGTTGTCGCGCACTGTCGAGATGGCAATATCTGATAGCCTAGCGCAACAAAGCTCACCGAACCGGGATAATATCGCGACGTGTCATTAGGTGGACTCGTCCGTTTATTCAGCAGCCGACACGAACTAATGTGCTGCGTTCAGCAACTTTCATTTTGATAGACGTATTGGTGCTTGGGAAGACAAAGAAGAACAACTATTTCACGAGAGATCAATGTAAATACACACTTGATTTGCACGCCAGAATGACTTAATTCAATGTCGGGTTGTACTATAGCATCTCTAGGACTTGATCTGGAATGACCTTCTCCTCTTACATAGCTTGTATATGAAGCATGAGAAGGCCCAAATACACATGCCCTTTTCCACGTGATAATGATTTATATTTTAAAATTGGATTGATTGTAATTATTCCTTTAACATAGTGTCAAGAAACTCATCTCATTTTTTTTTATTTTCTTTTTCACTCCCCTTATAATTTACCGCAATTCTTCATGTGGATTTTCAATGCCCCCACCCCTCTTCTACTTATTAAAAATTCAAGGGAAGAACTTGTAATCTACATACATAAAAAAAGTCCCTTCCGTCGAATTATCGTAACTCATTCATTTCACTCTTCATTCCGTTTTATTTTATGATTCGACTCTCTAGAAATGTTCGATTCGATTCGTTAGTGTCTCAACTCCTGTCAATGGAACAACCGTAACACGGGCGCGGCACGCTCGAACGAAGATCGACGCCAAGCATGTATATATGGCAAACACAAAAAAGAGGAACAACACCATGTTTAAATGTCTAACTAGAGCTTGGGAAGTAAAGGAAAACAAAATCGATTCAAAGAACCCCAAAATGCTTGTAGGGCTTCCTTTTTCTCCTCTCGTGGGGTGCTCATGCATTTGGTCTCTCTTTTGTGCTGCGACGGGAATATATGGGAATTTGGTGCGGCATATCGATTGAACGCACTTTGCCACGTGTTGTCCTCCTATTTGCCCCCCTCCTCACTTTTCCTTCGGCCAACAAAAAAGAAAAGGGGGAAAAAAAGAAAAGCGCAGGAGCATTTATCCAAAGCACAGAAATTCCGTTGTTTAAGTTATGTTCATGTCGTGTCTTTTATTAGAATAAGTTTTACTCCGATCGACATCACCAAAGATTTGTTATATAAAAGAGGAGATGATGTTAAGTCCGTTAGTCTCAAGTTAGACGTTATGGTACTGTTTGGTTCAGCATTTGAAATGAGCATTGTGGTTCTAAAACACATTGGCCAAATGCGTTGGGCTACTTTTTTGACTTAATTGCATCTCAAATGCTCTCCAAAAACCTTTAGTCCAAAGTACCTCTGGAGTTACTTTAGGAAGTAGCATTTGTGGAATGCAATTAATTTTTTTTCTTTTAACTTTGTACTACTGCCACCGACCACTGCCGCCCACCGCCGCCGCTGATCACCGCCGCCCGCCGCCACCCACTGCAGACGACCGCCCACCTGCTGCCGACAACCATCGACGGTCCCGTCGCCGACAACCATCGACGGCCGCCATTGCCGCCCTCCGCCTCCCCCAACCACTACTAACATCTTCGACCGTCGCCCATTGACCAACTCCCGCCTTCGTCGCTGTTGCCCGCCGACCACGGCAGACCACCGCAGACCTTCGCCGCCGCCCCTCCGTCGACTTGCGCATTTTTTTTTTATTTTAAAAAGTGAAAATACTTTACAAAGTATATTTTTCACCAAACAGCATTTACGTCAAATTTGCTTTTCATTGTATTTTTAAATTCAACTCTACCAAACAGTACTTGCATTTTGAAAAAGGCCTTTAGCCCAAAGATATTTGCATTTTCTCAAAGTCCCTTGGCCAAATGTTGAACTAAAGAGAGCCTATATGTTCGTATTAGTTTCAGTAATTTTTTGGGATAAGTATACTATAAGTCCTAAAACTTATTTCGAAAGTACATTTGAGTTCTAAAACTTTCAAAAGATGCAATCAAATCCTAAAACTTATCAAATTATTACAATCGAGTCATTCTATTAATACTGTTAGTTTGTCTAACGGACTATACTGACGAGGCATCCTACGTGACATTTGTAATTATTTTCTTTTCCAAACCTAAAATTTAAATTAAATTAAAAAATAAAAAGGCCAGAGTATCATTTTAAAAAGATAAAATTGGAAAAAAAAATTAAACAGAACAATCGACAACAGGGCAAGGCCTCGCTCGTGAGGCGTGGCCACCGCCGCCAATCGCTAGAGGTGTTGGCGAGGGTCGTCGGCTCCCATCAACCTTGAGGGAGACCTCATCGGCAAACCTGGCTAAGTCGATCGAGGCTCGCGCGGATCTAGGCAACGCCGGCCCTCGCATAATGCCAACGAGGGCGACCCACCCTGGCCACCGGCCCCTTTGGCCATGGGTTGCGACGAGCACGCCTTGTCACCAGTTCTTCTTTTTTTGTTGTCTTTGTTTTTCAGTTTTAGCCTTGTAAAGTTAACTTTTGGCTTTTTTTTATATAATTTTTTTATTTAATTGAAATAATATTTGGAAAAAAAAGGCCACGTCAGCATATTCTGTTAGATAAATTGACGATGCTAATGAAAGAACTCGATTGCACTAATTTAACAAGTTTTAAGATTTGATTGCAGTTTTTGATAGTTTTAAAACTCAATTGCAGTTTTGCAACAAATTTTAAGACTTGTGGTGCATTCCTCCCTAAGTTTTTGAAGGCATCATGTTCCTAATAGCACTTTCGTTTTCCTAATAGCACTTTCGATGTAATACAAATGAGCACTCACATGTGATTCAAGCAAGAGAGCAAATTGCTCCTTTCTAGAAAAAAAAAAGTGTTTTAAGATGGCATTAAGATCTGTCAATTCTTGCCCCCCGAGATATTGACCTGCCAACTTCCATGCTAAGAGGATAGTCGGGCAATATTTTTCCACGTCTTTTTAATACTAATGATAATAAAAAATCACAACAAAGTTGATCAGATCTTAATATTTTAGCTAAATATTATTTGTATGTCGTTGCCCTTCCTTTTACATAGCTTAAGGTTCCGGGGGAAATACAATATGCCTAATTTAAGCCTGTGTCTTTATTGTTATTTATGTTAGTTTACCTACAGTTTTCACATCAAAAAATTGATGAGGCTAAATACAACATCTCGATCCGCTCTAGAATTTCGAAAAGTTACCGCTCACATAGTCTCGAACTTCGAAAAGTTACGTGTTACTCTCACGAAGTTTGATTTTGCTGTTAGTCTTACATGAAAATGGACTAACTCGTTTTTCTTTGACCAAAACAACCTCAACCTTTATTGTCTTCATTTTCATTAACCATGTAACAGGGGTTATTTGGGTGAAAGAACCGGGTAAGTTTTCAAGTAACACTTAACGACCATATAGATAGAAAAATTAGTGTTGTAGGGGGCCACAAAAAAAAAAGAGAGACAAGTTTGGGGTCTATGGTGCAACCGTGCCAAAGTTTGAGGGGCTACTGATTGACTTTTCATAATTCGAGGACCGCACACATATGCCAAAGTTCAAGGGGGTTTCGATATTTAAATGAAAACAAACTATATACTGGTTCAGTAATTTTTTTTTTCCACAAATGACGAACATAGTTGTGGTCTAGCATCGACTGATCTTGTGAATTCCACGTAGCCAACACATAGAATTTGCCGCATTTGATTCATGCCTTTGATAATTACGATTGATTGGCTGATGTCGTCTTTTTTCGCAACTTCTGCGTGCGCGCGTGAGAGAGAGGGGGAAAACTAGGCAAATTAAAATCCCAAAAGTCGGCTAGGAATTTGGATGAAAACTTGGAGACGAAAAAAGAATCTGAAAGTCGGCTAGGAATTGGGTTGAAAGGCTCGGTCAACCCAAAAGATCCGAGAGTCGGCTAGAAAATGGGGGTGAAAACTTGGCGATGGAAAAAAACAAAAAAATCCGAAAGTCGGCTAGGAATTTTTTGGGGGTGGCAAGGGCTCGGTCAACCCAATTTCTGTCCAAGAGCGCTGCGACGAGCCAGGCCACGTCACCGGCTGGCGACACGTGTCCGACATCCCTCCCGAGCTCCCTCGCCACGTCAGCTGGGGGACCAAAAGCGGTGGCCCACCTTCGCTTTCGGAGTTGACGCAACCCCCGGAGTGCCCAAGCAGACAGCTCCGTACGGACAACCCCCGCCTAAAACGCTTGTATATATTTGTAGGCAAACTAAGAGAGTTTTGACACCCCATGCCTTCCTCTTCCTTAGCGATCTAAAATTAACTCCCTCTCTCCTTTTTCTCTCTCTCACACACACGCACATACAGAGACATACAGAGACACATGCACTTTGTTCTGATCGTCATCAATGGAGGTTTCTCATAAGGAACACGTGATAGCGTTGTCGTCTTCTTCTTCAGTGCCATTCTGAGAGAGGGAGATTGTCCATACTAAATCTTGCAAAGTTTCTTCGTCGGGGTCTTTAGTTATCTGCCAATATCCGAGGACAGAATGCTCGAGGACGTGCTTCATCCGCCTCAACGGCTTCCAATTGTAAATTTCTCTTGCCCTCTGAAACTGTCTGTACTCCTCATCCTTTTCTGTAAATACACAACGCATGCATGCATTGCATTTTTCTTTGCCCCCTACCCAAAAAAAAAAAAACAGAAAAGAAAAAGAGCAGGATTTTGATTGCAAGCATGAAGCTTTCTTCCATTGTTCTGCTCTCTTTTTCGACATAAGTTTTGGGTTCTTTCAGTCCTTTGATTTGTTCCATGTGAAAATGTTTTGCCTGAGCTCAAGATCAGCATGTGCCTGGTCTTCCCATGAAATGATGATGATCAGTCATTGTGTGATTGTCATGATGACATTACTGATGTCGCAACGAGTACCAGCACATTAATTTTGATGCATCACTTTCTCTTCCAGTCTTCTTTAGGTAATTGAATGTGAAGGAAATGTCCTGAGCTTCAAGTTGGATTTCTGACATCATCTTCAAATCTGATTAGGAAGTATATCCATGCATCGCCTTCGTACTCCTTTGTCGGCCCTATGAAGATAGGATTGTGATTTAGCCAAAGCCGCTTCATTATGCTCTGATGATCATTGAGTCGAATTCTGCAAACTAGATTGACCATCAGCTTGGCAAAACATATCTATGATAATGTTTGTTTGGTCGTATAACAGTCATATTTTGATAAAATGCTTGTCCAAGTGAAAAGCTCAAAACTTTTGCTTCGATTACTTTGTGAAATTTCTGAAACTCTTTCATGCTGCCTAGCTGTCTAGGTTTGAAGATTCTGAGCATGAATTAATGAAACTCATGAGGGACCTTATGACATCGCTTCAGTGTACACACGTCACCTAATGGCTTCTTCTTGAGCACCTCTCGATAACTAATGCTTGTCCAGATTAAGCATCCTATATTTTACCTCACAACAGACATGCCGTGGAAACCGGTCTTCACATCTGCTATTTATCTATTGCATATCACAAGGTGCCTGCAAAAATGCACTTAATCTTCCTGCTTTATTATGTGTTGGAAAGATGACATTGATCACCTTCACAGAACCCACTTTCCAAATTAATTTTGGGAATCCAAGCATCATCATATGCCTGTCCATAATTAATGTCCTCTTCTACTAGTTTACACATCAAGAAATATGCTAAAAGGGTTAGAGAGACCAATCGTAGCCTCGTAGGGTATGGATCAGAAACATGGAGTAATTTTACTTTTAGTGATAATTGATATACTTACTAGTTTTTATTCAACAAATTACTGCTGTTCAAACATCGAGTTGCATCTGTTGTTCTGCAGGATGATATGTCGAGCCCGTTAAGTCCTCAACTGTTAGAACTTTGCGACCCCGAATTACTTTCAGAAAGTATACAGAACTCAGAGATCACATCATGTTCAAATTGCTGCTACGAAGAGTACCCTGATTCCTCCAAATTTTCTTTACCTGAAGATCCGCAGAACGTTGGCGATCTTCTGCAGGAAGATGATGGAATCAATACTAACACGACGACCACGACTACAAGTAACACCACGACCGCCGCCGTTATTAACTACAACGGAAATCATACAGCAACCTTTGATCCGCAAGAAGATGTTGATAACGACATTTCTGCTTCGATTGATTTCTCTCTCTCCCCTTCGTTTCCGGTTTCCCCATTCGTCTGTCCTCAACAAGACCACCTGATGATGGATTTCCCTTCAGTGCAACTGACAGAAAATCAACTTCCACTGGCCAATAGCACTGACGGGCTACCAAATTATACTTGCGAAACTATGCCGCGGTTAATTGGCCCTCCATTGATCACCTCAGTGTTCAAAGAAGATTGCTTGTTGTCCATGCCTCCATATATTCCTTTGGATCCTGCATCGCCGTCGTGCTCCTTCGTTGGCCCGGTAAGGGCATACATGCCGGGGAGTATGACCGGCACATTATATGCAGATAGGTCGGGAGTCTCCTCAGGAAACTTTCTAATAAAAGCAGATATGCAAGCTCGAGATTGGGATTACCAGGATGACAATAACGGTGAAATCTTTTGCTCGGACCCGATCCGGGTGCTTATGCCTGAGGACATGCAGGTATTGACAACATTTTACAGCAAATTACGCTTCATTTTGAATATGAAGTTTCAAAGTTCAATGCAGTGGGTACGCACATGGCATTAGATCTTTGTGGTGGATTAGAACAAATTCTCATGGCACTGTGTCGATTTGATACTTTGCAAGGCATTTTGTGCCGAGAACCAAAAGCTGATGGATGGAAATGCGAGTTCTGCACCTTTCGCAACAGATGTTTCAATCTTAGAAGACCCAACTTACAAAGTAGGAAAGCTCTCGGTTGAGCAGAGGAAGGAGAAGATCCATCGATACCTGAAGAAGAGGAACGAAAGGAACTTCAGCAAGAAGATTAAGGTCTTCATTCTCTTCTTCTCCTCGCATTATTCATGTATTGGTTTACCTTTCCTAGGACATTAGCTGAAGAAGCTTTCCCAATATCTGCAGTACGCATGTCGCAAAACTCTGGCAGACAGCCGTCCTAGAGTTAGAGGGAGATTTGCAAAGAACGACGAATTCGGGGAGAACTCTAGGCTCGCTTGTGGGCATCTTGACGATGATGAAAAGGAAGAAGTGAGAATGACTTTCCTTAGGAAATCTGCATTGAACATGCCATATCTGTTGTTCTAAAGAAACTTCCATGGATCAACCGATGCCTTCCAAATTGTGATATCTATGACGAAGACGAGAACAAATAAATAATCATCGCCTGATCATCCTTTTCGCCACATATAACACCTCGTCGGCTTTTGTTTCAGGTGGCTGTGAAAGAAGATGAGATGATGGATGCAACTGATATCTTTGCTCATATCAGCGGAGTCAATCCCTTCAGCTACTCAATCCAATCTTGGATTTGAATAGCCAGATCTCACAGACCCAAGCCACTCCATTACCGAGTGTTGCAGGACTCGGCGAAGCCCAGATCTCTGCTTCTGCAGACCGGTCGACTAACAAGAATTAGTGGATTAATACATGAGTAAGGACTAACGAGTATGACAATAAGAATTAATGTAATTTTGTATATAAGATCTGTATGTTACAAAGGATATCGATTAGGCTTTGTAGACGTGAAACTGGGAAATATGTAATCAGCAAATGGATGATGAAGAAAAACGGACGGTGTAATTATGTTAAAATATATGTAGATACAAGACAACATTAAGGGGCTTCATGTATACGGGGAAAAACAAGGAAGTTACTTTCGACAGTGTAGACAAAATCTTAGACTAGTTGTATATGGTAAGATGTTTTCTGAGGCTGTGAACTCTCTTCTAAGAGATGTTTGTGTTTTATTGTGGATATGACTCAGCATTTTAGGAATTCAAATTTCGCGTAATTTCACGTTTCTCAATGCCTTTGCATTTCCCCAAGCCTCATTCCCAAAGCCGAACCAAACACAGCCTTTGTCCCAATATTTCAATAAGCATTCTTAAATTACTAGAAAATCATCATTGAAATTATATCGATCTTGCATAATGCTATTGTTCCGTTCCCAAATATAGGGATTTTTTTTTTCTGGCTGATAAGTTTCGATAAGTATTGGTAAACATCGAAAGTTGTTAATAGAAAACACGGAGACTTCTACTTTATTTTGGTAATTTACATGTTGATAACATACTGATATTCTTATGGAATTACAATTACTTTTAAGATGATGTATAAATTAGCAATTCTCATGTTACTTTACCCATTCTTATTTGCATATATTACCAACACTTCGATTTCTCTAGCTCTTCTATGGCATTACTAACCGAACTATTTTTTGCTGATTAAATTACCAACTACTTTTCCGAAGCGAACTCTCGTTAGAGTTACATTTACTTATGGATGTCTTATTGTTTTTCCTAGTTTGCCAAATTTTCTATTTAATTCAATTTTTATTCACTTTGGTTAACCCCTTATATTTCCTTACTCTTTTTCAGAGATTACCAACTCTTAATTCTTTGACACGTACTTATTGAGATTTATTCGTTTTCTTAATTCGCTAATTTTTTTTCATCACAAACGTTTATACGGCATTTCCTTAGCAACGACTTAAATTTACGAACTATTTTCAGAAATTACTAGCCTTAATTAAAATTGCGTACCGATTTTTTTTTCTAATTAAGTTATCAACTGGTTATGGGTAAACAACTATCCTTTGATGACCAAATTTTCTATCTTTTACCAATTTTCATTTACTTCTCATAATCACGCATTAAATTTATCAACTCTTGCATGAAAGGACTAGCTATAATTTAAGCAATTTATCAACTTTTGATTAAGTTATTAACTAGTTGCGGATATTCCAACTGTCATTTGAGTCGGATACCCACGCTTATTTTCTTTTTTTAACTATTAGAATTTTCCACTAACTTACATATTCGGAAAAAAAGTTGGTAAGCCATCAAACAAATATTGAAAATTCGATATTGTAATTGAGAAATTCTAGGTGTTGGCAAGAAAGTTAAATAAAAGTTGGTAAAATACGAAGATAGGTTTTCTTTATATGAGATCAAAAAAGTTTCTAATTTCAAAAAATGTGTAGAAAACGTGGTGAGTTAAAAAACCCAACGGTAAGCAACTCAGATGAGGGTTGGAAGCCCAAAACTAATTGGTAACTTAATTGAGAAAAAGTTAATATGACACGCATCAAAGTTGATATCGTACAATAGTATGTAAATTAAAGCTATTTGAAATTAGATATTTTTTTTTTTGTTTGAGATAAGAGAAGTCGGCAATTTAAAAACGAATAAAACCAAAAAAAACATTGGCAACTAACTTAAATTGAAGTAGGTAACACAAAAGTAGTCGGTAACTTGACCGAGAAAATTTAGTAATCACTCTAACTAAAGTTACTAATTTAAAAAAAAAAGTTTAAAAACTTAAAAAGTTGGTAAGAAATGCCAATAGAAGTAGCAACTTAGTAAAAAAATTAGTAAATTTGAGAAAATCACGAAATAAATGTCATTAAATAACTCAAACGTGATTCGGTGACCCAAAACTAGTTTGTAATCTAATTGGAGAAAAGTTTCCAAATCACATAAATAAAGCTAGGCTGATAGTTTCACATAATAGTAGGTAAATGTAGGCCTTTGGTGACAAATGTTAAAAAAAGGCAGGTACCCGTGGTAGTTTCTAAAACTAAAAATAAAATCAGCGTTAAGTAACTCATTAGAGAAACCCAAAACTAGTTGTTAACTTAATTGAAGAGAGATGATAAGTCATTCAAAGAAAAGTTTGTCATTTCAAGTACTAGTTGGCCGATAGGCATGCGGCTCTGCTGGTAAAAGGATTGGAGGTGGGGATGCTAGTATCATAGGTACATGGCTTCTGCGCTTTGCAAAAGTCATCAAGAGAAGATTTAGAGATAGGATAGTTAAAAAAAAGTAATAGTTGATAATTTAAGGAGTTTGAGAAAAACATGACCCAAAAATTTTGTGAAATTATGGGAGAATGTGTTTTTTTTTGTGAAAAATAAGAGAAGTTGGTAAGTTGTAGAAATTAAGCAAACGTGGGTAACCAATTCATATAAGAGTTCGTTAATTGTTGATAACTTAATCTAGAAAAATGTTGATAAGCACTCCAATTAAGGCAGTATTTTGTGAAGGAGTTAATAAATTTCATGTGTGAGTAGGTAAGGTAACTAAAATTAGTAACTCATAGACAATTTGATCAATTAAAAAAGAGTGAAAATAAATATTTGAAGCAACTCAAGTGACGTTTGGTAAGCCAAGACATGTTAGTTGTCTAATGAGATTTTTTTTTTTGTAAGCCACCAAAATAAAAATTGATAAATTTATTGAAGAGATGATAAATATAAGGTTGGGTGTAAACGAGAAAAATAAAAGTTGATAAATTGAAAAATCAAATAAACGTGGATAAAAAAACTCAAATGATAATCGAAAACCTAAAATTAGTAATTCGACCGAAAAATAGTCGGTAAATCACTTAAATAAGGATTGGTAAATTTACATTGGAGCTATTAAAATCAGACGTGGGTAAGAAAGATAATTAAAAGTAAGTAAGTCAATGATTTGTAAAATATCAAAAGAAGAGCTTTTTTCCTCATAAAAATATAATTAAGTTGTCAAGAAGAAGTTACCAAAAAACAACACGATTGGTGGTCTTTTTTTACCAGCATCTAAAACATTTACCAACTCTTTTAATATCTATAACAGTTTAAAAAAATTCCGTTTTCTGAAATAAAAGAATAGAATTGGCCTCTTTTATGGGAACATTTGGAAAATCATCATCTTTATAAAAGGTATTCTATTCGCTGTCCAAATGTTGCTACGCTTGCATTCGTGATTAATCGTGGTACCATCTGGTTTGTCAGCTCCAATGTTTTTTCTTTTCTTTTTTTCCCCTCCGAAAGCTCCAATGTTGAAAAGTAGTTTGAAAAGTTGGGACGTGTTTAGTTCGATCTAATTATTTTTGGAAAACACCGTCAAGACTTGTGTAAGCTTTTGGAAGAAATTCTCCTTACTCCTTTGCTTTATGAATCGCAGGAGCAGTGGTGATCACCCCTGTGGCCACTTTCCATTTCTGTTGACATGACTTTCGAAAGGAAAATACTTTTTTAATAATTTAACGATACTGTCGGTTATTTTTTACTGTATATCCATACACTATCATGACGTATTTTGCATAAAACATTCATTAGTTGAAAAATTATGGAGTCAGAAATACTGACGATACTGTCAGACTGTCAGGGTAGCAATTTACATTTCGAAATTGCTACATCTGACGGTGACGGTATATCTTAACTTGAGATTAAGTTGTTACGTGACAGGTCGAACCAAATGATTAATATAATCTGTGCATCTCCAGCTAAGGTTGGTGTTTCAATTATCCGTTGTAAAGCCGATGCCATATCCTTCGCAATTACCCGTTGAGACTCTTGGGCCACGAGACCAGCAGGATTGTACAGTCGCCATTGCTTTCTTGCCCTTTTTTTTAAATGAAAATTATATCAAAATTTAGTTTTTTTTTTGGCAAGTGAGTTTCTTCCCAAAAATATTCCATTTCGAAAAACAATGCATAGGTTTCACCTAAAGACAATAAAAAAGTTGCCAGCGCAACTTTTTTAAATAAATAATATTTCAAATTTATAATGAATTGCATATATAAGGGTGCCTATTGCAAACACTGTAAAAGATTAAGGTAGGATACTTAACAACGTTTTTGTACTATGATATGATAAAGCCTTTACAAAAAGGACACAACATTGAAAATGAAAATAGTTATTATTCTTATATTTGCACTGTGTTATAATTGAAGGCTTAAATTTCGGCTGCCCGGGAGTTTGGTCGCCCTTCCTAGATATGGCGAGGGCCGCATCGCCTAGGGCCATCGTGGCCTCGCCGGCCAAAGCCAAAGTTTAAGGGGAAAAAAAAAGAACAAAATAATTTTTTACAATAAATATTATTTAAAAATATTCAAGTCAGCG
Source organism: Rhodomyrtus psidioides (assembly GCA_021437785.1). Taxonomy (NCBI): domain Eukaryota; kingdom Viridiplantae; phylum Streptophyta; class Magnoliopsida; order Myrtales; family Myrtaceae; genus Rhodomyrtus; species Rhodomyrtus psidioides. The sequence goes on along the minus strand of JAILYB010000178.1, from coordinate 67,492 downwards.
ACGGCCATCCTACGTGGCACCATCAGAGATTATTATAATCTCTCTCTCTGGCAAATTTGCTCGCATATAAGCAAGTTATCTGTTTCAGGACATGAACAAGATTGTCAAAATCTCGGTGGATTTTGAAGGCCAATGTCATCCGATGACCTCCATTTCTTGCTTTCGTTTATTGGTATTCTTGTGCCGTTGGAACGAAGCCTTGCGGACTGATCCGCTTCATTCGGTAGAAATTTCTAAGAGTGGAATGTGCGCAATCTTTTCCCAATCTGCACCGCTTTCTCTTTGGCACCTCTCTCGCAGAATGGGACACCGACTGATTTCCAATTCCTTCAAGGAGGTGAGGCGTCGCATTCCATCAGGCAAACATGTTAAACCTGAGCAGTTAGTAACTTCAAGCTTTTGGAGCGAAGAGAAATTGCCAATCCATTCCGGCAAACTCGTCAGATTCTCACAGGATCTAATATTAAGAGATTGCAACGTGAGGACATGTTGAATCCCTTCGGGTAATGCCACCAATTTCGGAAGTCCTGAGATCGTAAGATCACGGAGTTTCGTGAGGGAACGCCATTGGGTGCCATGCTCATCGTCGTGGCTCGACAAATCGAGCTCTTCACAGTCGTAAATATAGAGGCGCCAGAGCGAGGACAAGTACTTCATACCATGAGAGAGACTCCTCAGTTCGCTGCAATTGTGGAGGCTCATCTCCTTGAGATTTCCAAGGAGTGGAAGTAGAGTCTGGAGCATCGAGTCCTCCAGATCCATCACATAGTAAAAATTAAGATGCTCTAATTTAGAGTAGGGGGTGGATGAGGATAGTGCTGCTTCCGATAGATAATTTGGAATGGCCATCAGTTGTTGTTCCAACAACTTCCCGCAAGCTGCTTCAAAAAAATACAAGGTCTTTACCTGAGGAAACAGCGGCAGGGAATTCAGGGAGAAACAATATGATATTTTCACGACCGAAAGTTTTGGGAATGTTGAATGCGAATCGTACTGCCAATGATCTTGATCTGCTCCCACTTGTTGCCTTCTTCCCCACCAGCCTTTCAGGTACGAACAGCGCCTGATCGTCAGTTCCTCCAGAGATGGGAAGAAGGGGCGCTTAGTATTGAATTGCTCCTGGTCACTTATCTCTTGAACGAACTCCAAGCCATACATGTACTTGAGACTCAACCTCCTTAGGGAAGAGAGTTCGCCCAGGGGTGGTAGGTACTTCCATACTCCACAGTTCCAGAGTTCCAGCTCAACAACGTTCTCGATGGAAGAAAGCCAGCGTGGCGGACTCCTGCTGATACAAGAGTACATGCTCAAATTTGTCAGATTTGGGTGCGGCCAGAGGTTGTCCCACAAGATCGATTCATCCCTCTCACTTTTGTCATCTTCTTGCTGCCACTGCGCCCCCTTCAACTTCAAGGAACGAAGACGTTGCTTTTCCCTCAGGTGAAATTTCTCCGGTGCCGGTTGAAGGAACTCCAAGTTTTCAATATCAATGGACCCGCCCAATCTGTTTAAGCCACCCAGTTCATCTAAGCTCCCCACACCACCAGGTACTTTATGGTCCATCTTTTGGACGATGAATCTGGATAAAGTCTGCAGCGAAGTCAAGTGGCTCAACCCGCGTGGCATGTGACTCAATGAGTAACACCCATCAATTAAGAGGTGTCTAAGGTTGACCATTTTCTTCAAATCTCTTGGAAGTGTTGTAAGCTTCCCGCAATCCGAGAGTTTAAGGGTCTGCAAGTTCACCAAATCCGTGATTGAATCCGGCAAACTCTGGATAGATTGGTTTCCAGAAACATCAAGAAACCTTAAGTGCTTCAACTGACTCCCCAAGGAATGAGGAATAGAACAATCTACATAGCGCAAACCCAACGTTCGACAATGCCTAAACTTGGAGAGAATCCCATGATATTTTGGAGTAAAGTTTGATTCAAATGTGCTCCACGTCCCCAAATATGTTCGTAAATTGTTCGCTTCAAGTTGCGAGGTCACTCTGTCTAGCGAGTACAAGTGTGAAGCAATTGACATATGTCGAATTCCTCCATCGATGCCGCCTTCATTGAGATTAATCATCTTGCACTCATCTCCTGCAACTTTCAAGGCAAGATCGTGCATGAGATCGTGCATCTTGAATCTTTTCACCTCCCTTGTATAATCATCAAGCTTTTCAGCCTCAAGGAATGACCTCCAAAGTAGGTCCGAGACATATCGATCCCCAGCCTTTTCTAGGTCCTCGTTCTCGTCCCATGACTCAATAAATCCTTGTGCCATCCAAAGCTGTATCATCGTCTCTTTATCGAAGACATAATCTTTTGGAAACAAAGCACAATATGCAAAACAATGTTTTAAATGCGACGGAAGATCATCGTAGCTGAGCTTAAGGGCTTCCATAATTCCGTGGTCCGACTTATCTATTTTTGAAAGTTCACGCTCTTTGAAACGAAGCCACTCTTTTTCCTTTTTGGCATACAAAAGGCTACCTATTGTTTTGATGGCAAGGGGAACACCGGTGCATTTTTTAACTATGTCTCGACCTATCTCCTCCAGTCTCGGGTTTAATGATTCTTCCCCATCTACCAAAGCTATTTTCCTGAATAACTCCCATGACTTCTCTTCAGATAAGCCGTGTAGATCATGGATAACTGATTTCGCATCTGTAGCACGCACGACCGATTGCTTGCGCGTGGTGACGAGTATCTTGCTCCCCCATGAACCACCCATTAGCAGGGATTGAAGGTCCAACCATGCCCGGTGATCTTCATTCCACAAGTCGTCCAAAACAAGCAAGTATTTATTCCCGTCCAGTGCCTTGCGAAGGAGCTGCTGCAACTGGTCTTTTGATTTATTCTCAATGTTTTGCAGATCTCTTATCATCTCAGGATCCCCTTGACACTCTTTCTCGGCAGATTTCAGTATTTCTTTGATGATAACATCCACATCAAAGATTTTAGGATCCCCATGGCACACCCACATCTTAGGCTTGAAATAGTCTTTAACCTTGTCATCGTTGTAAACCAGCTGAGCAAGAGTGGTTTTTCCAAGTCCGCCTATACCCACGATCGAAACAACCGAAACTCTCTCTCTAGAGGAGGAATCGAGCAAATGTGCGATGATCGCCTTCTTTTCCTCTTCCCTACCAATTATTTCTTCCTCTCGCGCAAAAGAGTGAGTTGTCCTCCTCCTCTCCATCGCAACAGTTGGCCCACTCAGATGCGGCTCTAATTGGAACTCCCTATCATTTTTAATCCGACCCAGTTTCTTCCTAAGCTCCTCTATCTTATTAGCCACTTTGAGCTGGTACGCAAGCTGATTCGATTTGGAGAAGAAAAGGCGTACCTCTCTCCAGGTCTTGTTGCCGGAAGCGACCTTTCGCCTCAGATCTTCAGTTGCGACATCGTCGAGCAAGTCCTGTACTTCGTACAACACGTCCTTGAGCCTCTTGAGCCAGAGCTTGACCTGGTCATTGTGCCATTGCTGCTTCTCGGCATCCAAAAGCCCAGCTTTGATGGTCTCGATGGTGCCTTCAAGACTTTGGAGGTCGTCCTTGGCACTGCAGAGCAACCGGATCTTCTGAGAAGCGAAGGAGCCTCCAGGTTTTGCCGCTTCGGTGGCGAGGCTTTTCAGTATGTCGGTGGCGAGGCTGAAGAGAACTGCTTCCGCCATTTCCAGAGGGCTTGATAAGTGTTCGTGAGGGGGTTGCAGAGCGCTGATGCTTTTGTTGGGAGAACGGTTTGGTAAGGCCTCATGATCAACTTCATGCGCGAATATATGGCAACGCCAAAGGCATCTCCATTTTACTTCATGCTCAGTAATCCACCAGATCAAATAGCATAACTTGCAACAGAGAAAAAAGAATAGCGTGTATCGATTGTTCCTTTGTGGAAAGCCCAAAGCACCCCTCTATTGGCTTTATCCTCACCCTTCATGGTTAAAATGACAGAAATACCAAAATTATGTCTGATCAGAAGACTCGGATTCAAGTTCAACAGCTTCCTTAATCCTTAAGCCTCTCTTGGTTCCAAGTTTACACTTCGGCTCTCTCTCTCGGCCGCTGGAAAAAATGCATTGCCGGTCTCGGATGGCCCTGAAGCCGGAAGATGCTGCCGCATCAGCCGCCAAAGCCCAGAAGCTAACAGCTCTTCAATCCCGGTTTCTCTCTCTATCACCGCAATCGTGTGGACAATCTGGATTTTCATTGCACTTCTGTCCTGTCCTCGGATGCAATGTCAAAAGCATCGATCATTTTTTTTTAGTGGGATCTTAAGACACTTACTCAAAACAAAAAGATAATCAATTCGTGGTTCCCAATAGAGATGGAATCCGAAATCGAAAGCAGAGCCATACGCAGAATCAGCTGAAGACGTAATCACGTTCGGTAAAGATATCGCTAGAAGTTCATGAAGTCTTTTCCAGGACTATTCTGCATTTGTTGCATCATGGGTTAAGTGTTTATACTTCATATACCTTGTTCTTGATTATCACTCCGTACCTAATGCATTCTTGTTGCTCATTCTAAGTCAATGGTTGATTCATGTTTGCGCTTCAGATTCTTCTTTTATCGCAACAACATTCCACCTCTTGACCTAAGGTACCATAGAGAAGAGAAAATGTGGCAAATCTATCAAAACAGTTCTGAAACAATGGTTGGTTTCATAGGAATTATCATCTTTTAAGAATATAAGCGGTGTTCTTAATTAACACGACTTGATGTCATCATTTCTTGGGAATTTTCAATGCAGGATCAAAGCTAAATCAGCACACCTGCTGTAATCCTTTTGACGGGATGACATCGAGAGGCGGCCCCTTGCAATATCGATGTAGAAGACGGATCCGGTACCTCTGCTAGGCAGAGGAGCCTTAGGATCTCCACCGCCCACTCTCCCTTTTTATAGGGGGGGAGTGTTTTTGGGTGGTGGAGATCAGCCTGCCTTACAAAAAGTAAGGTAGGCGATCCATCTCCGTAGAAGACTCGCAACAACCCATGAACTGATCATCCCATCCCATCTCATCGATGGACCTATCAAAAGGTTGGGGCCGATCATAAATGATTCGACCCAAATTTACCTATGTAACCCTCTTATAACTTATTTATTGCAATACGAATTTCTTGACTCATACCCGATCCAATGCATATTGCTAAAATATTTCAATATTTAATCCAATTTAGGAAAACTTGCTCCTTATGAATTATTTTTAAAAAATATGTATTGCCAAAACATTATGGCCAATTTTTGTAATATAAAAAATAAAAAATCTTTTTTTTTTTGCCTTTTTCTTTTCATCTAAATCTGGCAAGGGTTGCCGGCTAATTATGATCCACATAATTAAGGAAAAACTTCAAAAAAGGGCCTTAAGTGCCCCTCTTTTTTCAAACAATGGCCTATAATGGACATTGTTTCAATTTAGGGCCTAAAGTGCCCATTTTATTTCAAAAAAGGGCCTGATCAGGGGCACTTTTGTCTTTTTACGTTTTTTTTTGTTTCTTTCCCTTTTTTGTTTACTTTTCTTTCCTTTTTTCATTTTTTCACTTCCTGCTTGTGGACCTCCCTGATCCGCCACCCCCCGCGTCCAAGCTTCTCCTCACCTCGAGAGACCTCTGTCTCTGGATTCTTCTTCTTCGTGTTCGTAATCAGAGCTTCAGAAGAACGACTCACAGTGGGAGAAACCAGAGAAGTCCAACCCACAGCAAAAGACCCAATGCTCGACGAAGAATATGGGGTTCTCCACAAGCGGGATCAAGATCGGAGCTTTCTTCAGGGCGCTCCTCGTGACCCGAAGGGAGTTTTCGGGGTTAGGAGACTTCGGGTCCCAGCATTCGAGCCACAATACATCGCGAGCTACTTGGAGGCAGACGGAGGCGGGAGGTGGAGATGAGCCAGGCCAGCGGCGGGGTGCCAGTCGGGGAACCGGGGCCGACGAGGAGGCCGACGGAGAGGATAGCACGAACATCGGGAGGGAATGAGAAGCCACACGTCTTTCTTCAACGCTTGTGATAGGCCATGGTGGTATAGCACGTCTTCTCCTCGTCCAGACCAAGAAATAAAAGAGCTCTGATTCCACTATATCCATGATGTAATTGCGGATTTCATGAAAACAGAGCAAGCTTTTTCCTTACAATTTCTGGACTGCTATTTTTACCTTCCGTTTACACCTGATTTTTAATTTCCTTTTATTTTTATTTTTATTTCTAAAATTAATTAAAAATAGCCAAAAAAAATCATAAAATTACAAAATCAAATTTGGAGGCCTTGGCCTAGCCTTAAGAGTCAATTCTGAACAAAAATTATTTTTTTATAATTTTTAATAATTTTTGAATTTATTTAATTATTACAAATACCCAAAAAAATACCATTCGTCGTCAAAAAATATACAAAAATATTCAATAATTTTTTTTTAATTTCCTCTTCAAGTGTGTCACCTTAAATCTTGAAAATTCGGCTCGGGTCACTATGCTCCTTAACAAACATAAACCTGAACCGGGCCTAAAAAATTCATTTCGAGTCCTTTAATTTTCAATTCTCACTTTTTATAAGCTATGACATTGGATTCTAAAGTTTTGAAGTGCAATTGGGTCAGTTTGCCCTCCAATTTGATCAATTTTAACCAAAAGGGCTTAATTGCATAAATTTCTTTCAATTTAGTCCCCGGTTTTTACAATTTTCGAAATTAAATTTCACACGGGCACAGCCATTAAAATTAAACACCTCTACCCGATAGTTTTCATCAATTGGTGGCATCAATTTTTACTAATTCGATCGTTTAGGCCCTCGATTAAGCGAAAATCATCTTCGGATCCTAGGGATGATTTGGGGTTTTCACAAAATTCCAATCAATTGATTCATGAAAATACCCTTATTTGATAGAAAATATGTCAATGAGTCCGATTCTGCCATCAATTTCATGAAAATATGTCAAATTAGGGCCCGATTGAGTGATTTAGTCAAACCGGGGGTCGGGTCCGGCCCCACCCGACCCGGTCCGACCGGGTCTGCAACTTGCACGCCGAGCATGGGCAGGAACAGGGGCCGACAAAAACGCATGGGGGGAGTCGGTTTTTCGAAAAAAGGGAACGAGCGAGCGTACATGGGCAATGGCAGAAGGCCATACCGTGCTTTTTGCAGAGAGAAGGGCACCGGTCGGCCACGGAAAACCGAGGGGTTGCTCGGTTTTAATAGAGAGAGTTGAACGAGAGAGAGAGAGAGAGAGAGAGAGAGAGAGAGAGAGAGAGAGAGAGGGGGGGGGGGGGAGAACAGAGCACTTGGAGCGAAAACCAGCGGACAAGTGATCACCCCAGACCTTCCACGAACATCATTCATCGCCACCAAGGTCTTGATCGCCATCAGCACCTTCGAACAGGTCGGTTTTACTCCCCCGACCTCCATTTTTTTACATGTACACCAAGTGTTCGATGAAATGCCTAAATGAAGACTTGAATTTATAACGCTCGGCCGTGCCCTCCGCGGCCTCCCTTCGTGCGAATATAGCCTCTAAGATTCTCTATAACCGACTCTAAGCCTCATGTTGATCTTCATTTTGCATTAAAACCACGCGAAAATGATGGCCGGAGCTCCACCATTTTCGGACCAAGCCGAGAGCTCACATCGGCAAGGCCGACGGTCGCTGAGGTCTAGGCGGCCTCAGGTAAGCCTCTTGACCCTCCTTAGATGCCATGTGAACGTTCAGAACCGATTTTAAACAATAAAAAATTTTCTGCAAATCCTCTCGCCGGCGCCGGTCCGGGGGAGGCTGGTTTGGCCGTTTTCCGGCGTAAAATTTGCCATGTCTTGGTTGTATGTTGGTGCTGAGGTGTAGAGGCACCAAATGGCGAAAAAAGGACCAAAAAATATGAGGGTTTGGGCACGATTTACGTTTTTCCGGCGAAGATTCCGGCGACTTCGCCGGAATAATCACTGTTCCGGCGAAGTGCCGGTCATCTTCTCTGGCAACGGGGTGCGGGTCAACAGGTCAACGCTGACGTGGCATGCCACGTCAGCGTGGTGGGCCACGTCCGAATAAAATAAAACCCAGATCGGACGGTCGTGGTTTAGCCACGTGTCGTGATCTGGGATTTTTGGAAAAAAAAGATTTTCGAAATTAATAAATTATTTTCGAGAATAATAAAAACATTTTAATTTAACGGACGATATTGTGCCAAGTGGCACTCTGACGATCGTCCGATCTTGACCAAGATCGGACGCACCAGAAGAGGCCACGTGGCCCAATATGCACCATCGGATGGGGTCTAATTTTCAAAAACAATAAAAAATGGTTCTGATCGAACGACTAGGATGTTGCCACGTGGCGCTTCCTGGACCGTTCGATCTAGGGTTTTCAAATAATAAGTAAAAAAAATGCTAAAAAATACTTTTTTAAAAAATCTTAAAAATCAAAACGGTGTCGTTTAGGCCGGTGCCAACCCGTAGGGTCGAGCCGGGCTCCCGAGAGGCATGGGCTGGGTCCAACCCGGCCCGGAAAATGCTTTTAAATAATTAAAAAAAATCAGAAAATAATAAAAAATAATACAAATTCAAAAATTCAATAAAAAATGGAAAATCATAAAAAAATTCATAAAAAATTAGAAAATTCAGAAAAATTCTAAAAAATTCTAAAAAATAGGAAATGACCACATTCAACTGGCCATCGCCTATTTCGGGTTCCTCGACCCCCGGCCTTTCCAAAAATGACGATTTTGCCCTTCCGGCAAACCGTCTTCCAAAACAATTTCTAAAAAATCCAGGAAAATCCCTAAAAATAGAAAATGGCCACAATCAACTAGCCAAGGCTCATTCCGGGTGTTTTGAACCCCGACCCTTCTTAAAAATGACGATTTCGCCCTTTGGGCGAATCGTCTTCCAAAAATTGAAGAAAAATCAAGAAATTCTAAAAAATTCTCAAGAATGGGAAAAGGTCACAATCAACTAGCCATGGAATATTTTGGGTAATTCGGTATCCAAACCTTCCAAAAAATGACGATTTTGCCCTTCGGGCTAATCGTCCCCAAATCTTCCCATTTTGCCATGGTCCTAAATCACACCTTCCTTAAGCCCTTATGGCTATACTAGAAGGCCATGTGATGTGAATTGATGTGCATCGATCTGATTTATTTATGCACTCGATCGCGCTTTCATTAAAATTGATTGTGATTGATAGGAATAGTCTTCCAATATGCATGAAACCCAAAATCAAACCTACCTCACCCAAAATTGCGTCTGCATGAAATCTTAATTAGGAAAATCACTCGCGTTAGGTACCGAAAGGGCGTTGGTAGTGACACCAACGTAACCAAGTTCCCGAACTCAAAATCTTTGGTTCCGCAGAACTAATCGATCTCTCCCAATTGGTCAGTAAGGTTTTCGGTCTACCCTCCAAGAAAGACCGGTGGCGACTCCAAATGCATGCACAAGTTGTACATGCCACCACGACCTCACTAAGGTCGGAATTGATCGGCTCTTATTGCCGAATCCTCAAAAAAATACTCCCGCTGCGATTTGGTATGGGCATGGGAGGGCCCGCGCCGATCCAAATCCCGCGATCCGCACTCCAGTGGGGGGGTAGGCCCGCGATCGGTAATCCATTAGCGCGTCCGCTTCGGACGGGTCGCGACACCTTCTCTAAGCAAACTCCGCAGCCCTCGCTACTAATGCTCTTCGAGCATTGCGCCAACGTGTACACCCCTCTGCCACTCCAAACTCTCCGCCGCCTCCGCCTGCGGTCCGAGTCGCGTTGCTGACGGCGAACCCGACAGTAGCCGTAAAGCCCTCCCTAGCGGGCCCGTTGACGAGGCCACGGTTGGAGCTGCAGTTCACAGAGTCGTAGCCGGGGTCGACGAGCTCGGCGAAGAAGTCGTAGCGGAGGAAGCAGCCCTTGAAGTAGATGCGGGCGGCGAGGGAGGGGAGACAACGAGGGAGCTTGGTGCAGCTGGCGGCGAAGCAGAGGAGGCAATCAGTCCGAGGGAGGTCGCGGTGGCATTGGGAGTGGCCGTAGATGGCGACGCCGAAGGAGGAATTGGTGACGCGGGTGGCGAAATGGCGGGTGGTTATGAGTTGGCCAAGGGACTCAATTTCTTTCACGAAGGACGGAACAAAGTTAGGGACGGGGTGGGAGGCGAAGGAGTTGCCGCAGGAGAGGCCGGCCTCGAAGATGCGATGGGTCGAAGAGAGTGAGAGAGAGTGAAGAAGAAGGAAAAGAAGAAAAAGACGACGACTACGGATACGACGGAGGAGGAGGATGAAGAAGAGGGCATGACGGTTGTGGGAGCCGACGGTGGAGAGCACATGGAATCAGAGAAGATGTGCCGTAAGGGGAAGATGATGAACAAGGGAGGGGAGGGGAGGAACGAAAAGTAAAAAGAAATCATTAAAAAAAACAAAAGACAATAATGCCCTTCATTAGGCCATCTTTTGAAATAATTTGAGCACTTCAGGCCCTTATTTGAAACAAAGTGAACTTCGGACCCTTATTTGAAAAAATCAGAGCACTTCGGATCCTTTTTTGAAATTTTCCTCATAATTAATGGTGCGTTTGGGAGGGGGCTTTGGACACCTAAAGGCCTTTGGGTCAAAATTTTAGCGTTTGGCAAAAAAATTTCGAAACATATTTAGCTGAAAGTGGCCTTCCGAACGCTAAAAGCCTTTGGCTTTGCAGCTGTCTCGGCATACAAACAGTGGCCATTAATTCTGACAAAAAAAAAAAAAAACAGTGGCCATTAATGAATATTTCGAATTTCCAATACTATCCTCACTTGTTAATCATAATTCGACACTCACCCTTTTTCCTTATTTCTCTATCTCGTAGCTTCCACGCCCAACACCCCCACCTCGCGATCCCAACGCCCCCGGTCTCCCTGACTCCACCTTTGTCCTCATCGACCCTCCCCTCAATCTCCACAATCGCGTCCAGTCCCTCATCCGTGCCGGATATGTCGATGCCACCTCTGCCGTCGCCCGCGACTCCGTCTTCTCCAATACCCGCCCCAAATCTGGGCATGCGAATTGCCGCAAAGACCTTGCCGTCGCTGTCCAGGTCGGAGACGATGCCAGCTGCCTTCCCTGGCCCCGAGATGCCGCTCCGAGAATCTGAACTGCATCGACGCGTCTCCTGCCCGGTAAGGTTTCTCCTCATTCTCTCTCTCTCTCTCTCTCTCTCTCTCTCGCCAAATTCCATGTCTGCTACAGAAAAAAGAAGAAGAAAACTTTGGTGGATTCCTTGTGTTATGGTTGATTCGTTATTGAAGGGGATGTTGATGGGTAAGTTTAATTTGCCTTTATGGTTCTTGCAGCTGTAGCTTCTGAGGGGGTTTGTAGGGTATGAACCATGCTTGCCATTTCATAGCTACTAAGTCCATGGTAGGATCCTTGAATTAATTCTATTTCGAGATGAATTTACATTTTGTTGTTGTGCTGTCATTTTGAGTTTCTAGTTTCGCTTGGTCTGAATAATGTGTTGGACAATTTTCTTCAAAGAAAGAACATAGTGAACATCCTGTGTTTTTTTTTTTTTTTTTTTGGTAGCACTAGCTTTTCAACTCGAAGTGATTTATTTATTTTGTAATAAAACTGAATGTAGATGCATATCGATGGAGTAGTTCACTGGAAGTTCAAATCTTGTGTACGAAATGCAATTGTGGGTTGGATCTTGCGATTAATTTTTTCAAAATAGTGCCCTGGAATATTTAGAGATTACCAAAGAAGAGAAGCTAGAAAAGTGATAAATGGAAGACTTTATTGTGCTTTTTCAAAAACTTTTAGGAGTCGATTGCGATTGGTAGCAATGAGCTTCTTGTATGCTTTTCCCCTTCTTGATGTGAAGCTCTAATATGTTGCTGGAAAAATCGTCCTCATTAATAAATGTTTTAGGCCTTCCCTAAGTACTTTGCTTTTGCTCTGTGGGCTTTTCTGCAGAAATTGGTGTTGTAGCTGCCAAGAAGTCATTCATTATTTCACCGAAGTTTTCTAGGCAGTCTTGCATCCGGGAGATTAGAATAAAGAGGGGTCAGTATAACTGCCTAAATGGTAGCAACACTGAGTCAAGGGGTGCTCTTATTGTTCTAGAAGGATTGGATCGTAGTGGAAAGAGTTCGCAGTCGGTGAGGCTGCTTTCTTTCTTGGAGGGATTGGGGCAACTGAAACAATTTTCAAGCATGTTGTTTTTCCTGGCTCCAACTTGCGAAAGATTATTTGGGCATGCTTTGGGTTTATGTTGAATGCTGGCTTATCGAAGCAGGGGGGAGAAAACCTTGTCTAACCTTGGACCTAACCCTTTTCCTTTTCAATCTCTTTTGAAGATGCTTCTGATCAAACATTGGGATTTATGTTGGAAGTCTTGCGGTCTCTTACTAGTTCCTCTTGGCTGCTCTGGGATGCTACTGATTATGATGATATTGGTTCTTATCTCATTTGTCATCGCCAGTTTTATCTTTTGAATATTTTAATAGAAGAGAGCAAGCTCATCAAAGGAAAATGCATGTTGGATCACTGAAGATATGTATCTCTGGTCTTGATAGTTCGTGCCGTTTGTGCTCGCCGGTCGTGGGGATGATGGGTTCTTGCAATAGAGACAAAGATGGAGGATGTTTTCTTTGAAGATGTCAAAATTTTGATCTTTTCTCTATAGACATGATGGTGTCCTCTAGTATCCAAAGAAAAGTTCATTTGTTGATACGTTGGTAGTCAATTTCTTCTGTCAATGAATGTTATCTTAAAGGAGCCATTTTTTCAATCAAGTTCTTGTTTTTGTTCCTACACTTCTTTCTATGTAAAGGAGCTGAGTGCGAGGAGGCAAATCTAATGATAAAAAATTACACTTTACCATGGATATTCTTTCTTTTCTTTTCTTTTTTCCGGTCGAAATTATAGGTATTCAGTTGACTATGATTTATGTCTTGAATTAATAGTTAAGAAAGTTTGTAATATTAAGAAGAACTTATTTCTATCGTATTTATTATAATGACCTTTTGATATTATTGTATGCAAATAATCATATTTTGACTTTTGTAACTTATAAATTTATTCATATGTGCATTTCAAGTTACTGTCAATATGAAAATATAAAAATTGTCGTCATTATTTTTTTCGAATTTTAAAATAATTAAAGTTAAAAATATAAATTAGCACACCAAAGGACTTTCTATATGTAAGTTTATTAAATAGCATTTTTCCTAAAGTCACATCTCGATGCACTTTTCAATTTCATTTTATCAAAGAGTATTTGCATTTCGCAAAATCTCTTTAGCCCAAAGGCATTTGCATTTTCCTAACGACTTTTCTCAAAAGTCTTTACAAATGCAGCCTAAATATAGGTTAATGTATAGGTTCTAGTCTTCTAGACCCATTTTTCCACTCTATTAACCGACCAGCCAACTTCGCACCTTTACATTGGTCTCAACACTTTGCAGCTTTTGCCAAAAAAAAAAAAAATTGCAGATCTCCTCGATTCCTTCACCACGTTATTCTCTTCCAAGTCTATGCATTCACATTACCCCGAAAATGAAATCACCCAGCTGGCAATGTGGGTAGTGAGCTCATGGGTCACTTAAAATTTTAAATTAAGTTGAAATAATAAAGCCCAAGTGTATCTGGGTCTACTAGGGATTTGCATCAAACCCATATTCAACGCATTTAATTTAAACCCAAAATATATTTAACCTACGAAGGCCTCGATGAGCCTCGAGTTGTCGAGATCTGGCTGGTTGTCACCGGCTACCGATCTCCGGTCGCCGACCATCATTGGTCTCCGCCGGTCGTAGGTCGTCACGGGTCATCGGCAACCTTGTCAGGCGTAGAAGAAAAAAAAATAAAAAATGTGAATATGGTTAAAAAAAAGTCAGTCTTTTTTAAAAAATTATAAAAATTTTCCATAATAGTTTACTAATATTTTTTTTTCAAAAAAAAATATAAGAAATGAGTTTTTATAATTTGAGTTAATTATTGAAGTATTTTAGCAATTGGCCGTTAGATTTATATTGCATAAAACTGGATCGAACCGTTTTCGACCCAACAAGACCCACCCGTTTGATAGATCTATCATGGATAGAGATTAATGAAGCATATTTTTGTGTTCCTGTCGTTTTTTGTTGAACTATAGTATAATAGTATTACTATGGGTCGGGTTATTTACACTCCAATTTTTGCTTCCATGCTCCCTATTAGTATATTACAGTGTCTATCCCTTATTACCGTAATAAGGGATAGACACTGTAATATACTAATAGGGAGCATGGAAGCAAAAATTGGAGTGTAAGGCTGCGTATGGTAACACTCCACAAACGCATATGGTAATAATATTACCCCTGATGTCCCTCATTTTGTTTGATTGTTTCATTTTTTTTGGGTCCCACATTATTCTTCCTCTTCTATGTTCCCTCTCGTTTCAGTTCACGGTGATGCTGAGCTAAAAGAGCCCGTACAAAACAGCGCATGCTAGCTCCACAACGTTATACACTCTCTCAAATAATCCAATGTTCTATACTTGATCAAGGTGGTACTTTCCGACTCTGATGCTTAGAAATGCACCTTGCAAATTTCTCATTGAAGAAATTTATGCGAGTCCCGCAACCGGCTCTCTGGGGAGATCCCCACGAGCTTCGCCGGGAGGATCCCGGCAACGTCACCCTCGATTTCTCCTACAAGGAGCTTGCCGGCGAGATTCCAGAGTGCGTTGTGCAGATGAACCAGGACAAGAGGTCGTTTAGCTGGAATTCCGACCTCTGCAGGATTCCGACAAGGAACCCGTGCCTGAGTCATTCTCGCTGCCAAAAGTGTTGGCTCCAACCTCGCCTTTGGCATTTGCGGCATCCTCGAAGACGATTGACTGGACTCCTGTGACGGCGAGAAAGTTCAAGAGCGAAATAGGGCTTTGGCCATGGACCACAATGAAAAGTGGGACATCGAGGAAAGAAAATAATAGATAAGATCGAAAACAAAGGCATTCACTGTATGGTTTTCCCCTCAAAGACGAAACTGTTATCCTCGAGCTAAATACAAATGTAAATAAAACAACCAAACCCACATTGTCAGCTAATAAGAAAATCAAACGACACTTTTTTTTGTCAGAATCAAACGACACCTTTCTCGAAGACATTTGGTCAAATAGCTGGACGACAGACATCTTCCAAGCTACATACTTGGAAATCAATGAGGAGAGGCACTTAGGTCACCTCCACTTTGGCAATAAGAGAGAGACAAGCAGCGGCCGAGAGCTAAGGCATCCATGGCTTCTCTACGGAAGCTGCACATGAACCTATCCAAATATATTGTTCTCGGCGAGCAAAAGAGTGAGAGTCGAAATGCGAAGTGCGGGTGGACTCTCATTACCAACTCCACATCTCATAGCGACCAACGGCTAAAGATGGGTCCTTTTCCATATTCGAATACATGGCGTTTAGCTCTTCCTTGGATAAGCGAGAGGCCAGCTCTTCGTCTTCCCAAAAGAGGGATAACAAAGAAAGAAATGGATGGACGAAGATTAAAAACAGAGTAAGAAGAACAGAAAAGTGGTCAAATGGCCGGTCACCATTAGCTAAAAAGAGAGAACAAAGAATGAACAACGTGGAAGAGGGAGCACTTAACATTGCATAAGGGATTGATTTGGTTTATTTTTCAAATCAAAGGATAGCAACTCCATTTTGCGTCGGTCCTTATTGGAATAAAAGGATAAAGCCGACAAGTCGCCTATGACCTAAACTCCAGGACTTTGACTCGTTTACATTGAGGATATTTTTATATGGATTACACAGCTTGCGTGTGTTGACACCTGATTTTTGACCATATGTTATTGTGGTTTTTTTTTCTAAAATTAATTAAAAATATAAAAAGTCATAAAATCACAAAATCAACTTTGGAAGCCTTGGCCTAGTCCCAGGAGCCAATTTTGAATAAAATATATTTTTTTGTGTATTTTTTTTAATATTTTTCAAATTTAATTAATTATAAAAATACCTAAAAAATCAGAAAAATACCATTCGTGGTCAGAAAAATATACAAAAATATTCAGTAATTTTTTTTAATTCCCTCTTCAAGCTTGTCACTTTAAATCTTGAAAATTCGGCTTGGGTCACCATGGTCCTTCACAAACATAAACCCGAACTGAGCCAAAAAAATTCATTTCGAGTCTTTTAATTTTCAATTCTTGGTTTTTATAAGCTATGACATTGTATTCTAAAGTCTTGAAGTGCAATTAGGCCAATTTGCCCTCCAATTTGATCAATTTTAGCCAAAAGGACTTAATTGCACAATTTTTTTTCAATTTAGTCCCCGGTTTCGCAAATCTTGAAATTAAGTTTCACACGGGCATACCCATTAAAATCAAACAACTCTACCTTATAGTTTTCATCATGCTGAATCCATTGGTGACCTCAATTGAGACTAATTTGGTCGTTTGGACCATCGATCAAGCGAAAATCATTTTCAGATCCTAAGGGCAATTTGAGGTTTTCACTAAATTTCAATCAATTGATTCACAAAATCGCCCATATTTGATAGAAAACATGTCAAGGAATTCGATTTTGGAATCAATTTCATGAAAAGATGTCAATTTGGTACTCGATTTGGCGAAATGGTCGAACTGGGCCGGTCGAGTCAGACCCGACCCGACTCGGCCGAACCGGGTCTGCAACTAAGTTGCAGACCCATATGGCCGAACAACGCAGGAAAATAGGGGGGTCGATTTTGTGAATGGAGGTCGATTCAGCGCGCAAAAATGGTCGGCCATGAAGAAGAAAGTGGAGTTGAGTCGGAGAGCAACACGATGGTGGAGGTGGGGGTCGCCGCCAGCCATAAAATAATCGCCAAATTCCCCTATAAATAAAGGTCTCAGCCATGGAGTTAAGGAGAGAAAAAAAAAAAAAGAGAAACCGAGTTCTAGAGGGAGTTTTGTGCAAACGTGATCGCCTCTGTCCTACTGGACATTCCCTCGTTCTATTACAGAACTTCAGCATCCGTCGACGAGCCCGGAGTAGGTCGGTATTCTCTCCCAGCCTTCATTTCTCGCATGCACACCAACTGTTCGACGAAATGCCTCAATGACTGTGTTATTTTGTGACTCTCGGCCGTGACACCCGGGCCTCATTTCGTGCGATTCTAGTCTTTAATCTTCATTAGAGTTCTCCTTCCGCTTGTGTTGGCTTTTATTTTGCATCGAAAACTACCGAGGACGACAGCCAGAGCTCTACCGTGCCCGAACTGAGCCGTGAGCCCACTCTGGCGTAAGCGGCGGTCGCCGACCATCAAAGGACCTCAGGTAAGCTTCCCTAACCCCATTGGATGCCATGTGATGGAATGAAATCGAGTTTAAACGTAAAAAATTTCTGTAAATTCCTCGCCGGCGCCGAGACTGTGGAGGTCCGGTTTGGCCGTTTTTCGACGTCACTTTTGCCATGTTTTGGTTGTATGTTGATGCTGAGGTGCTAGGGAGTCGAATGCCGCAAGAACGAGCAAAAAAATACTAAGTTTTGGGCACGGTTTGGGTCCTTCGGCGAGAATTCCGGCGAAGGTCGCCGGAAATTGACACTGTTCATCGTCGTCCCCGGCGGCCGGTCAATGGTCAAAGTGCTGATGTGGTGTGCCACGTAGGCAGCCACGTCAGTGTGCAGGGCCGGTTTTAAAAATAAAACAGATCGGACGGCCGTGGTTATGCCACGTGTCACAATCTCGGATTTTCAGAAATTAATAAATGATTTTCGGATAAATAATTAATAATAAATCCGACGGTTGTGAGTGTGCCAAGTGGCTCTCTGTGGATCATCCGATCTAGCTCAAGATCGGACGCACCAGGAGTAGCCATGTGACACAATCTGGCGCGTCCAATCCGAGGGTTTTCGGATAATAATAAAAAAAATGATAAAAAAATAGAAAGATTCTTAAAAAATAAAAAAACGGCGTCACTTTAGGCCAGTTCTGACCCGTAGGGTCCGGCCGGGTGCCCGAGAGGTGCGGGCCGGGTCAGACCCGGCCCGAAAAACATTTTAAATATTTAAAAAAAATTCAAAAAAATATAAAAAATAAAAATTCAATAAACAAATAGAAAATCATAAAAATTGGAAAAATTGAAAAAATTCCAAAAAAATTCCAGAAAATAGGAAGTGGCCACAAAAAACTGGCCATCGCCTGTTCCGGGTCTTTTGGTCGCCCGATATTTCCAAAAATGACGGTTTTGCCCTTCCGGCAAATCATCTCCCAAAAAATTCACAAAAATTCCAGAAAATCCCAAAAAATAGGAAATGGCCACAATCAACTGGCCAAGAATCATTTCGGGTGTTTTGAACCCCGACCCTTCTTGAAAATGATGATTTCGCCCTTTAGGCAAATCGTCTTCCAAAAATTGAAGAAAAATCGAGAAATTTCAAAAAATTCTAAAAAATGGGAAATGGCCACAATCAACTGGCCATGGAATATTTTTGGGTAATTCGGTATCCAAACCTTCCAAAAATGACGATTTTGCTCTTCGGGCTAATCGTCCCTAAATCTTCCCATTTTACCCCTAGTCCTGAAATCACACATTCTCTAAGCCCTTACGGCTATACTAGGAGGCCATTGATTTGAATTGATGTGCATTGACATGATTTATTTATGCACTTGATTTGCGCTTCCATTATATTGATTGTGATTGATAGGATTAGTCTTCCAATCTGCATGAAACTCCGAATCAGACCTACCTCATCCAAAATTGCGCCTGCATGAAATCTTAGTTAGGAAAATCACTCACGTTAGGTACCGAAAGGGTGTTGGTAATGACACCGACGTAACCAAGTCCCCGAACTCAAAATCTCTGGTTCCGCAGAACTGATCGATCTCTCCCAATCGGTCAGTAAGGTTTCCGATCTACCCTCCAAGAAAGACCGGTGGCGACTCTAAATGCATGCACAAGTTGCACATGCCACCACGACCACACCAAGGTCAAAAGCGATCGACTTCTATCGTTGAAAGCCCCTCAAAGATATTCCCTCCGTTGCGATTTGGGAAATGGGCCTTGGGAGAGGTCCGCGTCCAACCAGACAGGATGGCCCATTAGCCCTCGAGAGAACAGGCAACCTCGAGAGGGTCGCGACAACGTGGTTAACCTAATAACCTTGCTTGGTTATGTAGTTTGAAATTTATAGTTAGCTAGACAGTGACAATAGGAGTCCTCGTGCCATTTAGGAATTTGAGTTCTCAAACTTTTCTTTCATTTAAGAATTACAACATGCATTGAAAAGCATTTGAGAGATTTGGTTTGCTCCATCATAGCTAATGTTTCCTCTCTAGGAAGCACATGCTATAATATTTTATAAATATTGCGATCCCACATTTAGTAACACTATTAGGGGGCCCTTTGTTTCGTATCGTGTCCAACATTCTTCGACACTCTTCGACATGTGACCAACAAGTGGTCAAGCTCTAGACACTTTGGCAACACACAAGTCCAGCATCCCGACAAGCCATTCGACAAACACTGTGTCAATTTTAAGCATTTTCAATAAACTAGGGCTCAATGTATTTTTCAAAAGTCTATGTACTTAAGTCATATATTCAGCCATCCCAAAATTAATGTACCCAACCAACTCAAAAAAATTTAATTGTAAATCCTAATAGAAGAAGAAGAAATTCATCGCTGATTATTTCTAATATACACGACAATTTATCGTGTATATATAAAAATATATATTCAATATATAACATGTCTCATCGTGTCAGAATTCTCTTTTTTTTTTTCTAGAATGATATGTCGGCTTATGGTGTAGTGCCATGTCGTGTGTCGCATGTCGATACTAATTATTATTATTATTATTATTATTATTATTATTTTGCACACATGTAATGTTGGGGTAGCACCACATGACCATCACATCGGAAAAAGATTGAAAAACAGTAATAGAGAGAGGGACAGCAAGTACCAACAACACCGGTCGAGTGATCGTCGAGAATTGATTTGATCCCTTATTCCGCAAAATATAAGATCAACCTATGGATTGCCAGTTTTAGACCCTTTTTAAAGCCCTAGGGGGAAAGGTACTTTTAAACCCATCAACAATTGAACCATGTAAGAATTTGTAATGAAATTGCGTAATTTTCATTTTATTATTACAACAATTTGATGTTTACGCAAAATATAAACCACATCAAATTTTGGATAGAACAGAGAATCGAATTGAAACGGCCTGATTCAGGAACCGACTATCCCGAAACTTACCGGTTTGGTTCCAGGAACAGAGGGTGCTTGGTTCCTAGTTCTAGGTAATGAACCCACCCATCCCGAGGGGGTCCATGAAATAGGGAGTAAGGAAAAACTCAAAGCCTAGTGATGATGGCATTAGACTGATTTCTTCTTTTCATTGTGTGTGTCAGAGTTACTCCACCGTCCAACTGATGACACTGTCATTAGATCCTCCTTCTCTCATCATACTCGGGCAAGTAGAGGTGAGATGGTGTTTGGAGCTTTGTTCACGCATTAGTATTTCTTATCCAGTTTGTGGATTTTTGGAAAGTCGTGGAACCATATTGTACCAAACATTTGAGATGTGACTCCGTGAGGTGATTGCCAACACAACACGATATCTGGCGCTACTATTAGATGGTGTTGGTGGGTTAATCGCCTCTAGTTTGACAACTCTGTTTTGCTCAACAATGCTTATACCTAACAAGGACACGGAATGACAAGGGCCTAATGATATTAGTCATCAGTCGACTATGAACCTTAGTGTTGGATTATATGGGGGTGCACGGTAAGTATCGTGGTCCGCCCATGTAGGGCACACCCATCACACCCTTTGGCAAAAAAAATAACTGCCAAAAGCATTTTATCTTAAAAACGTCGTTCCTCTTACGATAGTCGGTCGTCAGTTTTTCAAGAGAGAAAAATAGAGAACAGTGACAAACGACGACGCCTCCGCTCTAGTCCCGAACACAAGATCGATAGCCAACAAAACGACAAACATTGACGAAATCTCTCTCTACAATATGACATTTAATCTGTGAAAAACGAGGTATGTCCATTCTGTGATGTATTTCTCCGATCAGTGACTCAAGATAATCCTATGTTTGTCGATTCAAAGTATTTCCGCTGCATTTGTAATCGAGATTCGTTTCCTTCATTGGTATTAGAGCATTTGTTCTTAAATTCTGATCTTATCTTATCTATGTTTATAGTTGAGTTATCTATTTTCTGGTGATTTTTCGTGGGATTTTTGGAAGAATTGTAATGTGGGGCTACTCTGGCTGTGGAGAAAACTACTGATTCCGGCCAAATTCTAGCATTTCACGGGTTGTCTTCGGAACAGAAGGGTCGCCTCGCCATGGGGAACAAAAGCCCTATGGTATCTCAACATTTGGCTGTTTGCCGGAGACGAATTTCGTGAAGGAAGTTCGCGGGTTAGGGTTCCGCGTCCCAGTTATTTTTGCTCGATTTCGTGAAAAATATTCATCGTTTTCGTTGGTACTTGGACCTATGTGGTTGCACCGGCTTATTGAACAAAACCCAGTAATTATTTTGGAATATAAAGGGTTGTCTTAAAAGAATCGGCCGATCAAAGTTGCGGTGAAAAATGCCGAAGGGGTTGCGTGAGGGCTCATGTTCTTCACGAATAGAAGAAGTTTCGGGCGGCCTAGGCAGTTTTGGGCAGGGCATGGGCAAGGGAGGTATGGATCAACTGCCTTAAAGGCACCTGCCATACCCCCATCCCCACCCTCCATAAATATTTCCCCCCTATAAAAAGGGAGAATGGAGGGTGGGGATCCCCTACCTTACAAAAAGTAAGGCAGGGGATCCGGATCCGGGCAAGGGGGCCGTGCATTAAAAAAAATAAAAAAAGGTTGCTCAGTCGAACATTTATGGCCGCGGGCCGCGTAGGCAGAGAGCGCGTACTGCGCATGAGAAGCCAACGCCTAAAAAGTTTATTAAAATAATAATAATAATAATAATAATAATAAGGGGGGAAACTGTCAGCTGTGGGAATCGAACCCACGCTATTTGGGTCTACTAGACTTTTACCTAGGGGTGAGCAAATATCACAGAAATAAGGCTAGGCTGATAGTTTCACATAATAGTTGGAAAATGTAAGCCTTTGGTAACAAATGTAAAAAAAGGCAGGTACACGTGGTAGTTTCTAAAACTAAAAATAAATCAGCGTTAAGTAACTCATTGGAGAAACCCAAAACTAGTTGTTAACTTAATTGAAGAAAGATGATAAGTCATTCAAAGAAAAGTTTGTCATTTCAAGTACTAGCTGGCCGATAGGCATGTGGCTCTGCCGGTAAAAGGATTAGAGGTGGGGGTGCTAAAAAAAAGGGCTTCTGCGCTTTGCAAAAGTCATCAAGAGAAGATTTAGAGATAGGATAGTTAAAAAACAAATAGTTGATAATTTAAGGAGTTTGAGAAAAAAAATGACCCAAAACTTTTGTGAAATTATGGGAGAATGTGTTTTTTTTTGTGAAAAATAAGAGAAGTTGGTAAGTTGTAGAAATTAAGCAAACGTGGGTAACCAATTCATATAAGAGTTCGTTAATTGTTGATAACTTAATCTAGAAAAATGTTGATAAGCACTCCAATTAAGGCAGTATTTTGGGAAGGAGTTAGTAAATTTCATGGGTGAGTAGGTACGGTAACTACTATTAGTAACTCATAGACAATTTGATCAATTAAAAAAGAGCGAAAATAAATATTTGAAGCAACTCAAATGACGTTTGGTAAGCCAAGACTCGTTAGTTGTCTAATGAGAATTTTTTTTTTTGTAAGCCGCTCAAATAAAAATTGATAAATTTATTGAAGAGATGATAAATATAAGGTTGTCTGTAAAAGAAAAAAAAATAAAAGTTGATAATTGAATAATCAAATAAACGTTGATAAAAAAAAACTCAAATGATAATTGATAACCTCAAATTAGTAATTCGACCGAAAAATAGTCGGTAAATCAATAAAATAAGGATTGGTAAATTTACATAGGAGTTATTAAAATCAGACGAGGGTAAGAAAGATAATTAAAAGTAAGTCAATAATTTGTAAAATATCAAAAGAAGAGCTTTTGTCCTCATACAAATATAATTAAGTTGTCAAGAAGAAGTTACCAAAAAATAACACGATTGGTGGTCTTTTTTACTAGCATCTAAAACATTTACCAACTCTTTAAATATCTAACAGTTCAAAAAAAAATTCCGTTTTCTGAAATAAAAGAATAGAATTGTCCTCTTTTATGGGAACATTTGGAAAATCATCATCTGTATAAAGGAAAGGTATTCTATTCGCTGTCCAAATGTTGCTATGCTTGCATTCGTGATTAATCGTGGTACCATTTGGTTTGTCAGCACCAATGTTTTTTTTTTCTTGTTCTTTTTTTCCCCTCCGAAGGCTCCAATGTTGAAAAGTTGTCAAAGATTCTTCAAAAAGCCTCTTGTAGTTTGAAAAGTTGGGACGTGTTTAGTTCGATCTAATTATTTTTTGGAAAACACTTAACCACATTTTTGTACTATGATATGATAAAGCCTTTACAAAAAGGACACAACATTGAAAATGAAAATAGTTATTATTCTTATATTTTGCACTGTGTTATAATTGAAGGCTTAAATTTCAGCTACCGGTGAGGTTGGTCGCCCTTCCTAGATATGGCGAGGCCCGCATCGCCTAGGGCCATCGCGGCCTCGCCAGCCAAAGCCAAAGTTTAAGGGGGAAAAAAAGAATAAAATAATTTTTTACAATAAAAATAATTTAAAAATATTCATGTCAACGACGACCATCCTACGTGGCACCATCAGCGTCCATGTTAGTGATTTTCTACCACAATTGGTTGGATGAACTGAATTGGTATAAATTCAAAAATGTTTAGAATTAAATTTGTCCAATTGAAAGGTTTATGACTGAATTGGTTCCAACGCAATAGATTAAGGACATTTTTGATACTTTCCCCAATGCGAAGCATTGACGGTTGTTGCCATTAGAACTTATAGTAAGGCAAAGAGAGAGAGATTACTGATATAATCTTGAAGACTGTTTTGGTCATCAGAGTTGTGCTTCATTTGTGGTAAATGATGATAAGAACGTTCAATGCTTTGGCAAATTTGCTCGCCTATAAGCAAGTTATCTGTTTCAGGACATGAACAAATCTAACCAGTCAAGGCATGCGAACGTTTGACCCAAAAAAAAAAAAAAGGCATGGGTACGAGGCCTCCGACCAAAAAAAGAAGAAGAAGAGACAACCCTGACCAAGAATAAAAGAACTAAAAATCTCCACCGCAAAAACATTTACAAGATTGTCAAAATCTCGGTGGATTTTGAAGGCCAATGTCATCCGATGACCTCCATTTCTTGCTTTTGTTTATTGGTATTCTTGCGCCGTTGGAACGAAGCCTTGCGGAGTGATCGGCTTCATTCGGTAGAAATTTCTAAGAGTGGAATGTGCGCAATCTTTTCCCAATCTGCACCGCTTTCTCTTTGGCACCTCTCTCGCAGAATGGGACACCCACTGATTTCCAATTCCTTCAAGGAGGTGAGGCGTCGCACCCCATCGGGCAAACACGTTAAACCTAAGCAGTTAGTAACTTCAAGCTTTTGGAGCGAAGAGAAATTGCCAATCCATTCCGGCAAACTCGTCAGATTCTCACACGATCTAATATTAAGAGATTGCAACGTGAGGACATGTTGAATCCCTTCGGGTAATGCCACCAATTTCGGAAGTCCTGAGATCGTAAGATCACGGAGTTTCGTGAGGGAACGCCATTGGGTGCCATGCTCGTCGTCGTGGCTCGACAAATCGAGTTCTTCACAGTTGTCAATATCGAGGCTCGAGAGCGAGGACAAGTACTTCATACCATGAGAGAGACTCCTCAGTTTACGGCAATTGGAGAGGTTCATGACCTTGAGATTTCCAAGGAGTGGAAGTAGAGTCTGGAGCATCGAGTCCTCCAAATCCATCACATATTGAAAATATAGACGCTCTAATTTAGAGTGGGGGGTGGATGAGGATAGTGCTGCTTCTGATAGATAATTTGGAATGGCCATCACTTGTTGTTCCAACAACTTCGCGCAAGCTGCTTGATTAAAAGACAAGGTCTTTACCTGAGGGAACAGCGGCAGGGAATTCAGGGAGGAACCATATGATATTCGCACGACCGAAAGTTTTGGGAATG
Source organism: Rhodomyrtus psidioides (assembly GCA_021437785.1). Lineage (NCBI taxonomy): Eukaryota > Viridiplantae > Streptophyta > Magnoliopsida > Myrtales > Myrtaceae > Rhodomyrtus > Rhodomyrtus psidioides. The sequence continues at coordinate 42,404 of JAILYB010000178.1, read as the reverse complement.
TTGAATGTGAATCGTACTGCCAATGATCTTGATCTGCTCCCACTTGTTGCCTTCTTCCCCACCAGCCTTTCTGTTTCTGACAGTTATTGAGTTTCAGTTCCTCCAGAGATGGGAAGAAGGGGCGCTCGGTATTGAATTGCTCCTGGTCACTTATCTCTTGAACGAAATCCAAGGCAAACAAGGACTCGAGACTCAACCTCCTTAGGGAAGAGAGTTCGCCCAGGGGTGGTAGGCACTTCCATACTCGACAGTAAGAGAGTTCCAGCTCAACAACGTTCTTGATGGAAGAAAGCCAGCGTGGCGGACTCCTGCTCATGCTTGAGTATATGCCCAAATTGGTCAGATTTGGGTGCGGCCAGAGGTTGTCCCACAAGATCGATTCATCCCTCTCACTTTTGTTATCTTCTTGCTGCCACTGCCACTGCCACTGCGGCCCCATCAACTTCAAGGAACGAAGACGTTGCTTTTCCCTCAGGTGAAATTTCTCCGGTGCCGGTTGAAGGAACTGCAAGTTTTTAATTTCAATGGATCCGCCCAATCTGTTTAAGCCACCCAGTTCATCTAAGCTCCCCACACCACCAGGTACTTTATGGACCATCTTTTGGACGATGAATCTGGATAAAGTCTGCAGCGAAGTCAAGTGGCTCAACCCGCGTGGCATGTGACTCAATAAGATACACCCATCAATTAAGAGGTGTCTAAGGTTGACCATTTTCTTCAAATCTCTTGGAAGTGTTCTAAGCGCCGCGCAATTCGAGAGTTTAAGGGTCTGCAAGTTCACCAAATCCGTGATTGAATCCGGCAAACTCTGGATATATAGGTTTCCAGAAACATCAAGAAACCTTAAGTGCTTCAACTGACTCCCAAAGGAATGAGGAATAGAACAATCTACATTGTGCAAACCCAACGTTCGACAATGCCTAAACTTGGAGAGAATCCCACGATATTCATTTGGAGTAAATTTTGATCCAAATTTTTTCCACATCCGCAAAGTGAGAACTGTTCGTAAATTGTTCGCTTCAAGTTGCGAGGCCACTCTTTCTAGCGAGTAAGAGTACCGGGGTGAAGCAATTGACATATGTCGAATTCCTCCATTGATGCTGCCTCCATTGAGAATAATCATCTTGCACTCATCTCCTGCAACTTTCAAGGCAAGATCGTGCATGAGATCGTGCATCTTGAATCTTTTCACCTCCCTTGTATAATCATCAACCTTTTCAGCCTCAAGGAATGACCTCCAAAGTAGGTCCGAGACATATCGATCCCCGGCCTCTTCTAGGTCCTCGTTCTCGTCCAATGACTCAATAAATCCTTGTGCCATCCAAAGCCGTATCATCATCTCTTTATCGAAGACATAATCTTTTGGAAACAAAGCACAATATGCAAAACAATGTTTTAAATGCGACGGAAGATCATCGTAGCTGAGCTTGAGGGCTTCCATAATTCCGTGGTCCGACTTATCTATTTTTGAAAGTTCACGCTCTTTGAAACTGAGCCACTCTTTTTCCTTTTTGGCATACAAAAGGCTACCTATTGTTTTGATGGCAAGGGGAACACCGATGCATTTTTTAACTATGTCTCGACCTATCTCCTCCAGTCTCGGGTTTAATGATTTTTCCCCATCTACCAGAGCTATTTTCTTGAATAACTCCCATGACTTCTCTTCAGATAAGCCGTGTAGATCATGGATAACTGATTTCGCATCTGTAGCACGCACGACCGATTGCTTGCGCGTGGTGACGAGTATCTTGCTCCCCCATGAACCACCCATTAGCAGGGATTGAAGGTCCAACCATGCCTGGTGATCTTCATTCCACAAGTCGTCCAAAACAAGCAAGTATTTATTCCCGTCCAGTACCTTGCGAAGGAGCTGCTGCAACTGGTCTTTTGATTTATTCTCAATGTTTTGCAGATCTCTTATCATATCATGATCCCCTTGACACTCTTTCTCGGCAGATTTCAGTATTTCTTTGATGATAACATCCACATCAAAGATTTTAGGATCCCCATGGCACACCCACATCTTAGGCTTGAAATAGTCTTTAACCTTGTCATCGTTGTAAACCAGCTGAGCAAGAGTGGTTTTTCCAAGTCCGCCTATACCCACGATCGAAACAACCGAAACTCTCTCTCTAGAGGAGGAATCGAGCAAATGTGCAATGATCGCCTTCTTATCCTCTTCCCTACCAATTATTTCTTCCTCTCGCGCAAAAGAGTGAGTTGTCCTCCTCCTCTCCATCGCAACAGTTGGCCCACTCAGATTCCTCTCTAAATTGAAGACCTTATTATCCTTTTCAATCTCATCCAGCGTCTTCCTAAGTTCCTGAATCTTACTAGCCACTTTGAGCCGGTGTGTAAGCTGATTCGATTTGGAGAAGAAAAGGCGTACCTCTTTCCAGGTCTTGTTGCCAGAAGCGACCTTTCGCCTCAGATTTTCAGTTGCGACATCGTCAAACAAGTCCTGGACGTCGTACAGCACATCCTTGAGCCTCTTGAGCCAGAGCTTGACCTGGTGGTTGTGCCATTGCTGCTTCTCGGCATCCAAAAGTACAGCTTGGATGGACTGCATAGTCCTCTCAAGGCTTTGGAGCTTGTCCTTGGCACCGCAGAGCAACTGGATCTTCTGAGAAGCGAAGGAGCCTCCAGGTTTCGCCACTTCAGCGGCGAGGCTATTCAGTATGTTGGTGGCAAGGCTGAAGAGAACTGCTTCCGCCATTTCCAGAGGTAAAAAAGCAGGGGCTTAGAAGAGTTTGAGAAGAGGTTGCAGAGCTAATGCTTTTGTTGAGAGACAATGGTTGCGTGGTGCCTCGCGATCAACTTCATGCACGAATGTATAGCAAGGCCAACGGCATCTCCATGATACTTCATGCTCAGTTAATCGACCAGATGAAATAGCATAACTTGCAACAGAGAAAAAGAATAGCGTGGATCTGTTGTTCCTTTGTGAAAAAGCCCAAAGTGCTTGTACATGGAATTATTCTAATGTGCGGCGCTGAATCCACCCCTCCATTGGCTTCATCCACACCCTTGATGGTTAGAATGATAGAAATGATGGGATTTATCGCACACCGAATCAGAACGATCACACAGAAATCAAGAAAATTGAATGACGCACGAGATTACCCAGGTTCACCCCAAAATAGGGCTACGTCCTGCAAGAGATTTTCACTATGATATTTGGTTTACAGCCTCTCAACTCGTTACAATGATCAGCATAAAACGAGCAAAGTATATATGCCCTAAACGGGCCCAAAAACCTAAACCTAGCGAAACCTCTATTAAGCCCATAACATACGGGTTAACTTAAATAAAAGTCCAAACCCGTTGAGGTTTCGGGGGCGCTGCCCTCGAACCCCCGCTCGCTCACCGGCGAGCAGGGCAGCGGATGCCCCCCCCGCTGACCGGGCAGCGGGACACCCGTGTCGGGGGCGCCGCCCCCGAACCCCCGCATCCCGCGCGCATGGGTCACATGTCGTCGGATAACACTTTGGTTTCCCTAAGCTCACGTGGGCATACCCGGTGTGAGAAACAAGGGTCCCCGAAGTATTCGCCAACTCCAACATTCTCCCACTTGGTGGATACTTCTCGCAAATGAGAGCATTTTCCATATCATTCTTATTCAACCCAATCGCAGTAGAGCACCATTCAAACTTCGCACCTGTAACGGCTTTAGTAAGGAAGTCTGAACTATTTTTCACCGTGTCGACCTTTACAAGCCGAACCTCTTTCTTCTCCACTTTTTCTCGGATGAAATGATATTGTATATCAATGTGCTTTGTACGTGAGTGAAATGCTGGATTCTTAGCTAAATAAATTGCCCCTTGATTATCACATCTCACCTTTACGGCACCTTGCTCAAAACCAAGCTCCAAGCACAACCGCCGTAACCATACGGCCTCTTTTCCAGCATGAGTAAGAGCCATGTACTCAGCCTCCGTAGAAGAGAGCGCTACCACGCTTTGCCTTCTACTCATCCAACTCAATGCAGCTCCAAACAATGTGAAAACATACCCGCTAGTGGACCGTCTACTATCAATATCTCCACCCCAATCAGCATCTACATGGCCTACGATATCAAGCATGTTTCCATTCTCTGTACCTTCAAAACATAAAGAAAAATTCGAAGTTCCATGAAGATACCTGAAAACTCTTTTGATCGCATTCCAGTGTTCTCTACCTGGGTTAGACATGTATCGGCTCAAGACTCCCACTGCTTGGGCTATATCCGGACGTGTGCACACCATAGCATACATCAAGCTACCTACTGCACTCGCGTATGGAACTCGGGCCATCTCTTCAGCTTCTTCACCCGTTTTAGGACATTATTCCGCAGATAGCTTGGTCCCTAAAGGTATAGGGGTACCAACAGGCTTGCAGTCTATCATATTGAATTTCTTCAATATTTATTTGATATATTTCTCCTGCCCTAGCCACAGCTTCCTTTTCTCACGGTCCCTCCTAATCTGCATGCCCAAAATAAAATTTGCAGGCCCCAAGTCTTTCATTTCAAACTTCTTGGCCAACAAACTCTTCACAGATCTCACCATCTTCACGCTATTCCCAATCAACAGCATATCATCCACATATAGCGTGAGGATGACAAACTGATCGCCCGTCCTCTTCACATAAACACAATGGTCAGAATTTGAACGCACAAAATCAAGCTGGAGCATGTACGTGTCAAACTTCTGGTACCACATCCTCGGTGACTGCTTCAGCCCATATAAGGACTTTTTCAATTTGCACACCAGATTCTCCTTTCCCTTTACTTGAAAGCCTTCTGGTTGCCTCATATATATTTCCTCCTCCAAGTCCCCATGAAGGAAAGCCGTCTTTATATCCATCTGTTCCACCTCAAGATCGTATGCAGCTGCTACGAACAGAACAAACCATATCGAGGTCAATTTCGCCACGGGAGAGAAGATCTCGTCATAGTCAACTCCCTCGATCTGAGAATACCCCTTGGCTACAAGCCTAGCTTTGTACTTCTCTACAGTCCCATCCGATTTCAGCTTTCGCTTGAATACCCATTTGCACCCAATTGCCTTTCTATCTTTAGGCAACTTACACAAACTCCATGTCTCATTATGATCAAGCGACTGCATCTCATCTATCATTGCGAGCTCCCACTGATTCGCATCATTCATGGATCTCACCTCTTTTACAGAATTAGGATCATCTCTGGTAATGCTCAAAGCATGAAACGTACTCAATGCACTAAGTGAGTATCGAAGTGGTACCTTTCTTTCCCGCGTCGATCTCCTAAGAGCCGGCATGCTATCTGTATCCGAGTCTTCATCCGAATATGCATCCTCGACTTCATTAACCAAGTCCCCTTGCTCCGATTCTGAATCAGACTCTACTAGCGTACCTTGTGAAACCATCTCCACCGTTTCAGCTTTAGGACTTTTTTCAAGCACTACCACCTTTTTGGGCTCATCAACTTTCTGTGTGCCAATTTGGGATTGTGATTCACGAAAGACGACATCCCTACTGTATACAATGGTCTTTGATTCTGGATTCCATAGCTTATAGCCCTTTACCCCTTCCTTGTACCCGACGAATATGTTCTTCTCAGACTTATTGTCAAGCTTACCCCTTTTCTCCTTGGGTACATGAACATAAGCGTCACACCCGAACACCCGAACATGTGACAAATTCGGCTTCTTCCCAAACACTGCCTCATATGGTGTACGGTCCTTCACTGATGAGGTCGGTGACCGGTTCTTTAAATAACTGGCCGTGGCTACAGCTTCTGCCCAAAATTCATGCCCCAAACCTGCCCAACTCAACATGCATCTTGCCCTTTCTATGAGTGACCGATATAATATTTCAGCCACACCGTTCTGTTGAGGCGTATATGGGGTCGTCTTCTGCCTTGCAATACCATTGTCCACACAGAATTGCTCGAACTTGTCTGAACAGAATTCACCTCCGTTATCTGTACGAAGTATCTTGATTTTCCTGCCCAATTGGTTTTCAACCAAAACCTTAAATTCTCGTAATTTTTCGAATACATCTGATTTACTTTTGATAAAATAAATCCAACTATATCTCGAAAAATCATCTATGAACGATACATAGTACCTGGATCCTCCAATAGATGGAGTCGGAGTAGGCCCGAAGACATCGCTATGAATCAGCTCGAGAACCTCTGTTTCTCCCGTACTGGTGTGTTGGAAACTAACTCGGTTCTGTTTTCCATGGAGACAGTGTTCACAGAACCCGAAGCCTATAGAGCAATCTGGTACTCCTTCTACCATTTGACTCGAAGCTAAGGTAGACAGTCTCTTTTCACCAATATGCCCTAGACTCTGATGCCACAACATGGACGTATCATATCCATCTTCCTTGGTCTTTTCAGAGATGAAACCACTACCAACAGTCACCGTTTCCCCGAGCAGCTTATACAATGTCCCATAACGGACTCCTCGTGCAATCACAATAGAACCCCGAGTCATCTTGCACGAATTCTTATCACAGCTGAAAGTAACCCCTGAATCAGCCATCGTACCGACTGATAATAGGTTTCTGCTCATCAAGGGTATGTGCATCACGTCTGGAAGAGTCTTCACCGTGCCATTACTCATCCTCAGCTTCACCCTGCCACGCCCGACAATTTGAACTGCAGTATCATCTCCGAGCATGACATCTCCACCATTATATTGCTCATATTCACAAAACCAATGTCTATGAGGTGTCATGTGGTATGAAGCACCGGTGTCGATCAACCAAATATCCTGGTCTGACTGTGCCATACATGCAGCAGCCAAATACATATCTCCTGCATCGACCTCCTTCTTCCCTGAGGATGATTCAGCTTCTTTCTTAAAAACTGACTTGTTTTTACAGTCCCGCTTTACATGGCCCCACTCTTCACATCTCCAGCACTGTACTCTCCTCTCCCTACTCTTCGATCGCCCACGAGATTTGGATCTGGACCATCTCCGATTTTGAGTCTTCTCTGCTGGCCTACCCCTAGCAGTCAGTGCCTCTCTACCAGAATTTCCTGACTCCTTTCTTCGTGTCTCCTCTGATAACAAGGCCGAACACACGCTCTCATAAGATAATTCTTTATCCCCACCACCGATCACCACAATCAAGTTATCCCAAGAATCCGTCAGTGAACAGAGTAGTGTTATCGCCTTGTCATCATCTTGGAACTTAACACCGATTGATACGAGTTGACTAATCAACGTGTTAAAGTTATACAGATGTGCAGAAAACGAGTCGCCCTCATGCATCCGAAGATTATATAGCTTTTTCCTTAAAAATAGCTTATTAACCAACGACTTACTTTGATATAGCGATTCCAGTTTCTACCATAAATCCCTGGCTGTAGGTTCGCTCATCACGTTTGTCAGAATTGAGCCTGCGAGACAAAGCCGGATCAAACCCTTTGCTTTCCGATCGATCCGATCCCAGTCTTCAATCTCCTTTGGATCCGCCTTTTTGGAGGATGAATCTTCATTCTTCCCCGGTTCCTTTATCGCGATACCAGGCATCGCAGCATTAGGCCTTTCCGTTACGATTGCCGACGAAAGATCTCGATCACAAAGTAGATCCTCCATCTTCATCTTCCACAGATCGAACCGCGTCCCATCGAATTTTTCGATCTCAATCCGTGACCCTCCTGACATCTCAGATAAACCCTAATTCCTCGAACACAAGGCTCTGATACCAATTGATGGGATTTATCGCACACCGAATCAGAACTATCACACAGAAATCAAGAAAATTGAATGACGCACGAGATTACCCAGGTTCACCCCAAAATAGGGCTACGTCCTGCAAGAGATTTTCACTATGATATTTGGTTTACAGCCTCTCAACTCGTTACAATGATCAGCATAAAACGAGCAAAATATATATGCCCTAAACGGGCCCAAAAACTTAAACCTAGCGAAACCTCTATTAAGCCCATAACATACGGGTTAACTTAAATAAAAGTCCAAACCCGTTGAGGTTTTGGGGGCGCTGCCCCCGAACCCCCGCCCGCTCACCAGCGAGCGGGGCAGCGGAAGCCCCGCCCGCTGACCGAGCAGCGGGACACTCGTGTCGGGGGCGTTGCCCCCGAACCCCCGCATCCCGTGCGCATGGGTCACATGTCGTCGGATAACACTTTGGTTTCCCTAAGCTCATGTGGGCATACCCGGTGTGAGAAACAAGGGTCCCCGAAGTATTCGCCAACTCCAACAAGAAATACCAAAATTATGTCTGATCAGGACACTCAGATTCAAGTTCAACAGCTTCCTTAATCCTTAAGCCTCTCTTGGTTCCGACCGAGTTCATGCTTCGTCTCTCTCTCTCTCTCTCTCTCTCTCTCTCTCTCTCTCTCTCTCTCTCTCGCTGGAAAAAATGTATGGCCGGCCTCGGATGGGTCCAAAGGTCTTTGACTCTGGAAACGGACAAGAGCTTGAACCAGGTATGGCAAAGGCTGCAGCACACGCCCCGCTCTCTCTAATTGGCCGTCTCTCCCGGACTTGGGATTAAGCCGTTAAGAGGGGTGGATTTAACGCGTTCTTAAGACACTAAAAAAAAAAGATAATCAAGTTCGCTAAAAGTTGATCTAAGTCAATGGTTTATGTATGTTTGCGCTTCAGATTCTTCTTTTATTGCAGCCACATTGAATGCCTCCTGACCTAGGACGCCTTAGAAAACAGGAAGTATGGCAAATCTATGAAACAGTCGTCAAACAGTTGTTGGTTCCATAGGGATTATCATCTTTTAAGAATACAACGCCGTGTTTTTTTATTAACACGACTTGATATCATCATTTCTTGGAAACTTTGAATGCAGGATCGAAACGATATCAACGCACCTGCTGTTCTAGCTACTTTTCACGGGACCACATCGAGAGGCGACCCCTTGCAAGATCGGTGTAGAAGACTTGCAAGAACGCGGCACAATCGAAGCTGATCATCCCAACCCATCGATAGACCTATCAAACAGTTGGGTCGGGTCATAAATGGTCCGATCCAAATTGGTCCTACAACCCCCTTATGACTCATTTACTGCAATGTAAATTTCTCGATTCAATATTTAATACAATCTAGGAAAAATTGTTTTATTATAAAATAATTTAAAAATTATATTGCCAAAACATTGCGGTCAATTTTTATTGTTTAAAAAAAAATTTCCTTTAATTTTCATCTAAATCCGACGAGGGTCGCCATCCGATTCTCGCACGTAACAGGCGAGGCTGGTTGACCTTTGTCGCCAAGAAGCTGGGGCCACAAAGCCCACACCAGATTTCAAAAAAAAAAAAGAATAACAATAAAAGTTTAATTAATGAACATTATAAAAAAAAATCAACAAATGATCTGTTTATTATAATTCACTTAAAATAGTTAGTTAGCTCATTTTTATCAATTTAAAACTTTAATAATACATTTACGACTCACCTAAGCTTGTTTTTAAAACTTACGGCAGCTGATTTATTACCCACACCATTAAATATAGGTTAATCTATGGGTTCTAGTCTTCTAGACCCCTTTTGCCACTCTACCCATCGCCCAGCTGACTCAGCGTCTTTATTAGCCTCAACACTCCCCCCCCCCCCCCCAAAAAAAAAAAAAAACCATATTCAACCCATGTAATATGAACCCAAAATGTATGTAACCTATGAAGGCCTTAGCGAGCCTCAAGCGCGATGGGATCTGGCCAGTTGTCGCCGGCTTCCGATCTCCGGTCACTAACCATCATTAATGTCCACTGGTCGTAGGTCGTCATCGATCACAGGCAACCCTTGTCAGACGTAGAAGGAAAAAAATGTTAATATGGTTAACAAATCAGAATCTTTTTTACAAAATTATAAAAAATTTCCACAATAGTTTAGTAATAATTTTTTGAAAAATATATAAGAAACAATATTTGATAAATTGAGTTTATTATAGAAGTGTCTTAGCAATTGGTCGCTAGATTTATATTGCATAAAAAAGGGTCAAACTGCCTTCGACCCAACCCGACCCACCGGTTTGACAGATCAATCATGGATAGAGATTAATGATTCGTATCATTTTTCGTTGAAATATAGTATTATTATGGGTGGTGTTATTTACGCTCTGAATTTTGCTTCCACACTCCCTATTAGTATATTTCAGTGTCTTTCCCGTATTACCCCTAAAGTCCCTCTTTTTGTTTGATTGTTTCATTTTCTTTTTGTAGGTCCCACGCTCTTCTTTTAGTTTCATGGTGATGTAGGGAAAAATATTGGGTGGGGCAGGTGCAGTGCGCCCCACCCAATCAGGAGGGGACATCTGTCCCCTCTATAGTGACAAGAGAGAGTGATTGAAGGGAGAGGGAGTGGACAGCTGTCCCCTCTTTATTGGGTGGGGCGCACTGCACCCGCCCCACCTAATATCTTCTCGTGATGCAGAACTAATGGAGCCCGTACGAAACTGCACATGCCAGCTTCACAACCTTATATTCTTTCTTTCAAATGATCCAATGTCCTATACTTGATCAAGGTGGTACTTTCCAACTCTGATGCTTAGATATGCACCTCGTGGATTTCTCACTGAAGAAATTTGTGCAAATCCTGCAATCGGCTCTTCGGGGAGAACCCCACGAGCTTCGCCGAGAGGATCCCAGCAACGTCACCCTCGACTTCTCCTACAACGAGCTCACCGCGAGATTCCAAAGTATGTCATTCTGATGAACCCGAATGAGAGGTCATTTGGCAGGAACTCGGACATCTGTCGGATCCCGACAAGGAACCTATGCCCGATGCTTCTTCCTCATCATTCTCGCCTCTAAACATGTCAGCTCCAACTTCACCTTTGGCTTTTGCGGGATCCCCAGAGATGATTGACTCGACCCCCCCCCCCCCCCGATGGTGAGCAAGTTCAAGAGCCAAATTGGGCTTCGGCCATGGTCCATAATGAAAAGAGGGACAGCAAGGAAAGAAAATAATAGATAAGAACGAAAATAAAGGCATTCATTGTATAGTTTTCCCCTCAAAGACGAAGTTACTATCCTCGACCTGGATAAAAATGTAAATAAAACAATGGAACTCACATTGTCAGCTAACAAGCAAATCAAACGAGAATTTCTTTTTGTCAGAATCAAACGACTCTTTTCTCGGAGGCATTTGGTCAAATAGTTGGACGATAGACATTTTTCGGCAATGTACTTGGAAATCAATGAGGAAATGCACTTGGGTCTTCTACACTTTGGCGGAGAGAGATGTTGACACCTGATTTTTGACCATCCGTTATTATAGTTTTTTATTTCTAAAATTAATTAAAAATAACAAAAAAGGTCAAAAAATTGCAAAATCAACTTTGGAAGCCTTAGCCTAGCCTTAGGAACCAATTTTGAACAAAAAATATTTTTTGTATTTTTTAATATTTTTTGGAATTTATTTAATTATAAAATACCCAAAAAATTAGAAAAAAATACCATCTGTGGTCAGAAAATTACAAAAAAATATTCCGAAATTTTATTTTAATTCCCTATTTAATATTTTCACTGTTTATCAGGGATATTTGGCTCGATTCATGGGGTTCCTTCACAAACATAAAACCGAAGCGAGCCTAAAAAATCCCTTTCGAGTCTTTTAATTTTCAATTCTCGGTTCTTATAAGCTATGACATTGGACTATAAAGTATTGAAATGCAATTGGGTCAATTTGCCCTCCAATTTGATCAATTTTAGCCAAAAGGGCTTAATTACATAAAAAAGCTTTCAATTTAGTCCCCGGTTTTACAATTTTCGAAATTAAATTTCACACGGGAACACCCATTAAAATTAAACACCTCTACCCAATAGTTTTCATCATGCTGAATCCATTGGTGGGCTCAATTTTGACTAATTCGATCGTTTAGATCTTCGATTTGGCGAAATTCATTTTCGGATCCTAGGGACAATTTGGGGTTTTCACTAAATTTCAATCAATCGATTCTCGAAAATACCCATATTTGATAGAAAACATGTCAAGGAATCCGATTTGGGCAATTTGGCCGAACCGGGCCGGTCGGGTCCGGTCCGACCCGACCCGGTCCGACCCGGGTCTGCAACATTTTTGCAGACCCATGCGCGAACAGCAAGGCAGGGCAGAACAGGGCATGATGGGGGCGCGCGATTTTTGAAGAAAAAGAAGGCCAATGAACGTGGGGGACATGAGTGGAGACCGAGGCTCGTGTTCCGGAGAGGGAGCGGGCGTCGAGGTCGCCGGTCGGCCACGAAATCCGCGGGGGATTCGGTTAAAACCGAGAATCGGCCGAGAGAGAGGAGGGGAGGACTCGAGCGGAAACGGAGAAGGAGGCGACGATCCCCGACCTCCCAGGCGACACACCAACCATCACGGAAGCTCTGGCCACCGTCGACAAGCCGCGAACGGGTCGGTATTCTCCTCCGATCACCGTTTCTCATACGCACGCCATGTGTTCGATAAAATGCCGATGGATGTCTCGACTTGTTTTTATCTCGGCCGTGCCTTTCCCGACCCCCATTTGCGCGTATCTAGCTCTGAATATGTACTAGCATTGCTTCTACGCTCATTTATGCCTTTGTTTTGCATTTGAACCGCGAAAAAACCGAGGGCCGAAGCTTCGCCGACCATGGTTCGGACGGGGATCGTCGGAGCCGGTCCGGCGGCCGCCGACCATCAAGGGACCCCAGGGAAGTCCTCAAACCTCCCTTGGATGCTATGTGAATGAAAGAAAACGAGTTTGAGCGACAAAAAATTTCTGCAAATCGGTTCGCCGGAGCCGGTTCGGTCGCCGGATTTTTGGGGCGGTTCCCGACGTGTTTCTTGCCATGTTTTGGTCTTATATTGTTGTTGAAGTTATGATGAGTTGAATGGTGCAAGAACCGCTGAAAAATATGAGGTTTTGGGTTCGGTATGCTTTTTCCGGCGAGAATTTCGGCGAAGTCGCCGGAATTTTTACTGTTCATCGTCTTCTCCGGCGACTTCGCCGGCGGTCAACGGTCAACGCTGACGTGGCGTGCCACGTAGGCAGCCACGTCAGCCGGGTGGGGCCGGTCCGAGTCCTTTTTAAATAAAACAAATGGACGGCCCGGATCGCGACACGTGTCGCGATCCTGGAATTTTTGGGAAAATCTAATAAATATTTTCGGATAATATTTTAAAACCGATCCGACGGCCCAGGATGTGCCAAGTGGCTCTCCGTGGATCGTCCGATCTTGTCCAAGATCGGACGCACCAAGAGCGGCCACGTGGCACAACGTGGAGCGTCCGATTTGTAGGTTTTTCTAAAAAAGAAAATAAATTAATTTTTGATCCGACGGTTATGATTGAGCCACGTGGCTCTCTGTGGGTCCTCCGATCAAACGAGAGATCGGACGCACGAGATCATGACACGTGGCGCTCTCTGGACCGTTAGATCCGGGGAATTTTCGGATAATTAAATAAAATAGATAAAAAATCAAAAAATTGTTAAAAAATAAGAAAAAATATTTAAAAATATAAAACGGTGTCGTTTTAGGCCGGTGTCGACCCCTAGGGACGGGCCGGGCGCCCGAGAGGCGCGGGCCGGGTTTGACCCGGCCCGGAAAATATTTTTAAATATTAAAAAATTCAAAAATAATAATAAAATAATCAATAAATCAATAAAAAATGAAAAATCATAAAAAATTCAAAAAAATCGGAAAATTCAGAAAAATTCTAAAAAATTCCAGAAAATAGGAAATGGCCACATTCAACTGGCCATGACCTGTTCCGGGTCTTTCGACCCCCGATCTTTTCAGAAATGACGGTTTTGCCCCTTCCGGCAAACCGTCTTCCAAAAAAATTCTAAAAATCCAGGAAAGTCCCAAAAAATAGGAAATGGCCACAAACAACTGGCCAAGACTCATTCCGGGTGTTTTGAACCCCGACCCTTCTTAAAATGACGATTTCGCCCTTTGGGCGAATCGTCTTCCAAAAATTGAAGAAAAATCAAGAAATTCCAAAAAATTCTCAAAAATGGGAAATGGCCACGAACAACTGGCCATGGAATATTTTGGGTAATTCGGTATCCAAACCTTCCAAAAATGACAATTTTGCCCTTCGGGTTAATTGTCCCCGAATCTTCTCATTTTACCCCTAGCCCTAAATCACATCTTCCCTAAGCTCTTATAGCTATACTAGGAGGCCAGTGATTGAAATTGATGTGCATTGACATGATTTATTTATGCACTTGACTTGCGCTTTCGTCAAATTGATTGTGATTGATAGGACTAGTATTCCAATCTGCATGTAACCCGAACCATTACCTATCTCACCCAAACTTGCGCCTGCATGAAATCTTAATTAGGAAAATCACTCGCGTTAGGTACCGAAAGGGCGTTGGTAATGACACCGACGTAACCAAGTCCCCGAACCCAAAACCTCTGGTTCCGCAGAACTGATCGATCTCTCCCAATCGGTCGGTAAGGTTTCCGGTCTACCCTCCAAGAAAGACCGGTGGCGACTCCAAATGCATGCACAAGTTGCACATGCCACCACGACCACACTAAGGTCGAAAGCGATCGACTGTTATCGTCGAATCCCCCAAAAGATATACTCCCGCCGCGATTTGGTATGGGCTTGGGAGGGCCCGCGCCGATCCAAAGCCCGCGATCCACATTGCAGAGTGGGGGCCGCGATCGGTAATCCATTAGCCGCGTCCGTTTTTCGGACGGGTCGCGACAAGAGAGAGAGAAGCAATGGCCAAGACCTGAGTTATTCACGGCTTCTCTACGGAAGCTGCACATGAACCTATCCAAATATATTGTTCAAGGCAAGCAAAACCATGAAAACCTAAATGCGGAGTGCGCGAGGACTCTCATTACCAACTCCACGGCCCATAGCAACCATCGTATGAGGGATAAGTGCACCGCGAGTGCCATAAATTGTGTAAGGCGTTCACTTGAGTGTCATAACTTTCAAAACGTTCACTTGATTGCAATAACTTTCAAAAATCGTTCATTTGAGTGCTACATCAATTTTTCCGGCGTACATGTTAGCTTTTCGACATGCCACGTCAGCTTTCCGGCATGCCATGTCAGCTTTCCGGCTTGCCACGTCAGCTTTTCCGACGTCCACGTCAACGATGGCACTCAAGTGAACGATTTTTTAAAGTTATGGCACTCAAATGAACACCGTATAAAAGTTATGACACTTAAGTGAATGTTTACCTTTACTTAAAACTCTCGGTCGGTCACTCAGCCTCTCTCTCTTCGTCCTCCCTTTTCTCTCTAGGGTTAGCGCCGCCGCTGCACTTTCTGAGGGAGGGGGAGAGCCAGCTAGATCTCTCCCTCGCTCCCCCCATCCTCTCCCCCCAAACCTCTTCCTTTCATCTGGTTTTGTTGTCCCTCTCTCCTATTCCCCCTTCCTTTCATCTGTTTTACTCAGTCAGCTTCGGCAACTCGTGGAGACAGACGATTCCTCTTGGGACAGCGATTCTTTCGGGCCGATTTTGCGCCGGGAATCTCTCGATCGTCCGATGCTGATTCAGAGGACGAAGTAGTTTGAAGGGTCCCTTTGTTTCTTACTTCTAGGAAGCAAGATAGGATGACAAAGGCGCCTCCTTGCATCTCGGTGGGGTTCGATTCCGAAGCTTCCATCTCCTCTGTTGAGGAGTACGTCGGCCTCGAGGAGCAGATCGGCAAGCCGAAGCCTCGATTAGGTTTTTTTTCCTTTTCTCTTCAACTATGTTTTCGGAGTTTATGGGTATAAATAATTTTCTACAGCTGATTAAGCTGCTCTTCTATCCCGATTTAGATTTAGGTATAGATCTAGGGATTTTACTCTCCCAATCTATATTTAGGTATAGATCTGATAGTCCCCTACAAGACTTTGATTTGTGATCTTTCAACATACTGCTCTTGGTGTTTGTGCTCGGCGTTGGTGATGGAGTTGTCACAGTTGGACATGCATCGCAAGCCGTTGCATTTTGTGTGATGCCCCAGATTTTGGCATCTGTAAAATATTAGAATTTAGATTAAGGAATGCCTATGAATCCTAGTTTATTGCTTGAATTCGAATTCTAAGGAATTTTGGATCGAAAATTGAAAATTTCCCCCAATCGTCAATCGAATTGAATTAGGATTCGATCGTTAATCAATTTGATTCAGAATCGAAATTTCACGAGCTCGAGCCTTGATTAGGTCGAGCTGACCCTCGAGAAGCCTAAGTTACCCTCGATTGGATGGCCAATTGTCCAATTTGCCCGTAAGTGTCAAATTACCAAAATCCCCCTATCAAGATTGGAATAACCAAAATGCCACTAGGGTTTCATAAACAAAAGACAAAGGCAATAAGTGAGAGTGGGCCCCCCTTATCTCTCTCCTCCCCTAGTCAAAGTCGGCCAACTCCCTTTCGACCAAGAACAACCGACTATCTGTTTCTTTTTCTACCCTCTCTTGCCCACCCTCTTGGTTCCATCTCTCTCTCACTCGTTTTTTGCCCGACCAAAGCAACCACAGCTCAGCCGCCACCACCTTCGACCATCCACCACCTCCTTAGGTTCCCGTCGGCCGCCAAAGCACTGCTATTGTCGCCCAGAGCAGCCAAAAAACCGGCTGGAAGCCAGCTCGGAGTCCCTGCCCTGTTTTCGGGCTGGGACTGCTGCAACGGCTATTGCAAGCTTTCGCAGCTCGTCAGCCGCCATCACCGCCTCCCACTATTACCACACAATCCCCACGAAACCCTCCGACGCCCCTCCACCACCTGCAATCTTCATAGAACGGCCTGTTGACACTTGATTTTTAATCATCTTTTATTAGTTTGGCCTCCACTCATCAACAAGTTATCATACTGATGTTGTCCCAAAAATTCCTACTTAATGACGATTTTTATGATGAAATGATTAGTGGGATGTTATGGTCATTAACTACTGGTAGACATGAGATATTCAGAATCGGTAACTTGGAGTATCGGGAAATCGAAGAATCGGTAAGTTGAAACATCGGGAAATCACAGAACTAGAAAACACATCAAGTTTCTCTTTAAGTCATGCCCAAGTCAAAAGAAAATTAGAAAAGGCAGGTGGTCAGATAACAGACTGAAGAACAAAAGAAGTTCATTCATCTACCTAAAAAGGGGAAGGATTCCACACACCCACATTTTTCTCCTTTCTCCCCTCTTCTTTCCTCGTTCCCATTTCCCACTCTCTTTTTCTTTCCTTCTCTTTGCTAGGCTACTAGCCTCTCTTACTTTTCCCCATCAGACATGTGGAAAATCTCTCTAACCTTACTCTTGCTTGAGATGCTCCGTGAAACGAACAGAAAATAACGAAGGCGATCTTCCAGCATCTTGTTTTCTTCCTCGGCATGATCCTTGGCCTGAGCCAGTTCATCCATAGAAGCCTCGAGGCGGTTCCGTTCTTTCTGCAAGGTTTGGAGGCGATCTATCTAGTCTTGGATATGATCATTGAGGGCATCCAACGCATCCTTCAAAGCTTCAGCGTTGCCCTGAACAAAAGCCATAGAGCGAGCCTCATGGACCTCGACTAACTCATGTTCTCGCCTTTCGACAGCCTTGGAAGACTTCTTCAGATTTCCCCGGCTTGCTCCCAGTCGATTAGAGACAACATCTTTGAGTCGGAGAACACCACAGTAAGAGGCCAGGATTGATTCTCGGGCGTCACAGATCTCCTTGTACGCTACCTCACCATTTTCAATTTCTTCGATCTTACACCACAATTCGTGCTCGACAAGGTTACATCGGGTGATCTCCATCAGATTCTCCTGAAACTTGTTCACTCCGTGATCAAAGACTGGTACAAACTCATCATAAGTTGTTTAAAATGGGTGATTAGCAGGAAGATGCTGAGGAGCAGCTTGCTTCATAAGGAAGTTCAGTTTCTCGAGCATCTTAGGGTGCATAACCCATTTGGCATAGGTGCGGTTAAGAAAACAAATAATATCCTCCCATAGAGAAATGAACTCAAAGCTAAAGGGAGAAGGTGAGGAAGCAGAAGAAGACGCAGACGAATGTGCAGGCTTCATGATGGCAGAGAGAGTAATGGCTGGTGTTTTGGTTTCGTGAAGATCTGGATGAAGATTTCCCCTAGAAGAACCATGCTATTTATAGAAGTTCAAGCGACATATCTCTCAAGGTGTGAAGTATCCGTCCACGACCTTCCGACTACCAAGGTAGTGACGTTAGTGGGGGAGTGCATAGTTCCGAGACAATTAAGCACGTCGTGGAAAAGTGGATGCGTACAGTTAATCCCCAGAGAACAATGATCTCTAGACTGTTTATTGTTGCCCACGAAGCGTCGCAACCGTCCGATTCAGAGATAAACCCGTGATGGCGCCTTGCATGAAATGCTCCAAAGGAAGAGGTGATCTTTTGAAATCATATCATGACTAATCGAGTCGATTCGATGGTAGAGATTGAAGGATATCGGTGGGGAACAAACCAGAATAAAGATGATAAAATCAAACATGAATAGGAGACGAGTGATAGTGAATCATGTCGCAGTTTCCGTAAGAAGATGTTCAAATTCTGTTGCTTCGCCATGAATGATCTAAAAGATAAGTTCAAAAGAACAGAATCAAGATTTTGCAGGACAGATGTTCATATATCAACCCAACGTGAAAAGGCGAAGAGGCGAAGCGCGCGAAACAAGGCGACAAGACAGTGGCCAAATTGAAAAGTAAGTCAATTTTCGTCATCAGCATTTAAAAGAATTAAAAGTTCTCTTAATTCTTTTAAAAATGGGCATCTGTTGATACCCAAATTTAGCACAACTCCCGAGCGAGCCTAGAGGCTATCGCTACTTTGTTCGGGAAGTGGAAGAGCCAAGTAAACTTCTCGAAGAGTCAGTAAACTGACAGGACATTAAGGCTCCAAGATTTGGGAAGTGAGCAACATAGCGAAAAGTTACCGAACCGATCGGTAACTCGGAGCGGAACGGTAACTCAAAAACGGCTTGGTAAACTTACCGAGCAATACGGAGAGTTAATGACAAAGATCGCGAACGTGGAGGAAGTTACGAAACCGCTAAAGAAGCCACGATAATGGGAGGTTACAACAGAAGATCAAGATAGTGGGCATGATCAGATCATGGGCACAGAAATTACTGGAAAAGATTCAAAAATCAATCGTAACCAACCCATGGCGGACATGATGGTGAAGGACATGCGCAAGAAAGAAGACATCAAGGGCGCCAAGATTCAAGATTTCAAAATAGCAAAAATAATCGACTGAGCAGTTATCAAAGCCAGGGAAAATACAAATACTTGGAAGAAAGAGAGCGGAATCCAAAACAACTCAAATTTCTATGCAATTTATCTTCCAAGTTCTTTACCTTTCCAATACCTTTACGTTTCCAGCAATCGTACCGTTATCTTTGACCGAGGCCGTTTATATTCCTGCAATTTACATGCTTTCCTAGGAGTATTGTAACTTAGCTTGAACCCCATTGATCTCAATACAACTTTCCGTTCCATTTTCGATCCATACACAATCCAACATCATCCATCCCCACGCGCTCACCGTACTTCTTTGAGGATTGAGCTACAGAGCCTATCTTAATAAAAACCGAAGAACGAATTTCGGTGAAAGGTTTTCCTTGTTGCGAAAACAAGCGAACAAGGCTCGAATACTCCATATACCTATATTATGATTTCTTAAATATTGCAATTTAATGTCTCATTAAACTTACACGATGAGGTCCCGATTTACCTTAAATGAAATCCTATATGAACTCTAGCGGGAACTACTCGACGTGAATATTTATTTTGTTAAAAAAAAATTGCATGTTATTTCTCTGGTGAAAATTGATACAGACAACAGCATTATAACAAATATAGTCTTGACCCGTGCAACGTAGTGACAACTTGCTATCACTAGAAAAAGAAAGAGACTTCTTAGAATAATGGATCGGTGGAGTCAATCCAGTCGACGCTCAAAAGCAATCGATAGATGGAGGCTCAAGAAAGGCAAAGATCGTCCTCCAGAGAGCAACGGAACCAGAAGAGAGTTTGAGTTCATGTGGTAACATATTCTACTGAATAAGCTTGACAACTAGTTATGACAATTACTCAGAAACAAAATATATTGATGACTAGATGTGTCAACGATTCGGTCCGGTTCAGTTTTTCAAGAAACCTGATCTAAACCGAACCGAATCTCGCTTTGAAAAGAAACTGGAAATCCAATTCAATTTCGTTTCGATTTGATTTCCGGTTTTTTCTCTTCTTGACTGAGCGCACAAAACGGACTCGGCCAACTGGCGAAATTAGTCAAAGCGGGCTAAAAAAAGGTTCCCTATTGGGCCAAATGTCTCCTCTCTACACATACGTAGTGGGAAACTACTCTTTTACGAGATGATTAGGTTGACGACATGTCGACTCCGACCATGAGCAAGCAATGATCATGCCTGCATCATCATCGGAAAATAGGTTGTCATGTCAGTAGGTGGTCAACATAAAGTTTTTAACGGAGGCAATAGAAGAGAGAAATAAAAGAGAAAACACACCGGGATTTACTTGGTTTAGACCTTAATTATATAACCTCCGTCCACACACACAACGAGGACTTAACCACATAACCAAATGGAGAATTACATAGTCTAATATCTCAAGCAGCCGTGCCCTATCTGCAGCAACACTCAACAATGACACGGTTTTCATCTCACAGTCTCTCACGAAGATCTCATAATAACAATAAATAAATCTTTGTAGAGAACCCGTAAAGCACGCATTTGATTTGGATAGCTCTTGGGTGTAGTGTGCGAAAAAGCCTCTAAAAGCTGGATAAAAACTCAAACGGACGAGTTTCATGTCGAAACGGCACAGGAGGCTTCACTATCGCATGCCGGCGGCCACTCGTCTTCGGGCTAAGTCGGTGATGAGGAAGTAGGATAGATAGGTGTTCAAAAATGATCCCCGAACACTATGCAAAAACCTACGTTTTCAACTTTCGCTTTCGATGATGCGCTGATTTGAGTAAGATCTTCCTCAAGGTAAATGGTTCTACACGCTAAGGGGTGGTGTTCTTGCCCTTTTTTTTTTTTAAATGGAAATTATATCAAAATTTAGGGGGTTTTTTTTTTTTGGCAAGTGAGTTTCTTCCCAAAAAATATGCCATTTCGAAAAACAATGGAAAAGTTTCACCTAAAGAGAATAAAAAAAGTTGTCACCATATTAAATAGTCGAAGATTAAAATTGGCAACTTCTTTAAATAAAGGATATTTCAAATTTATAATGACTTGCAGATTGGGGCACGTACAGTAAGCATTTGCAAACAGTGTAAAATAGTAAAATAGGACACTTAACCACATTTTTCTACTATGAAATGATAAAGCCTTATACAAAAAGAACACAACATTGAAAATGAAAATAGTTATTGCTCTTATATCCTTGGGTGAGTGCTGGCCGGCCCTTGCCAGCCAAAGCCAAAGTTTAAGGGGAAAAAAAATAAGGACAAAATATTTAAAAAATGTCAACGCCAGCGACGATCATCCAACGTGCTTCCACCAGCGTCCACGTTATCGATTTTCTACCACAGTTAGCCGGTGGACTGATTTGTTACGAATGCAAAAAAATTTAGAACTAAAGTTGTCCAATTGAAATGTTTAGGACTGAATTGATACTAATAGATTAAGGAATTTCTCGGTACTTTTCCCCAGCGCGAAGCATTGATGGTTGTTGCCATTTTAACTTATATTAAGGCAGCGAGAGAGAGATTACTGATATAATCCTGAAGACCGTTTTGGTCATCAAAGTAACGCTTAATTGGAGGTACGTGATGATAAGAACGTTCGTTGTTTTGGCAAATTTGCTCGCATATAAGCAAGTCATTTGTTTCAGGACAGGAACAAATCTAACCGTTTAAGGCAAGGGAACGAGGCCAGCCAGCTGCATTCATTTCAAGTTGAAGGTTGATTAGCTCGAACAACATTTGGCCCAATGTTTTTTTTTTTTTCACTGCTTTGGCCCATTTATCATCATCTTGACGATAAAAAAAAAATAAAAAAATTGACTGATACCATTTCATTTCTTATTGTTTGGATATTGTCACTTTGATTTGTCTTTTTCAAAGTAAACCAGAAAAATAAATCTCATCTTATTCTCTTTTTAGCGGAATCGCATCATTTCTGTCAACCAAAAACAAAGAAACAAGCAAAGTCTGTATCCCGTTTCATTTAAAGTGTATTTTCATATGAAAAGATCTTTGTTCTTTCTACTCAATGATAATAATTTTTTTTCTACTTGGGATTATCTGTGTGGCAGTATATAATCTATTTTATTGTTCATGTTTCAAGGATTTTAACTTATGCAAGCTTTTTGGGTCTTTGTAAATCCTCTAATCCTGAATTAAGCAAGAGAAAAAGTTAAAAATGAAAAAAATGAAACCGGTCAAAGCATTGTCCTGACCAGAATTACAGATCAATCACCGAATCTCCACCACCCCGACCAAAATTAAAAATTACAAGATAGTCAAAATTCTGTGGATTTTGAAGGCCAATATCATTGTCATCCTATGACATCCATTTCTTGTCGATCTTCTCCCATCATGCTTGAAAAATTGTTCTGCATATTGCTCATTGTTTCCGAAGGATTTTGTCCACCATAAGGAGACAATGACACAACTCCGGGTGACACAAGGATTTGTTAAGTCACTCAATGGAGAGGATAACCTTGAAGAGATCGCTGATAATTACTTATCAGACCTATCTATATAGGTCATTCGTTGATGCGGAAATCGTGTGCGATGATGGTGAGGTCCTAACTTGCAAGATGCATGATCTAGCTCGGAAAGCTGCTGGAGGTGAATGCAAGCTTGTTGATTTTAAAGAAGAAGTAACTTGTGGAGGAATTCGACATGCATCATTTCTACCCGGTAATTTTTCTCAAGATAAAGTGTTATCCCTGCTCGAAACATCCATACTGCGGACGTTTCTCTTTTTGGAAGTTTATGGACTCGAAACAAGATCCTCTGTACTTGACAAAGTTTTCTCGGGGTTAAGGCATTGTCGGGTCTTGGGTTTGAGCATGACACACATTCCTCTCCCTCGTTCCTCCTTTGGAAAGTTGAATCACTTGTGGTTTCTTGACGTTTCTGGAAACCAATCTATCCAGAGTCTACCGGATTCAATCACGGACTTGGTGAACTTGCAGACCCTTAAACTCTCTTATTGCAAGAAGCTTACAGCACTTCCTACCTAGAGATTTAAAGAAAATGGTCAACCTTAGAAACCTCTTAATTGATGGTGTGACGCATTGAGTCACATGCCATGCGGGTTGAACCACTTGTCTTCGCTGCAAACTTTATCCATGTTCATCGTCCAAAAGATGGACCACAAAGTACCTGGCGGTGTAGGAAGCTTAGATGAACTGGGTGGCTTAAACCGATTGGGGCGATCCATTTCTCTTACAAACTTGGAGTTCCTTCAACCGGCACCAAACAAATTTCACTTGAGGGAAAAGCAACGTCTCCGTTCCTTGCGGTTGGTATGGTCGAGGGAGCAGCAAGCAGACGACAAAAGTGAGAAGGATGAATCGATCTTGTGGGACAACCTCTGGCCGCACCCAAATCTGACCAATTTGAGCATGTACTCTTGTAAGAGCAGAAGTCCGCCACGCTGGCTTTCTTCCATCAAGAATATTGTTGAGCTGGAACTCTGGAACTGTGGAAGATGGAAGTGCCTATCACCCGTGGGCGAACTCTCTTCCCTAAGGATGTTTACTTTCGTGTCCTTGAATGCCTTGGAGTTCGTTCAAGAGATAAGTGACGAGGAGCAATTTAATGTTAAACGCCCCTTCTTCCCTTCTCTGGAGATGCTGAAGCTCTTCGACTGTAGGAACCTGAAAGGCTGGAGGGGAAGAAGGCAACAAGAGGGGATTTGGATCCCCTACCTTAACGGTACGGTTTTTTGAGATCTAGGCCGTTCAATTCAAAATGAGCGGCCTCAATCAGTCCACAATTTTTAGTGAAAAATGACGTTGACTGATCAGGGCCGTCCACAATCAAGGCACCCCTACCATTAAGATAGGGGATCCGGTTCCAACAAGAGGGAGCAGATCAAGATCATTGGCAGTACGATTTGCATTCAACATTCCTAAAACTCTCTGCCATGGTAATAACGGGTTTTTACAAACTGAATTCCCTGCCGCTGTTCCCTCATGTAAAGACCTTGAGTTTTCGGTTTGGGGATTGCGTGAAGTTGTTGGAACAACAAGTGATGGATGCCCCCAAATTATGTATTAGAAGCAGCACTATCCACATCCACCCCCTCTCTAAATTAGAGCATCTAGAGTTTTATTATGTGATGGATCTGGAGGACTCGATGCTCGACACTCTACTTCCACCCCTCGGAAATCTCAAGTCCATGAGCATCGACTATTGCCAGAACCTACGAAGTCTCTCTCATAGTATGCAAGATCATCAACGCTCAACTTCGTGGAAGTCAAGGTACGTGGCAAGACGCTCCTAGCCTTTGTGGACACAGGTGCGACTAATCTCTTCATCTTAACTAAAGCGGCACGGTGGTTGGACCTTGATGTGGAACCCAATGAACACTTCTTCAAGACACTGAATTCTAAAGATCGCCAAGCTAATGGCATAGCCAGAGACGTCGAGATTCAAGTCAGCAGATGGAAAGGAATGCTCAACTTCGAGGTAATTCTGTTGGACGATTATGACTTGATGTTGGGTATAGATTTCTTTGACAGGGCACAAACAATGGTCGATCTGAGGACCAAGTCGCTCATCATTACTGATTCAAACCTGGGCTCGGTGAATCGTGCACAAGCCTCGAGGACTCGGGTTGATCTCAATGTTACCGGGCTAGGCCTTGATGGGCTGGGATGCGGTGGCCGATGTCCTAGGAACATCCTAAATAGACCTGGGCCGAGGCACAGGCATAAGCGTCGGAGTTCCAAGCACAAGCATTAGGGTCTTAGCCCTACCTCAATGGAATCGGGCTTGCCCTCAGTGGACTTCGTTAGACTCGGTCCTAACGTTCTAGTCTTGGCTTATATTGCCAAGGGCTCAAGAACGAGCGTTAGGGTTCCCATGCCCAAGCATAGAGACTCTGATTCAATCAGCGATATCTAGTCATATTCTAAAAAATAACTTGTGATTTTTTCAAGAGGAAATCATTTTCATGAATTTAGTGTTGGTTGTCCTTTGATTCATTTTCTTAAGTGATCCAAACGTCAAAAAAATAAAGAAAAAATATTTTTGCCGAAAAATATTTTATGCGAAATAAACAGAGCCGAATAAATTACTTGTCTTTTCGATGCCAAGTCCTTGAGACAAACGTGAACATCCTGACAAAAGAAGGAAAGCTATGAAGAGAATTTACATATTCACTTTGTACTGTCATGTTTCCAATTGATTCATATTATTTTACAAGCTCGAATACTCCATATACCTAATACCTATATTACGATTTCTTAAATATTGCAATTTAATATCTCATTAAACTTACACGATGAGGTCCAGATTTACCTTAAATGAAATTCTATATGAACTCTAGCGGGAATCAATTGACGTGAATTTTTATTTTGTTAAAAAAAAATTGCATGTTATTTCTCTGGTGAAATTGATACGAACAACCAGCATTTAGAGTAATATAACAAATGTAGTCTTGACCCATGCAAGGGACAAGTACTAGAAAAAGAAAGAGACTTCTCAGAATAATGGATCGGTGGAGTCAACACAGTCAAGGCTTCAAAAGCAATCGATTGATGGAGGCTCAAGAAAGGCGAGTATCGTCCTCCAGAGCGCAACAGAACCAGAAATGGGTTTGAGTTCATGTGGTAACATATTCTACTGAATAAGCTTTACAACTAGTTATGACAATTGCTCGGAACAATAGGAATGTCACCGGTTCGATTTGGTTCAGTTCTTCAAAATACGAACCGAATCTCGCGCTGAAAAAAATCGAAAATCCAATTCAGTTCGATTCGGTTACTCTTCTTTACTAGGAGCTGCACAAACGAATTTGGCCGGCGAGGATCGAAACTGACGAAATTAGTCAAAGCGTGGAAGAAAACTCAAAGTTAATATCGGGATAAAAAAAAGTTTCCTGTTGGACCAAATGTGTAGTGGGAAACTATTCTTTTATGAGATGATTAGGTTGACGACATGTCGACTCCGACCATGAGCAAGCAATGATCATGCCTGCATCATCATCGAAAAATAGGTTGTCATATCAGTAAGAGGTGAACATGAAGTTTTAGGTAAATGACACTTTAAATATCAATGTTTATGTAAAGCGCTCTTGTTAATATTTTTTTAGATCACTTAAGTGTCATTTTTTTAAAAAGGATTATCTAAATGCCAACTCCGATGAGGTCGTCAGAATCTATTGCCATTGTTACTAAAATGATTGTTTTTCTCTGATTTAGCACTAAAGCAATCGTTTCTTGGATCACTTAAGTGTCAATTTCTTAAAAAACGATTATTAAAGTGTCAACTCAAGTAGAGCTGTTAATAACCCATATTTTGTATAAAATGGGTCTTATATGGGTCATTAATGTTTAAAGGGCTCACAAAAAATGGGTCCAAAATATTGAAGTAAAATTAAATGGGTCAATAATGAGTTCACACTTAAACTCATTTTCAATCCATAAGGGCAATTGCAAATGGGCCCAATATAATACTTCAAAGGCTTTGCAATATAATACAATTGCAATGCCGGTTACCGGCCGCTGTTGGTCACCGATGGTCAACCGCGCCATCGGTCGTCGGTCGTCGACTGCCGCTGTCGGTCGTCAGCTGCTGGTCGGAGAAATTTTTTTAATAATAGAGTATTTTTGAAATAAAAGATATTTTTAATAATAAAAGTATTTTTAAATAGTTAATATTTTAAAAAAATTTACAAACTTCGAAAAAAATAAGAAAAATCTAAAAAAATAAAAAATAAAAAAATTCACTAGATTTTTTTATTGTATGGAAGTATTTTAATAATATTATTTTCTTATAATATTATTGTGATTTGGTAATATGGGTCAAATGGGCCGGGTCGGGTATGGGTTAGTTACAGGTTGAGTCGGTTATGAGTCATTGAATATGGGTCAAAATGGGTTAGACGGATCAATATGGGGGTCCGACCATATTCGACCCGATCTAAACCCGACACGGCTCGACCAGACCCGACTCGATCCTCCCATTTGACACCTCTAAGAATCTCAAGTAGCCATGCTCTATTTGCAACTACACTCAACAATGACACGGTTCTTGTCCCAAATTTTGCTTTCGATGATGTGTTGATATGAGTAAGATTTTTCCTCAAGGGAAAATGTTCTATACGCTCAACAAGGAAAATATTTCTATTTTCAAAGTAATGATATACTAGGAGATTAATTTATGTGTTAGGAGAACCCTCAATGCATCACAAATTTGATTCGGTTGCTTAACAAGCACTTCATGCGCACTCTCTGATGAAACTCACTAGAAGAGTATTTTACATTTGATTTTGTTTCCTTTTGGTTTACTCTTAATGTTTGAATTTGACTTCTTTTAGGAAGAAGGAAAAAAAAAAGCCCCTATATCATTTTCAACTTACTTTAAAATCATTCGACATCAGGTAAAAACCTATTTTTTCGACCTTTCCTTTTCAATTATCCGTTGATTTGAGTAAGATCTTCCTCAAAGGAAATCGTTCTACACACTAAACAAGGAAAACATTTCCTTTTTAAAGCAGCGCATTTGAAAACTTTATTCGATCGCATGTAAGTACTTTATATACACTCTCTAATGAAGCTCGCAAAAAAAGTATTTTAACCGTTAAAATATTGTGAAAAGTTTTTACTTGATAATCGAATGAATTTAAGGCTCCTTTTGTTTCGCAAAAAAGAGAATGATTTTAAAAATATTTTCCAAAAAATAATCACTTGAAATAATTAGTCAATGAAAGATGTTCTCATTATCGACAACAATTTATGTGATAAGATTATCAAAAAATTTCTAAACTTATTGCAATTGTGTCAATTTAGTCCTATATTTTTGCTGCCAAATCAGTCCTTCCGGCCAACTTTGGCCGACTGACACTGACGTGGCAATTTAATTATTTGAAGAACATCTTGAATTTTTTTTATAATTTTTTCTTTATTCTTTTTTAATTACTTTTTCTTCTTCTCTTTTCTAGCTTAAGGCCAACGAGGGTGAGTGTTGGCCACAAGCAAGGCCGTTGCGGGCCCTTGTCACGTCTGGGCAAGGGTTGGTATCCTCGCCTAGCTAGATTTGGTGAGGGCGTCGCAGCCTTGGCCCAGTACCGGCGAGGGAGTCCTAGTCCTAAGCTAGAAAAAAAGGTCAAGAAAATAAAATAAAATAAGAAAAATTTAATGAATTTAATAAAATATAGCTAAAAAAAATTGCCACATCAACGCCAACCAGAATGACTGAATTGGTATTGGCAAAAAAAAAATTAGGACTAAATTGACACAATTACAATAGGTTTAGATTTTTTTTTTTGTAATTTTCTCCAAAGATATATGTGGACGATGAAATTTATTTTCATTCATGCATTAGCGATCATTTTTGAAAATATATTTTCAAAATCATTCATTTTTTTTCTGGGAAAAAAAAAAGCACTACACTACGAAAGTAAGCTGAAAACAGTTTAGGTGTGTTTCTATTTTTATTTAAAGAAGTCAAATTCTAACATGTAACAGTAAACCAAAAGAAAATATAGCCCGATGTAAACTTATCACCGAAAGAATAACATGCAGCACAGGGACTGTCTTGTGATTTGCGAGCCTTATCGTTATGTAATCTCTGTGTGTGTTAATATTAGCTCTTGCTTGAGCTTTGAACCCTTCACTACGTTATCTCTTCCAGTTCTGTGCATTCACATTGCCCACAAGGAGGAGGAAAGCCACTCGGATCGTGGAGAAGAAAGCAAAAAGTCAAAATTAGTGCTTAAAAAAAATATTATTCTTGCTTCTCCACTTGCAATATGGAGACTTGTCACCTGTATCTATCATGCGCACCAGCTCATCCCCTCTCTCTCTCTCTCTCTCTCTAACATTTGAATTTGCTAAAAAAAATTATAGGCAATAATTTATTTCAAATGCCCATGGAAAATGGGTGCAGGGAAATATTTGTTACTTGGAATTGTGGGGCATTTTGCATGCATTAGGTTCAAATTGATGCGGATGTGAACAGGTCAGATCTGATACAGCAATAGTATGTAAAGCAATGAATTCTGTGCAAGTATTTTTATATATCATATCGACAGATGTCCATTTGATTTCATGTATTGGATGAATCGTTTTCATTAGTATATTTTAGATGTGTACTATGCATTTACTTCTCTAATGACTCGGGCTTCTACTGAAATCCGTAACATACTTGAATTAGTAAAAAAATTTCTTTTACTAATCATTGAAAAAAGACAGGGTTGGACCGGTTGGTGTTTTTTTTTCTTCATATTTTTGTAATTGCGTGGGAAAGAGGAAAATGCCACGACAAGTTTTTTGAGGCTGTACTAATTGGACCACAATCTTTTCACCTGTTTCACAAGTTAGTCCCCTTCGTAACCAAATCATCCAAATGCCTTGATTTTGTTGAGGGGGAAAAATGGAGCTTTACTAATCAAACTCAATCACCAGCAATTCAATCATGTGTGCCCTTTTTTTTTTCTTTTCATTTTGAGGTTTCTTACAACATTTACTCAAAACGTGCACGTATAAAATTCGTGAAAGTCGTCTCTGGGAATTTTAATTATTTTTTTAAAAAGGAGTCAAATGCATGAAATTTCAAAATTTGAAATTCATCCATTGTCTCATTCGTCCCACTTATATTCAGAATTATTGTATCATATCTTCGAGATCCAGCAAACCCATTGTCTCCTCCTTGCTTTTCTTTGGACAAACTCAAGACAGATGTTGACGCTTTTGCTCGATGTTTTACTCGTAGAAAAACACAATCACATAACTCAGCCATCTGCTTCAAAGACACTTCACTTTGTGTTACATTTTATTTCCTAAGCTGATATACTTTCTTAGATAAAGGAGGTTTGAATATTGCTTGCACGACAATGTCTAGATGAGAAATGACGGTTGCGATATCTATTTTTTCCTATGAATTACCATGACTTGGTTGTAAAGATCAAAATGAACAAGTTTGATACCTACCACTTTCGAACACAAAATTATACACATTTAGACTTCATTTGTTTCGAAATGCACAATGTCGCAAAATTATGCATAAAGTGAAGGCAGAAGATTTTGTACATGAAGCCTACTTTTCGCCTACTTAGCCCACATGTGAACCTACATGGTTAGGATCCCTAAATCCACCAAAGCAATTACCTGTGAGCACATTATCCAAGGCCATGATTGTCTGGGAGAATATTTGCTCCTAATTAGTGCTTGCTTAGACTTTGTTTGTTTTCCGAGAAAAGAATGATCTAAAAAATAATTTCTCGAAAATGATGAATTGTATCGCTTGCAAAAATAAATGAACGAAAAATTAATTTATGTTCCCGAAAATATTTAGATATAAATTGTTATCGCTGATGAACATATTTTTCATTGACAAATTATTTCAGGCGATAGACTATTTTTAGGAAAATGGATAATGATACAAATAATCCTTGAATTTTGACCAAATATGCAATGTAATCCATGAACTTTTAATTTGTTCAATTTGATTTCTAAACTTTAGTCTAATGTTTGATATGGTCCCTGAACTTATTATCTATTCAATGTGATCCCTAAACTTTTGGTACGGGTTCAATGGAGTCCTCTTTCCATTAATTTAAGATTAGCGACAACGTTGAATATTTTTACATTACATGTATCAAAAAAGTTCATAGACTATATCGAACAAATTTAAAAGTTCAGGAATCACATTGCACGTTGAACTAAAGTTCATGGATCACATTGAATATATTTTTTTTAGGGATCACATTGAATGAATTAAAAGTTTATGGACCACATTACATAGTAGACCAAAGTTCAGACACCATTTCAAATCATTCTTATTTTTTCTTAAACAAAGGAAGCCTCGATTCAATAGGAGATTTACAAAGACATTGCCTTTTTACAATATCGCATTTGTTGTGTACAAGCAAGAATCAAAGAACATGGACACCATGATTGGATGGATCCCACGAATGACCCACGACTCTGGGCTCAAGCTGGGCACAAACTTTTTTTCCCAACCAAAAACGTGGCTTGCAATTACCAAATTCTGTGCACCATTTACACCATATTACAACTCTCTTTACTTTTCGGCTGGTGGTCACTTTCTCTCTCTACCTTCCCCTGTTGAAACTCTTGACGCCTTTGACACTCTACAGTCAATTGAAGATCACTTCAAAGTCAGGAAAAAGGAAGAAAAAAAATTCTTAAAAATCCTTCCTTCAGCTGCTTCACGTTCATGCTCAACAACCATCGGAAAAACCTGGTACATCCTCGGGTAGAGGTTTCTTTTCTTAGAATATATCATTCTCCACGATTGACTTTGTTTCTCTCTCTCTCTCTCTCTCTCTCTCTTCACGAGGGCAAGTTCTCTGTGTTTGGTTGGTGATCATAACAGTACCCTTCATTTTGCACTCGTAGATAAGCTCAGAAAACAAAAGGGATTGGATACTTTCTCTCTTTCTCTCTCTCTCTCTCTCTCTCTCTCTCTTTCTCTCTGCTTTTTTGGGGTTAAAAAAGGGTGGTTCTTGTTTTCCGGTGCAACACACACACAAGCCCAGCATTGGTGGTTCCTTTCTTGGATCCGTTTCTGCAGGTACAAGTCGAAAGTCTTCATCTTTCTGTTTTTCCAGGACTTAGTAGGTTTCAACTTGGCTATGGGAGTCTCCAACTTTTTGTGGGTTTTCGTGTATGACTTGTATTTTTTCTATGTCCTTTTCTGTGGGTGGACGTGGGCTAGGGGACCAAAGGCAAAAGGGTGTGTATTGCTTTAAGCATTTTCGAAAGTTAAATGCTTTTTTGTGGAAGTGTTGGAGCTCATGTAGTTGCTCCATTCCAAAGGAAATTTTCTTGCAGTGTTCCAAATTCTTCTTCTCTTTTTGGGATTAATCCCCTGTTTCCGAAGAGAAGCTGAGCTGGCTCTTTCTTGGGGGAAATTCAATCATTTCCTACTGAATTCTTTCGATAGATCATTCAAGATTCTTGCTTCAGTTATTTTCCAAAATCAGGTTTAAGAGTTGCTTTCTGCCTGTTTAACTGTCATTTCCCCTTAGAATTCAGTGAAGTGGAAAGCTATTGTTTCTCTGCACTAGTTTCCCAAATTCAAGCTTTGTCTGAGCTTGACAATCATCTTTCTTTTCTCGAGTTTCGGATTGTATTGGCGAATATACTTGCAACCATGGTCTGCCAATCATTTCCTGTTTATCCGGGTTCTCTTTGAAGAAGCCTAGCTAACACATGAGAGAGATCGTTTTTGTTGAAGTTTTAGAACTTTTTAAATTATCTGATTTGGATATTTCTGGACCAGTGATTTCAGATGTTAGCTGAGAATATGATTGCTCAGCAATGCTACGCCTCATCATCGTCCCAAGCAATTCGATGCACACGATAGTGTTTGCTTTTGTAGCTGGAGGTTGAACATGGTGAACTCATCTGTCATTACTGGGAAAGATGTGCAAGAGGAAGAAGATTCACGAAGCGGGGTGAGAAAGAAGGTGTGTTCATCGACCAGCGATTGTTCCGACCTCTCCAAAACTGCGGCAAAGCGGATGGATGATAACCTTGCACTAAATATCAGCCAATCACAAAGCCGTGAAAGATGTGTGAAGGATGCAACTGCCCAAAGTTTTATCGGCTTAAGTACTAGGATCCCGAAGCATCTGGTTACTCTCGATGAGAACTATCTCCGGCGCTGCCTGGAATTGGTCCACAGAAGTGTGTCAAAGGATGCGACACGCTACATACCGGTAAATTTGACCTCCTCGCCTGATTTCCAGTGTTCGTTATCAGCAATTGGGACTGGGAATGTCGTCCGGAGGCATGCCGGGGTGTGGATTATAGATCCGATTGTGGGAAGCAAGACCATCATAGAAAAAGACATAGATAAAAGTCCTCTTTTTTGCCATTTTGGTGCACTTGGGAATGATGCCAAATATATGAGATCAAACCCGCATGATGCTAAGGACTCGGCAGTTTGTGATTTGACAGACTCTCCAAATCAGCGGAGTGTCACCTCGCCGATAGAGATGGAAAATGAAGTGCCATTTCAGGAAATATCAAGCTCTGGTCTTGACTCTAAATTTGAAAGGCTTACTCCGGTTGCGAGCATGAGTTCAAGGAGTTCCGATAGATCTTCTACTTCTTCCGGTGCTGCTTTTTCTCAGGGTATGCTCCAATCCACATGGAAGGCTGGGATGCCACATTTCATTATGTCTATCGATGACCAGAGGGAGATACTCGTCGCGGATCCCATGAAGGTCGGACCATCGAGTCATGCGGGTTCAGATTGGGTGTATATGTTTTATTTAAAAAGGCAGGCTTCAACAAAACACGTGAACCACGATAACGAGTGGCATCTTATAGGAAAGATGGAGGTGGTAACATCGATGTCCCTTTGCCAGGAGAATCTCAAAATCGTGCAGACCGAGTTTGTCCTATTTGGTGGCTGGGAAACTTTTCCGGAAGAGGGGCAAGCTATGGGTGTCAACCGCAGGAAGAGTAAGAAGTTGGCAAAGAAAGTGGCTAATGTGTTCAGGCCTGGTCATTCGTCTAAGCAGAGAGGTGTATATGGAAAAAGTGGGATTTTGGAGGATCATTCTCCAGAATCAGGCCAAGATGTGCACAAAAACCTGGATATGCCAGGCGGGCTTAGCATTACAGAGCATCTTCTTCCGCCCAACCTTGAATTAGCTGCCATTGTAGCGAGGAACCGTGTTGGGGACATTCAGAAGGAAGAAACTGGAGGTTGGGGTTTGAAATTTCTCAAAAAGAATGGTGAAACTAGGAAAATCGACCATCCAGATGCCTGCACTTCAGTGTGCGGCGACACAGATTCTGGCGATTGTGTCGTCGGTGTGGAAGTTGCAGTCCCTGCCGGACTTCACGGGGGTCCGAGAAAGCGGCATGGTGGCCCCTCTAGTCTCATTGAAAGATGGAAATCTGGTGGACAGTGCGACTGCGGTGGATGGGACCTGGGCTGTCCATTAACACTACTCAAAGCAAGATCAAGCGACGGACGTATTCTAAACACCAATTGCGATGAGCAGGACTGCAAGTCATTCGATCTCTATGTGCAGGTTCTTTTCTTTGCACTCGTGCTTTGTTTCACTTGAGATGTGAGATTTTATCAGCATTCCTGGTTTGCATCATTAAGTGGGTCATGAGAAACTTGATTTTGCAAGTTGAAATGTTCTATAGTAACTGCATCAAACAACATGTATTGCAAGTCCTGCTTAGTTTTTCATTTCTCTGAGTCTCGGTTAATATGGTGAACTAACTTAAAAGATGCTGTTTCAGGGTTCGGAGCATTGTCTTCCTACATTAAGGATGACGGACGTCCGTGACGGCCTCTATCTTATTCATTTCAGTTCAGCATTATCACCTCTGCAGTCTTTCTCGATTGCTATCGCACGTATTCATTCTCAGAGTCATGTTCTCCACCCGAAATTGTACAGGAGTTGAACAAGAATGCAAGAATAGGATTTCGGTTTTTTTTTTTTTTAATAACCCCCGAGTACTGTACTTTTTCTTTTCTTTTCAAGTTATAGGGAATTGTTAGTGAGTTTATACAACATGTACGATCTCTTCAACTGAGTCTCTAAGGTGGTCGGTGTCTTCGATTAGGAGTGCTTTCTTGCGTGACAATACACGGCATTGATCGAGTCGAGATTTCCAGGATTTTTTAAAATGAAAAAATACTGTAATTTGCTCCTTTTAGATTGGAAAGCTGTAATTATTCAATATATCTATGTTCCTGCTGTCTGCTGTTCTACGATAAGTTCCACTTCAGATAAAGTTTCAGAAGCAGTCCATGTTATTGAGATTCTTCTGTGAGGACTTATTTTGCTTTGGGGGGGGTTCTCTTGTGATTTCAGACTATCGGTTCCTGATGTCCTCCTAGTCAGGATGTTCGAGCGTCGGGTTATTGACAAGGTCCCATCTTGGGCTCTTCGAAAGAACTCAATACAGAGTTGTGTCGACAAGGGAGGTACTCGCGAACTAGTTGCAGCAATTCTGCACGACGACGAACCCGGTTAGAAAGAGGGAACGCAGAGGTCAGTCAATGCACATCTTTGTGCGAACATGGCTTTTAAGTTACAGCAACTGTCTAACAAATTAAATTATCTGGCGCAGTTCCTAAGTAACATTTTCTTTGTGCTTCTCTCATTGACCTACTGCGACAACCGGCTCCACTGCATCTTCTGATCTTTGGTTGTAGCTTCCAGAGTTCGGCTCCTGGAATACATATCGCAGTTCTTATTTCAATCTCCATACATGAAAACCGCTTCTTCGTCGGTGAACAGCCAATCTTTTTCCCCTAAACCCGTCGGCTGATCCGCATTTAACTCATGTAACGACATCGTTCAAAGAGCGAACAAAATTACAGGACTACTCAACTTCGATATTCTTAGCTTGTTTTATATCTGCTGTTTTACCATCAAACACAGCAGGAACATGAATTTGCCTCTTGGAATTGCAGGAGGCTGTGTGCAGAATTCATGAAGCCAATTTTCAGGGACTCACTGTTGAATTTATCAACCTCTTGACTTGACAGTACTATAAATTTGTGAATTTCTCTTGAAATCTGATACGTTTGAATGGGAGGAATGCTTGTTCCTTATTCATCCTCTGTTTGGCTTTCACCATCGCAATAGAATGGGGGGCATTCGAAAAATGGGGGAGTCACACTACTCCCATTCCATTTTAACTAAAAAAATTAAAAATAAAACTATATAAGTAATAAAATAAAGACAATTAAGTAACCATTAATTAGTGTAATCAGAATGTACATTGTAAAATACATTTGATCACCTATGATAAAACTACTATGTATGATATAAATAGGTCTTAGTAAAATAATTAATTTTTTTATATCTCATCTCCTTATTAATTGGGAGTTATAGATAAAAAAAATTGTAATTAATTACAAATATGGTTACTATTAAATTAATTGATAATTTTCCCTACACCTACGTTGCCAGTAGGACACAAAAGGAACAAGCTAAAAGGAAAATGGACAAAGACGTCGTCACGGTTTATCCATTAGAGTGCGAATGGAATGACCTAATTTAAAGCCAAGTTAAAGTTAAAGGACCCGATTCACAAAATAAGAGATATGCTCACTCGAATAAAACTCGATACAAAAATGTAATCGAGTCCTAAAATTTCAAAAAACATAATTAAGTCCTAAAATTTATCAAATTGGTACAATCGAGTCTTTTCGTTAATTCCGTCCAACTTAGCCATTGAAAAATGCCGACGTCATTTTTTTTTAAATATTTTCTCTCTTCTACGTGACGATAACGTGATTAAAGGGACGTCGTTTTGGTCCAAATCTTCTTTTTAATATGTTTTTATTTAAATTAAATTTAAAAATATATATAGAAAAAACAACATCAGCTAGAACAACTCGCCATTGCCTGGAAGGGCCATCGATGTGGGGATCATCGGGCCTCTAACCTTCTAATCCGGGCAGTTCATTTTTGGACGGCCGGCCCAGATCTCTTATTTTTAGGGGGCAATTTTTACAATTTTATATATATATTTTTATTAGTGATAATCTGGATCATCCATTCATAACACGAACGGCCTTATTGGAAGGTTAGGGCCTAACCTTCTAAGAAAAGGTTAGACGATCCCTTTCCGGCAACCCTCGGCTAACACGGCTAACATTGGATGAGGTCGACCATTCCCCCACCATTGTCGGCCTTCCCGGCTGTGGTGGGGCGACCCTCGAAAAAATAGATGAGCTTTTGGGCCGATACAAAGAAGCCCAAAACCAATATGGATGGGCTTGGGCTTTATATGAAATTCCAACTCGAACTGGAAACCCTAGTTCAGTTCAGACCGGTTCTCTGTCCGCTTCGGTCTTCCCCGGCCTCTTGCCGCGCTACATATATATTGAAGGCTGAAGCACCCACAAAAACCCTAGTCGCACCTCTGCTGCTGGTTGCTTCTCCTGCCGACGAAAATGTCGAAGCGAGGTCATATCTCTCTCTCTCTCTCTCTCTCTGTGCTTTGTGCGTCTTCGCTTTCCTTGAAAGATGTAAGCGATCACGGCTGGCAGTGTCTGATTTCATTTGCCTCTTTGCTAGTGACGTCGCGGAAGATCTTGGTTTTGGACTTACTATTGGAATAAGAAGTTAGATAAATGACGTATTGTTCTTGGTAGCTTAAGGTGTACTTGTAGATTTAGACTGGTGGGATCTCTAAGATGGATGCGCTCGACTTGGCGTCGCTCTTTGATGCGATTTAAGATTTTCACCTTATCTTTTTCCTTTGCTTTTTATTACTAGTTTTTTGGTGGGGGTGATTTGCGGCTTTGTGTTGATCGGGCGTTGTGGTTGCTTTTGGCTGACTATCAGTGTAGCATGAGAGGAAATTGGATAGTATTTGGGGGCTGCAACTTTGGTTACCATTCGTGTGATCCGTGGCAAATATGGTTTAAGTAGTCGCGATAGCAAATTGAGCAATTTGGTATTTATGTTTTTGATGATCTCTCCACTTTTTTAGGACGCGGAGGTTCTGCGGGTAACAAGTTCAGGATGTCACTGGGTCTGCCAGTGGCAGCCACGGTGAACTGTGCGGACAACACTGGGGCTAAGAATCTTTACATTATCTCGGTGAAGGGAATCAAGGGTCGCTTGAACAGGTTGCCCTCCGCTTGTGTCGGAGATATGGTGATGGCCACTGTCAAGAAGGGGAAGCCTGATCTCAGGAAGAAGGTCATGCCCGCGGTCATCGTCAGGCAGCGCAAGCCGTGGCGCAGAAAGGACGGCGTGTACATGTACTTCGAGGGTCAGTATTGCTGTTTTCTTTTGTTTAATTGGATTATATGCTTCAGTTGTCCATTTGCATCTTATTTGGGTTGTTGTGGTTGTGCTCAGTGGTAGCAACGTGCATCTGAACTTTTAGCAAGTTTCCTTCATGTTTTTGTGGTCATACCTAATTAGGTGGTGTGTTGTTGGTTGTATCTCTGCAATGCTTATAAGTATTAACAAGAAAAATTCTTTTTTTGTACATACTTTTGCTCAACACGTAAAATGGAAATTGTTAATAGATGTAAATAAAGTTAAATGGAAAAACTTCAGATTAGTTTTTTTCATCAAGATGCACCAGTTGGTATCAAGAGCACTCTTTTCTTTTCGTTCAACTGTGCTTGCGTTGGGGCTTGCTGATTTAATTTGACTGAGTTACTTTGATTGTTTTGTTCCCAAATTGTGTCATATATTTGACATGAGTGATTAGTTTTCCCAATTGTGCTGTTTTTATATTTTGTTTGAATCTCACTTTTTGCAATTTGACACACACACACACACCCACTACTTTCTCAGGTCTTAAAATTTGGTTTACTCCTTTATATTTATTTTTGCTGGTGATGTGGTGCTGAGGATTTGTTATTTGGGCCTCTGCACCTCCCATAACCAGCAATAGTAAATATGACCAACCTTACCCCTATACCAGATGTTAAAATTGTTTTAACATCCCTGTCAAGGTTGGGATACTGTCTTGGTCTCTGAGATTGGCCTGTATTTGTTCATCTCTCCCATGTCGAAGATGACACTGTCTGCATACATTTTTATACATGGAAGTCATCGTGATGATTGACGATATATATCATAAGGCGTCGGCTCTATTGTCTTAGTGGGCAAAACATTACCTATAATTCACCACCAGACATAAGTCAGGTGTCCACCATACATCTGTGGTTGATACAGTTACGAGTCTGGAAAAGTGAGCGTGTCCTTCGTTACAGATGTTGCGTTGCTCCTATTGTGACATCTGCTCCATCTGGGCTCGACAAAACTCAACCAATCAACTACTTTCCCTTGTTTTAATTTCCGTTTGCTGGACTACTCTATTGAGTGATTGCACGTCATATGTATTGTTATGTTGCACCAGTAGATGTACCGTATTGATGATTTCTTGCATTCTGGCAGTATATTTTGTTTTTTGACTCTTTATTTGATTATATCTGCAGATAATGCCGGTGTCATTGTGAATCCGAAAGGAGAAATGAAAGGTATTAGTTCTCTTCACGAATGTCTTCACAAGCTCAAAGTGCTTTGATTCAATAACCAAA
Organism: Rhodomyrtus psidioides; assembly: GCA_021437785.1. Classification (NCBI taxonomy): domain Eukaryota; kingdom Viridiplantae; phylum Streptophyta; class Magnoliopsida; order Myrtales; family Myrtaceae; genus Rhodomyrtus; species Rhodomyrtus psidioides. The sequence continues at coordinate 3,283 of JAILYB010000178.1, read as the reverse complement.
ATGGAGAGTCGTAGAACGGTATTGACAAACCCATACGAAATAAAGCAGCGATACTTACAGGACTAGGCTTCTGGATACAAATAGTGTGGTTTTAGGTCAGAAGGCAAGACTAGTTTGATTGATGAAAAGTTTTGGCCAGACTTTGAAATCAGAGTTGCATTCGTGGACGGTTCGATCTATGATTCTCCATGATCCTTGTATCTCATCCTCTTCTAATATTTTTCAGGTTCTGCCATTACGGGTCCAATTGGGAAAGAGTGTGCAGACCTGTGGCCGAGAATTGCCAGCGCAGCCAACGCAATCGTCTGAGAGTTGCAGTTATCTTTTGTTCATGTTATTTCTTTTCATATTGTGGTTCGACATTTCGGGTAGAACCTCAGATTGTGAAGTTATCAGATAAATTTTCGTGTAGAAGGCTCACATATCCCCCTTGTCTCTTTTTGAAGCATTGTCATGCTTTAGAAGATTTAAGTTTATCCATCTTAGACTCTTGATTCTTTCTCGAGTCTTTCCGCCTGCAGCTATGTTTATTTCTGTCACGGCTTAGACTGATTGGTATTGGGTTGATTCGGAAAAAGCTCTTTTCATTGAAGCAGTCTTGTATACAATTTTCACTTGGAAACAAAAAACCTCCCTGGACGCTGCAACTGGATATGAAGTAGGGTGCATCATTTTGTCTCTAAGTAATGTGGAAATTGCTCATCTTCCTGCATTTGTCATGCTTGAAGAGTAATAAATATATCTGTTGTGTGATCAGATTTGTTCTTTATTTTGGTCAGAATTGCATAATCGAATTTGCTCATTAACAATGTCATTTGTCAATGTTCCAATATGAAAGGTCGTGACTTTTAATGCTTGTGGAGCATTTTCCTCTCGTGCTAGATAGTTGATTCGATAAGACATGGATGAATTCTCAGCAAACATTTTATGGCGTCCGCGAATGCAGTTCCTGTTCGTGTTGATGTATTATCTGGTTGGTTTTTCTAAGTTTTAATTGTCAAACACGCCTTCGTGGATAGTGATGAAATGGACAAGAAAACAACTCTGAAATTCTCTATTTGCCACCCAAAATCTCACTCCCTAGGATCCTTTCTTCCGCGAGAACTGTTTTCCTTGGAAACTTTTCAAATAGATCTCGGAATCGTTTTGTCTCAAATAAGGTCACACAATGGCTCGTGTCTCAAATAAGGTACTTTGGAGCCGTATTTGATACTCTTATGAGAAAACAGCTCTATCTTTTAGGTCTTCGCTTGAAAAATTTTCTAATCCTAAACCGATCTACCTGTGATAAATTTATCTCAATTTATTTTTTTATCACAAAAAATTTCAAATTGATATACTTGTAATAAATTTATCTCTTCAATCACTAAAAATTCCAAACCGGTGCATCTATAACAAATTTATCCCCATAGCATTTTTTTTACAGCTGAAAATCTCAAATTATGTAAAAAATTTACCCTCTATTAATTTTCGTTAAATTGAGTTAATATCGCGAAAATTCTTAAATTGATACGCATGTGACAAATAGATATTAAAAACCCCAAAAATGTACACCCAATAATTACGACATGTCATCCACCTAATTTGATGATAAAATTTAATGAAAACTAAGATAGAGTAAATTTGTTATAAATGTATCAGTTTGAGGTGATTTTATAGGTGTAACAGTTCAGAGTTTTTTATAGTTAAAAAAATAATTTGAATCAAATTTATTACAAATACATGAGTTTGTGGCATTAATCCTTTTCCTTTTTCTTTTCTAGGTTGTCAATTGAATGGAGGAAATTTCGCATTTAATCACGGTTGCGCGTGAAAAGTGGCCGCCATATGTAGGGGTGAGCATAAAAGACCGCCCGGACCGGACCGGTGGTCCGGTTCCCGGTTTTAGGGGGGTCCGGTCCGGTCCGGTCCCCGGTTCCAAAAATTGGAACCAGTGACCGGGCGGTCCGGTTCCCGGTTCTAGGGACCGGTTCTGGAACCGGACCGCCCGAACCGCCCGGTCTGTTATAAAAAAAAAGAAAAAAATATCTCACTTTTACTTTACTCACGTTAGTCGATCAGATTCATTACTCATTAGGGATTAGGGTTCCTTCCTTTGCCTCTCGCCTCTCGGAGTCATCCCGTTCTCCTCTTCCTTTGCCTCTCGCCGATCGATTCAGTCTATCCCTCTCGGCAACGTCCTTGCTCGCTGTGAAATAGCACGGAGATGCCGCGATAGTTCAAAGCTTCGGACGGAGGTGTACATCGGAGCGCGAGAGATTCGGCGCCGTCGAGCTTAGTCCGCCTCTCCTCTCTGGTGAAATTTGTGTCTCCGGTGAAGTGCATCTTCGTCCGCCTCTTGTCCCCAACGTTGTCGAGGTATCATCCTTTCTCTTTTCCCTTTCAATCGTTAAAAGGAGTCATCTTTTTTGTAAAAGTAGAAAATGGGTTCAAAGAACTTCCACGGAAGAGAAGAAGAGAGATCATTACTTGGGGTGAGCATTGAAAAAGAGAGATCATTAGTTGCCAACTTTTGACGGCAATACAGTTTAAAGGTTTGGAAAAGTGGCTTTGCATTTGGCTGAGTTCTGTGGTCCAGCAGCGCCCTACCAATGAACAAGCGTCAAATATACACGCGAGACTCAACCCTTGAGAACTATAGTGTATTTGTTCTCGGTTGTAATGATGGAAGAATGTATATTCTTCTGTGCTTTTACCTTTTTCTTACAAATACTACTAGAACAATGCAACTGAGAAAGATTTGTGAACGTAGTGTTGTCCAAAGTGAGTTACGGTCATGGCTGGAAAAGTGAGATGCGTGATTCTACTTTCATCCATTACATTTGTGGTAGTCACTTGTTTTTGTTTCGGTAAATGCTTCTAAGTCACGATTCATTAGCATACAGTTTGTGCTAGCAACCCCTGTATGCAATTGCGCTTTGTACAGAGCAACCCCTGTATATTTTTCAGAACCTACTTTTTTCTAAATCTCTCATTAGTGCTCTTTTCCAATGAGTCTATCCTATTTTCAAACCTATCAGTAATTCTTTTTTCCATTTCCTCTATTTTCTTCGTAGTAACCTTTTCCAAATGTTCAAATCTTTATCAGTAACATATGTAGCTTACACTCCCCTATTCAGGTGTTCTACCTATATGTCAATGGAAGTGGACGAGTCCATCGATGAGGTGACTTCGCCAACGCATTCACTGGAGCATGAAGGTGAAGAAATACATGAAAGTGAAGAAGTCTTCGAAGAGGAAGTCGACACAAATAAGGTATCTCATGGCTGCCCAACTGTTACTG